>CM033998.1:46597020-46812676 GCA_019603395.1 Cyrtorhinus lividipennis
CGGTCGATGAGTAACATCTTTATCGCTAACCCGTTATCGCGAATGAGTCAATGCCCAGCGACGAACCCCGCTCCTGGGATTCACCTCTCCCAGCCTACATTACCTCAACTACTGGGTAATGAACAGAGAACTTTCACGTAAGCGTAAAGCGTATATGGATGTCCCAAATGTACCACATCGAACCGGTTCCAGGAGTTGCGGATATGGACACCGGAATAAATGAAACACCTACGATGCACGCAAGGAAAAGCCTCCACCTGTTTACGTACATAATGTAAGTGACAGCTCAAACCTGTTCAACAGTTAAAAGATGTTTGTAAAGACAAATTCGTAATGAGTTCCACTGCCACATATGTTAAACTCGTATTGGCGACAAGTGACGATTATAGAGGAACCATCGATATGCTTAAAACGTTAAAATGGGAATATCATACGTTTCAGATGAAGCACGAAAAAGCGTTCCGTTTGGTAATTCCGGAATTCATCCGTCATTTACACGGCTTTAGTTGTTGAGGAATTAAAAGATCACGGATTCACCCCTCGTCAATTATATCCCGTGCTACATCCAATCACAAAGAGCAAATTGCCATTATTTTTTCTGGACCTGGAACAAATGAATATACCAAAAAATTTTCGATATTGCCAATATTGGTTGCTTAAAGTTAAAATTGAACCCCCAAAACCAAGAAAGAATCATCCAATGCTCAAACTGCCAGGACTTCGGGCATTCTAAGAATTACTGTTCTAAGAATCCCAAATGTTCAAATGTGCTCAAATCATAATACGAAGGACTGTAACAAACCCGCACACGCGACCGGCACGTGCGCGAATTGCCGAGGTCCGCATACAGCTAATTATAAGGGCTGTAATTATTATAAGGACTTGCAGGCAAGAGGTACCAATATTCGCAGGTTGTCACACGCCAATCGTGCAACCAACGTTCCGACGTCAAGAAATTGTGTGACCTCGGAGAAGGTAGGTACTGTTCCAATAGAGAGTCAAATCAGGATTTCCCCCCATCACGTCAGAACCTGCAACTTGTGATAATGGACAAAATCCCCTTCGAGAACAACATCTACCCTGCCGGAATGGACTGGCCCGCACTATTCTACCGTCACCAAAGGTTCAAATGTGGATCAGATATCGCAGGTCTTACAAGCTGTAAACAACCTGGTCGCAATAATAACTCCACTGATAACTGCGATCACCCCGTTACTACAAGCCATCTCTAGACCGTCGGTCATGTCTCAGTTGTTAAAAGCAATATGAATTGTTTCATTGAGCACTTGAAAATCATGTCATGGATGCATTTGGTATATCAAACAAAAAGCACGAGCTGTGGATTTTCTAACTAGAGAGAATATTGACATCGCCCTCATCTCCGAAACAAAACTAGCGGATGGTATGCCGTTTGCACTCCCATTTTATCGCATAGTTCGAGCGGATCACCCAACAGGAAATAGACGGAGTGGTTCTCTGCTCATCATTAAAAATCTTTGAATTTCAATCACGTCTAACCGCCCATCAGGGAACCTGAATACCAAGTGGCATCAGTGTCCCTACCCACGGATGCTGGAAACATAACGATTTCAGCTATCTACGCACCTCCGGATATGAACCCATCTACCTGGGACTGGGTTGCACTGTTACACGAGTTACACACAAATTATATCATCGGGGAGATTTCAACGCGAAGCACAATTTTTGGGGATCGCGCGTTACAACTAAGCGAGGGCTAAATTTGCAGGATGCACTAACTAGGGTTCGCGCTACGGCGTCGTACTTGAAGAAAGCACACACATTCCAAACCGGGTCATCTCCGGACGTGATTGATTTTTATGTTTCAAAAAATGTGCGTGTTCGGAGTGTCAAGTGATGGACGAGTTGTCCTCCGATCATTTGCCTGTGATTATTTACTATATGCCTCAATCAACCCGCTACCGCCCAGCAAAATGTAAATATTATATTTAGCAAGTATATAAGTATCTCAATGAACATACATCACTGAAAATTCCGCTCAAAACACCTGCCCAAATTGATGCGCTGTGTTCGATTTCAAAATTACTCAAAACGCGGCCCGCTTTGCAGCTAGAACTATGCATACAACCCAAATTTCCCTTATTTTAAGAAACTCCTTACCTCCACAGATTGACGCCCTGATGAAACACAGAAAATGCGTGCTCAGGCTGTGGAAAAAGTACAGGTTTCGCCCGTAAAACAAATTAAATTCATTGAATAAAGAAATTAAAAATATTTTAGGGATATGGCAACTGAATCTTACGAGGGTAAGCTGCGAGCTCTCAACCCTGATGATGGATCACTATGGACTCATACTAATACATCCTTAGAAAACGCCAGCCCATACCTCCGATAAAATAATGGGAAATGGATAACAGATGGTATATAAAGCTAACCTCTTTGCCGATGTGTTCGAGAAGCAGTTTTCACCAAATCCTGGGAACTTCTCCCTCCAAAATCAGCATTCTGATTTGAGGCCTGATGAGCACTTCATTTTACGCCCCAGGAAGTCAGACGTCAAATTAAAAGTCTCAAACCCAAAAAGGCGGCGGGGCATGATGAAATCACCAAGCGTATGCTAGCGGGATTGCCAAGGAAGCCACTAGTGCTCTTGCTCAACATTTACAACGCTATTTTGCGAGAGAAGCATTATCCCGGTTGTGGAAGTTGGCTCGTGTCATCCTGGTTCCAAAGCCCTCTACCAATGCCGAGAGCGTGACAGCTATAGGCCTATTAGCCTACTACCCATAATGTCAAAGGTATTCGAACGACTACTGTTATCGAAGCTAAAACCATTCTTGGACCTTCTTATACCAGACTATCAGCTGGTTTTAGAGAAAAACACTCGGCAGTTCAACAACTACACAGGATGGTAAAAGAAATTCAAACAAATTTAAACGCTCGCCGTGAAACATAAGCATACACCTCGATACGGAAAAGGCGTTTGATAAGCTACAACATGAAAAGCTGGTTGACATATTAAAGCCTCACAACCTGGAAACTGGGTATTGTTGAAAAAACTACTTAGCCGATCGCACTTTCAATGTAGTTATTGGCGTACTAATTCAACGGTCCGGCATATCACGGCTGGGGTACCGCAGGGTAGCGTGTGGGGGCCCTATTTTTACCTGCTGTACACTCACATTTTCCAACTAGCGACAATTGCTTGGTTGCACAATTTGCAGATGATACTGCAATTATGTTGACAGGGGGTCCATATACCCTACGAACAGCGCCTCAGAGTGCTCTTGATAAGGTGACAGCTTGGATAAACGACACGAATACAAAAATAAATCCTGCCAAATCTTCGTTTGTCACTTTCTCCTTAAACGCAAAAGAGTACGCAGGCAATTTCAATTGAACAATGAACCAATACCAGAGCAATGTTCCGTCAAGTATTTGGGGTTAATACTCGATAAAGGACTCACACTGTCGGAGCACATCAAATTTCTTAAAGGAAAACTGAGAACGAGACTAAGAGAACTCTATACCCTGCTCAAGAGTAAGCAAATTGCTCTAAGCACGAAAAAATTAATTTACATACAACTGATAAGACCTATTTGGACCTATGGTTGTCAAATATGGGGAGCGAGCGCCAAGAGCAACTTGAATTATATCCAAATATTTCAAAACCGAGTTTTAAGAATCATAACTGACGCACCTTGGTACGTCAGTAATGAAACCCTCCATAATGACCTCCAAGTGGAACTCGTCAGTGAAATAATTCAACGGCACTCTGCTCAGTTAGCCATGACGATGAGCGTGCATCAGAACTCCTTGATTAAGGGGGGACAGTCCCAAATTCCTCGCAAAACCCTAAAACGAAAATTTGTAACCGAACTTCACGACTCGACACTGCTGGAGTAAGAAAAATAAAGAAGAAGGTGAAAAGACGAAGTGTGCTGTATTATAAATAATGTAATGTATTATGTGTTATAAATTTTAAATTATTATTCATGCCACATTAACTATTGAGCTAATGTAACACAACTCTCAGGTCAATTGTATATTGTTGTTATTGTTAAAATTTTGTAAATGACTATATTTAAGTCAATAAACAATTTTCCAAATTTAAAAAAAAAAAAAAAAAAAAAAAAGGATAAAGTCAACAGGTTATCATGAGGGGGATAAAAACGATTAGGTTGCAGTCAGAGTAGTTCATATTACCCACCATTATGGTCAGGAAAACAAGCGGGGAACTTTATTGGGCTGAATGGAAACCATTCTCAGATTTTCTGTATCACTGGATAAATTCAACAGGTTATCATGAGGGGGATAAAAACGATTAGGTTGCAGTCAGAGTAGTTCATATTACCCACCATTATGGTCAGGTAAATAAGGGGGGGACGTTTATTGGGCTGAATGGAAACCATTCTCAGATTTTTTGTATCACTGGATAAAGTCAACAGGTTATCATGAGGGGGATAAAAACGATTAGGTTGCAGTCAGAGTAGTTCATATTACCCACCATTATGGTCAGGTAAATAAGGGGGGGACGTTTATTGGGCTGAATGGAAACCATTCTCAGATTTTTTGTATCACTGGATAAAGTCAACAGGTTATCATGAGGGGGATAAAAACGATTAGGTTGCAGTCAGAGTAGTTCATATTACCCACGAATTTTGCTTGAGTAATCATAACCATGTTGGTGTCCTTACATACAACTATCTTGTATCAATTCAGAAAAACAGTAGTCTCTTCCTTTTTGAAAGGTCTCCCCTGGAACTATATAGGATTTGATGCTTCATATAATGTACAGGCGGAATCACTTGCTGATACCGATCTCTCTGTGCAAGCGGATGGAATGGAAAGCAAAGAAGGGACAGAAACTGATAGAAAAACCGCGGTACAGGAAGAACCAGAAACTTTCATTATTGAAGAGGCTGCGATTGATCAATGCTTGAATTTGCTTTCAAAAGAGCTGATGCCTGGTAACTTACTACAAAGGGTGTTTCCCCTTCTGAATGAATACTTACTTATACTTACCGTAGAAATGTTACATGTGCGCCGTTTATCCCTTTTTGTGATCAATGACTGTTCGTATGAATTATATTTTTAGATGAAGAATTGTTTCTTTTGCCCTCTGACAAATTAGCGAACGTTTTCCCATATTTCATGAACGTACAATTTGAAATGCCTCCAATCGACGAAACGCCTCTTGGTATGCTCCTTTTGAGGAAGAAAGAGGAACAGATTGAAGGTAAGCGAACAGGGTTACCCTTTTCTTTTAAAAGGGAGCAACCGAATTAACAACTATTCGCGGTCAGTTCGCTTGGTACCTAAATCCTTGTTACAGGAACATTTTTGATGAAGTAATACCAATAATCCCCTCTAATTATATCTCAGATAGCATGCGTACTAAAAATACCTACTTTTTCATTCGTCAACCACCTATAAAGGTAACCTTTTCCAGAATTGACAATCTACGATATTGAACAACTTCTTAATTTCACTATGAAAGAAAATAGGATGTTGGAAATTCAGAATAATGTTTTTAATGGATTTTTAAAGAAGAATGATCCTCGGTACGAGGCTGGTAAGTGACAACCTGTTAAGAAAATCCTCCCTTTAGCAGCACAGTTTATATAGAGATTAAAAAATAGTTCAGTAAGTGTTGGAGGAGAGTTTATATTTTCTTGTTTTACGTACGATAATTTATCTGTGCTTGCTTCCATTCTATTTCTGCATTTCCGTAATTTCGACTCTTTTTTCACTTGTTTTCAGAGGACGTCCCCTCTCTAATAACTAGACCTGCAAAGGAGGAAAAGTCATTGGACATTACTACTTCGGAAATGGCCACCAGCAAAGTAATATTTCCCGTCCTGGAGGATTATGATTCTACTGAAACTCTTATGTGAGTTTAAAATTGATCAGACGCGTCGGCAGCATTGACGTTTGAGTAAAATCACACGAGCTCCTCCCCAATTATTTCTGGGGCATATTCAGCCGACCGTGAAAATCGAATAAATTGACCTTATAGCGTGGGAGCCTTGCAAAAATCGGAGAGGTTGACCATTATCATGAACAGGTTTCGGATGGAATCAATGATATTACGAAAAATTCAGTTTTTTTTTTTTTTTGTAATGATGGGTTTCGAGTATCGTACAGGAGCAACCTGATGTGCTCTTTTCGGGAGGGAAAAATGAAATTCTTATTGGGGTTTCTGCGTACGTCTGGAAAGTCCACTGCTGTCAGAGGAAGATATCTGGTTTCATTATAAAAAACGTATACTAACGCCCTTATTTGTGCGATGCGCGGCAAACTGTTTCAAATCAATTTGATTTTGGAGAACGAAGTCCGAAAAAAATCTCAATTTGTCCTCGCAAAAAGACCACCCAAGCAACCCCTACCATTCCAAAACGATCCTTCAAATATACCTCGCCTTTTATTGGAATTGATTTCATGTAGAATGGAGGTACATGGCTCCGGGACCAATATTAATTGCTACATAATTGAACTCTACGGTGGACCTCTCGTGGCTACCGAGTCTCTTATGATACAGCTCAGTTTTATTCTGTTCCAGGTCGGTGTTTGAATTATTCGTGAATGTGGTCGAACATGAAATAAAAAGAATGCACATGCAATACGAGAAAGAGGTGAACGCATTCAATATGAAAATGAAGGATATATCCGCGATTCAAAATTCGCTGAAGATGCACAGGGATAAGCTACATGAAACGAAGACGCTATTGAACGTATTAATCGTGAAGAAACAAAGAAAAAAACTGTCTTTCGATATGATGTATTTTGCCGAGTTAGTGCTTCATATTACGTATGGTCGAAGGCGTTTGAGCTGATAGCTTGAAGCTATTGGTTCCACGTAAGCGTTGAAAGGAAGGTGAAGCTGCCAAATAATTCTTGTTTGACGGCCCAGATGTCGCCCCTCGTCGAATCGTAATTCAGTTATTTATAGGTGGTGCTCGCTGACGGGTAGTCCACCTTTTATTCCGCTTATTTCAAAGGTCAAAGAAAGACAAAACTTGTAGCTCAATTATCTTGTTTATTTTAGGTATTTTAACAAAAATGATAACTTTCTACAGGAATCCCCCCCAAAACGATAAATCAGGTGTCCCGGACTCAATCCAATCGATTCAGCATCTAACATTTAGTGAAAAGGATTGATTATTCCTCGGACCATCAGAATGAAGGCTCATTTCAATCGATTCAACATCCAAAATTTTGTCGAAAATAATTCCCTACACGCCTAGGTACCAGAAATCTCAAAAACCCACTTTGAAATAGGTGAGTAGGTACTAATTTTGACTCATAACCTCTTCCGGTGGGCACCAATCGTTTAAGGACCCTCCTCATTGGATTCAGCGTCCAAAATTTAGTCGAAGATAGTACTCCACACGCCTCAATGAAAATATAGGTTAATTATTCAAGGAATAATCATCCAAAAGGAGCGTTCAACTCCTTCGCTAAGCGAAATTTGTGCTCGCTTAATGTTTCAGAGGGCTGAAGAATTTCAAAATTACAAAATCTTTGAAAATGCAATAAGTACTTAAAAATGAATAAAAAATACAATTTTGAAAAAATCGACAGATTTTTAAAAGCGGCAATCAAACAAGATCAGCAGGACCTCAGGAGGTTGAGAGTAATGACTTACGAAAACAATAAAAAAATCAGCGTAATTCAGAAAGGACTAAAATCTCGAGACAACATTAGGAAAGTAGATCTTGAGTTATACGAGATCAAATCAAAGCAGCTGTCTACAAAATTGTACGAACAAACTGAGGAATTTCTGCAACTCAAGAAAATTTTTGGTAAAGTTCCGTATTTACTAGTTTAATTTATGTCATTTTGGACTCACTTCTGATAAAGATTACTCAAATTTGTTTAAGCCTCAGATACCTTATCTCCCTCACACAGTTCTCTTCATTTGTATCACTCGGTTCAAATGTTTGTTTTTCCTCTACATTCAAGATTCATATCAAAAAAGGCTCGACAAATTTCAAAAGCGGCTTGAAGTCAACAGAAAACTGTTTTTTCAAAACCAGAAGACTTTGAAAAAGAGACTTCGAGATTTAGAAGTACAACAACAAATGTACAAAATGGTAAGTTTGACGTTTTTCGACATTGTTATTAATTTTCGTTTATCGTTCGCTACAGAAGGCCATGGTGATAAAATAATTGTGACTGAAAGCAGTACATTGTGGGTCTCCCCTAAGTTATGATTTAAATAGGTTCTACTTCTTTCGATACTATTGTAGAAGATTGTAAAAAGCGCAACAGGTTGGCTACAACATCTGCTACCGATGACCTTAAATTTAAAATGGCCGTTCTTTCGATCATTTCAAAGCATCCAAAAGTGAGCCAAGTTATCCGTTGTGTGTGAAATGGTTTTTCTAAAAATTAATTTACAAGAGGGATGACCTAGTTGTTGTCATCCTTGAACTTTTTCTAAAACCTTTTCCGGTAGCACCAACTAGAGAAAGTTCGGAAACCAGAAAAAAAAAAAAAAAAAAAAACCATTACAACGGGCGCGTTGTCTTTGAAAAACTCGTTTCTGGAAGAAATCCATTAACCATTTACGAACTCATGATTCGTGTCAATCGGTTTCAGTAAATGGAGGCACTAACCTAGCCTACTACCTCAAGTAAGGGGTGTTAAATACAACCTCACTTTCTACGTACATTCTACCAACTTCTTTTTCTTGTCATTTCAGACTGTGGAGTCGATGATTGAGCTTATCAACGCAGTTTTACAGCTCCCATGTATAAAAAATTGCAATGAGCAAGAATGAGACCCCCTGGAAATTGAGGAAGCCAAATACCAACACTGCTTACGTATAATTACAACAAACTTGAAGAAAATGAAGGTACAAATGTAAAATGATAATTATGTGTTAGTTTACGAAGGAGTTCCTGAACATTCATAGTCCCTTGGGTCTTTTAGCGACCCATTCTTTGATTCCCCGAGTAGAGAGCATTTTCTCCCGGCCCAATTTCAGATTGGGGTACTGATTGACGACATCAGCTTCTAAGATGCCTTCCAAAGTTTCAACCCAGCCGTAGAAGAAGAAATCTGCCCAGGAGAGCTGAGGAAACAAAAATGTTTACTGACGCACGATTCAATTCGGTGAAAGTTGCCGCATACTTCGCAATTACAGTAATTACATTCCTTACCTTTCCATTTGCCAAAAACCCATTTTTCGCGCCCTCATTCCAAATCTTCATGTAGTAAGAAACTTGCTCTTTCATCAATTTGTCGAGAAATTCCTTTTTCTCCTTTGGATCCGTTATGCGCCAAACAGGTATGAAAACTGAAGAAGAAAGATGAAACTGTGAATTAGTCCATTGAACAGGGGGGAGGAGAAGGGAAATGACGAAAATGGGTTGAACTTTTATATGTCCATATTCCACTTGAGGGAAAACTGAACAATTTGGTATTTTGAGAAATATTTGCCCATATTTCACAATTTGTACTTCTACTGTTGGGGTTTTGCCAAGTTGGTATCATTTCGTAAAACTTGAAAAGCACTATTAATTTCTAAATATTTATTTCAACAAAGGGTCTCTTCTACTTCCATGATTAGGCGTGAATAATAATAATCACATCACAAGCTCATCACTTGAAGTACCTAACATTTGCTCTATAATAAGTCGCAACCCTTGCCTCTAGTGCCTGGAGACCGTTAACGGGGTGGAATTTTTGCCAAGTTGAATTTCGTCGTAAACACGGATTCAGACGAGTTTATATGGTCTGGAATGGGCGTTCCCAAAATGTTGCTATCAATTAGTTGAAATCCACGGGTTTCAATTGGAGCCACAATAAAAGAAGGAGTGTGGTGGAGGTTTTTACACTCAACCAACTAATTCACATGTGCAATAAACGCGGTTTCACCATCGTCACACGTTTGAAGAACAAAAAACCCTCTCGTTGCGGTTGTCTGCTGCCGCTGTATGGTAAAGTGCGGAGTTTTTTTCAATTTACTACGGGTAATTCGATAAGGAATTGCCACTCCTTTGACAAATTTGGGCTCAATATGTATTCTCCCAAAAATCATAAACTTACATCCGATTAAATCCGCGATTGTTCCAACGATCGAGTCAATTTCGTAAGCTTCCTGGTCGTTGTCCCCAGCGAGTTTCGCTTCTTTTGCGAGGAGACGAAGAATGGCCTGCGCCTGGTAGTGAACTTTGCCGTTTATTTCCAGAATTGGTAACTTGCCGAATTTTATGGCTGAAAATACCGATTGTAAGTAATCATTACTGCTCTTCAAATTCCTCTTACTCAATATTTATATGACGTTGCATTTTTATGTTGTTCAGCTTACTAGGTTTCACATCCATCCATTTGGCCATTTGGATACGGTTATCTTCAAATTCCTTGCCCAGGTAGCTCAGGAGCCACCGAATCGGTTCGCCAAGCCCTTTGATGTCAAAGTAGGTTAGTTTGTAGGCCGGCATCCTGGAAGAAAAGGTGAAAGCACAATGAAATTCTCAATAAACGATTATTTGTGCTCCTCTTTTCATGATGATTTTATTTGGGCGACGCTTTGGATCCAAAAACACCTGTTTCTCTTCGATAAAGTATGCTCTTTTCTCAAGACCGATTTAAATTGAATTATTATTTATACGAATGAGTCCGTATGCCTCGTGTATCCATACCCCGAGTGTTCCATGTACACAAAATGTGATGCCTTAGTACGGGCACTATTCCTACGTTTGACGATAAAAACAGATTCCCAACGTCAGATGACTGCCATCAGAAAACGATGCGAATTAGTCTCAGCCGCCTTATTATATATTTGCGTGCGAAATTTGTACTTAGTTTTTATCCGATTTTTACGTGATCTAAATTTCTCGAAACCACGAAGAAAAGTGAGGAGCTTTTGAACTTGAGGGCAATATGATAGTAGTTTTAGAGGCTCTAGACGGGTCCTCATCCATTTTTCGCTCGTGAGTACTCTTGTAAGCTCGAATAAGTGGACATTCCTGTGTATTAAGTGGACATTTCTGAGTATTCTAACATAATATGCACGTGCCACTTTTCATTGTTATTGAAACACTGAGTCGATTGAGTTAGCGGTGAAGACGAGGGTGTATCTTGGACCATAATATATGCTGAATCATAGCTTTCTCGATGACACCATTTCCTCCAGGATTTCTCCAAAACTAAAATTACCGAACGTTGTCCACTTCGTTTTTGGCAGTAGGAATTCTTCCTAAAGCCTGTCATTTTCATCAATGACTTATTTTATTTTAATTTTTTCTGTTGGACGTCGAAACGTTTAAGCTCTAACACCCTAATGGGCGAGAAAGATTATTTTGAACACTTTCCATGACTTAAGGGGGTGTTAGATGTCATAATGCAGTTAATTTCAAACGCTGAAGGCAGAGAATGGGTGAAAATGAAAAAAAATTGACGGACCTCCTTTTTTTCGTGGATTTTAGTTCAGGAGATTTCAAACATAATATGATCTCCAACACTAGCAGGATTCGCTTGGGGTTGTAGGCTTTTGTGGAGCAACCTACAGCGCTTTTATTAGGCGCGACCGAGTGTGTTCACATTGCTCATTACCCCCACGACGTACCTGTGTGTGGGATTAAGGTATTACCTATATATGTTTTGGTAAGTCCCATTAGGATCAGAAGTCACAAGTAAATGTCGAAATTGACCAGGCTTGATTGGTTGGCTATGAGTTTGATTTCAGCAACCATGCCTTGCGCAAATGACAAAAAAGTAATAAAACAATACTTTATAATGTGTTTAAAAAAAGGTTCAGGTTCAAAACGTTACATTACTAGTTGTATTACTTTTACAGAGCGCAAAATACGGAGCCAATCTATCATATCTGTCTTATCTTAGAGAGCTCTAGAGAGCTTTCTGACGTAGGTCCTCACATTGCCCATCAACTTGAATAAACTATTTTCTATTCGCGACAAAAGCTAGTGCCATGTCGTTTAGCAATGGACAAAAATGACAGATGCTTCTTTCTACGGTACATTTCACGATTCTCGCACAACGTCTACAACGTCTAGATCGCTTAGGCTGGCCGTCCACTGGACGCGAATTCGCGCGAAGAGGCGAAGAGAATCAAACATGTTTGATTCCAAACGCGCGAACTGGCGAACCTGGCGATGGAAATCGGTAAATCGATCATGGCGCTTGCAGTGGACGGGGTCCTATACAAATAATAGTGTTTGTTAAGAGGCGAACTCTTCGTTTGAAATCGCGTACTTCGCCTCTTCGCGCGAATTCGCGTCCAGTGCTTGTGAGTTGAATTATGCTAGTCGTGAAACAAATTAAACTAAGTTAGGTTTTCACCACAGTTGGAAACTTACCTGTGAGCAAGTTAGAGAAACGAGTATCTCAGACCTCTGGAAACGACTGATGAGACGCGTCCTGGCTCTATAATCATACCCACCGGCCACCGGATCTGACCTTGACGTCTCCCACCCAGCTGTACCTCACTTCTATTCTATTACCCATTGAAAACATGAAGTTCGGCGAATGAAATATTGTTTCACGGTTAATAATTGGATCAATGAAAAACATCCCAAAAGATCCATATTTCGCATATTCCTTTTTTCATATAAATTACAAAATCCTGACACTAGATGATAAAATGCATACTTTATCTTGCGTTTAGTGGTGCAACAGACGCTCCATTCGTGTTCCAAGGCCAAAGAAGAAACTCGATAACAGGAACATCGGTGACACGCCCATTCATGAGACAGCGTTTTCGGTCATCTCGATTCTGACATAATCAGGATTGGCACTTCTATCAAGAGGCTGATCTCTACTCATTCCATACAAAATCCATCATAAACTTAAAACCTCCGTTACTTGTACAGGCACGCCCCAATACAATCATTTTGAAGACGGACAATCAATTTTAACTTTTGTATTGAAATTTGAGTTATTTGTAATGCCTCGCGAAGGCGCAAGCAAGGAAACTTATTACTAGCTAAGGTGATACCTGCTTTACTTCAGATGTGTGAACCAAAATCCTGCTAGAATGCGAGTAAGCCTTAAATGAAATAACTGGGGATATTAAATGCATTTTACGATGCAACTTATCGAGCCAGCATTCCAGGGGTCAATTCTATAACTCATTTACAACAAAATGTGTCATTATCTCCAGGACTTTTCTCTCAAGAAGATTCGTTTCCAAGTCATTCACGATTTAAGATTCATTCCGCGATTTCAACCTGACGTCACTTACTTGCCAATACTTCAAACGGCCACAACTCCCTTAATTAACAAAATAATCTCAAATCTGAGCCCATCGTTGGATAGAGTGTCAAATTTCCTTTCTGATGAGCTCCTCAATGTATCCAATAATCGAGAACTGGTATGCATTAGTTTGGCGTAAAGTTATGAAATTAATTAAAACGCGAAACCTTGTCAACATTTAGCCAAGTAAATTAAACATTTTCCCTGAAAATTCTCGCGTTCATTCGGAGAAAAACTCCTACAAAACACCTGCTTTCCAACGGTTTACTCTTATTTTTGTGACATTGAGGGTGAAAATCTGAAAATGACGCTTGAGTAGAAGAAATCGAGAACTTTCCAACAAAATGGCATTTTTCTCAAGTATGTTCCGAATTTCGCAAACTGGAAATTATGAGCCGACTTTGAAATGTTCTAAGCTGAATTGAATTGTGACACTTCCGTGGCTCCGATAATATGTTTTGACAATCCAGTTCTCCCATAGTATGTCAGACAGGGGTTCTAGAGTCGGTGGACGAAAACATTAGAAACTCCCAAACGAGCGCTATGGGAGTAATATGGGAGTTATGACCGTTTTAGTGGCGTCATGTTGAAAACACGGAATAAATCTTAAATCGTGAATAACTCGGAAATGAAGCCCCTAAAATGAAAAGTTCTAGAGACACTTTTTTTTTATATTGCAAATGAGTTGTGGAATTGACCCCTTGAAGGCTGCTACTCCTGTTTAAGCCATTCACGCCCTCAGCTTTTGAAAAAGGCCAAGTTATTATGTACCAACGTCTGTAGTTTTGATGAAAATTTGAGCAACCTCGTAAACAAGTCCGTATACTCGTTGGGCCTTTTGAAATCCTCCAAAGGCACGTTCCGTTCCGGTTTTCAGGATTCAGGAGGGTTGAGTCCTGAGACGGAGATGTTCATTGTGCGCCTAACAATATTAACAAATCCAGACGGCGGTAATAACCGCGCATTTGTGTTTCCATGACTAAGGTTTTCACCGCTCTCGAGCCCAGGAAACCCCTGAACATTCCAAACCCGTAAGTTGTATTAGACCGCTATAACCCTTCTCAATGGCAATAGTAGAGGGGAATCCCTTCTAAATGACCGGGGAATACCCGCCGAGGAGTTAAATTGTACTTGGATCTCTACGGCGTTTTCGTTCTCGTTAGTTTCGTGCAGTTTTAGACTTTTCAGGACACGATAATATTACATTTTACATGTTTGAAATCATCAAGTAATCAAAAGTAACGAGTATTTGAGTATCAGGTTGTCTGCAATCTATCTTCGTAATGAATGCGAATGAATTATATCATTCTTCTGTAATATGTTTTCTTAGTACCCATCTGCTGATACCTATCTATCTTACCTAGGTTTTAGATTAATATAATTACTATGCAGAATGTATGACAATGAAAAAGCATGAGCTATGCTCAGGTAGGTACTGAAGAACACCAGGCACCGTATTACTGCATTAGGTCGTTCATGGTGGGTTCAGTTGGTTGAAGGGTGCAGTAGGTATTAAAAAAATAAAAATCTCAACTCAATTTGTTTTGAAAAGCGATAGTTTCCTGAATTTGCCCATTAGTGAAGAAAATAGGGGGTGTCACGGTGGTGTTCAAAGTGAGAAAAAGGCAATGCCAAACCAATTACTTTAATTTTTCTTATACAAATGGTTTTTGATGAAATACGTTGATTTAACAAAAACCCACAGTTCACTGCGATAAAATTTCATTTGTAACCTGAATCATGTATTAATTTTTTTTATTTGTGCGCCTCATATACATAATGCACATCTAAGTAAAATAAACTGATTCAATTAATGATACAGATGAGAAGGCAGAGTGGTAACAGCTAGCAAGGACTGGAAGGGGGAACTTCCCACTCAGTCCACCAGGATTCGCAGATAGGGGGATCTATGGGGGCTCCCTACAGGCCATAATAAGTACAAAAGGCCAAAAACACACAGGACAAGTCGGCACTGTTTGGTTTAGCAAGCCACTTCTAGCTAACTCATTCGCAGGTTAACTCATTCTCTTAGCTTCTTCAATTAAGGTATGTGAACAATCTCATACCCTCGGGATAGCAGTGCTGTGACTTCTCAATTGAACATTTCTTGACCTCCTCAACAGTGCTACCCGGCCTCAAATGGGACCAATTCGGACTTTACATTATAATGAACAGGCATACCTATCAAGCTAATTTCCTCTTCACGACCTCCGGTACTAGCAGTGTGCGGAAAGGGCAATGACGCTTCCTTGGAGTCTGCCAGTCTGCAACTTTGGCGATTCATGACACACCAAAATATCCTAGTTAACTGAAGGTATGAGGTCATTGAAGATACCAGCAGGAAGTTTTCAATGTTATGAGTCAGAACATTTTTATCCTACATTTTACACCGTAAAAAGCCGGACGATGTTTGACTCGTAACGCATACCAGTTCTCACAGTTTTGGGATTTCCAATACGTGACGCACCTTAGATTTTAAAACGTGAGGAATCCTCGTTATCAGTATATTTTTTCGCCTAATTGAGTAACCTAAAAAAAAGTAATAAGTCGACACGGTAGGTACCTAATTCGATTGTATTTTTTACGAGGCGAAACTATTTTATCTAAAATCAAACACAATTTGGTGGTTTTGACATAAGATTTTACCAGGTGAGGTTATTGGTCTCAATATTTGATCAGATGCAATTATGGCAGGAGTCCTGAGATAAGTCGAAAACGACCGCCGTAGTTCAGTCAATACGGAGAGGCGATAAAGGTTGATAAGACTCACAAGAGTCATGTCACAAAACCAACTTGTTCAATTCGAATACATTTTGAAACTGACTCCACTGATGTACTATAAGATGCCTTATTACCTTTGTCTCAATCACGAACAACTAATAGAAACCAATACTTTTGATTCATAATAATTAGCTGGGATAATTTCCTACTGTCGCCCACGTTGCGAGAGTGATAAACATCGAAATTGGCTCACTGACAATAACACATTAATTAAGCCAAACATGAAGAGATACTGTAACTCGCTCTTCTTACTTCCCTTTCCACTAGCCCATTCATGTTGCAGTGCATCAATACAGTTCCCCTACAAAAATGTTGTCATAACGTGCCATTTCTCGATTAAATTGACCTTCCGGAGAGAAATATCTCACATAGCAATTAGCGCCTAATGGAAAATTGGGTCCAGGGGTGGTCACGGAGTGTTCCGCATCAACCTAATGATTTTGCGAGGTGAAAGCATCATTCAAGGCCAACATTTTGTTAACAAAAATTATATGTGTCCTGTAACAATTTTTGAACTGTTCACCTCATGTGGGACCGAGGTTAATGTGAGCCCGTTCAAGATCAAAGGTCTCCAGAATCCAAGTCTTCTTCAACGAATTCCGCGGTCCAATTACATAGTGAATTACGGGGACACCCTCTTGGAACCTTCGCAGTATCACAGGTGAGAATTACACACGGTACCTCTCTATACCATTTCAAAGTAAACAAAATTGAGAATTTTCCTACCATGTACCTATGTACCAAACCAGAGTGAAATTAAAGATGTCCTTAAAGATGAAGGAGAAGCGAATCATCCAATTCAAAGTGTACATTTTTCAACAAGTTTTGATTAGGAATATGATCGTAATATGATAATAATATAATAATAAATAATATGATCGTGCCTACCAACATCGCCGCTCAAGATTATTTTTTTTTTTGTGAGAGAAAATTTTATGTATACATTATAATGAATTCTATTTTAACGAATAATAACCGTCAGGTATTATTATTACAATATTATTACACTACTTCCGTTACCATGATGGAATTAAAATTATCTCTCCATTCAATGTGGCCGGAACAGAAGAAAACTGTTTCACTTCCGAGAAAACCGCAGAAACTCCCAATTGAGCACATCCTCGTTTTACAACATCTACCTTTCTTCCCGCATCATGGTGTGCATACAGAAGAGATGCACAAAGATATCCACCTCCAAAAGGTTGCGCAGGGGACAGCTTTGGTCTCTCCTGAACCTCACAGCTTCCAGGAATGCTCAGGCGAGCAAACCTCTCTCCTCCAAGCCACCAATCTCTTCATCTTCAACCTGTACAGCATCCATTTACAACAAAGGCGTGGATCTGGTCCGCTCCCTAGACCGGCAGCATATCAAAACCTGTAATAAGGGTCGAAGTGTGAGATCCGCACAATCACCTTATCGCCTCAACAATCACTGGTTTTTCCTGTCAGAATTAAGCGACGTCCTGAGTATCCCATACACAGTCAAACCCGCGTCTCTGAACGTAGCTGAAAGCTGTGAAACACATGTATACCTCAAGGTGACGTCCATGGAGAGCTAGTAGACGCTGGAAACAAATGCGAGGAAGTCTCTCTGGGCTCATCTCCACCACCTTCATCCCCCACCCTGCTGCCAGTCTAAATATCTTGCTTCGTGTGTGACTCAGCTTGCTTTCCACGCAAAAGGTCTGGAGCGTCCCTCAAGAGAAACATGAGCTCCTCATACGTTCTCACTTGGACTTGCACAATTTCCCTAGTGCCCTTCATTCCCTAAAATTCAGCCAACGAAGTATAGCACGTATGCTATACACAATTTGTCTTTATCAAGTTGGAGGGTCAGGAATCTAACTAAAATGGGTCCTACTAAGAACATTTTCTGTCAGGCCTGTCCGTAAGGAGGCCTCAACTGAGTAGGCACACGCAGCAGTTGAGTTCATTCATAAGGAGAGCAACACGGCAAAATCCAACTGTCCGACGATAATGCAGTTTCTAGAGTAGTATGCGGTTATCAGTGTGAGTTGTGAATATCACCCGCCGTTCTTTTCATAATTTCAACGGTTTTGAACTGGATATTAACATTCTGGGAGGCTGCCCACTGAGTCCTTACCGCACCTGCAAAAAGTCAGGGACAAATCAGACATTCCGAGGCCCCGCCAGTACAAAAATCAGTTAGAAAATTAATTGGAATTAGTGGCGGAACCAATGGGGGAGGGGAGGGAGGTAGATGGGTACACTAACCACTAAACCAAAACCAGGTAGATTCGAGCAGCGTATGTGCCGTACATCAATCCCATCCCCTATCACCATCGTAACTGTCCCTTTGCAGCTGTATTTCAATAGATCAAAATGACGAAGTAGTATCTCCAGTGATAAGGGAAGGTTTACTTAGGAACAGGCCAACGAGTACAATGTCCACAGCGTTTAATACTCGATTGGACGACACACTGGCCTTCAATCCCTTGTAACCCCCATCGTCAACGTGCTTCATGGGCAGCCGACCAGGAACAAACAAGGAACAATAGAGTGCAGGTAACACACCCCTCAGCTAGCTTATCATTTCAGCTTTCAACGCCGAGCAAACACGGCGATCCAGTGTTGGCTTAACTATGATTACGACTATAATGATCGTTAATAAAAATCGCTGTCGCTATAGCTAAATAATCGTTAAGCTAGCTCAGCATGTATCTAATAAGAGATGGGTAAGTACATTTGTGGAGATCTAACACCCCCCTCCCACCCTCACAATAGTTTAACCTAGCACATGGAATGAGATCGAGCAATGTACATCTCATACGGGATTACTGCACGAATCGGGCTATAAAGTTGGAGTAATAAGAAATGTTGTCCCATTATTATTGCTACGAAATTTTACGTCTGAAGTCACGTTCATTGAATAACCTCTTTCCATGTTTTTTAGATTTTTCGGTACATATGCGTGTGGGGTATCATTTTCCACTAAATTTTAGACGTTGAATACATTCAGACGGGTCCCAGACGGATTATCATCGATTGGAGGATTCCGGGAAGCTCTATACTCACTGATTTCCCTATGCCCAGTTCGAAGTTCATCATGAAACTTATACTGTTCAGTATTTGGACCAATTGGAGAGGATGGATTCTGGCATAATTACATAGGCAGACAGGCAAAAAATCCATGGCAGACCATCAGACCATAAAAAACCAACACTTCATCTTGGACACGAAAAGGTCCCGAGTTTGGACCATAATTATGATGATTATTACCAGTAATGTAGATAATGAGGCTCAAAGGAGTACTCACTTGTGATGACCGACATAGGACATTCGTCTCGAATCATTTGTCCGCTGAGTTATTTCAGTCGGTTTATCGCGTCGTTTGCTTTTTAGATCGAGATGCCCGAAAAAGCGGGTTTCATTGGCATTGATCCACCCTCGGCCCGAGGTGGCTCACGTACACCAAAGTGTTGGTTGGGTTAGGGGATTGTGGCTGGAATATCAGCAGCTCCACAGGTTGAGGTCGTTCCGAGACGGCGCGCCGCGAGCCCTCAGCAGCTCAACACGCCCACGAGAATATTCAGTCCATCCCCGACCATTCGACGGGATAGGCTTCACCCTCCCTACGCGTCTGTGTTGCGGGAAGTTGCGTTTACGTAAGCTCGACATCGGCAGGTCATAAATAATACCTACAATACCTACAACGTTACAATAATATACTTACTATATTATCAAGCATCACACGACATGGTCATTCTCTGACAACAAACAACTCTTCATGATGTCCCAGTGCAAGTTGTTAAGTGAATAAAACCATTTCATTATGATTGATCAAGATATAGACGAGGTGAGTAAAAATACGATCACGTCTGCTTTCCTGAGACTTGTTAATTTATTATATTTTTAAAATATCACTGAAATATCACTCAAGTAAAGATCTAAATAAATAATCAATGAAGTCCTAAAGGTCTACCCTGAGTTTTTCTCTTGTTGATGCTCCTTTAGAATTTACATTGTTACTCATTAATAACAATTTGTAATGATCACTACAATGCCACAAGAAATCTATATAGCGCGGGAATATTTTCCGATTGTGCTAGCAGGCTGGAAACATTTCTTTAAAAATTCGTTTCACGTATAGATTAGTCTACTTATTCCATATGAGTTCCATAGGTTATTTTGGAAGAATGTGCTCTGGAACTCATATTTCTGATCAAATTTGCTAGACATCAGTTCAACCCCTGATTCTTCGTCCAAGTTGACCAAACTAGGACATCATCTTGGATACGAAATAGATTTCGGGGAGACGTTCAGCCTATAGTAATTTAGAATGAGTATAATGTAATTCTCGTCTAATACTCAATATCACAGGGGTTGGTGAAAATAGAAAATGGGGAAAAACAGTGTCTGTGGAGTGTCAAATCTTGAAAATCTATTTATCAAAAAACAAATTTGAGATTGGTCAATTGTTTTTTAATTGTATTTAAAAATAAAAAAAAAACCCAATGCCAGGCAATGTATTTAATATCCGTCTGCCGGGTTGTTAAACGATCAATCTCTGTAATCATGCCAAGGTCATGGAGAGTCTATCATCTTCGATTGGCTTCAAAATCTCTTTGTGGACGTGTCACAAGGTCTAGAACAAAAAAAGGTACTATGTCCGCCGTTGTTGGTAGTAGAAAATTTCGTTAAAATTTGAAATATTGGACAGGTTCCATTTTCTGGCTTTAGCTGTTCTTTGAAACGTTTCAGTCCGATCGGACCAAGTTAGAGGTAGGGATCAAGTTCATTTTAAATTCAAAAGTTTTCTGAAAAATGGTGTTTCGAGATTTTTGGCGATCTAGACGTGTGGGGTATCATTTTCCACGAAATGATGGACGCTGAATCGATTTGAATGAGTCCGAGGCACTCCACACTACCTGTTTTACCTCATGTTCCTGGTCCAAGGACAAACCCCTGTGATTCTAGACATCATGAAACGTCCAGAAAAAAATGTTGGAGCCAATCGGAGATGGTCAACCTCTCATGACCTTGGGCATGATTACATTGTTGATTATTTGAGGAATAACCAACCAAAACTTACTCATTTTACAACACAACGAAATGAAGTATGTGTTACGAGTGTTTTCGAATTTAATTTTTCTCCCGGATTATCTTCTCCAATTTTCGCTTCAAAGAGGTATTCCGATTACGTTAAGTTTCAATCCTTTGGAGAGGTGGAACGGATGACTGATTCATTTTCGCAGCTTCTCCGAGATCCTTGGATCATAGAAACTCAATAAGGAGCCACGTTCCCAAGAGTTGAGAAAAGGTAGCTGAAAGGACCTAATTGATTTGTTAGATTGTCAAACTGGGTCCTTAAAGTATAAAAAAGAACATGGATACAGCCCAGAGGTGGTTCAAATGATAGTTTTCAAGTGTATGAAGAAAAAAAAAATTGTGAAGAAATAACTTTGGGACTTGCCGTTTGGTACGGTTGTGTAGTGGAGACAATATTTGCGAAAAAATGTGATAATTGTTCAATTTGATTTACTCAAATCTGTGTGTTATTATTTGAGGACGTAAGTTTCTCATTTCGATGTTATTCCTTCGTGCATTATTATTTTCCCATGTGAATTAAGGACATCTAATGAATTATACTGGGTGTTCATTTCTTCATTAACCACAACCGAATAGGTGGTGGGGAGAGAGCGGATATGGGGATAGAGACGGGCTGATTGAGGCAATCCTGCTGATACGGCTATTATGTTGATGAATCGGACCAGGCTTGGGTTAGTGAGCCCGAGAATGGGAGACCTATCGGACAAAGGTGAGAAATGGAATGGGGCCGAGATAGTAAGGTCAGCTACAGCACAATATGAGAATAGGGCTGGGAGCCAAAGTATTCCGACATTAAAGAACTCCATGAGGGAACGATGAAGGGTTACAGCAGAGAGCTGGAGGAGGCCAGGGGTGGAAATGCAGCATTAGAGAAGGGGTTCTCATATTATTATAACGCCACATGAGTGAATAAGAATAACCAGCTGTAATAAATAACGCGCAAACGTCACAAGACTTTAAGAAAAGGCCAATAATGGAACATCAATCAAACATTATCAAGTACTAAATGGTTACAAGAGCAAACGCTAAAAATGACTCCATGATGGTTCCAAGTGGATCCTCTTTCCTCTTCCCTCCTTCCGCTCAAGTGGGAAAGGGTATCATAGATATCTACAGAGTAACTAGTAGATTGATAAACAAGTGAATAGACAATTTTTTTCAATTAAGGACCCTATATCAAGTAAATACCCTGCCTCTTTTTGCGGAAATCGGTAAAACCGATAAATCGATTTAACGTCTGAAATTTAGTCCAACTGTCAAAAACAGCTTGGGCAGCGACAGCGTTCGGAGGACGGATATTTGAAATCATCATGATGCACAAATGATGAAAGTTTTGGGCTAATCGGAGAGATCGACTTCAGGCATGAAGTCATGGCGTATTATTCGGGGGATAATATTAACCATTACGAAAAATATCCTTCTTTTAGTTTATTATTCCTATTGTGATGAGAATTGTGTTTGAACCGATGAAAAAGTGGTACATATTAACAAAGTAAATTTCAAAGGACAAATGTATTCCAAATTTTATAATTCTAAATTTGAAAATTCAAACGACTGTTCGAATCAGGAATAATTTCAAGCGTTTTGCACACGTTCCTCGTATATACGTTACTCGCGATTCTTTTTCTTGTAAATGACGATTTAATTTACTTTTTTATTTCCTGACAGAATTTTAACGGCGGCATCATATTGAGTTAGGATCAGTTCGCACCAACTTTGTTATACCAACCTTTGTAAAGTTGGATATTGCCTGACGGCCTAACACAAATAAAGAATTTGAATGCGAATTTGTATTCGGGTGGAATATCTAATCACATGGAGCGGCTCCCGACTAACTGCCGGGAGCTCTATAATCTCCAACCAACGTATCCAAGTTTTTCCTTTGTTAATCAGGTATGCAAATGAGCGCGTGCTCCCATTCGCCAACAATAAATTTACTGCTAAACTCAAATCTTTACGGATGAGTGAACCTCTTTTACTTAACTTTTCAGTGCGATCAGCTATCGAGGTCCTTTAAGATTACTCAGAATAAACAGAAAGTTTCTAAGGATTGAAAATCAATGGTGCAGGAAAACTCATTTTTGACCGTACTTGTTCCTAAGTGAATGGAAATGGTGATGTAAAATTAGCTGATAGTACATGTTAACCCGTATATTTATATATAACCCGTAAATGTCCATTACATGTGGGGGGAATTTTCCCCTGAGTATAGGTAATACCGATCGGCTCAGTTTGAACCAACCAAGCCAAAAAAGGGAGATGAGTATCCGTACATTCACAAGTTTTCGCAATTAATCGTGCCATTATCAGTTATGAAACGTTGACGGCTGTTCCTGAACGGAATCCTCTTTTCATTTCAACACAAACATTTGGCAACAAAATGGATAAGAATGATTAAATTAGTTATTATTGCAGGAATTGCGTGTCGGGTATAGTCGTTTGGCCATGATATCTGCCACCATAACTCGTTCTTTTCAATCACGCGGGAGTAAGAAAGGAATGCAAAATTTTACCCAATGCCATAGGTTTGGGTAGATTACGTCTTTCAAAACCACCAGGAATCAAATCTTCAATCGATGCTGCCGAGTCTTTTCAAAATCTGAAATCACCTAGAATGATTTTTTCTTTCAGTTTGCAATTCATAATTTTGTTTGCCGCTATCTCACGCTACATACTACTTGAAGTCCAATTCTGGCTGTTCGACGTTAACTGAACCGACCGATTTGTTCTAGTTGATACTTTTTTTTCATCATTTTTCCAAATTGTCACGTTGAATTGCGAGTTTTGCTACATGCTAAGATAAAAGGCTGTCAATTCTTTGGTTATCCCTCGGACCAGGAGCATGGAGACTTATTCTAATCGATTCAGCGTCCAAAATTTAGTGGAAAATGATATCCCACACGCCTAGATCGCCAAAAATCTCGGAATATATTTTTCGATAAACACATTTTACTACCCCCTCATCACCAATCATTCGAAGAATAACCAACCAAAATCAGAAAATTGTTACAGTCATCGGGGAATTACAATATCAATGAGAATGCACACCAAGATAGCTAGTTGGTTTATAACCAGCAACGTTTGAGAATGAGAGATGTGGCTTCTTATTGTTTATTACTCTGTAGTATTTTTTAATTGCACGCGTCCAAAAAGTGGAAAGTCGTACGTAATTGTGGACAGTTTCTTTTTCTGAATGAGAACCCTAATTTTTCTTTGCAATCCCATGCGCACCAATTTAAAATGCGTGTTTTCATGATAATGTTTGGTGTAAAGCTGTGAAACTTTGAGTAGTTTTCTGAAATGTGCGTACAAATATTTGCTGTTGGTTACTAATTCAGTTTTATGTACAACCCTCCTTACTTGTGTAATTTTAAATTTATTATTTTATTTTTTATTTGTAAATCGCGATCTTTCAAAATTTATTGGAGGGTAACCAACATCGCCCAAAAACCCGAATTCGAACGTAATATGAAAAAGAATGGTATTTCGAGTCCTTTCTAAACGAGGATATGGTGAGATACGTTTCTTGAGCGACCTATCTTTATGTGGACATCCCGATGAACGTCTACGTAGCGACTGGGGAGCTTCTAGCTTCTGGAATCATGGAGCACCAAGTCCAATGGAAGATGATCCTCTAAGGAGGCTGCTTGGCGAGGAATATTGGGGTCGAAATGCTAATTATGACACATTTCACATACGGTGCTTTATCAAACACATTTTTTGGGTATTTTTGCCCGAAAATTTTCAGAATAATTAAGTCTGGTGGTATACTTTTCTTTCTGTACTGCAATTTGCCCAATAATTTCTAATCATCAGCCAGCCGGCCATTGAACCATTTGTCAACTATGAAGCGATACTTAAAGTGGTTTATTCGTAAAGGTGGAAGAGGTAGGTCAAGGCTAAAGGAAGTTTCACGCCAAAACGAAATTTCAGATAATCGATATCTCAAGTGAATTCACTGGCCCCCTGAACAAGGAAGGGGTGCCTATTACAGGTTCTAATTGTGGAGAACACTCGAGCTCAATTCAATGAATATAATATGAACACCCCTCCGATTGGCCCCCCTGCCCGTTGAATTATATCTGAGTATATATCTCGATAATTATTACGATGGCCCCGGCTTCCGAGTAAAACTAAAGAACACATTTTCATTTATTGGTTTCGTGCTCATAGGCAGGTTGCGTGTATTACTAGTACAAAGCATCATGAACGCCAAACGTTCAATGACAACCTCAATTTTTTATTGTCAACTTGGAGTCACCTCAATGTTACGAGGGGAAGTAACCCTTTCACGGATTTTTGAGGACGTGCGCAGTGTTGAAAGAGCACTTACTCTCGAGCGCTCAGGGTTGCTGCTGAAGATAATTGATGTAAAGAATGGCTCACCATTTGAAAATGTTTTCCGGTGTTGTGTTCCGTGGGGATTTTCGTTTTCCGATTTGACCTCATTCAACCACATGTACATCCGAGAATCTTTTTGAGGAAGGAATCATCGATTTTCCCCGGGATCCACTGTGAATATTATTTTCAAAGAGAAAAGTGGGCTGCGGCTTCGTTTTCCGAGTTTAAATTTCTTTCTCTATGTCCTCTCCGTTTCTCTCTCTCTCTCTCTCCCTCTCTCTCTTCCACGATATCTGGTTTCCGAAAACTAGCTCATGGAACCAATTCATAAAAAATCTGCAAATTCTTACACACGGGTTGGTTATTCCTCGAATGGGGGAAACAATGGATGTGGCGGGTCCCAGACCCATTCCAATCGATTCAGGGTCCAAAATTTAGTGGAATATGATACCCCACACGCCTAGGCACCAGAAATCCTGACACATACAAAATGGGTGGATACATACCCATTTTGACCCATAACTTTTTCCGGTGGGTGCCAATCGTTCTGGGACACACATCATTGAATTCAGCGTCCAAAATTTAGTGGAAAACTATACCCCACACGCCTAGATAGCAGAAATCCCGAAAAAACATATTCAAAATGGGTAACAAATACCTACCCAATTTGACCCATTACTTCTCTTCAACTTTCTTGGTGAGAAAATGGGAATTATAACTCGCGGATCACAATTTGAACAATATATTTTTGTACTCACTTTCTTACAACTCTAGAAGAAGGAGTGACTTGAGACTTAAATGAACAGAGCTGCAAACCCTCATGACCACTAATAGTCTAAGGAGAGCAATATGTAGTTCGTATGTTACATGGAATGTATAAGATATTCCATCAACTTTTTCCAGTGGGTGCCAATCGTTCTGGGACCCGTTTCATTGGATTCAGCGTCCAAAATTTAGTGGAAAATGACACCCTACTCGCTTAGATCGCCCAAAATCTCGAAAATCCATTTTTCAAAAAACACATTTTGACCCCTACCCCCTCCAAATTTGGTCCGATTGGGCTGAAAAGTTTCGAGGACCCATCTCGGCTGGGAACAGACCCCTGACCCAAATTTCAGATTTTTAGAAAATTTTCTACTACCAAAAACGGCGCGGAACATGGACGGCGTACGGCGTACAACGTACAACGTACGGCGTACGGCGGACGGACATTGACCTTTTTTGATCAGGACATCATGAAACGTCCAGAAAAAAATTTTGAGCCAAATCGGAGAGGTTGACCATTATCATGAAAACATAGGTTGATTATTCGAGGAATAACCAACCAAAACGTTCGATGAGAGCATACACTTGAAATAGGCACCTAGGAAGAATTTTCCTGACTAAATAACTAGTTTTTTGAGCGTATTTATTCGAGCGTTCCTCTATTATGAATGAAAGCACCCAATAACCTATTAATAAAAAGGGTGCATTGTTCATTTTTCGTTCAAACGACCCTCCCTGTCATCCACTTGTCACATATTAAGTTATGTTCTGAGGGAGGGGGGGGGGTAAAAAGTTAATCCTGTTTGATTGCAGACATTCTACACTAATGACACAGCATGGCCTCCTTACGCTTATGGAAGCAAAGAAGCTTACTACTTCATGGGAACGTTCCTTGCTGTGGTGGGAACGACTGGAATCATCGGGAATTCCTTAGTCATCATAGTATTTACAAGGTAAATTTCATACTATTGACAAACATTTTAAAAATATCTCGCTGTTGATGAATAGATAAATCAGTACTTAGATAAGAGCGAGCAGTTACAAGGGGTGTACCTCATTGGTACCACCAAGTTCGATACTGGGAAGAAACTCGCATTTCGTTTGGTTGCTGTTAAATCTGTGGTATTCACTTGAGTTCTCATCAGAAAACAGTGTTTGGATAGGATATCCCAACCCATGGCTTTTGTCTTTTGAAGAGCTGGGCAAAGCAAACAGAGCAGTTTCAGAGAACCGGGATTTATAAAATACGGGTGCACGATTTTTAATATAATTAAGTTCTGAAAACCAAAATTTCTTCAGAATAAAGTCACTGATGTAGGTGAAGTATGATGATTTATTTACAATTTAGAGGACTCACAATAATTGTATTGACGCACTAAAAAAATGATTTATTAACAATAAACAAATTTCAGTCATTATTTCTCAAGAATTGGGGTTGCACAACTTTGTGTGCTTGCTTAAGCGGTTGCGTGCTTTCAATTAAAAAAAAAATTGTTTACTACTATTTGAACGATTTTTGAAGAGAGGAAGGGGGAAATAACTCGTAGGATAGGTAGTAGGCTGCTACTCATACAAGATTTCCGTTCTCAAGAACTAGAAGTACGATCATGAAGAAACAATATAGAATAATAATACAACTAGAGATCGTTCAAGAGGTTTTAGAATTTTCCAGGTCACGAAATAGGACATAAGACAAGTGAAGCCGGTCATCATACTTGAGGCCATGTATGCTTGGTTTATGGAGTAGTCGCAGTTGGTGGAAACGGAGTGGAAAGCCGGGGAGCAGCCCGGTTAGATATTATACGTAAACATTATGTTGATGGTGAAGCCAGTTCCTCCGTTAAGAAAATAGCTGCGACATTGCACGTAAATCGTACTTTCTTCGTGACTTGTGAACTCGGAATTCCTACCCGTCCGACGATGATAATTTATTTCACCCTTATATTTTAATATGGATGAACAATTTATGTAGAAAATACCCCTACGGTTACCGAATGTAGTAGATAATAAAAAACTGTTCCTAGTAAAACTCCCCTATAGCACAGCATACGAATTCTTTTATTTATTTCTTTATCGAACTCTCCTTAGGTGATCAGAATTCGTGATTGGTCCGTATTTCATTATTGTACACCATCGCCAGTTTGTGCTGACAAGTCTTCTGCGAAGTATTGACCACTGAGTATTGATGTAGGGGATGAACGGAGGATATAAAAAAATTGATGACAATATGCGTTTGAGTCACAATGATCACGTCGATCAATTCACCTGAAGGAACAACGGAGAAACGAGGGGATGGAGTCTTCAATAGATCCCTTCGGAAGCAGAATATTCCGAAGTGTGCGTGTACAAAACCTGCCACTCCCACGATGGGCTTTTCGGATAATGAAAAGAAGTAAATCTTGTAACTTTCCTACGGAAACGCGTCCTTTGCTGCCGGCGTAGACACGTCCTCGGGTTCGTGAAGAGTAATGCCTCACCTTACCTCTATGAATTTACGAGTAGCTGGCAAAAACAAATACTATGCAAGGTGTTTGGGTATCGGATTGGTAAGCTCCTCCTTAATATTCTACGGCTTATTCCAGACAAAAAGTACTTCACCTGTTGGATTCTTTTCGTGTTTTCCACCTCATTTCTTCCAAAAATGCTCTTAAAGTGTTCAAATAATCTGAAATCCGGGGGTAAAATATAAAGCAACGTCTTTCATTATTACATGAATTCTGTAAACAGTGGGTACCCAGTAGTCGAGGATTGATCACAAGAATTTCTTTTTCTTCTTCTACGGTGCATCAAATCACTCCTTCTCATAACGGCAAACCCGCACGCGGCAGGTAAAAACCTCTCATTTCTGGGTGGATTGAAGAACCTACTTGCCCAACAAGCTCCACATCGAATTCTATAATTTTGTTCCCCGTTGAATGCAATGGTCACACTCCTTATGCTCCATGGATTGCAAAATACAATTGTATTCTATATTTTTGAGTCAATCAGAAAGCATTACAACCGTACAGAAGTGAACAGTTTTAGTGTCTTCCACATTTGGCACGGCTCATTCCAATCCCCTTACGTGATTATGATACTCCTTATATGATACCTACTCCGTTGATTGAATAAGATACGTAATTTATGGAAAATTCCTAGCTGTACGAGAACCGTAAGTTCCGAATCGAGCAGCCCCTGTCTAATAAATAAAGATAAGTAGTCCCGTTTTTCCATTTTTACGAACTACAACACGAATCTACCGACGAACGTTGCTCCAAATCGGATGGACGATCGGAGACTGTTCACTTCCTATCACTTCTGACTCATAAAGAAACCTATCGCCCCAGGGGATGTTGGTTAGGTTGTGAGCAATGTTCCTTTGTGGCTAATAGAGATACACTTGATAAGAAACTCCAAGAAAAACGTTGAAGTTAGAACGTTATTAAAACGTTCAATATAGATGTTGATGATCATTAAATTAGTGGAAGAACGAAACTACGCATCTCACAATTTCCTAGTATAATGGCTGCAGCTGAGCTGATTGCACAAAGTAGAAGGATCTGATCCTAAAAAATCGTCATGAGGCTATTTTTGACATAAATGAGCCGTAGGTATAATCGATTCGTAGAGGTTTTCAATCCGATACTTGGATGCCCTTAGCTTTATTCAAGTATTATTTTCATTCGTGATCATCACATCATAGTTATTAAAATCACAAAATGGAAATACCTGGTAACAGTTGTACACTTCATGGGTCCGTTCAAATTTGGTTGGCCTAAATCGGAACTTGGAAGACCTAAATCGGTCCAACTCAGGTTACTTCGATAAGCTTTAAATAAATCATCATGATGGGCCTGTACTTTACTTACTTCATTCAGATTATTAACAAGATCATAAGGAAACATCAGGTGGAGACGTTAACCAGCAACACGAACATACTAATGTCAGCGACGCAAGCTAAAAATATGAAAATAAAAGTGAAGTCATTTTGATCATATAACACTTGCCCAGTAGAAAGAAAGAAGAAAGAAAGAAATGTTTATTTGTCGTTTTGAGGCAACTATGGCCTATACAACAAGGAAGGTTCGCGAGGGTACAGACTATATCATGGTATAAATCTAAATAAAAAATAAAAATATACATAGTACTTCTCTTGTGGCTGACATAGGGGGGGGGGGGGGGTATAATAAGTTCTATGCACAATAAACTGGTTGAGAGTTGTTGAGAGTTGGTGGGTGCCTTCAGTTGGACACATCATCCATCAATCCTTTCACAAAGGCTCTAAATTTCAAAAATGACATTGTAAAATTAAGTAGCATGAACACACTTTCCCTAGTCACCGCAGCAAATAGAACTTTGTTAACAAACTCAGAACTGACTCGAGGCGTGCCAAAATATTTTTCCCTCATTTCCCTTAGTTGAGGGCAACTACAAAAAATGTGCTCGATGGTTTCTGACGACTTGGTGTTACACAGAAAGCATTCGTTTGAATGGTCGATGGTGTACAAGGAACCCTTATAAAAAATACGAAGCATATTCCCATTCCTCAAACGCAACTGGGCCACTACTCGTTTAACGTTTATAGGGATTTCCCATCTTAAATATCCTTCAAGCGAGGAGTAATTGTGACTGTACTCCTGGTAAGCCTTGCTGTAAGTGGAACATACCATTCGCTCGTAGTCTTCGTAAGCAGTTTTCGTCGTGAGACAATTTAACACCTGCTGCTTATTTTTTTTCACTTCGTCTGCATTTTGCACCTTCCACAGATCATGGTAACCCAATTCCACAAGTATAGTCTTGAGTTGGGAAGCCCAGTTGTATTTTTCCACATCAAGACCTCTGTTGATTGTTGACAGTAGCTGGTTGTAACAAATGCGAGGGTATCTACTTTCCGGCATTCTTAGGATTGCCTCCCACCAACCCAAGGCTCTATCCACTACAAAAACTCCTAATTTAGCCCTACCTGTCTCGGCTCGCAGCATGTAACGAGGGGTTCCGAAAGGCAAGATCGTCATGAGGCTATTTTTGACATAAATGAGCCGTAGGTATAATCGATTCGTAGAGGTTTTCAATCCGATACTTGGATGCCCTTAGCTTTATTCAAGTATTATTTTCATTCGTTATCATCACATCATAGTTATTAAAATCATAAAATGGAAATACCTGGTAACAGTTGTACACTTCATGGGTCCGTTCAAATTTGGTTGGCCTAAATCGGAACATGGAAGACCTAAATCGGTCCAACTCAGGTTACTTCGATAAGCTTTAAATAAATCTTCATGATGGGCCTGTACTTTACTTACTTAATTCAGATTATTAACAAGATCATAAGGAAACATCAGGTGGAGACGTTAACCAGCAACACGAACATACTAATGTCAACGACGCAAGCTAAAAATATGAAAATAAAAGTGAAGTCATCTTGATCATATAACACTTGCCCACTAATAATCCCACGCAGCTGCAATGATGCTTGCGGTAGTAAATTATAATTATTATTCCGACAAGTTGCTATGGATCGATGACACTTTTTTAACACCGCAAACAGACTTCAATCGTCTTCTTCCTGCAATTTGTTGTTGAAATTGATCCACCCTCCCAACAGTTCCCGAATTGTTTGTTAATGAACTCTCCTAAATCCGCTGAGCCTCGGCCTATCATCCTTACGCTAATGAGACGGCTTTGCGTCAAATGACTTGGGCACCCCCGTTCGCAGTGTTGTAGGTCAAGTGGCTCCACCTCTCGGCAGATCGTAATCTCAGAGGGTTTGAATGGATTCGTCCTCGTCCTCCCACAACAATATTTTTTATGCTGATGGCAAATAACCACGATGCGAGGATAAGCAGCAATTGGTTAAAGCTGCACGGAAGGCCCTAACAAAAGTTAGAGCGTAATCAATTGCAATGAATGAAATTAACGAAGTAAAATCGTTTGTTACCAGTGAATGAACTAGCTTGCCTTTCTATCCACTCTGGACTAAGAGAAAGCGGCGTGAAAAGCATTCCAATTTTCAGCTACAGTAGACAACATTATAGTAAAGTAATCTTTGAAGATGGTGATTTAGCTCAAGAGAAGTGATCAGTCGGGTTCAAGTGGGTTACATTCAGTAATCTATCCTGTAGCAACTCATCGGAAGAGCGAGATATTCCTATCCCTTTTCCCTTTTTCCCTCAACGTCAAGCGAGCCCTACGAGGATTGACCTTATCTCTCAGCTTCGGTGGGCCGTAGGATGAATCAAGAACAATTATTTTAGCCCACCCATAAATTATGTGGGTACTAGATCCTTTGAGAGTCACACCAAAGAGACTGCCATTACCTCATGTTTCAGATATAGACGGCTGAAAGGGCCATTTTCCATTTTGATCATCAACCTGGCGTGTGGTGACTTGATTACTTCATTCCTTCACGTAATGGTGGTGATATCCTCTTTCAAGGGGAAGTGGGCTTTTGGCCATTCAGGTAAGTCTTGATGGAGAGTCCAAGTTGATCAGCATAAGTATCCACCTCAGTGTATCCTACTTCCATATCCTCTCGGCAATGCGCTTGTGTTACACCAGAATCTTCAATAATCGGATTATGGTCTGTTATTTTTATTGAAACACACCCCAATGGACCCATGTATTTGCATGTAGATTGTCTAAAACCCTCCCCAAGTAGTTATCTACTTCTCAAGTTCCAACGCGTTGAGATTTGAAATCCAAAATTTTGATCCACTGTTCGGAGCTAACCTTCAAAGTCCTTAATTACTGTATAATGTTATATGTAAATAACATTTTGGACCTATTCGTACCTAACTCATTTTCAACCCAAAAAACCGACAATAGCACTAGAGCGAAAATAAATTTTCTAGAATTTTGGAAACATTGGATATACGGAATGATTTTCCACTAAATTTTGGTTGCTGAATGGATTCAGATAGGAAAAGGCATCCTTATCAAACATTGATATAATTTTGAAAAATGAAATTCGTTTGCCCACTTTTTCAAATACTTATTCTGGAGACTTCAAATAAAGGTACGCTGGAAAAATGCGCAGTTGTTCTCCAAACCAATACTAAACTGTTTCCAGCTATGGTTCTTCTGACTACCTTAAGAACTTGTAAGCTCACTAAACTTCTACTCGTAATAAAAAAAAGTTCCCCAAAGTTTTTCAGGGGGAAACTGAGATTTTAAAAGTAAAATGTCCAATCCGTTCTATCTCTAGTCTTATCTATCTCTCTTTTATCAATTGTAGCCTCACCTCCTGTAAGAGAATGTACGAATCTAAGAGATACGTATTTTTGAATGAATGTTAACCTTTCAGAGAAGACTCAGGTTATTACATAAACATAACTCATAACAAAAATGGAATAAGTTCCTCTAATGGGCGAACCCGCGCTAGGGCGGACGAGTTTTTGAGCATAAATATTAAGAGAAAGAGGAAAAGAATAAGGTTCCCACATCGAAGTTTGGTAATGAGAGAGGACACGGATCTAATCTCATTGTAAAATATGGGATTTTTTTCTAAGTATCGGATTTTTAATAAATCATCTATTTCTTGCTCATTTCATTTCATTCATCCCTCTACCCTCACTGAGCATGATCCGCCTGATCACAGTTAGACTCCGTCTGACAAGCCGCAGAACTCACCACGTCTAATTTCAATGTGTGCATGCAAAAGGCAAAACCATTGTCATTATCAGTTGTGGTATTCTTGATCATACCCACCTTGTTCCTGTAACAAAACCAGTTCCAACTAGTAGTAGCTCATCACAAACTCCAATAGATAAAAAACTATTTGATTCAATTCCTCCGGAGTACGTCATAGCACGTCTGACATGTCGAACAAACTTGCGAGTGCTGTGCGAAACTTGAGAGTCGCCCTACGTTCTTTAAACGAAACATGATTATCAGCCAAACTGAATAGGTTTTGAATTATGATTTAATTTGAATAACAAATAAAAAATCTAAATTTGAATTTTGAATTAAAATATTAAAATTAAACATATTTTCATACCCGAACAGCCTGATTCGACGTTGACGTGAAACATTGATTATGCAAATGTTTTTCAGAAGGGATGTCGAGGAGTTCGGTCGAAATGAAACGAGAATGGGAGTAAAAATACTTTGAACTTTGCGGTCGCACATTAATTTATTAACACAGATATGTGACGGGTCCCAGCCATGGAATAGAAGCAGCTCTTTCTTTGCCGGTCCTTATATTCGTTGTGGATGTGGGTGTTGTTGTTCAGTTCTTTAATTGATTAAACTAAGCCATCTTGTTCACGTAACTAACGCTAAGTAATATTATTCAGGGCGTTTCGTTCTAGGTATTTGCAAAAAAGTTGGCACCCACGCGATTTATTTTTAATTCTCAAACGTGTCCCCCCAACGTGTCAACATGTCCCATGTTGCTAAAACAATTAAATTGCCGCTAAATGCACGAAAGCCTCAGCTTTCCTACAGTTTAGTTAGTTATTATTAAGGGCTTGATTTCGAAGAACACCAATATGAATGTATAAAGACGTGTGTTGTCAGATTTGAACTTTGTTATTTTAATTGTTGATGGCGTTGTCGACGAAGTCGTTATACGGTACTTAAATTATGCCCTCGCCCAGGAACAGTAATAATTATTTAAAGAAATGTAATACTTTTTCTGTAATCTGTGTCGCATGTAGCACCACTAGCCCCGACCCGCGAAAGCTCGAAAAGGGATTCGTATACCAACTCAGCAATTTATTGCGACATTTATCGCCTTTTTTTTAACAAAGATGAAGTACTCGTGTTTGCCATTTTCTGGCATTTTGTTGTCTGAGATCTCGGTTGAATAGAAAAAGTAGCTGCATGCGCAGATAGTGTTCTCATAATTTTGCAGTGAGACTCATTCCTGCATGTCTGATTGTGTCAATTCAATTTTATCAAATGTAATCAACTATTTAACTGTCATTAATTACAACAGAAAGCCGATCTCGACGTATGCCTTCTAACTTGCGGAAGCTTGACCATTATAGTAAACACCGAAAATATAATTTAAAAAAAGGAAGCGTCCCTGCTTTGTGAAGACACCTTCTACACTCAATTACACTTTGTGACCTGCTCGCGTTTAGGTTTGATCTATTGATAAACCATTACACTTTCAGAAAAAAACGTCCTCAAGTATTCGCAAACTTTTTCGAACCACATCGAATACATAATCGCAATGACTTGTCTTCGCTTTTGCCTCTTATCTTGGTGACCTAGAACTAGAAGTGGTGGTTGTTTTACCCCCGTGCAGGAATCTAGAAGCACGAAAATTAGTTTTGGGAATAATAGACGTAAAGTTAGATACCTTGCACACAAAATGTCAGATTCAGGCTCTACGTATGATACTCCAAAAGAACACAACAGTAGCCAACACATGCGTTTTCCCATTCGAGGAATGAGGTGTTATAGCTTTTTCAACATGATCATGGAGTATGTATATCCATTGTGATGCTGCTTCCGTATCTAAAGTTATGGCGATGACTCTCTCAACTGCTTACGATAACCGTAAAGAAACCAGCTTATAGTTTTCTTCTCAGAAAGGAAGTACCGTATTGGGAGAAATGACCCGTGAATTGAAGTTGGAATCACCTCAAGGCACAAACAATCGAAGAGGTTTCTGCATAAATGTACTGCTTTGAGCTTTGCTGGCATTTTCACGATTGCTGACGTATTGAGTTGCAGTAACATAATCATAACTAGTCGTGATTATTGTCTGAGATGAGTTTTGAATTTAAAGCGAAAACTCGGATCAACTCTTCAGAAAAAATTACTGTTTCTGTTTCCAATGTACTTTTAAAGAACTTGCTTACGGTTAAACAAAAAATTGTTTATAACACAGTTGTAGGCATCTACCAACCCATGCAATTACATTTCTAGGTTGTGTGGTGTATGCCTTCGGTGTCGGCTTTTCCGGCTTGATGTCAATTTTCACTCTGGCTGCGATTTCGGTCGAGCGGTACCTCGTTATTTCCGCTAAGCCCTTATCGAGTTGGAAAATGACCATTGGAGGCGCACGTAAGGTGAGAATGCCCAATTTAGAAAACAGTAGAGCTAAGAACACCCAGAACCCAAAGCAATGATTTTTTTTTAGTGTGTGTGTGACTTGGCATAAACCGTTTAGATTTTTACCGTTGAGAACAATTACATTTTGTTTTGGTTTTGCACTGACATGCAGCAATGGTCCGAGTATTTATGGACCTGCTTCGGTCACACTCTTAACGCTGCTCATACATATATCGTAAATTACATCATTATCAAACTACGATATAATTACATTTTCCAGACTATCGTTGGATTTTTTTTTTTTTTTTTTTTTGGTCACCCGCCCAATGGATATTTCCGGTTCGGATTGTCCGATCATAGTATCCTTGGAGGAGCATTACATTCAGAAATGACCATTTATCTGCCCCTCTTTTTCTCGTATTCTCATCGCAGGAGAAATGAACAACAATGTTGCCTGCCAAACGTGATTAGGGCTTGTCTGATATCGAATGACCGAAAAATATTGGAGGTACAACCCGAACAATGGATTGTTGTGAGTCAATTTATAAACTACCTACGCAAGCACCTCATTGAATTTAGCGTTGAAAATTGAAAAGAGTGATACGTCCGTCGGGTCCAAAATAACCACGTATTGACACAATACAGATTAATCCAGAATTATACTCTCTTCCTCTTTCAATAGTTTCTCATCGTTGAGGAGGTTGCCGAGACCTGCGTTTATAAATTATTTTGTGCATGTTAAAGACCCAATGTCTTAATTTACTTTCATGTTGAAGAGCAAAGTAGGTAACGACAAAAACAATAGCTACTGGTCAAAATTCAGGGAGAGTTCAAACTCCCCTTCAAGATCCCTCTCTCGCCACCAATTAGGATTCATGCATAAATATGAATTTTACCTTTCAAGAGACCTTATTTTCTTGCCGAGTTCACAAGAAATCCCCGTCTTCTACGCGGCCCTTCTCGCTCTTTGCGTCATTAGCTCCTGAGAAAAATCGATAATTTTGACAAGAAGTGTGAGGCCGAAAAGGACACACTCACACACATGCACACCGATCTTGTCTGCCCTGTCTAACCAGCCGTCAAGGAGAAAAAAGGACTCCATATTACAAGGATGTAACAGCTGCTGTTGAAAATTTCCGCTTTCCAACTTTGCTCGAATTTGAGAGATTCCTGTTTAAAAAAATAATAACATTAAACGGTTTCGGGAATGTAAGATATCCCTACCCGAACCTATTTCTATCAATTCCCTTATTCAGACAGAGACAATTTCGTATTATCGCAATTAGGTCATGATCCCTAAAAACTCGTTCCTCAGTATCTCTCCGCATGAAGTGATAATGAACTTTGAAAAGTGGTTTTCTATACTAATGAAATGCTTTCATTCTTTGCAATAGTCATACTGGGGCGTGCTCAATCACCTATTTAACATTCATCTTCCCAAGACATTACAATAACGTGGGACCAAGAAGGAACTTAGGCGAGGCGTTGTTCGCTTTTACTTTTCTGAACATTAATTTTCGCATGCGACCACCATATATCTTCTGGGACGAATTCATTGGTTCTGTTGCAGGTGTGTTTATGTTCTTGGGTGTATTGCTCTTGTCTCACGCTTCCTCCAATTTTCGGATGGTCAAAATATACTCCCGAAGGAGTGTTGACGTCGTGCGCGTGGGACTATCGGACAAGAACAGTAGATAACACATTATTCTACATTTACTTGCTAGGGTTTGGTTTCGTCATCCCTGTAGCGGTGATGCTTTATAGCTACATCTTTATTATTTCGGCGGTTCTCGCCCACGGCAGAGAAATGTCCACAGTCAGCATGACCCCAGGTATTTATCCCTCGTCATATTCTCCATTGGTCTCGGGAAAGGAAAGGTTGCCGGTATTATAGTAAGCGGGGTCGTAAACGAATCGCACGTTCGCAATTCTCTCTACACCACACCTGATAGTGTGCGTGTGTGGTTCGTTTACGATACACGATGAACTCCTGGAAAAACGTAACACTTTAGTGTCTACAGACACTTAATACCTATAGAAAAAAACCTGACAACCTTCTTTCCAAACAAATTATGGAGTACATCAGTACCTGCGAATATTGCTATCATCATGGAGTTTTTTACAGGCGGTGACGTTACGAGATTCAGAGTTAATGTGGATTCCCTGAGATCATCATTTAGGACTGCAGAGATTATATTATTGTTGATTGCGTCATTCTTCCTTTCGTGGACACCGTACGCAATGATCACCTTTATTGGCCACTTTGGTCCGATTGAGTGGACTACACCTTGGTCGTGCGCGATTCCCGCTTTCTGCGCAAAGGTGAGCGTTCTGAACTTATACATTGTACTTTAGATTTCCATTGTTGTATCCGTAGAAAAGACATGTAATATGGATGATAACGGGTTGTGGTCACAACGAGAGTCTATACAGTTAAAGTTTGTGGCAGGTTTCTTCTAAAGAAATTATGAGTATCCACGAAGAAGAGGATGAAGTCCGTTTCAATTGTCCTTCTTGCTCAATTCTCGGTCCCCAAGATTCCAACTCTCTTTGGAAATAACGGACAAAATATCAAAGAATGGGGAAAGAAGGAAAACCACAACTGAACATAAGTTCGACCATAATAAAAGTATGCTACTCATTCACTCTGTTGAAACTCCGGACATGAGAAAGTTCTTGAATGAAGACAAAATCGTTGCCACTGCTCATTTTTATCCAAAGGAATTTCCATTGAAACAAACTGTTCTATTTCCGACCTTCACATACGTCTGGTAATGGTGAAAAAGGAACACATAAGGAATCTGGCGGGTTAAAAATCTCATGGCTCTACGAACTTGCAAAGTAAATTTTACCATGTTTTTCCAACCAAAGGCTTTGGAAGGTAAAAAGGAAACCTTTTGATCATCTTCTCGCGCCTCGCGATTTATAGGATTTTATTTGCCGTCTGGAATAACGGTAGACGTCTTTCTCTCAGCAATGCACTTGCCATCGTGCTCCCACTCTAATATAAATGCTTCCGCAATCGAATTTTTTCCTGAAAATCCCATAAATCATTTGCTCACAACTTCGAGTAAAACATAAAAGTATATGAGGGGCAACCCTACGTATCACTTTTTGACAATTAAAAATGGATAAACAAATTATGTATCGGATGTGTATGTTTCTTTCGAATTTATGAAAGTAAGTAGGTATAGTGTTACAGTTGAGATCAAGGGTCAAACATAAACGCTTCTCTGCATAGATGTGAGTTGAGGCAAAGTATACGATCTGTCAAAATTATTTCAAGCTATTCTATAAGACCAAAAATCATTTTCAAGATTCGAAAACTATTGATTGTTTTCTAGGCTCAACTAAATGAGGTCATAATGTCAAATAATTGTTTTCTTCGAAATTACAAAAAAATAAAATCGTTGTGAATTACTTCAACTAGCAGTTTCACTGGTGACATATACACAAACATACATTGGTATACGTTGAAGAGCTAAAAGAACGAACCTACTGATGCTTTCTGGTTTCGGATGGCCCTTTCCTCTCTTCCTACAACTTGCAATGCGTGATCGTGCAAATATTTTGAATTTCGTCACAACATATAGTCACGCTCGGTTACCATCAGTGCGAACCGATACGTCATCAGAACCGGGTTTCGGGTAATTCATCTGTTTGAATTCGCTACTTCATCTCTTTGACTGTCCCCATATATGACGAGAACAACTATAGCGGTCGGTAATTGAGATAGATGTACACATTTGTCCATCAAGAAATGTATTTTCAATAATGAATATTTAATCAGTACCTACCAAATTACTCTAATAACTGTTGACCCAAGATTCGAGCATACTCACCTGCATTGGAACCTTTGCATAAACGCCCAGTGACGCACTGATCAATCCACGCTAGGTTTTTGTTGAATTAGAAAATGGCAATGCAAATAAAATTTGTGTGCTGAATGATGATTTGTGTGGTGTTGTTCCACCTAGGCATAATCGTGTTCACATCTATGTGATTTTAGTCCTTTGGCCTTGAAAACTTGATTGGTGATGAAGTGAATTCCTTCGGTATTTCCTCATAAGCGACGAAATCACAGCTCCGTTTTGATCTGAACCGTTCACGTTACTAAGTCTCTGAGGTGATACATCTCGTAACACTAATGATGCCGTTGGAGGTTCCCCTAAAAGCCTCTCCAAGCTAATGTACGATTTAGTTTCTGAATCCCACCAGTCATTCATCTCGTACATTCGGAGTTGCCTGCTCCTCAGATCGACGAGCTCATAATCGGATGAACGTTGTACTCATTGCGAGCCATTTATCCTGGTTTCTTCCTGAACAGGACCCCGAACGGAGGTCGATCAGGTTCAGAGTCCAACATTCAATGAGGGAGTGTAATGAAAGGAAGGTGTATATTAATCTTGAGTAAGCCGAAGGTATAGGTATCATTGTTGTGGGAATGTGGTATCACATTGTACATTTAATTAGTTGATGAACAGTTTATTGAGAAGCTGGGTTAAATACAAATGGGAAATTGTATCACACTAGCTGGCGCATAAGGGTAATAATACAACTGGGGTGAAGAGGGTGGGACATACAAAACCCATATAGTCCTACCTCTCACCCCTTTCTCACCCTGCTGCGTGGCACCTCTGGGTCGATGAGCAAAGTAATTTAATTAGATAGATATAGCCATGAATAATAAACATAATTTATCTGTACAAGTGAGATATATAATTATTTATAACGTTCAAACTTAGACCTCTATCTTTGCGACCCCTCAATAAAATGGATTTTATAATTCTAATTGAAGGATGCTTTAAAAAGCCCAAGTCGTAGAAAACCAAAGGATGGGTTTTAAAAACACTAAAGCCCCTCGCTGTTCATCTATTCAAGATCTTAACTGTTGGGCCCATTGGACTGGACTACGAAAGGACCCACTTGTTATGAAAACGGCACTAGAGTGGTTTACGTTAAATTGCGTTGGCCGTCAGCGCAATAAGTAGTGCTTTGAAAAGGTCCTCTTGTGGGAAAAAACAGCTCAACTCTTTGGAGAGCGGACTAAACGCGAGCGACTTTACTCGGTACCTACTCCCCGAAACATCTACCTAATTTTATCCTACCAGAAAAACTGCCTCTCGACGCGTTTTTTTTCCATCGTTCGAACCGTCACTCGATTTCCCCCCCCTAAATTCGTGTTGTACTTAGCCGAATTACGTTTGCAGGCTTCGGTGGTATGCAACCCAATCGTTTACGGATGGTCTCATCCCCATTTCAAAGCCTCGTTGCGGCAGCTTATCGCCGCCTGGATTAGGAGCAGCACCCCTGCAGGAAGTTCGGACGCGGGGGAAGATCGTCGGTCACAGCCCTCGAACCACGAACTTCATTACAGGTTATAAAATAAAAAAAAGTATTTCAATTATTTCAGCATTATTGATTTTTTTTCTGAAATGGTTCAATGGGAATAAGAAACAACTGTTTGCTTTAGAAGTTGAGCAGGCGTATGGTGCAGTTTGTAGCAATGAACCTAATCCTTTTATTTTGGGTAAATCTTGATTGGAATCTATATACATTCCAGATCTCAAACTCCTTTAATTCCTCCTCTTCCGCACCATTGGGAAAATTAAGAGCGAGCTAGTTGTTTCAGGTCTCCGGCAAACTTGCCTTCTGCTTGAGAGCCACTGGTTTAATCATAGGGATGTTTTATGTAAGTTGACTGCGGGAGTGAATTTGCACGTTGGGTATCTCTTCATATTCTTGACTCAGTGGCTCTTAGCAATACGAGCGTTTCATGCCGACTTCATGGGACTGGAATTAGAAATGTGAATTTTTGTTAACGTAAAAAGGAAAATTGAAGACCTGTACCGGCTGAAATCAGCTGTTTTCACCTTGAACGCGCACAATTTTCTTTGTCGATTGCTCTACAGGAAACAATAATTTATTTTATTAAGGAAAAAAAGTGATATAGGTGGGTCGGTTTTTGGATCTAGTAAATAATAATATTGAAAAACGAAACCGCATATTATCCTGGCCTATCGGCAACTAAAAAGACCTGTTTCCCAAGCAGCTATGCCGAATAAACTGCCACTTGTGGCTATCAGGCTGAAGTAGGTACGATTCTTCATTGAGCCTTGATTCCAGAAACACCAGTAAAAATCTTCAGCGCATTGAATCAGAAGAATATAGTTGTTTTCAATGGTGGTGCCGTAAACTATTAGCACATTTATGATGCCGTGAGCTTTCCAGGACGGTTCCTTTGTTACAGTGGTATAATGGTTTCTGTTTCAGATGCTACACGACAAAACACACCCAAGGGCTAGGAGATATACCTAATTGTTCAACAGTGACGACAGATATTGAACCTAAACGGTAACCGCAACATATAATATTAAAGGATCAACAAGACGTGGGCGCACTGACGTTTGTAATACCCCATAATGCAACCCATGACTTATCAGTGCGAGTTGAGCACTATGTACAATTTATACATATAAGTTAATTAAATCATTTTCCCCAATTTGGCAACTACCGTATTCCGATTTTCGGCAACACCTCCTGCCTCGGCAACAATCCGCTTTCATTGACGGTTTACAACAAATATGTGTGCCAAACACTAATCGAATAGACTCTAACTCTAACTATTATGATATCTAAATATCATTATCACAGTCAGCAATTAACTATCAATGACTCGGAAACTTTTACGTTCTTTTGTTCTCAGGCCAAGTCGATGTATATTGGCGACGTCAAGTCAGAACGTTATCACCATCTATCCAAACCCTATCGTCCAATGCCATGTAAGGATCACACTCGTATAAGAACCCTAAAACACCCTCAAGCTATTCCCATACACCAAAGTTAACCATTGCAATTTGAATTACTTCCAGGTTCGAGAATGCACAGTGTAAATGCGTTGGATCTACGGTACAACCTTTCTAATTTTCAAAGAAAATTCCGGATCCAGGGTGAATTTTTTTTCAAGGCTGTTAATGTGCCAAATATTTTTTTGTACATACAAAAAGCGAGGAAGGGGATTATTTTGACCAAAAGTCTATATAATAATTAACGTTGGACTGATAAACAACGTAAATTATTTTTCAACGTTACACTGAGTTTACGAGCACAGAGGATACCTCACATACCAATGTATCAATATTTGGCTGAATAATTATGCAAAAACATCCGGTTATATTTCTCCTTCCACTGTCCATTTACATCCAAGTTGTTTTAAATAAAGAGTGAAAAATCAGAATCGGAAGTTCATTATCATGTTTTTGTCATTGTAACAGATTATATGTAAGTGCAATAATTGCTAAGTAATTCGATTGCGATATAAGACGTTCCGACACGTAAGCTCGATTTTCTCCATTCAATAGACAAACCCAACGAAGTTGTTCTATTGAAACAGGAAGGCAGGACCTCAAGTCAATTATTCTACAAGTAATTTTTGGACTCGTAACCATGTCATTCAAGGCCACTTTCACCAAACGTAAGTTTTCGCTCCAGTGACTACCAGACAACCTACGCCGCTCTGGTAACTTGGGGGTGGTAAATCAAAGTTCTTTGACCAGAGAAGTTGATTGATAACTGTCCGACAGGTAGCAATCGGGTCGGTAACCATCGAGTGTACGGTTCCCCACTGCACTGCCTTCCAGTTCCAGGATATAAAACACTAACAATATGATATTGTGGTGGTCACATCTTCAGCATTGTCGTCCGACAGATCTCTACACAGACAGCTTATGGAGAAAAAAAAATCTGCAAATTCTTACACACGGGTTGGTTATTCCTCGAATGGGGGAAACGGTGGATGTGGCGGGTCCCGGACCCATTCCAATCGATTCAGGGTCCAAAATTTAGTGGCAATAATATCCCACACGCTATTCCCCTAGCCTAGGTTACACGATGGCGCAAGTGGCTAGCGCGTTCGGCAGTAATCGGAAGGTACTCAGTTCGAACCCAGGTGGTGATTAAGTTTTTTTTTTTACCCATAAATTGACCAATTACTTCTTCCAGTGGGTGCCAATCTTTCTGGGACCAATTTATTTGGATTCAGCGTCCAAAATTTAGTGGAAAATGACACCCTACTCGCCTAGATCGCCCAAAATCTCGAAAATCCATTTTTCAAAAAACACATTTTGACCCCTACCCCCGCCAAATTTGGTCCGATCGGGCTGAAAAGTTTCGAGGACCCGTCTCGGCAGGGAACAGACCCCTGACCAAAATTTCAGATTTTTAGAAAATTTTCTACTACCAAAAAGGGCGCGGACGATGGACGGCGTACAGCGTACGGCGGACGGACATTGACCTTTTTTGATCAGGACATCATGAAACGTCCAGAAAAAAATTTTGAGCCAAATCGGAGAGGTTGACCATTATCATGAAAACATAGGTTGATTATTCGAGGAATAACCAACCAAAACACACTCCTAACCCAGTCAAGATCAGTTATCAGACACGTGCTTCCTCCACCTTGTGTTGTCTTCCCCCGTTTTCTGCCTCGTAAAACATTTTGCTTTTCTAGTGCTTTTCGATTGTGTTCCTTCTGAATAAATCAAGTATCAAAGTTGGTAGTTGTCAGTGAACATCATCCGGCACCTACTACAATATAAAACAATAAAGAACAAACTCATCACCATCGACAGTCCAGTTGCCGCGTGTATTCCTTCTCTGTTTCGCCCGTGGGTACTTTGCTCGACGATTTGTTTTTTATTATCACCTACATTCAAGGTAAATTTGGGTAAATAATTTTTGATACATTTCGTGTACTAGTATAAATGAAGAACCGAGAATGTGGTTAGGTATTGCTTACAACTTCGTACATAGGTGATCATTATCCAAGAGTTCACTAATCATAAATAACGAGAATCTGAAGAAGGTAGATATACTATAGAATCCCTATGAACGTATGATCACTTTCATACTACTTCCTTTTTACTATGTATGCACCATTTGTCGATCTTTGAAATTGTGTTCTTGTGGTCAGATAGCAGCGATCAAAAAGAAAAGGGCCCTCAACTTTGTGGAGAGCGAGGAGGTGTTCACGTTGCTGCTCTTTAAGTGGAAAATAAGAGGATGGACACAGTCACCTGGCAAAAAAAGCAGTTGCCTGGGTTGAACTATTGAACGAATTTTTACGCCCATAGCACCAAATATGGTTACATTGAAACTTAATTTTACTCTATTGTGATGAATTATTTTAAAGCATGGTGATAATCAATAAATTCTTTCATGCTGATGTTATTTTTTTATTTAGGTATATTATGCCTGACACCTATTGCAAATGTACCATGTAACGGCCTTAGTGCGTAATACAAATGTGTATGTAATATACTAGTAATAAAATGACAATCATGTTCTTAATAAATTGTTGATGAAGGCAAGCCGATGGAGGTTATGACTGACGGCCTGCTGGGTTGGTGGATTCATTTGACCGTGAAGTAAAAGCTGGTCCCAAGAAAATGGATGATGAACTGCTGTGTCATCGAAGGTTGTGGGTCTCTCAGAAGATCCACTTCGTCCAAATTGGCAAAATGATCCTCCCATGCGCGCAACGAGTCGATTCCTTCGCTGAATGTATTCATCATCAGATGACGGATCGTCACCCAAAATAACAAAGTTGATCACAATCGCGGGAAAATCCATATTACATTTAATATTTTCTTCACACACATCAAAAATACCACTTCAACATCACGACCACTCGCACCACCACAGCAGCGGAAATAAAAAATGTCCGTGAGTGTTGTGTTAATTCCGGGGTTCGGACAAAATGTCTCCTATATATGAAAAACATTCCTAATTCTAATGCACTTTTATTTAGACATCCTTTTGTGAAATTGTGGTGTCAGCCTCATATTAGGATGACGATTTCCCGGATCGCTTCCCAGACGGACTGTAATCATTATCTTTCTGTTATAGCCCTAGTATACTTTTTGTCTGTTTCTGTTTTCTTATCCATTCAATGTATTTTAATTCTAAAACTTGGATTTTCGTTTGTAACAATGCAATGTAATGAAATGCAAATTGCAAGCTTCGCTCACAATTCCCGTGAAACAGCAGTTTGAAACGAATGGAATGGCCCTTACTCTACAAACTAACTCGCTAGCGAGCCCTGTTCTTGCCCGGGGTTCTTCATTTAAGCGAACTTACCGTACTCACCGAACTTTGGATGAAAGCTCCCCCAGGCTGTTCTTTTTCCCGCATCCCTTTGAACAATCTCAAACAAACAGGCAGCCCATAGTGATCAATACTCTTCAGGTGTCAATTTTCGCAACCAAACTTTCATAAAATGTTCGACGCGGCTGCTTATTTGTAAAAATTATAATCAGCGAATTTCTGATTCCTAACATCCCTGTGTCGGTTGTGTTAGTAATGCCTATCTCCATTGAAGAAAACCCGGCGGACGCTAGGGCGCCTCGATAGACATGGCTTGTGAAGAGATTTGTTTACCGATTTCGGCATTATTCTGGTACCTGATGAGCTGGAGAATAAAGAAAAAGCTAACGAGGTGGCAACACAAAACATGACGGAGATGACGCGAATGGAGACGCTATTGTTGGGGTGATTTAAAGTAACTTGACCCATTCACGGTCACAAGAAAAGGCTTGTCCTGAATGAAACCATAATCACGGTTGGGGATGGTCTTCCAGCAATCCCGTTATGGGTGGGGGGAAGAGGGTGCGTGAGTTGAATGATCCTGGCGAAGAAACTTATCAGTCGGTAGTTGGAAAGTGATCAGATCAACGAGCCAAGATTGCGGTCGGTGTTCAAGCTAAAAGTCGGAAACTCGGGACCCCTGTCTGCTGAATAATAACAACATAATCGATGGGTACCTGTGAGATTAACATCAGCGTTATTGGACCTCCGTCAGTGGGAAAGTCAGGTATGAAGGAAGTAGCTCATAAATGTCCCCAACGTACAAATACTATGTTTGATCTACGTACATTATTTTTCACAAAATAATCCAGGATCAACCGAGGAGGGGAAGCATAATAGCTACGGAACCCATCCGTGAACCCGGCAATAAATCTTGGAAAAAAAGGCTTATAACTCTCACTTATACCCGGGAAACAAGACGGGGAAATGTGATTTTTGGCCTAACCTATTTTTTGTCATCTACTTCTCAATATCAAATCGCATCTGGTTCTTCTGATTAGTTTGAAAAATAGCAAATCTTGCCGGTTATTATAATAAATACTATCATAACAAATTCAGTATCACAAAACCGAATATATTCTAAACTAAAGTCATCTCAAACTTCAAGGCGAGATAATGAACGAAACGTCCATGGTAACAGATGCAGGACATTGCCATTATTTGAATTAATCCTTGAGAATGCGCTTTCGAGACTGGTCCATAGTGAAACTACTCCATTATGCTGTGATATTCATACAAATGCTACCTGTTTATCAACAACCGTTTGAATTGGGTCACGACTGAAATCCATGCAAGATTACTCCCTGTTGTTACAGCCTTGACCGTCAGATATTTAACTCGCAGATTCATCGGAGAGTATCTCAGCTTATCAAAAGGTAAGCTGATTTAGTTCAGGGTCTTAATCATTCACCAATCGGGTTCTTTCGGTTGTCGTCAGTGAGGGCATCTCCGCATTGTATTATCGGGGCATGTCTGCTATGTAGACCATTATGAACTATTACTACAAGTCTTGTGACTTGGTGGGCGGAGCCTTATAAATGGAATCATCTAGTTAGAATATTAAGTGCCGTCTTTTTACTTTAAATTTTTAATTCTTGTATCTTACAGCTTCTCAGCCTGATAGCCCTCTGAACTTTTTGCATTAAATTAATTAGATTAATAAGCTTAATTTTAACGACCTGAAATAAAACAGGAGTCTAAATTAAAATTCGCGAAGCAGACTCGGATGGATTATCTCATGTAGGGAGTCAGTACGGTATCATCCATTGTGTCAGTATACGTTGCAACATTGTGATTTTCAGAAATGGGATTCAAAAGGGTTTGGCCCATTTTCGGGCTAATTATCAGAGGGAGCTTCTCGAAAAGGGCAGTTTGTCCCGAGCCAAGAATGTTTAAATAGTAGAAGTCAATGAAGATTTATTATTTATAACGTTGGTCCGGGAAACGTGCGCAAGTATGTTCAGTGCCAAAGCCAAATATTGGAGCCAACAAGGTACCCACAATTTTTACAAAGGCCCAGCGAAGACGAGACCAGCAAACAAGGGCAAACACGAGAAGAGCATGCGTTCCGACCCTATTTCAGCTATGTATAGTACTCCTCCACCAATGTCAAGTTCACGCTGACAGCTCGAACAGCTCGTAAAAGTAGTTTGTTCACTCATCCATCAGAGGAACTCGTTTGGTGGCATACTCGCCCCCTGTTAATTCGCACATACAGCGTGAAACTTTACATACCTACACCTGCCATCAGGAGAATGGTTTGTCACCATTTCTACCCTATTCATCTCCACCTGACATTTGCGTCATGCGGTCGGCTATCATCCGCGAGAAACCTGCATCGATTGTCCACACCTGCATCAATCTGGTCGTGTGATACAGAAATCATTTTATCAAAGATAATGCCTATTCAATAAAGCGCGTTAATTATATTCTCAGAGCCCTTCAGTGGGTAGTTTGGGGAACGATTTTCGCTTTCCCAATTTTCGATTTTCAGTAAAAAATTAAACAAGAACATCTTAATTCTCGCATTTAGGCAGGCGAGTTAGATTGAATTTCGGACTGAGTTTATTCAAATCAAGGTACCGAATATGGTATGGTATGATAGGGACACATGCGTACCTGGTATTTTTACTGCCCTCGTCATTTATTATCCAGCAATTAGGTGGTTGCCCATTATTTTGATGAGAATTTTATTGAGAGAAAAAGTGGGATTACTCAAATGGGGAGCACTACAAACATTGTATGAATCGACGAGAAAATTGGGTTTTCCAGGCTAGTTGCGATGTAAAGCAGAAGGCTAAGGTGCTCGGGTGGTAGTTGGCGCCATGGTTGAAGGACGGCCTGCTGGAAAATATTGTAAATATTAGAGTATCAGTAATACTTCCAGTCAACATCATATCTATTTCACGAAGAAATATTGAAACACACTTGAATTATTCACAATATTTAAAACAAACGTGGTCCGACCCTGGTCAAATAAAAAGGCAAATGGAGAAAATAAGAAAAAATAATGGGCCTCCGATTTTTACTTTAGCTCAAGAGATTTAAACCAGGCAGAACTACATACGTAGATACCACATGGCTGGTCTGTCCTCTGTGTAGTCTTAACAATGTTCATCGACATAGGAACCAAGGACATATCTACCTCTTCTACTGAAATAAATCTCCCAGATTCCTATGTAGAACTGATCCAATATACGCCGTAACTACACAAAGGACTGAGCACAGTAATGTGATAGCAGAAGTCCCTTTATGACATAAATACTTATATGGTTCAGTTAGTATAAATAAATAGTTCCACAGTATTCCAGGGATTCAAGTTTCCTAACGGTAAAACGTGAAATAAAAACGGGAAAAAAATGGTCACTGAAAAATATAGCATTTTAAAGTGTAATGTAACCTATTTTCTATCAAACATTTTTTTCCTTTTCAGTAAGGGAAGTATTAAACTCATTTTGCATGAGATCAGTTAAATTTTGCAAAACCAAAAGTGTTCCTGCCCACAATTGTGAGGACCGATTTCCCAATCAAAATTTTTGCTCTGCAAAAATGGTTCGCTAAAAAAATTGCTAAATAAAATGCATCACTGTGCGTAGAACCCTGCGCTTTCATCGCGGTTTCAGTCAAATATATTATATTTATCATGAATGAGAACGTGGAAAGGGGAATAATCGACGGAATTCATGACCGCTTATCGAGCACAAAAATGTGTACATTGCTACTGGTGCAGTTGACTGATTCATTATACATCGTACAACATCGTCATATTCCTACCAGGTCTTTGTCGGCCACCGCTTCCACATGGCTTCTTCCGTCCCTCTAGAGGCTTAGCTGAACTCGAGCCCTGAAACGTTATGAAATTAGGTGTGCTATAGTTCTGTCATTGACATGTGATTTTCCTCCGCTCTAGGATACTCGTACGCTGTTAGATGGCAATGTTCCTCGTTTATTGATCTAGCTCACAAGTTGAAAATGGCTTTCAATATGATAATTTATAGGATCACCAACTTTTCGATAGTTCGTTGTTCCAGCATTGATTAGGAAATAACTGCAATAAATACATGTCAATAACTGCGGTATATACAAAAGTACCTACCACACTCACCATCAGAGCTGCAAGGCAGACCACGATAACCATTAACACCAATCTGAAGTTCATTTCACACGATCGGTGCCCAAAATGATCGACTAATGCCGAGTTACAAATATTTTATACGCTCTCACTCGGCAGTTCCGGAAACCAGTGATTCCTATTTTACAGGATATGACTCCTCCAACTGGAGCAATTACTTTTTGTGTGCCCGAAATGATAAAGAACTTGAGCCAGTATCAATTTAACCTTGGAAAGGTAAGCAGCTATCATCATTTTGCATCAGCCTAACAAATACGAGTACAACGCAAAATGGATGGGTGTCAATAATATTTATTTTCCTTCTTCAGACAGAACTACAATTATTCCACTCCGTAGTTCCTGTCATCTTAAAAAACCACGAGCTGTGGGACGTTACAATCAGTTTATCATCAAAATCCAGCGTTTTCATGTAGATGGAGTTGTAATATCAACTCAAAAGGTACTCATTTTTCTACGAGGTCACATAGGTCGCTTTTTTCTGTATGATTATTAATGTAAAATTTTCACCTTAAAAAATAAATTTCAACATTTAATTTAAATTGTTAGCATAGTCGAGACATAGGTAAATTTAAAATACCTAATGATGGTTCTTCAAGCTGAAGTTTTGTCATTTCATTTGCACATAGCGATATTATGAGTCTAGGAACCAAAGTCGATTAAACGATTATATCAAACAAAATATCCATCCCCACACGAGCTGTTTGTTGAGTTTGTTACTTTCCGGTGTCGTTGATGCACAGAGCACCTCTTGAGGAAAGAGCAAAATCTTTTCACCGGAGAAGACTTCCACCATACCTACACTGTACACAGTAGGGTGTCATTTTCCACTAAATTTTGGACGCTGAATCCAATTAAATGGGTCCCAGAACAATTGGCACCCACTGGAAGAAGTAATGGGTCAAATAGGGTATTTATTACCCATTTCAAATATGTGTTTTCGGGATTTCTGCTACCTAGGCGTGTGGGGTATAGTTTTCCACTAAAGTTTGGACGCTGAATCCAATAAAATGGGTCCCAGAACGATTGGCACCCACTGGAAGAAGTAATGGGTCAAATTGGGTATTTATTACCCATTTTGAATATGTGTTTTCGGGATTTCTGCTACCTAGGCGTGTGGGGTATTATTTTCCACTAAATTTTGGACGCTGAATTCAATGATGTGTGTCCCAGAACGATTGGCACCCACCGGAAGAGGTTATGGGTCAATTTGGGTATGTATCCACCCATTTTGTATGTGTCAGGATTTCCGGTGCCTAGGCGTGTGGGGTATCATATTCCTTTAAATTTTGGACCCTGAATCGATTGGAATGGGTCTGGGACCCGCCGCACCCACTGTTTCCCCCATTCGAGGAATAACCAACCCGTGTGTAAGAATTTACAGATTTTTGAATATGTGTTTTCGGGATTTCTGCTACCTAGGCGTGTGGGGTTTCATTTTCCACTAAATTTTGGACGCTGAATCCAATTAAATGGGTCCCAGAACAATTGGCACCCACTGGAAGAAGTTATGGGTCAAATTGGGTATATATAACCCATTTTGAATATGTGTTTTCGGGATTTCTGCTACCTAGGCGTGTGGGGTTTCATTTTCCACTAAATTTTGGACGCTGAATCCAATTAAATGGGTCTTAGAACGATTGGCACCCACTGGAAGAAGTAATGGGTCAAATTGGGTATTTATTACCCATTTCGAATATGTGTTTTCGGGATCTCTGGTACCTAGGCGTGTGGGGTATCATTTTCCACTACATTTTGGACGCTGAATTCAATGATATGTGTCCCAGAACGATTGGCACCCACCGGAAGAAGTTATGGGTCAAAATGGGTATGTATCCACCCATTTTGTATGTGTCAGGATTTCTGGTGCCTAGGCGTGTGGGGTATCATATTCCACTAAATTTTGGACCCTGAATCGATTGGATTGGGTCTGGGACCCGCCACACCCACTGTTTCCCCCATTCGAGGAATAACCAACCCGTGTGTATGAATTTGCAGATTTTTTTCCCAAGTCGTTGTGATCTTTGCCTGGCTATGTTGAGGTTTCGATGAGCCGGGACGATGGATAGACACGAGATATTCACCCCCTTAGGCATGATTTTCTGCGGACCTTTTCCGTTCAGCCAACCCCCTCGGACTCGTCTCCCGCCGTTATCGTTCAGCCTTCCCTTCATTGATAATACCATAGGTCATACTGTAACGGGGCGGCAGATTCCAAGGGCCCCGTCAAGAAACTTCGGCGGCGGGGTACGGATCGGGCCCTCTCCCCTCCAAGCGCCTGACCCAGCTGGGCGAAAGGCGTGACCTCATCGGATTGGTTGGGCGATGGGCGGCGCGAGACACCCAGGGAGGAGTAGGAGGGGAAGGCGACTTGACGAGCGGACTGGGGAAAGGAACATCAGTCAGTCGTGTACGAACTCAAGTGAAACGAGGTTGGCCTGAAACGAGGTTGGCCCCCCCTGCTCGCCATAATCTCGAGAGGACGAGGCGAGGCAGGGGCGGGGCGGAACAACCTGTTTCGGGGCGGAACAACCGGAGCGGAACAACCCCAGCGAAACAACCTGTTTCGGGGCGGAACAACTGAAGCGGAACATCGAAGCGAAACAACCGACGCGAAGCAAATCAACCCCTTGTGAAGCTGGTGTTGTGAACGTGACCTGAGGGAACAAGTGTATCGTGGTTCCTTCAGGGTGAGAACTCGGGAATTGGGAGATCAGCCAATTCCTCTCCCGAAACAGTGGGCCCTTATACGAACTGAAAATCCCCCGTCGGACCCAAGTGTTGATCCGTTCGCGCCCGATTCGACGGCCAATAGTCCAGGTTCCCCACGCACCGCCAGTCGTCGGACCTCCGTCGGAAAGAGCCTCGCCTCCTCCGGCCTGGACGGCGTTCCCCTGACCGAAGCCGAGCAGCGAAGAGAACATCACCCTGTTGTCTCCATCCGAAGGAGTTGGTACACGTAAGTGGCGAAATACCTCTATCTCGTGAAGAGAACATCACCCTGTGGTCTCCATCCCAAGAAGTTGGCACACGTAAGTGGCGAAATAACTCTGTCTCGTACCCTCGCAACGCGAAAGTCGAACTATCTAAATCTGGCCCAAGCCCTGACGTTTAGTCACCAGAAAGCTGATCATAGAGTTGTAGATTGTGACCGTATTATGTGGCATTTCGTCTGCCGTGCGTTAGGAAAAGAGAAAGGAATTAGGGGAGGACGCTAACAAATCACTTTCATTTTACCGTTATTCAAATCAAACATTCCTGAGCCTTCAGCTATCCCGTAAATTCATTTGGCCCTCAGCCCTTCACTTTTGCCTACTCAATAATTAGATTACGTAATAGTCAATATCCTTCTCGGCCGAGACATTCCCTATTTTATAGTTCTGTCAATTTGCGTTCATTATAAGTCAATATTGAACCCTTGTCTTTTCAATCACGAAACCCCATTCCTCAGAGCTTGGTAAATTCAGGTGTACTTGGCGTCCATGACCGACCATTGCAGACATTCCGGACGGTAAGTGAAAGTCTTTAATCTCCCACTAATTATTCGCCTAGGTCTATTTTTGGATCCCTAGCCCGTTACGGAAAACGACGGGTTACATCTTTTGGTGGCAAGCGGTGGGATTTTTCAGAAATCTCGATTTCTGTCGTATCCACAACAAGTGATCTTGACCAGGTGAATATTGGTGAGAAAAAGCTCTGAAGGAATTGGGTCGCGTTCCATAATCTTGAAATTCAAACTGTGCTAGTTGTAGATTCCGAAATTTAAAATTGTAAGAAACAAACAAATCGGCCCGAGTGTGAGGAAGCGAGTGAGGAGCCAATTGACTTCAAATCCGTGTCTAGGATTTTTCTTTCCAAAAATCGAAATTTAGATACTGGCTCATTTGTTTAGTAGCATCACTCTCACTGTAGCCTTCTGTTCCGAAACTTGTCCCGGGGCTCTCTGTTCCGGGACTGTTCCGGGGCCCTCTGTTCCGGGACTGTTCCGAAACTTGTCCCGGGGCTCTCTGTTCCGAGACTGTTCCGGGGCCCTCTGTTCCGGGACTGTTCCGGGACTTGTCCCGGGGCTCTCTGTTCCGGGACTGTTCCGGGACTGTTCCGAGACTTGTCCCGGGGCTTTCTGTTCCGAGACTGTTCCAGGGCCTTCTGTTCCGAGACTGTTCCGAGACTTGTCCCGGGGCCTTCTGTTCCGAGACTGTTCCGGGGCCCTCTGTTCCGGGACTGTTCCGGGACTTGTCCCGGGGCCTTCTGTTCCGAAACTGTTCCGGGGCCCTCTGTTCCGGGACTGTTCCGGGACCTTGTCCCGGGGCCTTCTGTTCCGAGACTGTTCCGGGGCCATCTGTTCCGAAACTGTTCCGGAGCCTTCAGCTCCAATTGACATCCCGATTCCAGACCCGTCATAGCTCTTACCAACTGGGAAGTCCTTTCTCGATTTGTGGGGGAATTATCGGTCCTTGGTGCGCAAGAAAGTGATCTATCGGTTCTATAATTTTTTTTTATTTATTTATTTATTTATTTATTTATTTATTTATTTATTTATTTATTTATTTCTTTTTTTTTATTTAACAAGTGAATTCGCGACCATGCACCATTACAGCAGCCCATCAGACGAGGGCGAAGCCATGATGAACCCCGATCTGGAAATAAAATGCACAACACAAGTACTTACCTTGTTTTACTAATGACCGTACCTCATGAGTCGTGACAGGACTCCCTGGGTCCCCCCCCCCCCTTTTTTTTTCTTTAACCCTTTGTAATGGCAGCAAAATCTAGGGTTCGTTGTTCAGTTTCTGGCTTTGTGAAAGAGGTTGTCTGCATGACGAATGAGCCGTCAATTGATGGAAAATGTGTGAGTTTGAATGTGAGAGGAGACTAAAGAAAGGGCCGGTTTGTATGTTTCACATCATAGTAGGGAAGTAGAAGATAAGACCAGCGGAAGACACATCTCGCCCATCGCACCACCTTGGAACATCAGCGCCATCATGCTCTCGACGGGTGGGGACGTCCTGTGCCCGTCTGCACCAAGCGACGACACCCGCCGACAACGTACCGCTGCGAGAGAAAATGCCGGAACCTGCGGCCCAGGGACCCTGCCTACCCGAAGCCCTGCTCCCGCGCCGAACACGAGAAGGACCACCACCAACCTGTACCGCTTGTAAGCGATGGCGGTACGAACAAGCATGGATAGCGGCCAAACAACCAGACGCAATGCCCATCGCACCAGTCACCCCCACTGGAAGGAAAATTGCCGAGGTAGACCTCGGCCTCCAAAGATCGGAGGAGTGTAACGGGGCGGCAGATTCCAAGGGCCCCGTCAAGAAACTTCGGCGGCGGGGTACGGATCGGGCCCTCTCCCCTCCAAGCGCCTGACCCAGCTGGGCGAAAGGCGTGACCTCATCGGATTGGTTGGGCGATGGGCGGCGCGAGACACCCAGGGAGGAGTAGGAGGGGAAGGCGACTTGACGAGCGGACTGGGGAAAGGAACATCAGTCAGTCGTGTACGAACTCAAGTGAAACGAGGTTGGCCTGAAACGAGGTTGGCCCCCCCTGCTCGCCATAATCTCGAGAGGACGAGGCGAGGCAGGGGCGGGGCGGAACAACCTGTTTCGGGGCGGAACAACCGGAGCGGAACAACCCCAGCGAAACAACCTGTTTCGGGGCGGAACAACTGAAGCGGAACATCGAAGCGAAACAACCGACGCGAAGCAAATCAACCCCTTGTGAAGCTGGTGTTGTGAACGTGACCTGAGGGAACAAGTGTATCGTGGTTCCTTCAGGGTGAGAACTCGGGAATTGGGAGATCAGCCAATTCCTCTCCCGAAACAGTGGGCCCTTATACGAACTGAAAATCCCCCGTCGGACCCAAGTGTTGATCCGTTCGCGCCCGATTCGACGGCCAATAGTCCAGGTTCCCCACGCACCGCCAGTCGTCGGACCTCCGTCGGAAAGAGCCTCGCCTCCTCCGGCCTGGACGGCGTTCCCCTGACCGAAGCCGAGCAGCGAAGAGAACATCACCCTGTTGTCTCCATCCGAAGGAGTTGGTACACGTAAGTGGCGAAATACCTCTATCTCGTGAAGAGAACATCACCCTGTGGTCTCCATCCCAAGAAGTTGGCACACGTAAGTGGCGAAATAACTCTGTCTCGTACCCTCGCAACGCGAAAGTCGAACTATCTAAATCTGGCCCAAGCCCTGACGTTTAGTCACCAGAAAGCTGATCATAGAGTTGTAGATTGTGACCGTATTATGTGGCATTTCGTCTGCCGTGCGTTAGGAAAAGAGAAAGGAATTAGGGGAGGACGCTAACAAATCACTTTCATTTTACCGTTATTCAAATCAAACATTCCTGAGCCTTCAGCTATCCCGTAAATTCATTTGGCCCTCAGCCCTTCACTTTTGCCTACTCAATAATTAGATTACGTAATAGTCAATATCCTTCTCGGCCGAGACATTCCCTATTTTATAGTTCTGTCAATTTGCGTTCATTATAAGTCAATATTGAACCCTTGTCTTTTCAATCACGAAACCCCATTCCTCAGAGCTTGGTAAATTCAGGTGTACTTGGCGTCCATGACCGACCATTGCAGACATTCCGGACGGTAAGTGAAAGTCTTTAATCTCCCACTAATTATTCGCCTAGGTCTATTTTTGGATCCCTAGCCCGTTACGGAAAACGACGGGTTACAATACTTGCAATGTTTTTTTTTTTTTCGTTTATTGATATCATAGGATAATCTATGATGCCAATCCATATCGTAGGTCAATTCTGTTGCAGTTCGTGTTTCACTAATACACGGGACCGTCTGTTCCCGATAAAAACTAATTTCTTGTCTTTGTGTGGCCCTGTAAAAACAAAGGAGGGTGCCGTTCGGTTTCTCCATGATGAAAGATCTTGCCTCAAAGCATTACGTGCTCAGGGGGACACACGACTGCTTTATACCTCACTGGAACTAGAGACCGGTGGCAGTGCAATAAACCAAAGCCCAAGTCTCCTCGATTCCTACCTCCGCTAACCGTCAAATGGATCCCTTTGATATAAATTCTCGACGAGACAGCGTTCTTTAGGACTCCTAGGGAAGACCTGTAAATACCATTTTCATCGAAAAGTGACGAAAATTATACATAATTTGATCGAATTATGTAAGTAAAATAATAGTTATCCATCTTATCCATATTAGCGCACATATAGAGTTATAAATAGTTTATCAAGCTGGCTCAGCGATAACGAGAAAGGTTGTTTTCTGCTTCCAATGTGAATTTCCCCAAATTCTTTTTTGGACTTCCGATGGCTTTCATCGTCCTTGATTGTTTGCGTCCAGTCTCCGACAGACTGCATGTGCGTGAAACGATCAATGGTCCACGATGCGTTTGTTCAAAATTTCATATTAGCACCCAACGATTTCAGAGTTTGGAAAGTTTCGGATATGCATCTAACAGCACTATGGAGGACAATGACAGAGTGGCTAAAACAAGAACTATAAGGTTGTTAAGTTTAAGCAGAACTGAACACGCAAGTCTTTAATGATAATAAAATTCAAAAATGTAATTTTTCTCGTTTAGATGTTGATGAATCGACATTTGTGTGACATAGAAAAATGTTTTATTCTTCATTTTTAGCCTATACCAGTACGCTGTAAAATGTTATGGAGGACTATTTCCATAACCCTACGGTATCTGCACCCCTTACGTATCGTTGGTAACTTGAATGTCTTGCTCCTGAAAATTTGTTCAGATTATTTTTCTTAAATAAACTGAGGACTAATTCATATTACTCAAGCCAACCATGAGTGATTCCCACATTTATTTAAGTCCCTGGCAGTCCATGGGAATTAGGCAATTATACCCTACCTACTCTATAGAGTTTATTGGTATCACTATTACTCTCTTTTCGCTTCCCTGATTCAAGAGAAAGAACAGATACGATGAGAATTGGTACAAGTGAAATGCCGTTCGTTCAAGCTTAAGTAAGAGGGCTTCTCCTGGGACAAGATGAAGTTTGGAAAGCACTGTGGGTTCTGGGATACTCGGTTTTACGTAATTATGCTCACCCGTGCATAAGATTCTCAGGCAGGGTGAAGCTGGGATGTTCAACTCCACTCGTGTAGTCGTGCAGCAGTTGAAACAAGAAGGAAACATTTCCAAGCTAAGATTTCCTCTACTTCAAACTCGACACATCTCGACAGATGAACTTCTCACTCTCCTGTGTCTCTAAGTTGGAATTTGATTTCTGAAGCACCCACTCTCGAGGGTTGAAGTATCGACCTGTTGATGGCACTAGCAAGAAGAAACATAAGATTTTTTTTTCTTGGTTTTTTTTTTTCAAATTAATCTGTCTGATGCTGTGGATCCCTCCCCACACACACTCTCAAGTCGCGAGTATGAGACTGCACACAATCTTGCTCGTGTACGGAAGTACCTGAGAAAAAACACTTTCCAGTCCGAATAGGTTACCAAAAACATTGATATACGTTTGAACTGATACCCTGCTTGCGAAAGTGGCAAGTGGTGGAAACCCATATGAAGCAATTCAACATTCGAAAATTTAGTAGGAACTAATACTCCACACTCCTAGGCTCCCAAAAATCTCAAAAACGATTAACGAAACTTGTTTAGCGTTCCCAGCATTAAAGAGTGTTTCCCTGCCTAGCCGGCCCGGTGGATAACCATTTTTTTAATCTTCACACTTTGAAACGTAGAATGCAGAGGTATGGGGAAGAAAGCAATTTTGGGTAGATGCGAATATATGAACGGTTTATTTAAGGTGGATTATAATTCCCATAATATTAATATTGAACCGAAGAATAGTAGCTGGGGGAAAATTATACGAAGGTTGAACTGCCACTGGTAGGTATTTCTTGGAGATTCATATTAGTAGCCACACCTAGAAAAAGTTCATTAGCTATTTCGCAAGTACAACTCCTGCGCAGGACAGCGTTGACAATTTCAATGGAAAGCACAGAGGCCATTTCTCTCATAAATCTGACCAGTTCTATTCTCTCATCTATCATTAGAATGTTTTAAAAATGGTGTGAATAGTGATGATAGTGATGACCGTGACCGTGACCGTAGCCATGAGCGTAGCCTCCGTGGCCATAGTGGTCATGTCCATGATGGCCGTAACCGTAGCTGTGGTAAAGTGGTTTCGAATAATGGTGGCCATGACCGACGTAGCCAAATCCCACGGGAACTGCTGAAGACTCACGAATCATCATACTGAAGGCGATGAAAAGAAAGGCCAGAATCTGTAAAATAAATGTTATAACGTTGCAAATCAATTGACAATGGCAATTTTACTGTTCTCGGCGGACCGAAATTGTTCTTCAAACTTTCAAACAACTGCCTACTTCTCGACGTTCCTCGATAGTATTGAATGAACCTCACAGGCTCCTACCTCTTCCCATTTGACAGCACCAGTCTCGAACAATTCAATGAATCACTGAACCACCATCATCGCCAGAAGCAATTTGGGCAGGAGCTATGGGCAAGTTCAAAGCAAAAAGTCGGACTCCCGGTTTCAGGAGCGCAGAATGGAAACAGCGCGGTTTTATTCACTATTTGTTTGCTTGGTCATATTGGTATTAGAACGTGGAAAACTCTCAGTTCTTTCTCTTTCCCATTGATTTACTTGTAGCTCGATCTATCGGAAACGTATTTGCAGAAAAGCAGGTGTGCCTTTCTCCCCACAAGTAACCCTTATTATTGAACAATTCAAAACTACAATCATTGAATGTAATTTTAAGACTAAAAATCCAAGATCTAGGGCAACATGGCTGATTGCAGCATTGTCAATTAGTGATGCGACATCGACATCGATGTTTTCAAAACATCGATGTTTTCCGGTAACCCTCGATGTTTCAATAGCGATGTTTTTTCAACATCGATGTTTCTTACCAATGTTTCAATCGATGTTTCAAGTTTTAAATTCGAATATTTTTCTACTTTTTGGGTGAGTACCATGACGATTTTTTCTTTAGTTTATGTATCCCAAGGAGTCGCAGTTGCAGTAACTCGTCGAAAGAGCCACCTTCAGCTACCTGTCCCCGTCACAAGTTGGCCAAGGCAATGAAAAAGTAAGCGCCTCGCAGCTCTTATCCCACCATCTTCTTTAACACAACAACAACAACACCGTCTAGTCGCTTGTCAATGTCAAGTGATTGTATTGTTTTCATGTGACAGTGATGATATTAATGTCAATATGCCTCCAAAAAGTGCAGAGTGGAAGTTTTTTGAGAGAATTTCGGGGACTGCGTCAACGTGTAAGCTGTGCCACAAATCTCTGAAGACAAGTGGAAACACTTCCAATCTATTGGGACACAAATAGTTAACCACAAACCCCAAAACATCGATGTTTCTCATCGATGTTTTATCAACATCGATGGCGGATTTTAGAAACATCGATGTCTAAAAACTATTGTCAATCAGGTGAGCTGGCATACTAGTCGTAACCAAAACAAACTTTGATCATTTCAACGGAACTACTTATTACTTAACATTGAAGTTCCAAGAATTGATGGAAAATGTCGCATTGTTTTCCCTGCTGTCGATTGGCTCTAAACATTGATAAGTTTTTTTCTACGGGTATTACTGAATATTTCACCGGATTTTTGCTGAATGCAACCTACCGTTAGGAACGTCGAGTTTTGCGAGTCGAGGGACCTCGATAACAACTTAAAATAGTCAATATGCCCCCAAAGTGATATCAAACTTACCATGGATGCGAATTTCGAGATCATTATGAGCCTGTCGGGAGGTGCACGTTGCAATGCACGTTGAGTTAGAATGAAGGGTCGACGTAGTCTGAAGAAGACGCTTTTAGGCTTGTGTATTTATTTAACTTCCAAGATGTACCCCTCTCCGGTATTTACCGTCCTTGGCTGGACATTTTGCGGGCTTTCCGGCCAAAAGACGTACCTACAAGGAGCGATGATACAAGCTTTTAACGCTTACGTGGCCGGCCCGACCAGAAGGCTAGGGGGTTTGAAAATGAGTCATTATTTTCCCCAAATGCCTCAGGTATTTAAACCGTCACATTAAGCAGAAGTGACACTTCGCCGGTAAGTTGTCAAGTTTCTAAGACCAAGAACTTCAAATATTGATTTGAAAATTGTGTGGTTTCCTACGAGGTGGCATCTTGGGTTGGGGAACGAGGCTTCCTTTCCGAGCGAGTGCTAAACCCCGAAATTCAATTTATATTTCAATAAAATGAATTCGTTGACCCGACACAATTATTATTGCTCTTTTGTTCCACTTTTCATATCATCATTTAATGTGCCGACACTAAGATTTTTTTGGCCCCGTTTCAGCATTACCACTCCTTTACACCTTTCAGAACCATATACGCGGAAACCCCTATGCGGAACAGTAGCTTACAAGCTTCTCGTGGTTTATAGTGTGTCGCAAAAATATTACTCCCTTCTTTCTTCCATTATTTTTCTCACTGCTCGCTGCAGTAGTCATAACCGCAAGATTGAACATTACGTCAGTGCCACGTGAAAGTTTCTCCGATATGTCAAGTATTTATGCACCCAGTAATCAGTCACGGGGATTATGGATGTTACGCAAATCAGTTGAGGTTCCTAGTAGCTTTTTCAAAGACAAGGCCAATCAAGTTTGACAGACAATTAATCGGTTCAGATGGATCCCCCACTTTTCATTCCCCTCACCCCCTTTTTGGTTGGTTATTACTTGAATAATCAACCTATGTTTTCATGATAATGGTCAACCTCTCCGATTTGGCTCAAAATTTTTTTCTGGACGTTTCATGATATCCTGATCAAAAAAGGTCAATGTCCATCCGCCGTACGCCATCCATCGTCTGCGCCGTTTTTGGTAGTAGAAAATTTTCTAAAAATCTGAAATTTGGGTCAGGAGTCTGTTCCCAACCGAGATGGGTCCTCGAAACTTTTCAGCCCGATCGGACCAAATTTGGAGGGGGTAGGGGTCAAAATGTGTTTTTTGAAAAATGGATTTTCGAGATTTTGGGTGATTTAGGCGAGTGGGATGTCATTTCCCACTAAATTTTGGACACTGAATCCAATAAAATGGGTCCCAGAACAATTGGCACCCACTGGAAGAAGTAATGGGTCAAATTGGGTATTTATTACCCATTTTGAATATGTGTTTTCGGGATTTCTGCTACCTAGGCGTGTGGGGTATAGTTTTCCACTAAAGTTTGGACGCTGAATCCAATAAAATGGGTCCCAGAACAATTGGCACCCACTGGAAGAAGTTATGGGTCAAATTGGGTATTTATTACCCAATTTGATTATGTGTTTTCGGGATTTCTGCTACCTAGGCGTGTGGGGTATCATTTTCCACTAAATTTTGGACGCTGAATTCAATGACGTGTGTCTCAGAATGATTGGCACCCACCGGAAGAAGTTATGGGTCAAAATGGGTATGTATGCGTCAGGATTTCTGGTGCCAAGGCGTGTGGGGTATCATATTCCACTAAATTTTGGACCCTGAATCGATTGGAATGGGTCTGGGAACCGCCACACCCACTGTTTCCCCCATTCAAGAAATAACCAACCCGTGTGTAAGAATTTGCAGATTTTTTTCTTATCGTGGCCATGGATACCTTCCTTCGAGTAGAAGGGACGGTTTGCGATACAATAATACTTGGAACAGAAACGAGGATACCGTTTGCATTCTATTACCACTTTTATTTATTGTATTTTCTTTAGTGCCGACATGAGTACCACTGCTTAAGAAATCTCTGATGTATACTTCTTGGGTACAAATATATTAATCTCAATTGGTATAATCGTTATAGCCCAAGTCAATAATATTTTATTTGATTTTATGCGTTTTATCACATGAGTGAGATTCACTTAGGCTACTCATGTAAACAATTTGCATATTTCCTCCCTATTCACACAAAGTATTCTCCGTGAAGCCAGTGAAAAATGGCAAAGTTGCCTACATCATTAGAAAGCTAGTTAATTGTTCAAGTTTCCTTCAAACTTATCAGCTTCTTTTGTTTCTCAAGTTATCGTAAAAGGGTATGTAGATCGTAATGTCATTGAATCTAAACTTAAAGATAACTTCATTCCTTCCACGTGAAACACCTGGTAGTTTTGATTTCAAGGTTGAAATTTTTGAAACGAGAGGGTCTGAAAGAATGAGCAAATAAGAACATTTCTTAGGAAAAACTTTCTTGTCTTTTTCTACCAACTTACCGCCTTAACAATATTCATTGAGAGGGTTGACAAGTTCATTAGTCGATAAAGGTTTGTTATTGAGTAACATTTTTTTTTTTTTTTTCTTTTTTGTTCTCTCGCCACCAAGATCTTGCCGCTTTTGTTGAAATGTCCTCAGCCCCTAAAAAGGATACAACTCTCAATAAAATGGGAAACGTAAGTTCTTTCAGCGCTACCTTTGCCGTTGTGGAATCGAGATAGGATAGCTTTTTGTCCCTGGCCTGTCTGGTTTCAATAGAGCTGATGGGGTCAGAAGGGGACCTTCTTCGGCGAATGGTGTGGACAAAAAAAATGGGACAGCGAGAGAACCAGCGGCACTGATAGTTGAGTTGTGGTCTTCTTATTGTTCGGTAGTATGTCCAGATTTCATAGTGGCAAGATCAGATTTAATCGATATCGCTCTGTAAGCCTCTCTCGAATTAAAATCTGTTATGAATTTACTATGATTTAATTCGGGTTTCTTCGGAGAATTTGGAAGCGACCTAGCGAGAGGATACGGGATGTAAGTCCAACACTTACGACTGACCAACTAGGGATACCAAGAATGAACATAAATTACATTGAAACAAAATGAATTATAATTAAAAACAAGGACTCGTTGCAAAGGAAAATATGCCTCAACCTGGGCTAGAATTGATACAAGACAAAGTAAATTAGACAACATGTGGAGCATAAAATACAATTAATACAAGTGACATGAAATTATGATGTACATGAAATACAATTTAATGAACAAGTGCAACGATACCGGCTGACGAAAACGGCGTCGACGTCGAAGGAAAAACAGGAGGGGGCTCGCTGTCCCGCAGGTACACAGCAAGGCTTATTAACTTGAGTCCTTTATCTCATGGGGAACACAATATTACAGCTTTGGTCGACTTCAGCACGGTAGAAGAGTTCACATCAGAGCGAGCACAGGACGAAGCCAGGATGGACTGAGTGAGAAATCTCTTGCACGACAGGGTTACAAAAATATACTCCAACATGTTGGGCGCCTCGGCCCCGAGGGGCGCCTCGACGACGACCGCCTGGTTGGATGCCTTCAGAACGAGTGAGCGCTGGGCCTCTCTAAATGCGACGTCCAGGCAGGAGCTGCGCGCGCATTTGGCGCATGCTCTCTCCCTTCTGGCCTTCTGGAGGCAGCAAGCCTGGGGGCTTACAGCTCTATGTCACTCCAAGGAACTTTAAATCCTAGTTGAGCTCAGATGCTATCATCCGCAAATGAATGTGGCTAATTGAGTACGTATAACATAAAACAAAGCATACCAAAACGCAACAAGGAGCAACTGATTTGTTTGTACAATGAATGACACTCAATTTGAATTTGGAATGACACCTAAAATATACTATATATTGTCGGAGAAACTTATCTATATTGCAAAGGAACTTATACATATTGTAGGAGTTTGTATACTGCACTTCAGATGCGGAGTGTATGACTAAAGTAGATACCGTGATTGTTGAATCAATTTGGTTATTAACATTGTTCATTAGTAATCGACAACTAATGCCTGTATATTATAGGTTTAACCGATACATTTGTCCAAAATAATTCAACTGTGTTTTACAGATCTACTGTACGACACGTGTACCGTGATTGATGGTACTAATGTCCGACAGCACATAATAGACTGCAGCAGCAAACGTACGGTAAGTGCCTGTGGGGAATAAGATGCTATCGCTTGGGCATATCATATTTAGTTGACACTTTTTATTGGTCAAGATATACAAAACACTTTAATTTGATCCTAGAAGGTCGTAGGCTCTGCACTTCTGGCTTAATCATTAATTCTATATTGCTCCAGTAAACTATAAAATTCTGTCTCGTTAAAATGTATTGCATAGCTACCATACTGGCGGACAACTTTTAGTGAATTGTAGCCTAGGTGTTGGCCCTGTGGGGTCTATGACTTTATTTTGCTAAAAGTAGTTGGAAAATGTTATTGTTATTATATCGGCCTATTAGGGGTCCAATTACAAAGCTTCCTCATAAAATTTCTGACCGTGTAATATTTTTCTGATGTGGGTTATTGAACACACGCGTTTCACAATAGGTTTTTATTCTGTTCGGCTTTAACGCAAAAGATTGATTGATGAAATATTGGGGGCTATAAAATGATGGCCGGGAAGAGATGTATGGAGCGACCCTAGCGCAGATCTATCAACTAATCAGAATGGATCACATTACACACCGCACGACTATCGGTTGAGTAAAAACCTCCCAATGTTTGTTCGTGAACACCAAAAACTGTCTGTCAGACAAAAGTAACTACGTACAAAATGAAAACAAAAATAATGAAATGTCTCAAAAATTGAAAAGAAAATTTCCGGATCCGGTTCATTTTACAGAAAAAAATTAATTTAAATATTTGTACAAAAATGGCACAACTGTATATTTTCCTATTGCCGCAATCCAAGAGCATTTACCGCAGTCACCTACCTCTCACCCTAGAAGTTGTAGATCATCAACCAGAGAGTTGAAAAACTGGTCAAAGTTTAACCTTCAAAATGAAAATACTCCCAGTAACCACTTTAGGTATGTCTTACCCTCATTCGATACCTTTCTTTGATCATTAGCTTCTTCCATAGCAAATATTGTTAAGTACGCAATCTCTTCTCCCTCAGGTCGAACTTCGGAAAGGTCGACCCTAGTGTATTTTGGAAATCAAAATACCACGAGAGACAAACTTTTGTGGCGAGTCGACCGCTTAGTGCCGAAAACTTACTTGTTGTTTACTCTTGCATTATGGAAACTTAAGGTAAACACGGTCGACTTTTCTTTGTTCGTGTGTGGAACGACGTTCTGCGCTCCAACCACAGGAACCCATAACAGGATATCAAATAAATCACAGTCAGAAAAGAAGTTAGCCATGTAGGGAAAGAAGTTAACTAATTGGGAATCCCCCATTGTGTGAAACGTTCAAAATACTTATCTGTATATTCCTCTAAAGTAATGTTATGCTAAAAACGCTCCGTTGAATACAAAATTACCAGCGATTTCCTGTTACTGCAGGGGCAGAGGCTATGTGAAATCCTACAGTGGTCACATGGCATCGTCGTCGTGTTCAGCCTCACCGATCTCTCGAGCTTCCACGCAGCCGCTACACTGCTTGAGAGGCTGTGCTGTTTAGATCAGTGGCCGCCTTCCATTCTCGTCGGAAATAAATCCGACTTGTCTCATATAAGGTAATTAATTATTTTTTCACGATCCAAAACATTTACAATTTAACGATTTCAAGTCAAAATTAGAGCGGATGTTAAATCACGCAACGATTTTTCTTGATACTATCAGGTAGATAATCGTACCTCAACAAACACTAGGGAGAGTGAATTACTCTAATGGTCCACACAGATAAGGTGATCACGAGTTCCTCAACTAATAGCATAGTTGAATCCCACCAGTTAATCCGGATTGCCATGCAGTTCCCTCGGACAATGCCTCTGAAAGCGAATCAGTCAGTTCTAAACGTGTTTTCCCATGATACGGTAACCCTGAAAATGAAGCAGATAAAAAACTTGATAGACCCCTCTTGAAGCATTCAAAAACCTTGCTATCAGCTAACAATCAATTTTTTTTTTTCTTTAAAATGGATTTTTTTTAACATAACGGCTTGTCGCCCCAGAAAAACTCTGAAAACCGTTGTACAATCGATTGTTATTCTAGGTGATCTTTCTCTTGGTGGTGCACCTCCAGATTAGGGTACACTCAGTCGAAAAACGATTTCTCTTTAATAAAAGAGGTGTTGAATTTCAAAATATTCGTTTAACATTTCCTGTCTCTATTTGAATCATTCCAAAAGCCATCACCGATTTCGCGCCCAAAACGTGGAAAATGTTACCCCACTCCCTTGGGTGGCCACACATCTCGATAAAACCTTTTCTGAATACATATTTTCATCGGATGCCTTGCATTCGTCGGGTAAAATTGAATATAGATGAGTTTGACACAAATTAAGCTCAAACGGAGGCAACATCCTGGATCTCTATTAGCAGCACATTGGATTTTTCAGTGGAATTGAAGGTGCATTTTCAAAACTACGATCTCATACCTTCCCTTAACCATATGGATTTATTAACAACGAAATTGTTATGAGCTTTACACGCAAAACTTCTTCTTTGCTGCACAAAATGTCGTGGAAAATGTATTCATATGCGGCTTTTTTTCTGCAGATGCTTTGATTATCAGTGGGGTTTGTCGACCTGTGTTTCAAGAGGGTGCCTTTACCTAGAAGTCAGCGCAGCCAGAGGCTACAAGGAGGTAGAACTTGCTTTCACTTCAATTTCAAGGCTTGTTCTGCGTTCGAGAAGAAAAGGATCTGGCTTCAATCTCCGTTTTGTATTATACAGATGGTGGAAGATACTCCGTCGTAAAGAAGCTCTCAATACCTCAAAACCAAGAGGCTTTAGACTACAGCAGCGAACTCCAAGCCTAAGAGGTGGAAGTATCATATAAATAATTTTGTGGACTGTTTTGTGTAATTTATATTAAATGCATCCTCTTCGCAAGAATGGTCGATTAATTGCAAGTTATTCACTGAAACTTTTAAGAACCATTGAATAGTTTTAAAATGTTTGGGTTCCTGTAGGGTGTGTGAGCGCGGCGGGGGGAGGGGGTAGTTATATACCTTAATTAGGACTTTCCTCTGTTCATGGAATAACTCAAGAAACGCCTAAATGGTTCCAACATTTTATGTGGGTCTGGATCGTATGGGTCTCCAGAAAAACTTACTGACCTGAAGAAGTGGACGATCGATTTTCTTTTCTAGTGCCCGTCTTTAGAAAACCATTCCTTACTTGTATAGGCACCCTCCTCCAGCGTGTCCCCATACTCAACCTTCGTTTGGGGGTATTGGACAGAAGGAGGGTTAGGAACAATTAGGACCCAAACAGCGTCTATCAGCAAAATTGTTGATATTTTGATGCATTTCAAAGGGCTGAAAAAGGCGTTTGACAGTCGTTTCGGAATTGAAATTTACACTCTTTGAAATGTAAAAAGTGTAAAAAGTTTTTTTTTTTTTTTTTTTTTTACATGTGTATTTAGTTGAGTGAATTATTTCAATACGAATTTTACACTGCCAAGCTTTCTTGTGACCCTCTAAAAAAAAGTTAATTTCCTTAACGATGGAAATTGATACGATCCCAATGGAACTGATTCGGAATTGGAATCGGATCATAATAGTTTTACTTTATTAATTTAGATAGGTAAAAATTAATGTTCAAATATTTGATGCAACTCCCCGGCTGCGTTGCCTATGTATGATTATGTTTCTTGTTTCTTTGAATAAATTTTCTCATTCCTTTCGTCCATTCGTACGGTCGAGAAATTGTCAAATTAGTTTGAAAAATGCCCTCTTAACGTGAAACATTCATGTTTTCTAAAACTCTCAAATTGAAATGGGAAACGCTCTATTCAACTAAGAAACACTGTATACGAGTTTATGTCTTTCTCTTATCTGTTGAGTCGTACTGAAGTAAAGTCACCATTTTTGTAACGCTTCTTCAAGGCGATTTTCGAATCTATGGCTCTGGGTCAAGACGCAGGAAGTTGTCAATGAACCGAAACCGACTACTGAAGCCTCTGAAGGACCAGGCTGTAGAGGCTCAAAAGTTGGTTGCAAGCAAATTGGATTCAACGAGACTACTCTGAGAAGCCACTTGAAGAGATGAGAGGTTGGAAAACTTGAGCGATACAGGGCAATGGAGGCTACGAAGTTTTATTCGACTGCAAACTACGTGAAGCGTACAAGTTCATGGAATCCAAAGTTCATCGAGACTGTTAACGTTGCGTTGAAACTAGATAAGCGCAATGGCTTACAGTCGGCTCGGGCTTACAATAAAATCAGTTTCTCTCAAAACAAAGGCTCGCAAATGATTCCTCTCTACATGCATCAGATTTCTTCTCGGGCATTTATCGTACACCAGTGTTTTTTGAAAAGGTTATATTTACGTCCATCCTTGAAAAAACAAGCGTGAAACTTCAAGGGTTCCTATTATTTTTTATGAATTTAAATAACGTTTATTTGCAAGAATAAAAAATAAATGGCCAGTACTCGACGTATCGTCATGAGGATTATGGTGTCTCCAGGACCATTAATTTACGTATGTAGTGGTGGGATTTTGGTGCATTATTTCTTAAATAATCAACCTATGTTTTCATGCAAAATGTCAATCTCACCGATTCAGCCCAAAATTTTTTTCTGGGCATTTCAAAGTGTCTGGATCAAAATAGTTAAATGTCCGTCCGCCATCCACGTCGACTTTGGTGGTAGAAAAAGTTCTTAAAATCTGAATTTGGGTCAGGGGTCCGTTTCCGGCTCTAGTTGGTTCTCGAGACTTTTCAACCCAATTGGACCAAAGTTGGGCGGGGTAGGGGTCAAAATGTGTTTTTTGAAAAATGGACATTCAAGGTTTTCGGCGATCTACGCATGTGAGGTATCATTTTCGATTAAATTTTGGATGCTGAATCTAATTAGACGGGTACCGAAGCGATTGGCGCCTGTTGGAAGAGGTTATGGGTCAAAGTGGCTATCTTTCTACCTATTTTGAAAGTGGGAGATTTTTGGTAGGTACCTAGGCGTGTGGAGTATCAATTTTGACTAAATTCTGGACGCTGAATCGATTGGAATGAGTCTTCATGCTCCTGGTCCGAGGAATAACCAACCCTTGTGAAAGAATTTGCAGCGTTTTGTTTGGTTGTTGAAATCTGAAAAAAGGAGCCTACTCCGCCTAACATTTGTGAAGATTCAACTGCGACGTAATGACAAAAAACTCTTGTCAATGCGTAGGGTTTTCAATATTCAACGAGAACTGCTCACCTGAAACGGAAACGGTCCTTCGCTGCAGAATCCTGCATTCCATGTCCAACAGGGGAAAGAAAATCGATCTCACTTTTCACGCATCCAACCACCTTCGTATTCTCTTAAAGCTACTTATCATGTAGAATCCATTGTCCGCTGCTCGTGCCGTAAGAAAAACCTTTTAAATTTGAAATTTTGGACATAGATTCCTTTAACTTGACTCAATTTTTGTCGATAGCTCAAAACGGAGCCTGGGTGTGGGTGAATATGGGTATTTTCTAAATAGTTTTCGGGATTTTAAAGTTGGGTACCATTTTAAATTGAATTTTGGAGGCTTAATCTAATTTAATGGCCCCTGAACTGATTACCACACACTAGGTACCTTGGGTCGAGAAAGATAGATACTTCAAATTTACGTAGGCATTAAAAAACGCTGCAAATTCTTACACAGGGGTTAGTTATTCGTCAGACCAGGCGCAAGTAGACTCATTTCTTCAACATGAGGGAAATGGGGATAACGGTGGGTGCGGCGGGTCCCAGACCCATTCCAATCGATTCAGTGTCCATGATTTAGTGGAAAATGATACCCCACACGCCTAGGTTCCAGAAATCTCAAAAACACATATTCAAAATGGGTAATATATACCCAATTTGACCCATAACTTCTTCCAGTGGGTGCCAATCGTCCTGAGACCCACTTCATTGGATTCAGCTTCCAAGATTTAGCGGAAAATGATACCCCACACGCCTAGGTTCCAGAAATCTCAAAAACACACATTCAAAATGGGTAATATATACCCAATTTGACCCATAACTTCTTCCAGTGGGTGCCGATCGTTCTGGGACCCATTTCATTCGATTCAGCGTCCAAAATTTAGTGGAAAATGATACCCCACTCGCCTAGATCGCCCAATATCTCGAAAATCCATTTTTCAAAAAACACATTTTCCCCCCTACCCCGCCCAAATTTGGTCCGATCGGGCTGAAAAGCTTGGAGGACCGTCCTAGGCCGGGAACAGACCCCTAACCCAAATTTCAGATTTTTAGAAAATTTTCTACTACCAAAAACGGCGTGGACGGCGGACGGCGTACGGCGGACGGACATTGACCTTTTGGTTGGTTATTCCTCGAATAATCAACCTATGTTTTCATGATAATGGTCAACCTCTCCGATTTGGCTCAAAATTTTTTTCTGGACGTTTCATGATGTCCTGATCAAAAAAGGTCGATGTCCGTCCGCCGTACGCCGTCCATCGTCCGCGCCCTTTTTGGTAGTAGAAAATTTTCTAAAAATCTGAAATTTTGGTCAGGGGTCTGTTCCCTGCCGAGACGGGTCCTCGAAACTTTTCAGCCCGATCGGACCAAATTTGGCGGGGGTAGGGGTCAAAATGTGTTTTTTGAAAAATGGATTTTCGAGATTTTGGGCGATCTAGGCGAGTAGGGTGTCATTTTCCACTAAATTTTGGACGCTGAATCCAAATAAATTGGTCCCAGAACGATTGGCACCCACTGGAAGAAGTAATTGGTCAATTTATGGGTAAAAAAAAACTTAAGCATCCACCTAGGTTCGAACTGAGTACCTTCCGGTTACTGCCGAACGCGCTAGCCACTTGCGCCTATGGTATACAGAATACAGAATACAGAATTTTTTATTGGTTGAATATTTACAATAGTACATGTGTCATAATTCTTCACAATTTACAATTCCAGCCAGTTTAGGCTTCTAATGTCTAAGTCTTAATGTTCTATAATTTAATAAATCATAATTATAAAATAAGTAGTTGAATGAATAATTGAAGGAAAATAAAGGGAAAAAAACCTTACATCATGATTTACAATTTTAAAATGCTACTTAACGACTATCTTAACAGTAAATCATTCATACATTATTTACAATATGTACCATTCATCCCATATGTACATAATTATTTACACGTGGAGGGTTATGAGAGCACAACTCCTCTTGACCCCCAGCGGGGTTTGATGGAAATCTGGATGGGGTGCAGGAGTGGGTTTTGGTGTGAGGGGAGTGAGGATTGGAGTCTTTCAACAGATTTCTGGATATGGATGTGGAGTGAGTCAATCTGAAGGGTGGAGTGGAGGGTTTCCAGGTTGGTACGGATTGGGCTATTGGTGGCAAGGCGGATGCATTTGTTTTGTGTAACTTGTAGTTTGTGGAGGTGGGTGTTGGCTGTTGTGTGCCAAATGGATGATGCATATGTCATGGTCGGGCGGATGATGGCTTTATAGATAAGAAGTTTCATGTCTTGGTGTAGTGCGTGGGATTTGAAAAGAGGGTAGAACCTGCCGAGTTTTCTGAGTGCTTTTTTGTTTGTTTGTTGTACGTGTTCGTTGTAAGTGAGTCGCTTGTCAAGGTGAAGTCCTAGATATTTAACAGATGGAGAAAAATTAATTTTGTCGGATTTAATATTGATGTATTTGGGTGTGTTCTGTTTTTGAGTAAATAATATGGCTTCTGTTTTGGAGGTGTTGACTTTAATTTTCCATTTAGTGAGGTTGTGAATGATGAGGGTGGCTGCGTTTTGTAGTCTGTTACAGGCTTTTTCGGTGGATGGGCTTGAGGTATAGAGTGCCAAGTCATCAGCAAAGCCAGCTATGGTGACATTTGGTGGAATGGTCTTAAAAACCTCAGAGATGTAAATATTGAACAAGGTGGGGGATAGAACTGAACCCTGTGGAACTCCTGCAGGGATAAGGTATTTTTTTGAGCTGGCGAGTTTATTTTGAACTTGGAAATATCTGTCGGTCAGATAGGAATAAATTAGTTTGCACATACCAAGGGGGATTTTGTAGGCATGGAGCTTGTGAATAAGGCCTTCGATCCAGACTGAATCGAAGGCTTTTTCACTGTCTAATAGAACCATGGCTGTTGTATGTTTTTGCTCCATATTTTTCTTGATACAGTGAGTTACGCGGGCTAATTGATGAGTCGTGGCGTGTTTATGTTTAAAACCCATTTGCGTATGCGGAATGATTTTTAGATTATCAATTTCTTTTTGAAGGCGTGATTTTATTATTCGTTCGTACAATTTTGAAAGGGTGGGGAGGAGGCTGATGGGTCTGTAGCTGGCTGGATCATTTGATTTTTTATGTGGTTTTAATATTGGGGTGATTTGAGCAATTTTCCACGACTCTGGGAAGTATGATGATCTGAGGCATGCGTTGAATATATTTGTGAGCATTACTATTGCAATTTTCGGGAGATTTTTAAGTACTATGTTTTGGATTTTGTCATGACCAGGTGCTTTGTTGTTTTTCATTCGGGAGATGATTTGTCGGACTTCTTTGGGAGATGTAAATTTGATACTTTGATTAGCGGGCGTGGGCGGCGAGAGGACTGATTTTTTGACTTGGGAGTTTATTTGTTCTGAGAAGGATTTATTACCCCTAGTATGTGCTTCTGTATGGATGTTGATAAATTGGCTGGCAAGGAGTTCCACTTTGTCCAGTTCTGAATATGCCGTTTGACCGTCCTTCTTTAGTACAGGAATTGAATATTGATTTTGGGAGTTGAAAAATTTGGTTAATTTCCAGATTGAGTTGTCTTTAACATTGATTTTACTGAGTTTGTCGTCCCATTTTGTTTGTTTCCACAAATCAATGGCGCGGTCTATTTTACGTTGCATGATGTTAAAAAGTTTCTTGTCTTCAGATAGTCTATGGTTTTGCCATCTCCGTCGGATTTTGTTTTTATCCCGTATGGCTTGCTTGATTTCGGGTGGCAAGGGGACGTTAGGCATAGTAATTGCAATTTGTGGGACGGTCTCTTCTAGGGTGTTTTGTATAATTTTGGTGAAGCTGTCTATTGTGCTATTGATTTGGTCAATTGATTTTAGTTGGGGTGCAGCTGACGTGATGGACTGAGTGATAGCTTCTCTAAAGTATTTCCAATTTGCATTTGTGTAGTCGTAACGTGTTTGTGGTTTGTTTGTTTCTATGTTTGTGGTCGCGATGTTGAAAAGTACCGGCAGGTGGTCGCTACCCCCTTCTGTTTCAGTGTGCATGTTTTGAATGTAATGGGGATGATTTGTGAGAATGAAATCGATTGTACTGGGTGTTCGGTCAGATGTTAGAGGGTGGTATGTTGGCTGATTAGGGTATATTATGTGTATTTGGTTTGAGGTGACTAATTCAAAGATGATTTCCCCATTTTTGTTTTTCCGTGCGCAGTTCCAAAGTTGGTGCCTTGCGTTCCAATCAGCAGCTAGAAAAGTTGGAATAGTAGGATGCAGGAGAGATTTAATCATTCGTGGAGTTAACTTGTTTTGCGGGCTACTGTATATACCAACGATTTGAATGTATTTGTTTTTATACGGTACCCGAATAGCTACTGCATCAAGTCCATTGCTATCGGTCGTATCTAACTCTGAGTGGACAAGATCTTTACGGACTGCTATAAGGACACCACCCTTGTTTCTGTCGCAGCGGTATAGAGTATAATTTGGTATGTTGAGTTTAGCTTTAGGTGATAAAAGCGTTTCTGTAAATATTGCGATGTGTATGTTGTGTAGGGTGAGTGTGTTTGTGATTTCTGTGAGGCGTTTCTTAATACTTCGAACATTGTAGAGGATTAGGTTGTAGGGGTTATTTGGATTATGGGTGTGAGTCATTAAACAGGTGTGCGTAGTTAGAAAGGATGGATATCTTTTCAAACCCGCTAGAGGCAGAATGGAGCTCTCTTACCATTTTCTGAAGGTCGGTGATTATCTCAGGTATCTTCATTCTCTTGAGGTCCTCGAAGATGCTGGCTGCTTGTTTAATGAGGGTCATGGTGGTATCCAGTCCTGCTTCTTTGAGGTCGGGGATTAGTGATGGTTTTCCCTGGGGTACTTGTTGATTGGAAAGTTGGTTTGTTCGGAGGACGTTGGCGTATGAGGGTCCGTTAGGGGCAACGGTACTCAGGTAGCCGGGGGGATTTTTCTGTGGGATCTTCTGTGATAGTTCTCGAGAATTATGTTTGTTCTCTATTTGTTTGATTCTTGCTTCGCACCCTCTGTACGAGGCAACATGTGGCTGGTGACAATTTGCGCACTCGACCAAGTTTTTTGACCTGTCACAATCCTTGATGTCATGCTCTTTTCCACATCGGACGCACCGCGGCTTTAAAAAGCAGTTTCGAGACGAATGTCCGAAACGCTGGCATTTGTAGCACATGGAAATTTGCTCTGTGTTCTGGAATTTCTCAATCCGATACCTGTGGTGAAGAATGGCCGGAATTTTCTTGAAGGTCTGAATTTTGATGTCGGAGGATGTGATAACTGAGAAAACTGGTAATGGCACTTTTTTGCCAGAGGGGTCGGACCTTTTTAGCTGGTAGACGTGGTTGATACCGGAAATTTGTTCTATCAATTCCGCCTTGATGTCGTCAGCCTCGATGGTATGGGGCAGTCCATGTATTATGTATCTGTTTTGGCGGTCCTCCTTAAACGCAAAGGTGTGGAACAGGAGCTGCTGGGACTTAAGTTGGTTTACAATGGCCTGGTGATCCTCACGTGTAGTCGGGCATATGTGAGTTGTTTTGCCACGATGCTTGAGGTGGAAGTTTGACTTGCAAGTTGCTCTGATTTCTGCAATGAATTTACTTGTATTTGAGGGAACACCATCGAGGATGATGGGCGGGATCCGTACTTTCTGAGATGGTTTACGCACCTCAGTTGAAGGGACGCGCTCAGGAGCGTTGTGTAGCATCTCAAAAGCGTTGGAAGTTGGGACTGTACTCTGGTATTCCATCGTGGTTTGTGGCAGATTGTCTACATGTGGGCTGTTCTCGGGTGTTTCCGATGCGAGATCACTGGCTTCGGGGTGGTTCTTCACTCTTTTCTTGAGGAGGACAAAATCCTCGCTCAGAGCGGCTGAGTTTTCAGTGGTCGGGGGTCCACGTTTCTTGGAGTCAAGAAGGGCCGAAGCCTTCTTTGGCCGGAAACTCGAACTTCGAGAAGCCGTGGTGGCGATTCTTAACCCTGGATTTTGTAGAGTGTCCCTGGATAAGAAGAGGGTTTGTTCTAACGAACAGTTGAAAAAAAGGAATGCTAACGCGACGCGGGGGTTTTGGGAGTGAAATGGGCCGGAGAAGGTAGACGCACTCAGGTAGATGTTGTCACCACGAAGGTTCGACACAGACTGATGCGCTATGGTGTAACCTAGGCTAGGGCGAATAGCGTGTGGGATATCATTGCCACTAAATTTTGGACCCTGAATCGATTGGAATGGGTCCGGGACCCACCACATCCACCGTTTCCCCCATTCGAGGAATAACCAACCCGTGTGTAAGAATTTGCAGATTTTTTTGATCTAGACATCATGAAACGTCCAGAAAAAAATTTTGAGCCGAATCGGAGAGGTTGACCATTTGCATGAAAACATTGGTTGATTATTCAAGGAATAACCAACCAAAAGGGTTACTCCACTTTTTTTTTTTTTTTTTTTTTGAGCAGGTATTCTTGTATGTAGAAGATTAGAGTAGAAATTTCATCGTTTTGCCATAACGTCGAAATTCCGACTGCAATCGCATTATGTTTTGTTTTATCTTTATTGAGCATAATAATTTGCTTGCTGCTTATGGTGATATTATTAAAACTCTTTGGATTTTCCAATTGGTTTTTGGTATTCCACAACTAGCATCTTCAATCAGTTTTCTCACGAAAAAAAAAATCGTTTTTCTCCAAGGTATATTATTGATATATCAAATTATTCATTTGCTAAAAGTCACTAGTTCTTTTTGCGAGCATCGCCCTTATCGTATCTATCAAAGAACGGGCGCCGTTTCACATATCTATGCCAGTAGACGTTTTCGCCGATCAGAACGAGGAAAGCAAATAAGAGGCCGCACCCCAAGGCGATAAGAGCTCCTTGAAACTTCTTCAGATCCATTAACGCTTTTATTTCAACTTTGGTTAACGGAGCTTCGGCCACCTACAAAACGACAGATACGCATGAACGATTAGAACCAAACCATTCCCGATGGCAGACCGTATATAATGGATAGAACACAGAACGACACAACGCTCATTTCAAAAACTTGGATACTTAAAAATCATCAAGACGGCATCAGAATTACATTTTATTGCTTTTGAGCGCTAACGAAATACCGTATTAAGCTCATATTGCGAAAAGAACGTTACAATTTTTGGTAGGTAACTTGCTTATACGACAATCCCATCATTAAGAAGTTTCCCTTAGTTTAAGAAGAAATACCTTGACTTTAAAATTAGTTCGACCCTACGCATACACGTAGCTTATGCCGACCTTACGCCGACCGTACATTAGCGAAGGACTTACATTCAGCCTAAAACTTTCAAAACATTCTGCCAGGAACTCATAGAGTCATGTTAACTTTTTTACAAACTGGCCCACCTTCATCCATTGTACCTATCCATGTCGTATAAGATATCGGGTTGAACCCGTAGTAAACAAAAATAAATAAATACAAAATAAAAGCGAATCTGTTTGTTTGGGTGTAACCCGTCGTTTTCACGTAACGGGCTAGGGATCCAAAAATAGACCTAGGCGAATAATTAGTGGGAGACTAAAGACTTTCACTTACCGTCCGGAATGTCTGCAATGGTCGGTCATGGACGCCAAGTACACCTGAATTTACCAAGCTCTGAGGAATGGGGTTTCGTGATTGAAAAGACAAGGGTTCAATATTGACTTATAATAAACGCAATTGACAGAAATATAAAATACGGAATGTCTCGGCCGAGAAGGATATTGACTATTACGTAATCTAATTATTGAGTAGGCAGAAGTGAAGGGCTGAGGGCCAAATGAATTTACGAGGTAGCTGAAGGCTCAGGAATGTTTGAGTTAACAGAACGGTAAAATGAAAGTGATTTGTTAGCGTCCTCCCCTAATTCCTTTCTCTTCTCCTAACGCACGGCAGACGAAATGCTACCTAATACGGTCACAATCTACAACTCTATGATCAGCTTTCTGGTGACTAAACGTCAGGGCTTGGGCCAGATTTAGATAGTTCGACTTTCGCGTTGCGAGGGTACGAGACAGAGTTATTTCGCCACTTACGTGTACCAACTCCTTCGGATGGAGACAACAGGGTGATGTTCTCTTTGCTGCTCGGCTTCGGTCAGGGGAACGCCGTCCAGGCCGGAGGAGGCGAGGCTCTTTCCGACGGAGGTCCGACGACTGGCGGTGCGTGGGGAACCTGGACTATTGGCCGTCGAATCGGGCGCGAACGGATCAACACTCGGGTCCGACGGGGGATTTTCAGTTCGTATAAGGGCCCACTGTTACGGGAGAGGAATTGGCTGATCTCCCAATTCCCGAGTTCTCACCCTGAAGGAACCACGATACACTTGTTCCCTCAGGTCACGTTCACAACACCAGCTTCACAAGGGATTGATTTGCTTCGCGTCGGTTGTTTCGCTTCGATGTTCCGCTTCGGAACAGGTTGTTCCGCCCCGAAACAGGTTGTTCCGCCCCGAAACAGGTTGTTCCGCCCCGCCCCTGCCTCGCCTCGTCCTCTCGAGATTATGGCGAGCAGGGGGGGCCAACCTCGTTTCAGGCCAACCTCGTTTCACTTGAGTTCGTACCCGACTGAGTTTCGCTTCGATGTTCCGCTTCGGTTGTTCCGCCCCGAAACAGGTTGTTCCGCCCCGAAACAGGTTGTTCCGCCCCGCCCCTGCCTCGCCTCGTCCTCTCGAGATTATGGCGAGCAGGGGGGGCCAACCTCGTTCCACTTGAGTTCGTATACGACTGACTGCCAAGCCTTTCCCCAGTCCGCTCGTCAAGTCGCCTTCCCCTCCTACTCCTCCCTGGGTGTCTCGCGCCGCCCATCGCCCAACCAATCCAATGAGGACACGCCTTTCGCCCAGCTGGGTCAGGCGCTTGGAGAGGAGAGGGGTCGATCCGTACCCCGCCGCCGAAGTTTCTTGACGGGGCGCTTGGAATCTGCCGCCCCGTTACACTCCTCCGATCTTTGGAGGCCGAGGTCTACCTCGGCAATTTTCCTTCCAGTGGGGGTGACTGGTTCGATGGGCATTGCGTCTGGTTGTTTGGCCGCTATCCATGCTTGTTCGTACCGCCATCGCTTACAAGCGGTACAGGTTGGTGGTGGTCCTTCTCGTGTTTGGCGCGGGAGCAGGGCTTCGGGTAGGCAGGGTCCGTGGGCCGCAGGTTCCGGCATTTTCTCTCGCAGCGGTACGTTGTCGGCGGGTGTCGTCGCTTGGTGCAGACGGGCACAGGACGTCCCCACCCGTCGAGAGCATGATGGCGCTGATGTTCCAAGGTGGTGCGATGGGCGAGATGTGTCTTCCGCTGGTCTTATCTTCTACTTCCCTACTATGATGTGAAACATACTAACCGGCCCTTTCTTTAGTCTCCTCTCACACTCAAACTCACACAATCGACGGCTCATTCGTCATGCAGACAACCTCTTTCACAAAGCCAGAAACTGAACAAAGAACCCTAGATTTTGCTGCCATTACAAAGGGAAAAAGAAAAAAAAAAAAAAAAAGGGGGGGGGGGGACCCAGGGAGTCCTGTCACGACTCATGAGGCACGGTCATTAGTAAAACAAGGTAAGTACTTGTGTTGTGCATTTTATTTCCAAATCGGGGTTCATCATGGCTTCGCCCTCGTCTGATGGGCTGCTGTTTTGGTGCATGGTCGCGAATTCACTTGTTAAAAAAAAAAAAAAAAAAATAAAAAAAATAAATAAATAAATAAATAAATAAATAAATAAATAAAAAAAAATTATAGAACCGATGGATCACTTTCTTGCGCACCAAAGACCGATAATTTCCCCACGAATCGAGAAAGGACTTCCCAGTTGGTAAGAGCTATGACGGGTCTGGAATCGGAATGTCAATTGGAGCTGCAGGCTCCGGAACAGTTCCGGAACAGAGGGCCCCGGAACAGTCTCGGAACAGAAGGCCTCGGGACAAGTCCCGGAACAGTCCCGGAACAGAGGGCCCCGGAACAGTCCCGGAACAGAAGGCCCCGGGACAAGTCCCGGAACAGTCCCGGAACAGAGGGCCCCGGAACAGTCTCGGAACAGAAGGCCTCGGGACAAGTTCCGGAACAGTCCCGGAACAGAGGGCCCCGGAACAGTCTCGGAACAGAAGGCCTCGGGACAAGTTTCGGAACAGTCCCGGAACAGAGGGCCCCGGAACAGTCCCGGAACAGAAGGCCTCGGGACAAGTCTCGGAACAGTCCCGGAACAGAGGGCCCCGGAACAGTCTCGGAACAGAAGGCCCCGGGACAAGTCCCGGAACAGTCCCGGAACAGTCTCGGAACAGAAGGCCTCGGAACAAGCCCCGGAACAGTCCCGGAACAGAGGGCCCCGGAACAGTCTCGGAACAGAAGGCCCCGGAACAAGTCCCGGAACAGTCCCGGAACAGAGGGCTACAGTGAGAGTGATGCTACTAAATAAATGAGCCAGTATCTAAATTTCGATTTTTGGAAAGAAAAAATCCTAGACACGGATTTGAAGTCAATTGGCTCCTCACTCGCTTCCTCACACTCGGGCCGATTTGTTTGTTTCTTACAATTTTAAATTTCGGAATCTACAACTAGCACAGTTTGAATTTCAAGATTATGGAACGCGACCCAATTCCTTCAGAGCTTTTTCTCACCAATATTCACCTGGTCAAGATCACTTGTTGTGGATACGACAGAAATCGAGATTTCTGAAAAATCCCACCGCTTGCCACCAAAAGATGTAACCCGTCGTTTTCACGTAACGGGCTAGGGATCCAAAAATAGACCTAGGCGAATAATTAGTGGGAGACTAAAGACTTTCACTTACCGTCCGGAATGTCTGCAATGGTCGGTCATGGACGCCAAGTACACCTGAATTTACCAAGCTCTGAGGAATGGGGTTTCGTGATTGAAAAGACAAGGGTTCAATATTGACTTATAATAAACGCAATTGACAGAAATATAAAATACGGAATGTCTCGGCCGAGAAGGATATTGACTATTACGTAATCTAATTATTGAGTAGGCAGAAGTGAAGGGCTGAGGGCCAAATGAATTTACGAGGTAGCTGAAGGCTCAGGAATGTTTGAGTTAACAGAACGGTAAAATGAAAGTGATTTGTTAGCGTCCTCCCCTAATTCCTTTCTCTTCTCCTAACGCACGGCAGACGAAATGCTACCTAATACGGTCACAATCTACAACTCTATGATCAGCTTTCTGGTGACTAAACGTCAGGGCTTGGGCCAGATTTAGATAGTTCGACTTTCGCGTTGCGAGGGTACGAGACAGAGTTATTTCGCCACTTACGTGTACCAACTCCTTCGGATGGAGACAACAGGGTGATGTTCTCTTCGCTGCTCGGCTTCGGTCAGGGGAACGCCGTCCAGGCCGGAGGAGGCGAGGCTCTTTCCGACGGAGGTCCGACGACTGGCGGTGCGTGGGGAACCTGGACTATTGGCCGTCGAATCGGGCGCGAACGGATCAACACTCGGGTCCGACGGGGGATTTTCAGTTCGTATAAGGGCCCACTGTTACGGGAGAGGAATTGGCTGATCTCCCAATTCCCGAGTTCTCACCCTGAAGGAACCACGATACACTTGTTCCCTCAGGTCACGTTCACAACACCAGCTTCACAAGGGATTGATTTGCTTCGCGTCGGTTGTTTCGCTTCGATGTTCCGCTTCGGAACAGGTTGTTCCGCCCCGAAACAGGTTGTTCCGCCCCGAAACAGGTTGTTCCGCCCCGCCCCTGCCTCGCCTCGTCCTCTCGAGATTATGGCGAGCAGGGGGGGCCAACCTCGTTTCAGGCCAACCTCGTTTCACTTGAGTTCGTACCCGACTGAGTTTCGCTTCGATGTTCCGCTTCGGTTGTTCCGCCCCGAAACAGGTTGTTCCGCCCCGAAACAGGTTGTTCCGCCCCGCCCCTGCCTCGCCTCGTCCTCTCGAGATTATGGCGAGCAGGGGGGGCCAACCTCGTTCCACTTGAGTTCGTATACGACTGACTGCCGAGCCTTTCCCCAGTCCGCTCGTCAAGTCGCCTTCCCCTCCTACTCCTCCCTGGGTGTCTCGCGCCGCCCATCGCCCAACCAATCCAATGAGGACACGCCTTTCGCCCAGCTGGGTCAGGCGCTTGGAGAGGAGAGGGGTCGATCCGTACCCCGCCGCCGAAGTTTCTTGACGGGGCGCTTGGAATCTGCCGCCCCGTTACATGGGAACGAAAGTAACTCAGGGAATCCACATTCAGAAAATATCGCTTGAGTCCTCATGCATATGACACCCCAATTCAATTGTTATTACTATAATTGGGCATCGTATTGTATCTTTTTTGTGCGGTGAAACGCGCGAAGAATTCTATCATTGATCATTCATTCTGTAGAGAATTTCTTTCAACTCCAAAAAGTATTGGGGGAGTTGAAACTAAAATGAAAAACAAATCATAGAATGCTTTGGAAAGTCTCTACCTTGAATTGGAAAGTTGAGTAATAGATATTTGATTTATTATTCGATAAATCGTAATTGTATACGTCTGTATATTATTTTGTTTTTAATTTACAAGCCCGTTCAGCGGACAGATTGTAGTTGAAACAATATTCACAAAACGCTTATAAATTTGTTGTTCTCTGCAACTGTTGAGAGGAAGTAGTAGACTCCTTCACATTTGTTATAACCGCATCTCTCCTCAAAAAAAATAATTGCGTGATAGTTCTGGGAATCATTTTACAAGGAAGAACCAATACAAAAAAAATGTTGGCGCTCTCATTACTGCCTCTTATTACTAACCTTTATGGGAATCAGCACGTCTCTGAGCCACTTCTTCACGAGACCAGCCTCGATGACTCGTTGAAGAAAAACATCGACTCGAGGTTTCAAAGGGGAGTTCTTTTCTAGGCCAAGTGATACTGGGATGTTGATTGCACAGCTTCCCATTATGTGGAGATCTTGATTGGAGCTCTTCTCATCTCCATCTGAATCTGCGGATGAAATCCTCAGAATGTGTGAGGTAGGGTGTATTGGAGGAAGATGAGGTTCTCCCACCCGTGAAATTCTAATCCACAAGATTGCCTCATTCCCTCCTACTGCGAGATTATCAATCGAACAGGAAGGAATTCACATTTAGCTAAGTTTGTTATTTTCGCCAATTCACTCTGTTATTAGAATAAACGTTTAAATTTAAAAAAAAAACAATTTTGCAATCGATTTTCCATTTTTTGAATTGAATGAAGCGTAATAAGTTGGTGAGATAGAGACAGGGGTCAGAAAGAAAAGCTTGGTTTTACCGCAGAGCTTTCAAGCACCTATCAAAGCCACAGCTATGTAAGAAATAGTAAACAGCCGACTTTGGATTTTTCAATGATTGGTCTGGTTTTTCTTTAGTTACTTCTTGCTATTGAGTACACGGTTATTTCTACGGGTTTATTGCTCGATGCGGGATTATCCCGAATTTCAACTCCATGACGGTGAGTCAGAGTGATTTCGACATGCCTGTGTTCATTTTCTATAACGTCCTCTCTCTCTTATCACATCATAAAGTGTTTATGATTTCCTACATACCTAGCTGTCATTTTTTTTAACGAGACCACGTTGGTAGGACACCCACCATTTACTAGCAACTTGGGTTCAAAAGCATTTTAGACGGTGATTTGATTCAGATGGAATCGGTGGACATCGGAGAATAAAGATGTCTTGACAAGCCATTTTAAGCTTTAAGGTTTCGTGTTCATTTGAATCTGCTCACCTCAAGGTATTTCTTCTCTAGGTTTCGTGTTCATTTGAATCTGCTCACCTCAAGCGTTTTTACTTAAGAGTGAGCAGGTAAATATAACAACAATAAAACAATAATGAACCTGCGGATGAATTCACCGGCTTGGCAACGAGAAATATAAGACCAGACCGTAGTTCAGATGTAACTTATTCAACGACCGGCGTATGTAGTACTATGACATTGCTCGATGGATCAGGTTTCTGGCAAATAGTTTTTCGTCAGGCCCTTTAATTTTGATCATCCGTACTAATCACAATAACAATTATTCTAGGTGAAGTATGTCCAGTCTAGCATTCACTGTAAAAGGTAATTGAGAAATGCACAGTGCGGCCATAGAATCATTGGGTTTTCTGAGTAACCGACCGTTCTGCGGAATCCTAGTTTTGTGGTCAATTAAATATAACAAAATTAAGAGAACCACCTCAGAGGTGCGAATACGAGAACCCATACTTACCAGTTCTATTGCCCTTTTTTGCGGCTTCAGCAAGTTTTTCTTTCACTTTAGCATGTTGCAGAAAATGTATATTTTCGTAATACGCATATCCACCAGCTGCTACCTTTGCTATGGCTGCATCACTGTCGTAAATTACCTGGTGTACGGTAAAAGCACAGTCAATAACCTGTGAAGTCATCTTTCCAATTTTTTAATTTTTATTTTACTGTTATTTTTTGCCAAGATAGCATTTTAACATATTGGCAACTTTGAAAAGTATACTTCTCTTCAATCGAACCTAACTATTTAGAAGAAACTGAACAATGAACTCGTACCTCGAATTTGTTGCCAACTCGTTGTCCCGCTGAATCAAGCGATGTAGTGAAAAGTTCTTTGTTCTGTTCCCCCCATCCTCCACATCCAATAGGGCTTGTTGCCAACTCTTCCAGAGTGTCAACTGTAACTCTGTATAACACGGAACACAATCGATCTCTCTATGCTATTAAATTTGAACAATAGGGTGCTACACGCTCGGTAGAGATTTGCCGGGATACTTTTCGGAGATTTTCAATATGTTTCGTATTTTCTTTGCGCTAGATAATAGCATGAATGAAAAAATTACCCAAAACCTTCAATTTTGACGTGAATATGCACATTCGACCCAACATACCCTACGTGGTTCCATATTATTTTATAAATGGATGAAGATACGCAAAATAATTGCCGGTGCTTCACTAGCCCTTCGTTTTTGAGTCGTCACAAACCCAGACAACGTGGCAAAATGGATTTCAAAAATAAGAGGGTTTGTCCTGAAATTAGACTTACTAGAGAGAAAACTTCCATATTTTTTTAATCAAATTCTGAACGAATTAAACGAAGGATTCTCAAGCAAACCGCCCGTCTCCCCGTGTAGGTGTACAAATGAACTGGTCGGTTCTCATGCGCCTCCACTATTCAATCGATTGCCAAGAAACTGAGGGAAGTTGCTGCTGTACAACGTAGATGGTTTTCAGAATAGTACGGATCCTTCAGATTTCTCTTTGATCGTATTCCGGCCCACCCGGCTACGAAGCTCTACGAGGTTCAATTCACAGTCATTAGACGTTTACAGGATGATGACTTGATCAGGTAGTCCACGGTGAAGCACTTTGACAGTTTTCCAGGAATGTTGTACCTACCCAACGGATTCATTGATCAAAAAACATCAAATCCCTCTTAGAGGTTGAAGTTTACCAAAATAATTCAACAGAGAATGGAAAGCGATTTAATTTGAGGTTGGTAGCTGCCACCTGGGCAGAGTATGTCTTAATTTGTACACCTCCTCCCTCTTTCACCATGTCATGATATTTTCCAGTCGAGTTACTACTAGTAAAGTAGTGAATTGAATTGAATTTGAATCGTTGAATACCACTAGGATGGGTTTAAACATAAAAATGGGGTGAATGGGACGAGGGGTAGTTTGCTCGAACAGTAAATATAATTTGATGGAAGGCAAACCCACGAAGAAATGAGATAGTAATTACTTCTCAATTGTAAGAAGGAACACCGTCGGTCGTCCTTTCGATCTAAATGAGAAATTTATATAACCTCAACATAAGTTCAGGTTCGATCTTTCTCTGCCAAAGTAATCTTGAACGATTGCTTATGCTATAAAATCTCCTCAAAATTATCATTTAAAATGTTCCCGTTGGGATGAGTTTTCTGTTTTTTGTTTTTTTTTTGTTTGGTTATTCCTTGAATAATCAACCTATGTTTTCATGATAATGGTCAACCTCTCCGATTCGGCTCAAAAATTTTTTCTGGACGTTTCATGATGTCCTGATAAAAAAAATTCTTACACACGGGTTGGTTATTCCTCGAATGAGGGAAGCAGTGGGTGTGGCAGGTTCCAGACCCATTCCAATCGATTCAGGGTCCAAAATTTAGTGGAATATGATACCACACACGCCTAGGCACCAGAAATACTGACACATACAAAATGGGTGGATACATACCCATTTTGACCCATAACTTCTTTCGGTGGTTGCCAATCGTTCTGGGACCCATTTTATTGGATTCAGCGTCAAAACTTTAGTGGAAAACTATACCCCACACGCCTAAGTAGCAGAAATCCCGAATACACATATTCAAAATGGGTAATAAATACCCAATTTGACCCATAACTTCTTCCAGTGGGTGCCGATCGTTCTGGGACCCATTTAATTGGATTCAGCGTCCATAATTTAGTGGACAACTATACCCCACACGCCTAGGTAGCAGAAATCCCGAAAACACATATTCAAAATGGGTAATAAATACCCAATTTGACCCATTACTTCTTCCAGTGGGTGCCAATCGTTCTGGGACCCATTTAATTGGATTCAGTGTCCAAAATTTAGTGGAAAATGACACCCTACTCGCCTAGATCGCCCAAAACCTCGAAAATCCATTTTTCAAAAAACACATTTAGACCCCCCCTCCCCCCCCAATTTGGTCCGATCGGGCTGAAAAGTTTCGAGGACCCATCTCGGCTGGGAACAGACCTCTGACCCAAATTTCAGATTTTTAGAACATTTTCTACTACCAAAAACGGCGTGGACAATGGACGGCGGACGGCGTACGGCGGACGGACATTGACCTTTTTTGACCAGCCGTACGCCATACGCCGTCCATCGTCCGCGCCGTTTTTGGTAGTAGAAAATTTTCTAAAAATCTGAAATTTGGGTCAGGGGTCTGTTCCCGGCCGAGATGGGTCCTCGAAACTTTTCAGCCCGATCGGACCAAATTGGGGGGGGAGGGGGGGTCTAAATGTGTTTTTTGAAAAATGGATTTTCGAGGTTTTGGGCGATCTAGGCGAGTAGGGTGTCATTTTCCACTAAATTTTGGACACTGAATCCAATTAAATGGGTCCCAGAACGATTGGCACCCACTGGAAGAAGTAATGGGTCAAATTGGGTATTTATTACCCATTTTGAATATGTGTTTTCGGGATTTCTGCTACCTAGGCGTGTGGGGTATAGTTGTCCACTAAATTATGGACGCTGAATCCAATTAAATGGGTCCCAGAACGATCGGCACCCACTGGAAGAAGTTATGGGTCAAATTGGGTATTTATTACCCATTTTGAATATGTGTATTCGGGATTTCTGCTACTTAGGCGTGTGGGGTATAGTTTTCCACTAAAGTTTTGACGCTGAATCCAATAAAATGGGTCCCAGAACGATTGGCAACCACCGAAAGAAGTTATGGGTCAAAATGGGTATGTATCCACCCATTTTGTATGTGTCAGTATTTCTGGTGCCTAGGCGTGTGTGGTATCATATTCCACTAAATTTTGGACCCTGAACCGATTGGAATGGGTCTGGGACCCGCCACACCCACTGTTTCCCCCATTCGAGGAATAACCAACCCGTGTGTAAGAATTTGCAGATTTTTTTGCTAAATTGATGCGTTGAAGTTTGAGCTTTTCAATCCTTGTGCTGGAACCTCTCGCCCGAGTTCCATGTATAACTTGGTGCCTACAACTAGGCTCACCCCGCCTACAACTCTCAAGTCATCCGTTGTTATTCTTAGTATCCTGATGAAGTATGCTTACATAGGAATCCCCGTACTGAAACTTCCTTTCTTGCACTGTAGTATATTAACAAGGCACCGGGGTTCACCCTGCCTGCAACTCTCAACTGTGTTGCGTTCGTAGCAGTCCACTTTATTATTCCATAGATATTTATTTATTTTCATTTACTTGTATTAATCCTGTTGCTTGTTATGAGCCAGTCGGAGTTTTTCAATGATGACCTATTGATTCAACCAAAAGGCCAGTTTCTAAGTAGTATTACGCCTATTTCTTATTGTTAAATGCCTCGTTGTTATTAGAATTGTATCAATCCAATTCCAGGATAGACCAATGAACAGGAAGGAATGTAAACGACGGGAAAGAAATCCAGATTACTCTAAAGGGCGCGAAGGAAAGAATGAATTCATCGAAATAATGTACGGCCGACCCAAGACTGACCCACCACCGAACATCGCGGTTCTATCGTCAGAAAAGATTTTTTTACTGCACCTGTATTATCTCACCTGTTTCCAGGCAAAGAGGAATTCATGAATTGAACTTGAAACTGATGAGAGGAAGAGTTCGCGAGATTGGATGAGAGGCCAAACATTCCGTAAAATCCCTTGTAAAATCCGAATCTCCAGGGAAAAACGTGGGCTCCCGTTTGAAAAAGCAAATAAATATTGTGGTTATTATCATCCCGGCCGCCGCGTCGGCTGAATTTCAGATTTCCACTTAAGTAATTAGTTTGTATATTCATCAATATTGTAATGATGTTCAGTTTAGGGTAGACTGCGCGTGGGCGAGCGTTCGCGCGGTGTAAGAAGTCTTGGTCGAACTCGGAGCAAGAAAATTAATCTCATCTGTCGTCCCGTTTTTATCGTATGAATTGATTACGAGATACCCTGTATCAGACATATCGTCAATAATACACCTCACGTTTCTTCTGTCGAAAATTAAACAGACAAAGATGTAAGGTAGCCTCAACAATGAATGTCGAGGTACCAGGGAAGCGAGACCCGAAACCTAACCTTCGTTTCTGTTCCGCCCACGTTTCGACCACCGTGCAACATTGTCATCAAACTTTCTTCCTCCTCCTATTTTCAAAGTATTGATAGCTTGATTTAAGGTTGAATATTGAGTGGGTGGATACGAATTTTGAGCAAACTTTCTCAATAACGATCGTCGAAATGAAAGTTTGCGGTAGATATTGACTAGCTTGAAAAGAAGGGAAATTACCTTCAATGATCAACAACTATTTACCAAACGAGGTAGCTGGATCCTTCTGGGAGTCTCCAGGCAAGATAATATACGAACCTAAAACTTAACTCCCACCATTACAAGATTCCAATATCTGCCCACGGGTTTGTTTACTGAAAGTCGTCCAATCTTCTGCTCTCCCTTCATATCCTTTTCTTCTACTTGAGCGAGTCCGTAGCTCGTAGCTCGCGAATTTCTTTGCTTGGAGGAAATTGCCTTCACCTAATAATTTAATCATGACCGTCAAAGCGGGTACAGGGATTTTTATACAAAATCATGATAAAACCGGTTATAACCTCCATTCCAGGACCGAATATGCCAGTTGACGAACTTCTTTCACGACTAAGGCGATGGTAATGAAAAGTTTATAATCCAAAATGATAATGAAGGGACCAAACTTAGACAGAGAGTAGTCCGTGTAAAAGTACCTTTGCGGTGGTTGGGCCAGGATCGCTGTCATACTGGCCCTGTACGTTACTGTGACCAATAAACAGTACAAGTACCACCAGCCTGACATCATTCGTAACGACCAACCAGTTGGCATCTTTGGTAGAGAGACCAGGAGTATCATGCTGTAGGTGTTCATGAGACTATCTTCTAACTAAAAATCAATAGACACATATGAATGTGATTAGAGTAACGGTTTGACAACAAATCGATGATTCCTCGCTCCATTTTTCAGGCTGAGCAAACTGAATGCTTTTATACAAATAAAAGATTCAAAGCCGCTTAACTCCTTGCAATTTGAATGTTCACCTGATGTTGAACAGGCAGCTACTGGGGAGCTAAAATGTTGTTGGTAAATGATCTTTCCAGATTCTCCTATATTTTAATCTCTGGGCACGAGTTCAGCCAAATTAACCAAGACAAGAGCATCCAACACATTTCCCTAAAAGAAAGTTCTCATCGGTCTCTTTGTATCAGTCTCGGCTGCACAGAAAAATGCAAAACTTTTTAACCCTTCACAACGGCATAATTTATTATCCAGCTCAATTTGAATCATCATCTCCTCCATATTTCATCCCAATGACATGGTGATGATCAAGTTTTCCATTTTAAACATTACGTTAGCGGTATGCAAGAGAACTGCCACCATACAAATCACTTTTGAAAAATGCAATCCTCAATGTAGGATTGGAACGGTAGAGGGTTGTAAGTATTACAAATTATCCCCTGTGGGTTAAATCACAGCGAGTAAATGTTTATGAACTATTGTAAATAAAATATTATTATTTGTATTAGAAATGAAACGCGAAATCGTGAATAATACGATGAATATTAATATTCATTCATAAAAATTAATTTGCATAAAAACACACCTTTGAAAACAGGTAGAGACCTTCCGTTGTTTTCGGATCAGAATCCACTAAGGGATATGATTCTCGTGGCTTCAATGCATTTGTCTTCTTCTTATGGTGCCAAAGAATCTTGATATCCCTCCAGAAACTATCAGTCCTATCAGAGCTGTCCTCCGTCCGGTTTAAATACAATTGAAACAGTGCAAGACCGTAAAATATCAAAGCTCCGAAAAGGACGGATACAATAATTGCTATCCACATGTTGAATCTGCAAAGTCAAGATCTGTCAGGTACTTCAACTATAATTGTACTTCAAGGTCAAACGCATTGTTATGATAACGTATGATAGACAATGATAAAGTCTATGATAGTTGTAGTTCCAATATGTAATTAGTAGACATAACTCAAAGATACCGCTGAACAACGTAAGAAACTCATGATTATTACTTGAATGGGCTGATTAGAGTTTTCCACGAATTATCAGTGGTTGATTCGGGGGTCAGAAACGTGAAACACATGGTAGTGTAAGGCCGGCTGAGATCCATCAATTGAAGGTTATATGGGCTGTAGTGAAAATTGCCCAGCACTAGATCCGCTTTTCCAGTGGTCACTTCCCCATAAAGGCCAGAAAAGCTGCCGTTGAGTTGCCTTATTCCCCAAGCTTCTGAGTCGGCATTACTCGGTTCGTAAATCGTCACATCGAAATTCATCGCGTCAGAAATGCTCTTGAGGATCTGTGAACGGAAGTGTCGAGATAAATATTGATGATAAATTTTAGAGTAAAGGTTCTACAAAAATTCGTGCGGAATTTTACGAAGTGAGACTTGGACAAAGGCCAGGCGGATGGGTAGGTACCTATCTTATGTCTAACTGAATTGGGTGTCTTTTGTCACATAGAAGTGCCCTGCCAAGATAATCTACGCACCTGAATTTCCAAGCCTTCATATTTTGCAGGATTTTCTTCCGTGCCGAAAACCACGTAGTCGTCCTCAGTTATTTCCGATTTAGAGTTCTTTACAACGGATGGCATATGTTGAAAAGTGCCAACGCGAAGCAGTTTACCTCTCAAGTTTGTTGTCTTATCCCAAAATAAATCAATGTTTTTCTGAAAGTAAGTGTAGATGAATTCTTGTTGACACTCTTAGATGGGAAGTAAGTATAAAAAATATGTTAGGCAATAAACAAAACTCCTATTTATTCTCTTTTGGTTTATTATCCTTATTGGAATTATACACATTTATATTCAAACCGGCACAAAGCATTGTACTTATCTCCTCCAAACTTCCACCTATTATGTTTCAACGAGTCTTTGAAAAACTCCGGAAAATTTGAGATCCGGTGCTTAGACTCCGTTTTGGTCCTAGTTGTCCCCGATTATATCAAACAAAGGCGGGGTATAGGTAAAATGGGTATTTCGATAATAATTTTTCGAAATTTTTGAAGATCCCAACCGTGTTTCAAACGCTGGAGCAACTCAAGGAAAGTTGAGAAAGAATATTTTAAATATGGTATTTTTTCAAAAACGTTTATAATTTTTTACGCTATTCTTCTTATTATACTCTGACCTGATATAGGATACTTTTTCCCTTAGGAGCGAGATGCACCCAGAATCGTTGACCATTGGTAAGTAATTTGATTTAGCAATGGTTCACTGGATTTAGGTTAACATGTCGACGACTCAATAGGGGCTAGAGTGGAACAAAGTTGAAGCGCAGATTGTTCTCATGTAAGCAAAATACAATATTCTGTAGAATTTATATAGTTGTGGATTTGAGAGGTTCTTTTAATAAACCATGGAAGAAGTGGGCTTTTCTCAGGGTCAGATGTGTAAGAGTATAAAAGGTTCTCATGGTTTTTTCATTATTTTTTTTCTTTATGCACTTCGTGGGCCAGAATCCTTCCGAGATCTCGAGATCTGTGTACAGTGAATAGTAAAGTGTGTGCTTCTCTCGAGAAGTTTGCTATGGTCGTGCGCCTTTGAAATGGGCAAAGTGTATTTTCTTTTGAGGTCGCTACGTAGCATAGCGTTAAGAATTTGCAGCGGGTCAGCGGGGTATTCCGTATAATTTATTCTACATATTACTAATAATAATAACCAATATTTCTCAATCTCGGAAGCAATGGGGACGATAATGAACTGGAGATTAGCTGTCGGATAGGAATCTTTTGGCGAAACGTTCATAACATAAGCTCCCTGGAATAAGGAATTTTCAAGCCCTTCTTTGGCCGATGAAGGATCGATGGGGTAGACGCTTAGCCATTATGGAAATGTAAAGATAGGGGTGAGGGCGAGCTGTCGAGAGTGTTTCTAAAATCAGGATTGCCGCCGAATCTTTTTTTTTTTTTTTTACATAGTTCAGACCGAATTGAGACTTGGGGAGATGAACACCTGAAGGTACTACTATGAGAGTACCACGTGAAACACACCAATATTCATTTCTCATAGAAGATTACAATAGCACACGCATTTGTTGATTCAGCTTACTTGAAACTTCCCACCTTTCCAGGAGTCAATCCTGTATGGTTTCAGGTCGTCTGCGGCCGCAGGGTAAGGAACAGTGCTCAGCTCGTATCGAAGACTATCCTGGTACTTTCTAACGAACAAAACTGATACTATCTTTTTCCATAGATAAGTTACATCTTTGTAAAAAAGCCTTTTGTCGTGAAGAATGATATATTGAGCTCTCGTATCCAACAGACGGTGTCTATTCAACAGAGATGAGCGCTAAATGTAATTGAGCTCTCAAATTCTTGAGCAATTTATTGATTATAGAGGGGCCAATTCACATAAACAAGCGCAATCATTAAAAAAAAAAAAATTAAAGAAGAACATTGTAAACGCGTTTTTGCTCACTTGTCTCCCAATCGAAGAAAACGGGCCACTTGATCACCATTCGCTACTAAAATGATGTATGCGTTACAACCTTTACTTCGAGCTTCTCTTACAACTGCAAGAGTTTTGTAATTTGGGGACAGTAGGTCCTCGTAATCCTTGATCAAAACCTATTTCGGACAAGAGAAGAACAACTTGTTAGCACATTAAAGATGGTTTGCAATAATTTTTGGTTATCACAAGAGGGAAGTGCTATGCAAGTTTAACCCACTCTACTACCGACTGTACAATTAGGAGATTATCTAGCTTTGAACAGCACTATTTCATTCTCCTTCATCCAGGCAGTGCTGAAGTCGACCGAAGCTGTAATATTGTGTTCCCCATGAGATAAAGGACTCAAGTTAATAAGCCTTGCTGTGTACCTGCGGGACCCTCTCCTGTTTTTCCTTCAACGTCGACGCCGTTTTCGTCAGCCAGTATCGTTGCACTTGTTCATTAAATTGTATTTCATGTACATCATAATTTCATGTCACTTGTATTAATTGTATTTTATGCTCCACATGTTGTCTAATTTACTTTGTCTTGTATCAATTCTAGCCCAGGTTGAGGCATATTTTCCTTTGCAACGAGTCCTTGTTTTTAATTATAATTCATTTTGTTTCAATGTATTTTATGTTCATCCTTGGTATCCCTAGTTGCTCAGTCGAATGTCTTGGACTTACATCCTGTATCCTCTCGCTAGGTCCCTTCCAAATTCTCCGAAGAAACCCGAATTAAATCATAGTAAAATTCAAACACATTTTAATTCGAGAGAGGCTTACATGGGGACCTAAGCGTTTTGGGTACTGGTCATCATTATCACCGTCTATCAAAACGGTGGACGTTAAATCAATCGAGACCGGTCTTGAACCGATTTCTGCACACCGAGGAAGAGTATGGGTAAATATGTGAATTTAAGGAATCAATTTTCGACATTTTGGGTCCTTGGTAATAGCGTTCCACGAAACTTTGGTCGCTAAATCAATATTGAGATCGTTTTTGGACCGATTGTCTCACACTGGAGTGGGGGATCCTCGGCACAAAGAGTATTTTTTAGTTGATAAAAAATAAACACATTCCACCGATCAAGCATATTCGTTAGCAGGTCAATTCCAACTAAACCAAATCGAAATTTATGATACGCGGCTATGTACCAAATAATAACTCTTCTAATGGACGAGAAGGAATTAAATCATCCGATCCTCTGTAACCTCTCGACCACTACAAAAAGGGAATTACTTATCGGTCGTATCCCCATGCAATATCCTCCAGCTTCGAGGTTTGCCTCGGTTATAGTCCAGTTTAGCGCGTTTCATGGTATAAAGAAAGAGCGTTTCACTACAGCTCCTATCCCATCTGGGCCCTATTATGTTTCATATCGTCGCCTCAAGATTTTATGTGCAACTGAGATGAGAAGAAGAAATACGCAAGTCAAGCAGCATGGCTCGGAGCAATGTTTCTTTGTCAAAGCTTAAATTAGGCTGTGTTTGATTGTGTTCCGTTCACGTTCACGCACCTGAAAAATTGGAATTCTTCTGATAGTTTGGAATATTTTATTCTGTATGAGCCCGAAGTACAATCTGTCCGTCAGTATCATGAGGCAGTTCAGATGTTTACGAATCTTCACCGCGAGATCCATCAACAGCCAATTCAAATCGCCGTCATCTAGGTCATTTTCGGCCAGTCGAGATATCAATCCTCGAAATCTGGGATTAAGAATATAGTCATGATATTTCATCATCCGAAGAAAGTTTGGGTTGTTGTGTAGGTAGAGCCTACAACTAGCCTGTATCATAAAATTACAATAATTGGCCGAAATGTGTTGTAATGGTCAGAAACTCCTAACGAATTTGCAACGTATGCTAAGCCCGGAGAGTCCTAAAGCCTTGAAGAAGACCATTCAGTGGGATGGATTATATTACTGCGCCAAAGATCGGATCAATATTTTTGTTGTATTATGAAACATCCAAATGTTGGAGGATTTCATTAACTCTTCACAGTGAAATGTAAATACACAAAATGAATACGATGTCGTTACAATATCCAGACGTGTTGGTCTATGCATGACTATCCTCGGGATTAATACGACCGTGAAAAAGAATTGTCTGAGCAAATTAATATTATTGCCGCTTTCATACTTTCACGGAAAAGGTGAACTGTTTACTTTTGTAGGTACCATTTTTAATAAAAAATAAACTGTAAAAAAAAAACTTTAAAATTGTTAAATGTCATGTTCACAGCAGTACAAACAGTATCCAAAGAGTATATTATATTCAAACTCCTCGATGTTGGCTCTATTGTCTCTGTACTAGTGTCACACAATTAATACACCACTAATACAATAAAAACAGTATCTCGACTCTTCCATAATGTATTTCACCTCCTCTGAAACTTGTTTGATTCAAAAGCTCGTAGAAAATATTTTTTGGTTTACTCACGATGAGATGTTTTCCTTGGAGGCCGATGCCAGTCCGATGAAGAATACAACGATGAGAACATTAGACCCCATCTGAATGAAGCTAACACAATCCCTCGAGCCCTTTATTACAGAAGGGCACTTGGACATTTGCATGCATTGGTCTTCCCTCGCATTAAAAATGCAAACATAATCACGTTTACTTTACTTCCACTGGGACTTTTAAAGGTCAGAACGCCACGTTCCGCTAAAGTAACTGGCCTGGTCTGGTCAATTCTTCCTACATTGACGACGATAATACTTTTTGGCCTTTTTTCAGGTTTGTCAATTTAGCTGGAACGCAGGTATCAATATTTTTATTTGCTTCGATTGAGCCGCGTTTCAACAAGTGGCTCCAGGCTTACGACTGTTTTAGACAGGCTTACGCAATTTCCCCAGGAGCTGATAGGAGTGGATTACAACTGACTAACTCACAACTTCTATACTTTGCCACCCGACTGCCCCACGCTTTCATAATGGACAAACCCAAGGAGATTCGAGGATCATTTACGTATACTACAAGTATAACATTCGCATTAAAAATTCTTTCGAGGAATTCAGGACCTTTTAACGCCTTCGTACAACCTGACATGTTGAGGTGTTCTCTAGGAGAGGATACATGTGTTCGAGTTTGAAGTGGAACAGAAGAAAAAAGAAAAATCTGGAAATGATCTCGAAATTAACTTGTTATTTCAATACGTACAGGTGAACTTATTACTTCTTTTTCGACTTTTCCAGATACTTTTTAATGCCAGGAAGGTTCTGCACCTTTTCAGTGAGAGCCTTCACGCGAGGATATTTGCTGTCCGATGTTATATCGCCAATTAGCGCCTCCATAGAAAGTATAGACGCTGTGAAATAGATGTCTGCCCACGAAAGCTATTAAGCAGAAAAGAAAGTTCATCGTTAGTAGTGCTCATAGACACAAGAAACGTAACTAGAGAACGTCAACGGTCAAACTAAAAATTCTGGTCATTTGGAAGAAGGAACTACGAATAATTCACTAGTAAAATTAAAAATATTTATCCTAACCTTTCCATTTGCCAAGTACCCGCCCTTTGCCAAATCGTCATAGATGTTGAAATAGAAAGGTATTGTCTCTTCTTTCAACTTTTTTATCAACTCATCCTTCTTCTGTTTATCAGTCGCCATTCGAATAGGCGCCATTGCTACAACAAGCAACCAAAGGGAAATCATGAGAGTTTTAAATCTATAAATGAACTAGGTATACACATCAATAATATGAACTATTCATGAGACAGAGCCAGCTGTAATAAAATTCAACGCTTCTCAGATAAGTGCGGCTTGCTGTGGCTGGATATTCTAAAAGGGGGTAGAACCGAGAAGAACAAACAAAGTGCTCGACGAATAACTTCTCGTTCTCACTGTGAATGCTTTCTAATCATCATTGCATTGTGATGAATCCACGCTCAACATTATTTGTGCGAACACACTAAAAATCTCACTTTTCACGTTTTCTCAATTTAAATTAATGATGACGTATACATTTACCTGCTCCAATATCGCCAACAGTCCCGATAATTGCGTCGATTTGTTGATTTTCCCATGCGTCATTGCCCGTTAGCTTGGCTTCATGTGCTAAATACCGGCAAATCGCCTCACTTTGATACAGACGTTTATCATCAATATCCAATATGGGGACTTTGCCAAATTTTATATCTAAAACGAACAAATAGAAACGAAAAATAAATTAGTATACCGGTCTAGGAATTGTTATTATGAACCAAGCGCATTCAGAAACAAGACTTGTTTGTGACACTGGTGTTGATCAAATTACTGCTTATCAAACCCCCAGAAACCTTCATTCCAAAGTTAAGTTATACTTTTTAAATTGCACAAATTTTAGTCTGCGTGTGGGATTTGATCCTCATACCTTTTTTCAGCTCCGGCCAATTTTCTCTAGGGAACCTGTAATCTTCAAAATCTACTTCCATGTAGCTCAAAATCCATCGAATAGCTTCGGCACGACCCGGTGCATCAAAATACGTCAGTTTGTAGTGGGACATTTTTCCTTCAGCTAAAAAACAATGGTAGGCAAGTAATTATTCTATTTTCCCATTATGAAAATTAATTTTATTGTTGAATGGAATGCATACTTTCGGTTCAACAAATGAGGTGTTTTTCGTGAAGATGGGTTTTCTAAGTGAATAAATGTTAACTCCGTAAGAGGTAGCTACTACAAAACAAATCACCCCTATGTTTGTTCTTTTGTGCTGTTTTTACCGAAAATGAATTAAAACTTTTTCTCTCTAAATATTCAGTTTAACGTTTCTAAGTTCAAGTATAGGTCGAGAATACAAAATTTTCGTTGGCTCTCCACCTATTGATTATTCATGTTAATGTCTCTAAGTATACAGCGACAATTTTTGCTATAATTCGCCAAATTTGTCTTTTATCCACGTTACGCAAATTTCGGTGGGTATGTACTACCTTCATATAGTTCTAAGAGAAATCTAAAATGTGGTATTCCTACCACTGAATAGTAATTCAGTTGATTTCAAGAAACAAATACCACCTACCTTATCGACGGTGAGAAGACAAATGACTCGGTACGGTTCAACCCGCACTCAGTGTGAGTGGGCCACCGACCATGACGCAGCTGAAGTTAAATTTTGATAGTGATAAGATAGTTCATGACAATATTACCCGAGGGCGCTCGAAACTTTTTCTTGTTTTTATGTACCATTTAAATACAAAATACTTCCTGGTATATATGCGGTATAGTCTTTCTTTTGCCTATTTTTCTGAATGTGGATAGTAGAAGAGTGGTTAAATGTTTTATCTAAACACTAAATTAAAAAAAAATTAAAAAAAAAAACACGGGTTGGTTATTTTTCGGACCAGGCGCATGGAGACTAATTACTTCAACATGGGGAAAATGGAATCAGTGGGTGTGGCGGGTCCCGAACCAATTCCAATTCAGCGTCCAAAATTTAGTGGAAAATGATACCCCACACGCCTAGGTACCAGAAATCTAGATATCCAATTTTACCCATTACTTCTTCCAGTGGGTGCAAATCGTTCTGGGACCCATTTTATTGGATTCAGCGTCTAAAATTCAGTCGAAAATGATACCCTACTCGCCTCGATCACCCAAAATCTTGATAATCCATTTTTCAAAAAACACATTTTGACCCCTAGCCCACCAAAATGTTGTCCGATCGCGCTGAAACGTTTTGAGGACCGTTCTAGGCCGGGAACAGACCCCTGACCCAAATTTCAGATTTTTAGAAAGTTTTCTACCACCATAAACGGCATGGACGGTGGACGGCTTACGGCGGACGGACATTGACGTTTTTGGTTGGTTATTCCTTGAATAATCAACCTATGTTTTCATGGTAATGGTCAACCTCTCCGATTCGGCTCAAAATTTTTTTCTGGACGTTTCATGATGTCCTGATCAAAAAAGGTCAATGTCCGTCCGCCGTACGCCGTCCGCTGTACGCCGTCCGCCGTCATTGTCCACGCCGTTTTTGGTAGTAGAAAATGTTCTAAAAATCTGAAATTTTGGTCAGGGGTCTGTTCCCAGCCGAGATGGGTCCTCGAAACTTTTCAGCTCGATCGGACCAAATTTGGAGGGGGTAGGGGTCAAAATGTGATTTTTGAAAAATGGATTTTCGGGATTTTGGGTGATTTAGGCGAGTGGGGTGTCATTTTCCACTAAATTTTGGACGCCGAATCCAATAAAATGGGTCCCAGAACAATTGGCACCCACTGGAAGAAGTTATGGGTCAAATTGGGTATTTATTACCCATTTTGAATATGTGTTTTCTGGATTTCTGCTACCTAGGCGTGTGGGGTATCATTTTCCACTAAATTTTGGACGCTGAATTCAATGATGGTATGTATCCACCCATTTTGTATGTGTCAGGATTTCTGGTGCCTAGGCGTGTGGGGCATCATATTCCACTAAATTTTGGACCCTGAATCGATTGGAATGGGTCTGGGACCCGCTACACCCACTGTTTCCCCCATTCGAGGAAACCCGTGTGTAAGAATTTGCAGATTTTTTCGATCTAGACACCATGAGACGTCCAGAAAAAAATCTGAAATTCTTACACACGGGTTGGTTATTCCTCGAATGGGGGAAACAGTGGGTGTAGCGGGTCCCAGACCCATTCCAATCGATTCAGGGTCCAAAATTTAGTGGAATATGATGCCCCACACGCCTAGGCACCAGAAATCCTGACACATACAAAATGGGTGGATACATACCCATTTTGACCCATAACTTCTTCCAGTGGGTGCCAATCGTTCTGGGACACACATCATTGAATTCAGCGTCCAAAATTTAGTGGAAAATGATACCCCACATGCCTAGGTAGCAGAAATCCCGAAAACACATATTCAAAATGGGTAATAAATACCCAATTTGACCCATAACTTCTTCCAGTGGGTGCCAATCGTTCTGGGACCCGTTTCATTGGATTCAGCGTCCAATATTTAGTGGAAAACTATACCCCACACGCCTAGGTAGCAGAAATCCCGAAAACACATATTCAAAATGGGTAATAAATACCCAATTTGACCCATTACTTCTTCCAGTGGGTGCCAATCGTTCTGGGACCCGTTTCATTGGATTCAGCGTCCAAAATTTAGTGGAAAATGACACCCTACTCGCATAGATCGCCCAAAATCTCGAAAATCCATTTTTCAAAAAACACATTTTGACCCCCCCCCCCCCCTCCCAAATTTGGTCCGATCGGGCTGAAAAGTTTCGAGGACCCGTCTCGGCCGGGAACAGACCCCTGACCCAAATTTCAGATTTTTAGAAAATTTTCTACAACCAAAAACGGCGCGGACGATGGACGGCGTACGGCGGATGGACATCGACCTTTTGGTTGGTTATTCCTCGAATAATCAACCTATGTTTTCATGATAATGGTCAACCTCTCCGATTTGGCTCAAAATTTTTTTCTGGACGTTTCATGATGTCCTGATCAAAAAAGGTCGATGTCCGTCCGCCGTACGCCGTACGCCGTCCATCGTCCGCGCCCTTTTTGGTAGTAGAAAATTTTCTAAAAATCTGAAATTTTGGTCAGGGGTCTGTTCCCTGCCGAGACGGGTCCTCGAAACTTTTCAGCCCGATCGGACCAAATTTGGCGGGGGTAGGGGTCAAAATGTGTTTTTTGAAAAATAGATTTTCGAGATTTTGGGCGATCTAGGCGAGTAGGGTGTCATTTTCCACTAAATTTTGGACGCTGAATCCAAATAAATTGGTCCCAGAACGATTGGCACCCACTGGAAGAAGTAATTGGTCAATTTATGGGTAAAAAAAAAAAACTAAACCCCACCTGGATGCGAACTGAGTACCTTCCGGTTACTGCCGAACGCGCTAGCCACTTGCGCCATGGTGTAACCTAGACTGGGGCGAATAGCGTGTGGGATATCATTGCCACTAAATTTTGGACCCTGAATCGATTGGAATGGGTCCGGGACCCGCCACATCCACCGTTTCCCCCATTCGAGGAATAACCAACCCGTGTGTAAGAATTTGCAGATTTTTTTGATCAGGACATCATGAAACGTCCAGAAAAAAATTTTGAACCGAATCGGAGAGGTTGACCATTATCATGAAAACAAAGGTTGATTATTCGAGGAATAACCAACCAAAAATGTTGAGCTGAATCGGAGAGGTTGACCTTTTGCATGAAAACATAGGTTGATTATTCAAGGATAACCAACCAAAATTGTTGGTTGATGTATTGGAGTGAGAGCCGTTCGTGAGATAAGGAGATTGAAATTCGATCCAAAATTAGCCAGTCGGCTTGAGGTTCAACACCCGATTGCAGGCCATTTGTGACAGAAGCAAGTCTACCTAATTATGTACATAACATCTGATACTTCGGACCACCAAATAAATAGTTCAAAAACATGATTTTGATTTATTTCATCCTTTTGTGCGAGTAAATAAATGATGACTGGTGGTTGTACAGTCATATAGGTAACCCCTTTTTATGTTCGGGCTGAAAACTGCACGGTAGTAGTCTAAGGAAAATGAATGCAGACTTGTTGGACGATTAGTTATCTATAAAAATGATATTATTGACGTTTTTTGTCCCAGACGGAGTACGGACGTTGATCTCAACGTTCTGAATCATGGGAAAAATGTAATGAGGAGGATTTTGCTTTTAATCCCTTGACGAATAACAATGTTAGAATGGGTTGTAAGGGATTATGGAGCGTGAAGATTAATCTAGGAACGGTAAACTGAAAGAAGGAAGAAGAAAGATATTCGGGAGTTGGTGACGTGGATTCGACAATGAACCTGAGAAAACGAAATATTTCATCGCCGCTCTCACAAGTTCATTTACATTCAGAATATTTTTCTGTGACTCTTGGGTCAAACTGTGTAGTAATCAGAATCACAAAACGAAATCTTGAATTCTTGAAGGAAGAAAGAGATCCAGCCACAAGCCCCTTATTTTGAGGCAGCAGTGTAAAAATCTGTGAGAATCGGTGATCGGAGTACTGTCCATGCTCTTTAATTATTATTAATAATCAATTTTTACACTTTGTACTAGTGATTCTAAGTATTAAAAAGATTATTTAAAAAATCAACGCGACCAGTATAAGTAGTAGTGGTATTATTCGACAACAATTTATTGCCCTGCCTTCGTCCAGCTGTCGGCTCAAAACCCATCTCAGTAGAATGACTAGTAATTTTTAGTAGAGATCAGTCATGACGTACCTAATGAGTCATAAGGGGTAATTATGACAGTAATGACTCATTTGATGAATGGTTGGTGAATTCCGATGTGTTTGATTTAAATATACATCTTGATAGTATTTTTATACGGGACGTTTTCTGAAATTTAATTATGATAATGGGCGATTACGCCGATGTATGGGGCAATACGATTTCATTCCCATAATTTGCAATTTTATCTTAGAAAATGAACAAATTAATATTTGGGGTGATGAGGCTGTGAGCTAAAAGTGGTTGGTAAGACGTCTCCCGGTTGTTCTAAAAATCTCCAAGTTCTCAACAATGCTAACAGAGAGCGCTTGCTGTCAGCGTTGAAAGGGTTTAAGCAAAGGAGTACTTACACGTTCTTGATCATACTGATAAACATGAAGGTAAATTATTTTACTTATAAATTAAGTATGGTGAAACCAGAACGTGCAGCTTTAAAAGATGACAAACTATTGTTGCTAAATTAGAAAAAAAGCTTAAAAAAAAGGAATTTTTTAAATCACAGATTTATGAAAAATGAAATTAGTAACGTCGAAATCGCCAGGTTTATTTTAATATAAATTTGCAATAACCAGAGCTTTCAGTTTAATATTCGGTAACGGACAATCCTCAAATGAACAAGGTAACGTAATTTTCTTCAAAATGTCGGGAAATTTAAGAAAAAATCCGAAATCTAAATTGAAAATGATTGCAAACTTGCATTGGTGACGTAAATTACGTAAAAATTAAAACTCTCTTTCTCTTTTCACAATTAGGGGAACATGTAACTTTGTAGTAACCTACCTTCCCTGAAAATAAGAGGCTGCTTTGTAACTTAAGGAGCTAACATGTTACTTGAAAAAAAAAAAAAAAAAAAACATGGGGCTGACATGATTTTAAAAAAAGGACTTATTGATTTTTGTCCCAATCCATAAAATATATGTTTATAAATAAATAAGTGAATAAGTTAAGCTAGGTAACACAAAGCATGTAAAATACTCCAGACTAAGTTTACCTTCAAATTTTCATTGTGACTGAGGGGGGTTCCCCCCTCAGCAGGGGGAGTAGCGAAGAACATTATTTGTATATATTATTCATTTTTATACAATGAAATGCAATTTTAAAAAACCTTAATTAATACCTAACTACTACTACTTTCTGAGGGACTATTACTATGAGTATTTACTTGACTATTTACTTACTCATGAGTAGTATGAAATTCATACTAGTATTTATACTATTATACATAAAATAGTATACAATTCATCAGTAGCTCACATAGCTGAATACATATTGCCTTACGAGGGATACAAACTACGTGAGTGACCGAGGGAGTGGGACGTCCACCGTTCGAGCGGTTTCTCGGGGAATCCCTTCGCGCATGCGCATCTGATTCATGCCTTTCCAAGACAAGGCGGCAAGGTTCCATCGTACGTTTGCGTCGAGAGAGGAAAGGCCTTCGTAGTAGTTGAGTTTGAGTTGCGTATCAGCGCGGGCAGCGTTCGTTTACGTACTGCGTGAGTTCGGAAAGTAGTCATTGGTGAAACATGTTGTTTAGCTAATTAAGCTAAAGAATTTGATTGCGTTTTCGTGAGTAGGATCGTGTTGTGTTTTCGTTTCGTTCGGGAGAGTAAACCGTTTCCTCAAAGACCTTCTGGTTCACCGTCGCTGTAAACAATCATGTCTGAACGCAAAGGCAGTGATAAGAAGGACAGTTTCTACGACTCGGGTCGTGCTGATTCCGGATTTCTCTCCGGCGCTATCACTTCTGAAAATCTATCGGATGAAGTCGATGTTGAAGACTCATCTCGAGAAGCTAGGCAAGGTGAGACCAAATCTCAGTCGGATTTGGATTCACGAACGATGGATAAAACTGGAGGATATTACTCAAGATTGGATTCTGGAGTTGATTTGACTGATCAATCTCTTCACGATCAAATGAGTGGTCTTGATATCTCTACAACACCTACAGTAGAAAAACTGCTTCCAATACCTGCTTATATTCAAGAAACGTCAGCTTGGCAGCTCTATTTCGAACAGGACGAGGAAGGAGACACGTAAGTTGACATAATAGTTGCACTTTCTTTCATTTATCCTACATAATGAGCGATGCAAGTAAACTGAATCAATTGTTGGTAGGAGTTCACGAATACTATGAATCCAACCACCTAGGATGTAAACAAAGATATCTATGTACTTCGAAATCTATAACGAAAGGGTATTTACCATCTGCCGGGCTTGTTGTACCTATTTTCGTGGCTTACCAAAATTTAGAGGTTAGGTGAGTACTTATCAATTACTACTTACGTACCTACCACTCTACCCAGTCCCATTTTATCAAAGCCATGAGCCTAATCAAGTATTTTTACGTGGAAGTTGTTCATTGGTTGTTAACATACTGTCAACCATACTGTAGTGTGTAGTGTTATAGATGATCATCACACTTAACCAGCAAACCGCAGTTGGGAGAATTATAGGTCAACTTGATCCTAATGCAACAGTACCTGACGTCACCATCTATAAAACTAAGAATCCTCACTGTTTCATCTTTATTGCCTATCTTAAGTATTTCATTAAGGGGCAACTCGTTCTGAAAAAATACACTTGAAGCAAACATAATGATCAATTAGAATCTTTTTTCATTACTTTCATTGTACAGTTCCTTGTTGACTAGATAAGTATGTGCTCGTCTTTCTACTCGCCTCATCTCCAAGCTGTGAACATCTTGACATAGAAGCTAGCACCCAAATTAAGAATCAATGAGACGGAGGACCGTGAATAGGGAAACAAAAACAAATACGGGATTCCCGCGATACAATAATAGAAAATGAATTCCTCCTGGGTAATGCCAAAAGCTCATTCATTATTGAATGGAGAATTTCGTTCGTTATTATGTTAGGATCAACAGGGACAAGGAAACCCGCTCCGATAGCTGGCCGCTTTCAAGGCCAAAAGGTATTTTTTTACAAGATTGGGGAATGTTGTAGAAGTGAGGTATTCGTTGGTCATAAAAAATCATATACCAGTGTAGTATTATTACATCTTGCGAAAGAAGTCATCTTTAAGGACGGACGTTGATAGTAAATTTACCATACATGAGTCACCTCTCAATAAAACTCAGAGGTTGGAAACGTATCTACTAGATATTTCTTGATATCAAATGCGAATGCAGCTGACTTTTCCACTGAAAAATAAAATACCTTACGAACTTTTGAAGTACACCAATTTAGAAGTCGTTACATCTGACCAAACTTGGATCTAAAAAAAACACTGCAAATTCTTACACAGAGGTTGGTTATTCCTCGGACCAGGCGCATGAAGACTCATTTCTTCAACATGGGGGAAATGGGGAAACAGTGGGTGCGGTAGGTCCAAGACCCATCCCAATCGATTCAGTGTCCATGATTTAGTGGAAAACTATACCCCACACGCCTAGGTAGCAGAAATCCCGAAAACACATATTCAAACGTAGGTAATTTAGAAGGCTATAATAATTGTATTAAATTGAATTGAATGGTACGAATAAAAAGCTCGGACAGTAAAAAGAATTGTAGGCAACTGCTCAAAATTGGTTGCTAAGTTTAACAGCTGGTTATAAACAACAGGATATGACGATGTGTTTTGTTTGTCTATTCGGCTGAAGTCACCCACATGGGTAATAAATACCCAATTTGACCCATTACTTCTTCCAGTGGGTGCCAATTGTTCTGGGACCCATTTTATTGGATTCAGCGTCCAAAATTTAGTGGAAAATGACACCCCACTCGCCGAAATCACCCAAAATCTCGAAAATCCATTTTTCAAAAAACACATTTTGACCCCTACCCCCTCCAAATTTGGTCCGATCGGGCTGAAAAGTTTCGAGGACCCATCTCGGCTGGGAACAGACCCCTGACCCAAATTTCAGATTTTTAGAACATTTTCTACTACCAAAAACGGCGTGGACAATGGACGGCGTACGGCGTACGGCGGACGGCGGACGGACATTGACCTTTTTTGATCAGGACATCATGAAACGTCCAGAAAAAAATTTTGAGCCGAATCGGAGAGGTTGACCATTATCATGAAAACATAGGTTGATTATTCAAGGAATAACCAACCAAAAAGAAAAAGTAGATTACTGACTACCCGTGAAAATCGTCAGTTAATATTATGTTCAATGACCCAACATGTTGACTCGTTTATGACCATCGTCGTGAAATGATCGTTGGTTTACCGTTAACCAGATGAAGATGATTGACGGCAGTTTTTTGCTGACTGATGAATTTTCCTTCGTAAAATTTCTAATGACATTGTCGTGAATCATGCGTCGTGAGTTGTTTTCAAGAGAACTCTTTTTCCCCTTTAACGATTGAAACCTTGAACCCAGCATTCGTCATATCCGGGATTTCTGAGACGTTGCAGCAAGCGACGATAGAACACGATTGTAGTATCAAGTATCAATCCAATATTGAATTGAGGAAGAGACGCCAGGTGTATAGAGATCGTCTGAAATATGGCCAATGATCGAAACATTGATAAACAAAAGGAATTTAAAAAAATGTCTAGGTATTGCATGGCACCGGCCGATACCGCTTAACATTTAATTACTTAAAACTATGAATGAGTTGGCCTCACATAAGATGATAAATGATTTTGTGCTTAAAAAAAAACGCTGCAAATTATTTCACAATGGTTGATCATTCCAATCGATTCAGCATCCTACATTTAGTAGAAAATGATACCACACATGTCTATGCCATTTGGGTTTTTTGATCTAGACATGAAACGTATACTGTCAAACTTTCAGACCAATCGCAGACCTGTGGCACGATTATACAGAAATAACCAACCATAAAATTAAAATGGAAACAACTCAGCCATAGGTAGGACCTGATGCTACCCATATCACCAGATTATCACATCCTATGAATTCATGGTTTCCAAAAACCTCCTCGTTCCTCCAGAATTAATTATAGAAACGGTACAACTTGTTCGATACAGCAAACAGACATTTGCAGCGCTGGTCACATTCAGGGCTTGGATCTTGCCGATCCATAATATCAGGCTCTGCAGAAAATATACCATTGTAAAGCTGATATCTTGGTTTTTCCACAAATGAACGCGGGAATTTTTCTTGGAAAAATATTTCCTTTATCTGGCTGAAAGTTGACGAAGTTTCTCGTTTTTAGTAATTTCATAAGTTTAGGCTGAATTAGTGATTACCACTACTCAATTAATGGAGACTTTGAGGGATCCATCAAATGGGGCATCTGATACTCTTTCCAACGGTGTACTCAGATCTGAGATTATCTTGTAAATTAAGAGAGTTTTGTCGTTTTAGTGACGTCAGGTCGACAGCACTTGAAAAATCTTAAATCGTGAATAACTCGGAAACGAAGCATTTAAAAACAAATGCCCTGGAGGAACTTCTTGTTGCAAATTAGTTGTAGAATCTACCCCTTGAAAGCTGTCAATCCTGAAGGTCAACACCCTGTAAAGGGGCCTTTCAGTCCCTGAGAAGTCCTGAGACAGCACGACTCTCTTCCTGGAGTTGTCTATGTTTTCCTAAAATTTTAAATTTTTTAAAAATAGAAGCATCATGCACAATCGTACCGAACTAGGTTTCCCATAAGTTCCCTTCATGGGCGTTACTACAGAAGCCCTTATTCGCGGCCTCACCTGCCAACTCTCTCCCTTCTACTCATTTGGATCGTCCTTTGTTATTACCTGTAGCATTGCATTTAACCACATGGTGTACTTAATGATTCAACGTTCGGTTCCCCGCCAGTTTTTTCAACTGGGACTAGAGCTTGGGGAAGTCCGGGCATCCTTTCTGCCTGGCTCGCTCCCGGTCGAGCGCCGAACAGTCTGACTTCGAGCGTCGCACTGCCTGCACCTCACGATGTTCCAACTTTAAAAATTTTTGACATTTTTCGTATTCTCATTTCCCGGTGTATCGTCGACTGAAATGCCGTTCATTTCCTACTGTTCCTAGCTTAATTATTATCGGTCGGTGTTTAGTTCCTATACTCGTACATCATGCTGCGCGTTTGTGTCATGGTTGATTATGACTCCTCGTCTAAAAAGGCAGCGAAGAAGTCTGCTGAACTGATAGATCATCTTCGGAATGTACTGCTGGCCGAATTTGCATTTCATTCCATCTCCAACAAATTACTCTTTATTCACGAGTGAGTTCTCTGTTGATAATAATTGGACATTTTGATTATGAGCAATTATTACCGGTTCTGGACAATATCAATCTGAAGTCGGTACCTAAACTACATGATGCAGGGAGCATGTAGCACAAGTGGGTATATAAACAGTTTTAAAAACAGAGCAAAGGGTAGTGGCTCTTGAATGGTACTACGAGAATTTACTTACACTCGGAATTATAAAGAAAATAATTTATCTTGTCAGGCAAATAGAGGATGTGAGAAGTTTGGTACCAAATCCCTGTTGTTATTTGATAAAAAATGATGCTTTATCTGTTTTACCTTCTTTGTTGCAGGCAACTTCATATCGCAATCATCCATTGTCTTACGGAAGTTGTTTTCAATTTGATCCGGATGGTTCCCAGCGCTGACTACCTGAACATTCGCAATGACATGAGACAAGTGAGTTTTTCATTCATTTTTGGGCGGCATCAACATCCATTATTACCTTATACTGGGGCAGAGAGTTTTTCTTGCGATGATCACAACCTAGCTCATCGTTATATGGAATGTGCATTTGTGTGCAGCCCATTTTCTCATGACGAAGCCTGTGGTGAATGTTGGCCAGTTGGCCACAAAGTCGTTTTAGGCAAATAAATGGTTATAATTTGTTGTTTTACTTTTTCAAAAACACAACCCCAGGAAAAAGCTGCAAATTCTTCTTCAGTGGTTGATTATTCCTTGGAGGAGTATTGGGAAAACAATGAGCGTGGACGGTCCCACACTAATTATTGATTCAGTGCCCAACATTTGTGGAAAATGATACCTCACACGCCTAGCTCTCAAAAATCGACTATCAAAAAGTACCCTCCCCAAATTCGGGCCGATCGGGCTGGAAAGTTTCGAGGACAAACTAGAGTCAGAAAGAGGTCCCTGACCAAAATTTCAGATTTGATAGAAAATTGTTTACTATGTATCAAAACGGTGGACGGATATTTCGCTATTTTTGGGACCAATCGGTGAGGTCTGGTGTGAAAACGTTCTTTGAGTAATCAACCAAAACCTAAAACGTCTCAACGATTCACGTAATACGAGTACATCAGTAAAATGCGAAATTCTAGTTTTAAGATTATTAATTTTGGTTGGTTATTCCTTTAATAATCAACCTATGTTTTCATGCAAAAAGTCAATCTCTCCTATTCGGCTCAAAATTTTTTTTCTGGACGTTTCAAGGTGTCTAGATCAAAATTAGCAAATGTCCGTACGACGTCCGCCGTCCACGCCGACTCTGGTAGTAGAAAATTGCTAAAAATCTGAATTTTGGGTCAGGGATCCGTTTCTGGAACTAGTTAGTCCTCGAAACTTTTCAAACCGATCGGACCAAATTTAGGTGGGGTAGGGGTCAAAATGTGTATTTCGAAAAATGGATTTTTGAGATTTTTTGCAATCTAGGTGTGTGGGGGTATGATTTTCCACTAAATTTAGACGCTGAATCCAATGAGACGGGTCCCGGGACGGTTGGTGCCCTCTGGATGAGGCTATGATGGGTGCCTATCTACCCATTTCGAATGTGTTTTCAAGATTTCTGGTACCGAGGCGTGTGGGGTACCATTTTCCACTAAATTTTGGACGCTGAATCCAATTAAATGAATCCCGGAACGATTGGCGCCCTCTGGATGAGGTTATGGGTCAAAATGGGTACCTATCTACCCATTTCGAATGTTTGTTTTCGAGATCTCTGGTACCTAGGCGTGTGGGGTACCATTTTCCACTAAATTTTGGTCCCCGAATCGATTGGAATGGGTTCGGGACCCGCCCCACCCACTGTTTTCCCTATGTTAAAGAAAGCAATCTCTATGCGCCTTGTCCGAGGAATAACCAACCCGTGTGTATGAATTTGCAGCTGGTTTTTTTTCAGTTTATTCAATTTATACACTAAATCCAATGCAGGGAGCCGTCATAACCACGTGATTGAATTAGTCCTTCAGAACTTCAATGATACGGGATGATTGATTTCTCTTGGGTAGGACGTCTCTGTTATAATGTCCTTCTTTGCAATGCTTCATTTCCGCACTTTTAATCATGTAATCTATAATTGATCTGCACCATTCGCATTGAGTTTTTCTTCGCTATCTTTCCATTTTCTGGAGTTGCCAATTATCGGAATTCGTTTTCTGTAGTCACGAAAATTAGGAAGAATTAATAAGTATAATCAAACATTGGGGTGAACGCCTTTCGCAATTCTGCAGCCAGATCATTCAGGCATTCATAAAATAATGAGAAATAATTGTATTGCTAGTGCTAGGTTGGCAGCCACCTGATCGTGCTCCTGTAGTGCCTGAATTGCAGCATTGAGTCCTCTTAGCCAAATTCATGTTAATTCCCCCTCGGTAGGCCTGTTCTTAAAATCCATCAATCTGGTCTTCCCCATTACGTGTGAGGGCTTTGTGACGACAGACAGACCTTATTAGGTCTAGTGACGTGACGTTCATGTATTCCCAGAGACTTTCACCTCCAAGCTATGCCCTGGGTTCCGCGGTTTGGAGGCACTGAGTTAGCGGGGAACTTCGGTGGTCAGAACCTTCCAGGAATCTTGCGCCGACGCTTGATGATGGGTTTTTTATTGCGGAAAGGCTGTGTCACTATGACTAACGCTAATTCGAGGTCAATACCATCTGAGACTGGAAATGACGATTTTCTTGCGTCGATCGGAATCTGGGCTAAATTGGTATCTTCGCTGCGCTGAATAATCCAGTGGGATTATCCATTCAGGAACAGCAAACCGCAATTCACATTTTAAATTCCCGTTATTACAACTATACTACACGAAATTAACTCGTAGATTTCGAGTCAGAATCTAGTCATTAAGCATAAGTAAACGGTAAAAGTAAAGACCAAATCCTACTTATTTTGGGAATGAGACAACTTTGAAAACTATGGTTCAATCAAGCGACTTGAGTATACAGGATATTCCGAATGATAAGGGGATTTTTTATTTGTCCGTGAATACTATAGGAGATCAGTATCGCTCCCTTCATGGCACTCTAAAATGGAAACAGTAATGGCGGTCTACAGGCCATGGCCATGATTCGAATGAAGAACAATCGATCGCGTTCACTCAGGTGATGGATTATTGTGCTTATCAATGAATTTATTTGCGATTCATGTTCAGAAAACAGCATGAAGGTGGTTACTGCAATGTTGTGGAATGGCTTGATGAGCCAACTTTCATCGAAACTGTTATCACGTAGGGGTCAAAAATATTCATATTATAGGAGAACACGATTATGTAATGTGAGCCAACATGAATCGAAGAAGTGTTGACGTCAGATTGATCGGCTCAGTTCTGCGTATTTTCCATTATTTTTCCCTGTGGGAACCACAGATGACGCCAACGGCTGATAAACTTGTGCAAATGGTTCTCAGAGAGTTTCCCTTATGGGCCGACTTTCCAAAATGTCGTGTAGAATGAGTAAAATTTGTAGTGGGTCCCCTCGGTGGACACTTTCTCCCATTGACACTCAATGCTTCTCTTCACACTAAAATACATCCCGCATAGTGGGTAGAACTTTCCATTTGAAACGAAACCAATCAATATTGTATCATTAATTGAAGTATCAATATTCTATTTGAGTTATTAGAATTCAGTCAACTGATCTCAATATAATGTATTCTATTATGAAAGTAATCAACAAAACGCAAATACAATTCTTCAAGATTATCACTCCCGTAAATTTGGAGTGAGCTCTGTACTGCGGCTCAAATTTCAATTGAATTGAATTATTATTTAATTGATTCCTTTAAATTCACCCATAGTTGATTCACACGCTGCCCTACGCTAATGGTGCTGAAACCCTATAAGTTGGCATTACATTTCCTATGTGAATGGTGTTTGAAAGTTTCAAATTGCGTATAGCGAAACATGATGAAGGTCTCATCCTGTTCAGACTCCTCCTGTGAACTAACTCCAGTTTCTCCAGGATGAGGGGGGGAGGGGGGTCTACCTCTCCAACAGGTTTCTCGGACACTTTTCTTTTCTCTCTTTACATATACGCAGACTTCCTGAATGGAGTCACGCGACTGCCTGGGTCCATATGCCGGCCAATAACTAGGCTTTCCAGTTCTTCAGTTAGTGCCCAGGCTTTTTCTAATGGAAAATTTCGGCAAAATGCTCATCTCCGTACTTCAAAAAATGTAATGGTGAAGTAAACGCAGATGGAATGAAATACGCAAAACATGAGACGTGAGGCAAAACTGAGGATAAGAACGGTTGGGAATATTGAAACTCGAAGAGTCAAATTTGAGATAATTTTAAAGATAATCGGGAATTTTGCCTCGAACAGGTCAAATTGTTCTTTCATTGATTAGCCTATTTTTCAAAGTTAACAGCCGTAGTATGGCTTCTAGTCTGTGTGCCATTACGCGAAAAAAACATACAGGTAGAGGACCAAGAATCCTCAAGAAATTCCTCTTGTATTTTTGAAAATTACAAAATAACAGCGTGCCCTGTCAGACGATTTCAGAGTTATCCCCCCCCCCCCCCCCGCAAGGACGTTTTTTCCTTAGTATCTCAAATTATCTGAAGAATGAGGGATGCGTGCTGCTCCGTGCTGCCGTTCGTATCTTGACGAACTTAGCGTAGCTTATAGGGGGGAGTAGCATAACCTGAAAATTGTATGTAATTTATATTTTTGTCTTCCAATAAAATGCAATATAAAAAAAAAAAAAAAAAAAAAAAAAAACTTCTTCACGTATCAATCCACGTTTCACTGCAATTTCGAAGAAGAAATAATGTGAGTGTTTGGCTTGCTAATGCTTCGTTGAAGCTCCTCTTCCAAATTTGAACACAAATAGGTGTCACCAAAATGAAAATTTGGCCCCTAAAAATATCTACATGGTAAAATGGGGACGCTTGAAAGTGAAATCAGAACGTGAGACTCTTCAGAGCTTCTTGCACGCGAAACTTGTCTGACGGCCTTGGCTTGCAGTTCGCAGAATCGACCGTTGAATTCGCGGTAGTGACTATTGAGTTCTTTAGACACGCGACGTAACTCGTCACCTCTGAGGAATTTCAATAGAATGGAAGGATTATAACACTTAGAATCATCGCATTCACGGTGAAGTTTCAATTTTTACTGTTGCGTAGTATAGTAAAATAATATTAGGGGGAGGGAGAGGGGGAAAGGTGATTGCCAGAGGGATGGAAATCCCTTCCTTTGATAATTCAAGGGTGTAATCGGATTTTGAACCGTCTCGAGCACCACCTTTGGAGGCCAAAATAACATCCACAGACATTTTGCTATTGTTTGCCTTTTTTCTAATTAGCAAATTAGCTTCGAACCATTTTAGGTATTATTTATTTCAATTCTGCTTCTGTTCAGATAAATAAGAGGGGCACTCAATTCTCTAAGTAGCTAATAGTTATACACTCAATTGAGTAGTGATTCATAAAACCAATTTTTCTTCATTACTCCTCAAACCCATTTGCATCACACACTTTTGCGAGAGTTTAATATGCCTGAGATGAATTACATAGAATATTCAAAGCAGTGGCAGAGAATGGCGGGGGCTTCAATATTACGTGATATACTCTTATTAGTGATTATTTATGTACCTACATGAAAACCGGACTAATTTTGAATTAGTCGTCTTTGTGTCATCTGAACTGCCACTTTCATTCTTGCCAACTTGATTTTTTTTTTTTTTTTTTTTTTTTTTTTTTTTTTTTTTTTTTTTTTTTTTGTCGTTTGTTTGGCTATAATTTGAGGCCAAAGATTAAGACAAAAAAGGTTCTCGTTGGATGTAGGATCTCAAAACAGAAGCCGTAGAGGGGATGACGGTGGAGAGGATGAAATTATGACCGAGTATTCATTCATTATGGAATAGTGTATCCATTATATATGTAGTAGGGAGTTGATTTTCTGCTGTGGGTACTCCTTCGATCATTTTTAAAAAATTGTTCTTCGTTCATTTTCTGACTGTCTCCTTTTTAATTCTCAGACTGCCCTGCACTTGGCCGTCTTGACCTCCCAACCTCAAATTTTGAGACGGCTCATAGTAGCTGGAGCGGATCCTGGCAACGTTGACCGGAACGGCAACACACCATTGCACCTTGCCACGTACGCGAGAGATCTCCCGTGTATTCGCGCTCTCACGGAGAAAGTCGACGTCCAAGAAATCCAAAGAGCTCAACTCCGATATTCTCCTTCTCCTGCGAGGAAGATACCGTCCTTAGCGGATATGGTCAATTACGAAGGTAAGCGATTCAACCTCGTTCATAACAGTAACCGTTGCGCACCTATTGCTAGTTTTGAGGCCAGATCCACTTCTGCACCTCTAAATATTTTCTTGATCATATTTTGTTGTGGACGAGAGTCAAATCTAGAAAAACCTAATGTGCTGGACCTCGCCCTGACGATATGATACTGATACTGATTCGATGCGATGCATCGATATCATTTGTTGATAATATTGGTGGTTGTTACATATTATGTTCTGCTGATTGGCGATTGTAAAGGATCATTATTTAATTATTTTGAGAGCGATTCAGTGTCAACGAGTATTCCGTTCATACACTAATGAGTATAAGTGCACGTAGAGCGTAAAATTTTCCTGGTTCCCTCTCATTGCTGCCCCTTTGACTTAACTAAAGGCCAGCTAGTTGGGTTCATGTCCTCCATCTCACAAAGATTAGATGTAATGGGAAGTATTCTGGCGGATACCCTGCTCTCATTTGAGTAAAATGAGGTTCCGGTTTCTTACGACACTGGGTCTGGGAATTCCCTAACCTTGGAGACAAGATGGCCTGGTTCATCACAATTGATAATTCATACAATTGAACGTAAAACGATGAAGTGTGGCGAGTAAACACGAAATGTGGAGTAGGTATGGAACAGCTTACCTTCAACATCGTATTATCTACCGCGATAGCGTTGTCAAACCTCCTACGCCGGGAAAAACCCGTCACCATTGTTTGTTTCCCTCTGACAATAATGGTTGTAAATCAGTTTGGTTTTTCACAATTTGGAGAATTATTGCCTTGATACGAATGATGTGTACTGTAATGTCGAGGGTATTGAAGAATGGAAAACCCCGTACTGTTCAAGGATGGGGTTTTCCATCTCATAACCTCCCAACAAATATGTATCCACTTCCTTCGATCATATAACAATAGAAGAGTACAATAGATCTAACGGATATTCGCTCCGTGGCGAAATACGTACACAATAAACATGATTAATCCGCTCCAATAATTGAAACGATCGAATGAATTTGTCGGAAATTAGTTAGTCTTCTGCCGGATCGTACGTAGCAAACATGAATTTTCTGAAGCCAGTACAGCAATTTATTTATTATCTCTGACAATTTAACTGTATTATAATTTTTTTTAAATTTATGGTTAAACATTTTTAGGCTCAGAGAACTACGCGTTTATGGTGGAAGAATGCTTCTATTTCATTCGAATAGTACACCCGTCAAACATACAAAAAACATCTTTTTTAAGCATTCACTTTTTAAAACCTACTGCTTGTAAATTCAAAATCTGAAATTTCCGCATCCGTCTTTCACCATCTGGTCCAAAAAAGTCTCCAAATGCTCCAAATTTCACGTTGAATTCATTCAAGCCGAAGTGGCTCCTTGCTTATTTTCAGCCACGCCATCAAAATAGTTTTTGATTTTGATCGATCGTCGACTTATAAGTAGTATTTTCTTGGAAAACAATCTGTAGACGTTGAAGTTGCGCTTTTTCTTGCGAGCAAGGTCATCTTTCAATAATAAACTATTGTGGAATAATTGGTAGAATTTCACCTCCCAACCCGAGGAATTTGTTATGTTCCCTGTTCCCCTTGATTGCTCTGGTTTCCCTGCTATTGAGTTCGAAAAGAATTCCAATTGAGCCTCGAAAATCTGCGTGAGAAGACGCTCGTGGGCTTTTTGTTTCTCCGTTCCCCGGGGGTTTCCAGATTGCCGCGATGAACGACTTACGTCGCCAGTTCTTACTGGAAGGTGCCGTGGCCCACGGATCGTTCGATGGGGATTCCCCAGGGGAAGGTTGATATTCCCATTTCACTACAGTTTTCTTCTCTCCCTCACTTGAATTCCTCCTCTTCCAATTTTAGATGGGCCCCAGACCGTCTATCTGGCCAAACTTGGTGAGAACTGACAAGCAGTGCTCAATCTAAATATAACGCGAAGGAATTTCCTTGATTCTCTCGATCATTGGAAACGCTTAGTTCAGTCTGCTTCGTTGTATCATAGCCGAATTGAAAATATACAATGTTCTGACGATGTTAGAACGTGTTAGCTTAACTCTACAAATTGTTCTGCTCCCTAATTTTTGATCATTTTGCTCCTGCTGCTGTTCCGTTCGCTCACTTTAAATATGTTATTAAGATACGCAGCAGTGACAATGTCTGTAAACCAGATGAAATACGTCTTGGAATAAAGGGATCAACCCATGGAAGTCGATAGCAGTCCCTAATCTCTCGTTGGAGTAGGGAATTTCTCAGAGTCAATCCTTTATTAACATTTTGCGCTAGTCATTGTCTTCTCCATTTACCGCTCAAAACAAACAGAGGACTACTCAGAAATTGTACGTATTACAGGAACTGATATGAGAAGGTCCTGTTTGAACCCGAATAAACCTTAACCATGAATCCCTGAGAAATCCCAGTGTTGTTACCCTTTCACGGCTGGCCACTCGATGTTAGCATTAGAAAATCAATCTACAAGATTTGTACCCTATAATCTGGAGTATTGAAAGCATTATTCACTGGTCTCCCCAGTTATTATTCGCATTATTTTTAATGACTTTATTTATTAACAAAATACAACCTACATACCAACTGCATTTTGAATTGCCTTCTTCGTCTATTTAAATTCAATGGACAAATTTAAATAACTTCATATTTTCACATGAATACTTATTATTTCTTAACGGTCATCTCTCAGATTAGTGACTTAATTAAGTAGGAAGGGAGTTAACTCAATAGACCTTAGTGGTATGAAATTTGGGTCAGGGGTCTGTTCCCGGCCTAGGACGGTCCTCCAAGCTTTTCAGCCCGATCGGACCAAATTTGGGCGGGGTAGGGGTCAAAATGTGTTTTTTGAAAAATGGATTATCGAGATTTTGGGCGATTTAGGCGAGTGGGGTATCATTTTCCACTAAATTTTGGACGCTGAATCCAATGAAATGGATCCCAAAACGATCGGCACCCTCTGGAAGAAGTTATGGGTCAAATTACCCATTTTATTTTTATATATTTATTTTATTTTTAAATTTATTTATTTATTTTATTTTAATTACCCATTTTATTTTTATATATTACCCATTTTATTTTTATATATTACCCATTTTGAATATGTGTTTTTGAGATTTCTGGAACCTAGGCGTGTGGGGTATCATTTTCCGCTAAATCTTGGACGCTAATTTCAATGAAGTGGGTCCCGGAACGATTGGCACCCTCTGGAAGAAGTTATGGGTCAAATTGGGTATATATTACCCATATTATGAAATGATAATTTGAAAGAAAACGCCTGAATTTTGAGTTGTTTCAAAAATTAATTATTATTGTTTTGATCTAATTTATTTTTGGCTAGAACGTGTGATTTTGCTAAAAATTCTGATAACCCGGAGTTGTGTATCTTTAGATAATACAAGGACGAATTAGATTTGTTTGGGAGAGGCATTGACTACAGACGCATGATTAGAGGCATAACATCTGCCCATCTTCTACTAAAGAAATCGGTTCGCAGATGCCGTGGAGAAGGTTACAGGCGACATACCTCGTTCGGTTTTACCCAGTTCTCTTCGAACTCTCTCTTCTCATCCATTCTATCGAGGGGTTTCCCCCGGTTCCTCCTTTCCATTATGGGCTCCTTTGTGCTGTCAATGCTAAGATCTTCCCGACCGTTTGTCTGCCGATGCGGTAATCGCCCAGAACGTCTTATGGTATTTGAGATGCGCCGTAGGAGGGAACTCCTTCGTTGTTACGCCGACCATATTGCGTGGAACCGACCCTGAGTCTGAGTATTCTCATACGAATAAAAGGTTCTCCAGACGTCTTAAGCGATCAAATTGATTTAAATTAAATGAAAACTCAAGGGATAAAAAGCGTTTATGTGGTACTGGTTCTGTGTGGGTATATTTGAAGATAGTCTGGAAAAATCACGATGAGATGGATCACATCAGGATCAAAACAGTTTATATCTTGAACGTAATAGGAAGTATCAACGATCCAGCAGATTAGGCTGAGCACTGTTAAAACTGGAAAGTAGTGATGCCTCAACATGACGGCGAGAAAATCAGACAAGTGGACAAAAATGGCTTTTAGAAGAGTTTGATGTGACAAGTAGCCTACTTCCGAATTCCTGAACAAAAAAAAGTCGAACCCTCTGTAGAATATCCTGTCAGAATTCGTTTTCGACTTCGGGTATCTTGGTATTCGACCGGTCTAAAGGCCAATTATGCGTGGAAGAGCTTCAGGAACGGGAATTGATGCGGGTTGTATCGGGGAATACCCGAGATCAAGGTCGGTGCACAACCACTTAACGAGATAACCCTGAAAGGCAGGCGACGACGTCAATAATCACCTCAACTAACATTCGAACCGACGGGTACTACAAAAGCCGTGGCAAATTTCACACTTTTGATTCACAAGATCTATTGAAATCGCCTGCGATAAAAAAGCAACCATAAAGTACTTTCTCATTTATAACGGGACAACTTTTTGGTTATTCAGAGTAAGAGGGTACGCAAGTTTTAAGGAAGGAACTGAAAAGTTTTGCAGAAATGCGTACTTGAACCTGATTCACGAAAAAATTATGTGTACGTTAACGTAGTTACGTTCAAAAGGTTTAACGCATATTATTATGTCTACACAAACTGGTCTAATTTAACCCTTACTCAGTCCATTCATGTGGGTGAAATCAAACTATCCGTGTCTGGACCCATTAGGGCCACCACCGTAATGCAAGGGGTGATTCTACAGCTTTTCACCAAAATTACTTCTTTTCTTTATTGATCACCGACGAAAATTGATTTTATTATACCATTGTACAGTAGCCAATGTGCATGATATTTTCAACTGGGTCTGTTTGTTCAAAAGAGGCCCCTCAAAAGAATGTCAGATTTTTAGAAAATTTTCTACTACCAAAGTCGGCGTGGATGGCTGAATCCAATGAAATGGGTCCTGGAACAATTGGCACCCACCAGAAGAGTTTATGGGTCAAAATGAGTATCTATCTACCCATTTAGAATAGTTTTTTTTTTTTTTTTTTTTTTTTTTTTTTTTTTTTTTTTTTTTAATTTCTGGTATCCAAGCGTGTGGGGTATCATTTTACACTAAATTTTGGATCCTAAATCCAATGAAATGGGTCCAAAAAATTAGGATTTTTTTCAAATCACATTCTTGTTATTATTTTTTCGGCCATTCGGAGGCGTTTTGGAGGGCACACTAATGGGAGAAAACTTGTCTCGGCTTTGCGTTGAAAATTGAGTATGCATGCTGAAAACCTAGTGTTTTGAAATAAAATCAAGGTTTCAACCTGAAATAAATACGACTTTTTGTGTGACGTGGGAAAATCGATTCGTGTAGGAATCAGTATCCGCGTAACTTTTTCTCTCAATCTAATTATTTATTATCATATATAATAACTTTATAAAATTAAAACTCTAACTTCGCCCGAAAAAACCCGTCTAATTGAAAATGCGACGTTCTGTACAGGGGTTTTTCCCAGAGTGCTCGACCAAACACCTCACAGAGGAGTGAAAAACGGGCACCCAATTGTGCACACCCTCCATAAGAGTAGAGCACATGAATACGATATGTGATCACCTTCGAGTCATGTTTCATTTCTTATTCAACAAAGATAACTCGTAACGTTTGTTAGAGTCTAGTTACGAAAATTATTGGACTCTTAAGGCCATTAAAATGGTCAGCATTACTGATTCCGTTAGGTTCCTACCTACCTAGTTGCGATGGGTATTTCCCGGTTTCATTCTCCGGGTTTTCCCGTCCAGTAAAGCCTTCATTGAACCCCACGTGCGACCGCGTAACTTCCTCTTTGTTCCAACTGCTGGAGGTCGACTGTCATCGAGAGCGTTCCCGTTTCTTTACGCCTAATGGGCTCCAAAATATACATTAGCCTACAAAATCGGTCAATTTAAAATTGGGTCATTTCTCGAGAAATCTGTATTCAAATAGACTTGTGTTGATGCGTTGTTTGAAATCATATACCGTGATATTTGCGAGGGCGTGCTTAGAAGGAAGGTGCGATCACCTTCAATCATATCAGCGTTGACCTTGAGACATAGTGGGGAAACCTCAGTTAGATTCAATTAAAGAAGGAAAGAACATTTCCTTGTGTGTTTTGTTCGACCAATGACCTAATCTAAAAATACAATGACTCAAGACCAACTGGATATATCGGCACCTATGCTCGGCGCCACTTCTTCCTTACACACATAAGATGTTAATGTTTGTAGAAAAGATAAACTTACATTCCATTGAGTTAATTGCCTCATTAATCGGCTGGTGAACATGAGTAGGTAATCCCCAGTAGGGAATTCACGCAAGATTTTAATCTTATTATGCTACAATAGTGCCTTCCATTCTGTGTTCCAGGGTTGACAGCTGTTCATTTGGCAGGGCTGAGTGGAGACAATGCCATTCTGAAGCATCTTGTGAAGAGCGGCGCTGATGTTGACGCCAGGGTAAGCAAGCCTTCGTCAAATTTAGTTTATTCTGGTCAGGTCGCGATTGAATTATTATTGCTCGAAGCTATTTTCATCGTATATTGACCATGACCATAAATCGTGTGCCTTGATTATTTTCAGGAAGGGAAAACAGGACAAACCGTTTTGCATATGGCAGCTGAACTCGGGAACGACGCCCTAGTCCTATTTCTCGTTCGGGACCTTATGGCAGAAACTGAGATGCCCAATTATGCTGGTCGCACGGCCTATCAAGTTGGACGGATGTTTCCTCAAATCATGCGAATCCTGGTCGGACATGGCGCCGTCGCTGACCATTATTTCTCTTCGGACGATGAAGACGATGATGATATCCAGGTGAATATTTCCACCCTTCACGTCCATTTTACTATCTTATCATTTATAAATCTCATACTGTGCCCATCAGATGATCACTACAGTTTTTAAATGCCCCCCTAAATTTGTCCTCAGGCGTACGACGATGGATTTACTGATCTTGCCAGCCAGGCTGGATTAATCAACGCCGCGTGACCGGAAAGTCTCTTCGGAACATTCGGCCGCAGAACGTGACCTGTAATAAAAGACAAAATGTACATAATTATTAGGAAAATGTATGGTTTTATTATCATTCTAGGAAAGGTGTGATGAAGGTTGTACCCATTAATTCTGTTGAAGCTAACGATTAACTTGGGGTTGAGTGAAAAGCCGTTATTCCTATCGCAAGTTATATTTATTCATTATATAAAACTAAAATGTAATTATTTTGGAAAAGCTGTATTTTGTTGAGACACGAGTGTTTTCCTACTATAAACACAGGGCTAGAATTATTGGGTCTCTAGTCAACCTTGGAAGAAGCAGGATTGAATGACTTTTTTAAACCTTGTGAACTAAATGCGCTTCGCATATAATATATAAGAAAACGTGTATGATAGTTGAATATTTGACCGCTATGCTTGTGAGTTATATTTTTATGTCCTTCAATGAAATAAATCTCATTTTCATGATTCGTTCGGAAAAAATTTCGTCCTGAGTGCCAACCAATCCTCGTGTTTTACGGAAGAACGTAATAAGGAATACAGATACTGAATACTTGGCGCTTAACAAGTAAAATTTTGTTACAGGGATTTCAAAATATCATTACTGAAACGTTTTTCGTGGTCTTGTCATTTTTTGGTTGGTAAAAAAAATATGGTATTTTTTCGAAAAAGTTTGTAATCTTTTACGCTACTCTTCTTACTATACCTAATATAGGATACGTTTTGGTTGGTTATTCCTTGAATAATCAACCTATGTTTTCATGCAAAAAGACAATCTCTCCGATTTGGCCCAAAATTTTTTTTTTCTGGGAGTTTCAAAGTGTCTAGATCAAAAAAGTTAAATGTCCGTCCGCCGTCACGCCGACTTTGGTAGTAGAGAATGTTCTTAAAATCTGAATTTGGGTCAGGGGTCCGTTCCCGGCTTTAGTTGGTCCTCGAGACTTTTCAGCCCAATCGGACCAAATTCGGACGGGGTAGGGAATGTTTTTCGAAAAATGGACATTCGAGATTTTCGGCGACCTAGGCGTGTAAGGTATCATTTTCGACTAAATTTTGGATGCTGAATCTAATGAGTCGGGTGCCGGAACGATTGGCGCTTCTTGGAAGAGGTTATGGGTCAAAATGGCTATCTGTCCATCTATTTTGAAAGTCGGAGATAAATTTGGTACCTGGGTGTGTGGAGTATCATTTTCCACTAAATTTTGGACGCTGAATCCCATAAAATTGGTCCCAGAACGATTGGCGTTCACTAGAAGATGTTATGGGTCAAATTGGGTGTCTAGATTTCTGGTTCCTAGGCTTGTGGGTATCATTTTCCACTAAATTTTGGACCCTGAATCAATTGGAATGGGTCCGAGACTTAGTTTTTAACTAAGGGCGAAAAAGGACCAATGTGGGGCTCAAACCTAATCGATGGTCCACGTTAGTCTACATCACCTCTTATCCTCTGTGATTGTTAAAATTATTTCTTCTAAAGGAAGTCCTCATGAGGTTTTTTTCATGTACGGCTTACTACCTACGTACTTGTAAACTATAAATCGTTCATTCCTTAAAATAGCCGTACGATTCTTTGGGTACACACAACCGATAATAACTCTGTTTCTTTTGCCGAACCAAACTTAATCTGACCAGTTCAATGTTCACCCCTGAGCAAGGTGACATAATTCACTTTAATTGCTTTTCAGTGCAATCTTAGACGGTTTCCAGCTTCCTGGAAGTGTTTTGACACTACGACCTTTCGTGAACTGGACTTTCCATTTGTACCGAATTGAAAACGTCACCGCTTAAACCAAATATTTCGCAGCTTTGCGTAATATACGATATCTTGGGTGCCTGTCGGAATGTCGCCGTAGATGGGGGTAATCACTATTTGCGTTCGGAATCTCGGGGAATTCCATTAGCTTTATCATCTCTGACTGAGATCAGGTGTACCTGCTTCTGAGAAGCGAATGTTAGGTGGCGGCGTTGTGACTCGCTGCTTTGAATCAACGAATCCTGTTGATGTAATACTAATTTCAGCGCTGTCTTGGGAAGTTGTGGCAGCCAGGATTCCGAACGAATAAGACGTAGGTGATTGAAGAGTAGTCACCAATCATTTGTACTATAGCTAGATTGATTTGACGACCAAAATGCTCACAGAATTTGCAATTGTCGGTCTTTCTTCCTCGGTAGCATACCGTCTACGTGACTATAATCTATGATGTCATACATATAACCACACTCCCGGTAGTTTTTTTCCTGCTTCGCTGGAATCCTGATGTGTTTATAGCGGTCTAATCAACGTATTCACCCATGACTCTCAAGGTTCCAACCCACGCAATATACAAGAGGGGAAAACACTCCAGAACAACAATCGGCAACCCCGAGATGCTAGTGTCTTGAGTCAGGGCGAGTTTATTTTAAACTGTTGCCAAAAGAGGAGGCGAGAGAGCGCGCCAAGAGTATTTTCAACCGTCTATAAAAATGACTAGGAACAGATTTAGCTGAGGGACTATGTCGGTTCATTCGGTCTGAATGTTACATAAGTACAATCGGAATTACTATAGACAGTTGAAGGAAATCACCGGCCGGCATGTTAAAGTTAATCGAAATCTGCTCTTTTGATTAGCTGCACGACGAGGAAAAATTTGAAGACAAACCAAGTATTGTTACAAAAGTAAATTTTATTTACAATAACTGTTCAGAACTAGACAACAATGCAACCCCTAACATTACTTCCTGAGGGCTTGGATGTCTTCTCGTTTATGTGTACCGTCGCAGAAGGGACGATGAGCCGTTTGCTTGCAATTACACAACCAATACTCCTTCTTTTCAGCAACTTTAAACCGGATCGGGCGTTCTTTGATCTTCAGGTACGCGCTTTTGTGAGTGCCATCACAGAAAGGCTGAAACATTTAGGACATTCTCAGTCTGCATATTTACGAAAACCGTGCAAATTTATGTGTTGACAACTCATAGGTAAGTTTCCGAAAGCTGTCGGCTCCAACAGGTCTTATGAAATGGTCAAAGACCTGTAGAATGTATATCCATCAAGATTATCGACTTTTTTTTATCAAGCTTCCGAGGGATGGGTCAACAATAGGAGGAACTCGCTGAGTACAACTTGGTTTCAATTTAAAATTAAGAACTAGATGCCTATTTTTTACATCTTAATCTTGGAGAATCTGCAATTCTAGAACCCTTGTCGTCTGGAGATGAAGTTAAAGTTTGTACAGTAAGCCTTCATCCTCAACTTTCTTTAGAAGATGTACTCGATCAAATTTTGCAGTCACACATTCGATTGCCAGACCCTCACATAAATTTCCTCGCATTCACTTGGGGAACTGTCTGAATGCTCCAAGGAAATCTAGTTAGTTTTTTCCTCTCAACTCTCAGATGACTCTCCAGGCTCTGATGCGTGTATATAAGTGTAAGCACAACTCTGGGCCATGATGACAATGATCCTATCAAAGCAATTGTAAGTAGAATTCTACAGTCTTGGGATTGTAACCACTACATCATGGGGAGCGAAACAACGGCTGTTTGATCAGATTTCATTAAAAAGCACTTATGCTTGTTCAAATGATAACTAACTCATTCTAGACTTACAATAAAAAACTGTGCAGAGATTGATCAAAATCAGCTAAAATGTTAAAGCTAAACATTAATTAAAAATAATCGGTAAGATTAAGTAAAACTAAAACCTCAGATGTTTGATATCGATACGAATCACTCTTAGGCAATTCTGAGGAAAAATTAATTTTCTACACCCACCGCCATGCTTTTATTCAGATTCATACTGAACAAATTCATCATTATAATTAACATCAACCGTGCCATGAACGCAGGCGAGAGTCGGACGCGTAACTGTTTTTTGCTGCTACGCTCAAATATATCTTAATTCACACCAAGTCGAAATATTATAGAACATTTAAGATTCAGGACTGGATAATAATCTTTAGGGGCGTACTAAGCGCATGTTAGAGGACAACGGCCTCTGAGGGAAAACCGTCGACGCTTGCAGCACAGTTGGATCAAGAAAAGTGGATGAAAACCCCCTCCAGTAAATAATACGATAAATTTCCAAAACTGGTTTCATGAAGTGCTTTTGGTATGCCTGCTGGCCTCCTAGTTTTGGGGGAACGTTCTGGGATAGCGGTTTAAAGAAGGATGCCCTGCACTGTATTTGATTTGCGATATCAACTATATTACTGTCTTTCAATCACAATCTGGGTTATTATCAAAAGCACTTAACCGATGAATTTTAAGGTATAACTAATGCAGCAATCGCACATACGGAGTTCTATGCTGCTTCTGTTGCCCAGCATGTGTTGAGTAGAAGAAGAAGAATCCAGGGTCCAATGTGGCCCTAGCTCGATCAGAGAATGGTTATCGTGTTACTTACTAAAAATTATGTAGTGTTTGCAACACGATTCCAAATAACATGTTTGTTTTGTTTCTCGTTACTTCACCTATCATTAACACGTTCGCTGCGGGTCACGCGCTCAGCGCGTGAGCTCTGTTCCAATCTTTGCGTCGCGCGCGCCTGGCGCGTGAAGGCAGCCTTCACTTCAGATCGCTCCTCCAGTATACCAGAAAGTGAAATGGAATATATTTCTACTTCCCGCGCAGGCTTTGAATCTTCTGAAGGTACTGTAAACGTCGGAGCCAGCCGGGGTGTTGCTAAGATACAAAAAATAAGTCCGAAATAGGGGACTGGTTTGGAGTTTTCTAGCCATTTTGCATCGTTTTCAGTGTTCCCACCTCAAGATTTCATTCAGTGCTTCGCTTAAGTACACGAAATACTTCGGTGTAAGTAGTTCGCTCCAAGGTAAATATCTCATGCTATAGCCGCACTGGGTTAGGAGCTCGCTTCGAATTTATTTCATTCCACATGCGGCGCACTCACCTGGCGCGTTCCTATTTCAGATGACTCCCGCACAGCTGCTCAAACGAGCTCAACAATTCCGCAGCGAGCGTGTTATTAGAAATCACTATACATAATTTTCTTGCAAAATGATCTGCATTTTGTCTCCTATATGGCCGCTGTTTGGGTATTGGCGTTAATATGCACAGACGAATACGTAATATTCTGGACGAACAGATTCGTAATATTCTGGAAACATCATTTGTCTTTACCCTCTCGATTAATACTTCGCATAAAGAAATTACAACGTTGCAACGTTAAATATAATAACTTAACAATTTTTGCAACGTTTGCCAGGATTTTCTTGTACGTATGTTCACTCGCGTTTCATGCAACAATATCTGGGCATGCTCTATCGACGAACAGAGGAATGTACAGCCTAAAGAGTAATTTATTTACTTATTTCTGTTCATCCCAAGTAGCCACTTGGATAGTACAAACCTGAGCTTTACTTAGGCCACAAAGACACCAGTTGTAAGTCTTCTCAGGGTCCAAAACCATCTTGAATGGCTTTTTGTCGTAGATTTGACCGTTTTCAGGTTGAGAACTTGCACTATGGAATTCTTCAAGCAAGTTCTTCGGTATTATAGAAGAATCCTTCTCACTTCTCCCTGACTTCGAAGAGAATGTCTGGAAAAAGAAATCTAAGATTACCACCGAGAAATAAGATGCACTACACTAAAGCTGGGATAGCTAGAATATAAATAAAATTAATGAAAATGCTATCGCAGGGGGGAGAGGTAGTGGAGTTTCATTAGACTACCATGACAATCACCATGCCTGTGCCTTCAAAATCCAGACATACAATTGAATTGCTACAAAACAAGATCTTTTCTAGAAAAAGAGTATCCTCGATTACCTGCAGGCGGGTTTTAGTCACATTTCGAGTGACGGTAGTGATCCCACAAAGTGAACGACGATACACAATTCCAAACATGATAGCAGAAGTTGAGCGCGTATACGCAGTTAATTACTTATTCCAACGGGGTGTTTATATTACTAATAAAATATCACCGCTTATGTGTTCAAAAATAAAGTCAGAATAAAAACATCGCCAAACCAAATATTTTCAACAAAATCAGACCCGGAATGATAAGAACCAATAACCTACTACTGATATGCTGATAACAGAAGAATGCATTTCGCCGCTATCTGTATTTTTTAATATTTTTTCTTGACTATTTGTAATGTTAATACAAATAAAAATTATGCCCAATAGAAGTATTATCCTTGATAGAAAACCTGAAAATTTTTAGATTAATCTATAATCCATAAGTGTTTAATATTTACATGTATTTTGTGATTAAGTAACCTCACGTAACCTTCTTGTATTGATAAAACATTGTGATTATGATTACGAATGATAATAATACGTCAACAATTTTCTTTGGATAAGTTTTACTTTTGTGCTCATGCTAGATTAGAATCTAAAATCCCACCTCTAAAATCTGCAGTTGCATTTTACTCAACGCGCAGTTTATTGCTGTTATCATATAGCTAGTAAGTCACGTAATCAACTGGCATTCATCCTTTTATGATTGGCACTCTCTCCTCATGAATCATGAAATGTGTTTGCTTTCAGGGTATTCTACTTCTGTGCAAACGCAAGTATGGCCATGAAGATAGACATACTCGAAGAAAAACCACATTTTAACCCTCATGGACTTGGTAAGCAGCAAATTTTTCATGTCCTGGAAAACGTTATTTGGGTAATTTGTATGCATACTGTGTGTAGTATTGTATAGGTGGTCTACGTTCAAACTTACTTGTCACGTAATGTTCAACCCGGCAGTTCGGCGTCGTGAGATGAGGATTCTAAACGCAGGGGGCTTCTACAGGACAAGAAAATGTGGATGGTACATTGTTGACCAAATGCCAAAAGTTAATTTTTTTAATGTAATTTGGAGGAGAATAACAGTTGGTCGGCCGCAGAGTAGGTGTAAGTCCTGAAGAGGCTAAGCTTCAAATTACAGTTTCTACGATAAAGCTGTGCTTCAGCGCCGGCCTTAATTCTGCCGCTAGTGATGCTCCAAAATAAGGCTTACTGAAGCTGTAATTTGTGCCTTGAGACTGATCTTATCTTCTTCCTCTCAGAAGGCGTGCTCTGGATCATTGGGATACCAACCTCTAGTAAGTTTGTCGAGTCAATATTGGAGGTCAGGTCCTGAAGGTTTAGGCGCGTAGAGGTCTTTTATATACTTGGAGTTGATCGTAGTTCTTGGAGTGAATGACTGATGACTGATAGTCATGATCACATAGTTGCTAGATGCACCCTCTTCCCGTGATTCATGCAATTTATAAGTCCACATTGCCAGGTAGCCACTTTACGAAGACTATGCCCCTCTTTCTCACCAATCACAATCGATTCCAAGAGAAACGACCTACACTGTCATCTCCTCTCACCCTGGATGATTTCTTAACTTTCCTTTTTTGTTCATAGGCGATCCAAATGACAAGAGGTTGAGAAAAGTTGAATCAGAAGTCCTGATTCCGAAGAAAGTTAGGGAGAAAGCCAAGCTGGAAAAGTGTGCTTCGGAGGTTTCGGGTAAGCCATTTGGTACTTACGATTTCAATGAATGCCCAGAGGATTTTATAATGGGACTGCCGTTGGCTGTTAAATGCATGAAATATATTCCCGCACGATGTTCATCATTATCTTGTCACACGACGGAAAAGTACTTGACGTCAATACTAATTCTCTACCGAATTCGGTGCTTTACAGATTTTCACAAATGCTGTACAGAGCATGGCATCACTTTGGTCTTCTCGTGTCGGAAAGAAAACCAAAAAATGAAAGACTGCCTCGCTCTATGGTTTCGAGATGAGGGATTTAAGAAGCAATGCGAACAGGAGTATCTGGATGAACGATCCAAATATCGCCTGACCGGGAAAAAAACAAGTGAACGTATTAGGCGTATGTAAAGACTCAGAAACTTACAACAACAATTACTTAGTGCTTCATTGTATGATTATGTAGAAAGGTAAATGAATATCTCTGTTACTTTTTGAGAGTATTATTTCTGTCCACGTTTACCTGTAAAGTAATAGTCTCAAACAACTAATAAAAAAAAAAAAAGTTTACCTGGTTTAAACTAAAGAAATGGTCAAAAAATATATAATGTGATGAAACTTACGAGCCTCATTCTTTATTACTATGAAATCTAGATTAAGAGAAAAGCTAGGTAGTTGTCACGCACTTGCTCAACTATACTGTATCATTTAATAATTATAGCATTACGCACAATTCCAATATTTTAAGCGTTTTATTTATTTTTATTTTTTTCCTCTGGAAGCTAACAATAAAATATAAGCGTCAGAACCGGAAAAATCTCTTAAATTGTACAAAAGATTGAACACCGGATTTCTGTCTGTTGGCTGGCTGGTCATAGAACTAGTATAAATTATTCAGAGGTGTCAATCATTGTCGTAATAATTAATATCAGCACCATATAACTTTTGTATAGGTCAGTTCTACCTGCATAAACAAAAATATAACATTTATTGATTGATATCAATATCAGCAGGAAGGCCAGAGTACAAGGATGTCCTCCAGGGAGGGCCTGTAAAATGTTGACACGCTGAGTCAACTCCTCAGTTGCAAAAAATCGACATTTTCTAGAATCAGCAATGGAAGATGTAGGTAGGGATCCTAAAACCAAACTGACCAATGGAAGGAAGGTTTGATCTGACAGTGTGTTGGGTTTAGGGTCGCTAAGTAGATTGCCAGCAGGTACTAATCAATATTGGCTTCACTTGAATTAATTTTCCAATTGAGGATATATAATATTCCGTATTGGGGAGCCAAAAATGCCATATGTCGGAACATGCCATTTGTCAGAACATGCCGTGACGAAAAACGTATATAAGCGACCCTAGCTGCAGTTGGTGCTTAGGTACTTTTCAGATAGGTTCTGCTGTGAGCATCGATAACCTCACAGAGTTCATAACCTCCTGAATGATGAGTTGCGTTTTGATTTGAGCTTGGAAGTTGGTTGCTCTAGCTCCACGGCTTGTGTTTCGTCTGAGTCAACGTAAACTACTTGTAAAACTGCATTTTTAATCATTTCAACAAGAAATATCATTTCATCTACAAGATACTCAAATCTCCGTTCACACCTAACAACAGGTGAGTATTGGTTTCGTTTTGTAAGTCAACCTTATTTTCGCTGATGGTGAACGAATTAGCTGGATCTATTGTGTGTCATCGTGCTCAAAAATCCGTTTCATTAGAAAAATGGATGTGAGTCTGTATTGTTTGACCATGAAGTTCGCCTTATTTGCACCTAGTTGAAATAGCTATGGATTCCGGCTGTGTGGAAGTAGGTATCACCCAGGCACAATATAGTGTAGTAGTATCTAAGTGTGGACCCTACGGAAAGTGCAAGTAAATTGCTTTGGAGATGAATGAAGCGTGCCGTAGAAAATTCCAGTTTGGCAAGACCGGACGGGTTCTATGAGGATGGATATGGCGTTGTAGAATGAAGGATGGTTGTCTATATCTATGCCGGTTTTATCCAAATATTTTCATGCTCGTAGCGTCCCTGTATTTTGGTTTTTGTACAGGTTTCGCCTATGAGCTAGTGTGGATTAGATCAGTCGTTTTGATGAGGATAATGGTCATTAAATTCTGATTATGAAAAAAGTAAAAGTTGTAGTAACAAAATTGTAATTAGAAACTGACCAATATTCAATTCTCAAATATCTAGTCCTTTTGCAAAGCTGGTAAAGGAAATTGTCTTCTTCAGCGGCTGTGTAGTCTCGCGTGACTTCCCTTCGAAAGTACGAATCACTTGAATGAGCCCAAACTCTACCTCACCCTCATCGATGGCTTATATCCCCCCCCCCCTCTGCGCCTCCCAGTTGTCAGGGCTGTTTCCTCTCTAATTTAACTTGCACGAATTCAAAAAGTTCTTTGAGAGGGCATCATGTAGTTGTACTCCAGATAAGTCTTTCCCTCATCCCCCTTCGAGAAAATGTTTAAAAAATAAATCATTAAACACTCCATTCCATATTTGCAAAAATACTGAATTTTATAAGACATTTGAAAAAAAATTACTAAAAAATGTGTCGTCTGCTTTCATATGCTGCTGTCATTATTCGAGTTCATGCTCTCAAATTCAGTTGTCTTCTAAGCTCACGTTCTCTTCCAACAGGTGAACATGGATCGTCTTCTTAGATTGGGAGGCAGTATGCCTGGGTTGAGTCAGGCTCCTCCCCCTTCAGACGCTCCTGTTGTAGACACAGCTGAACAAGTGTACATTTCATCCCTTGCTCTACTGAAAATGCTGAAGCATGGTCGAGCTGGCGTCCCCATGGAAGTGATGGGTCTTATGTTGGGTGAATTCGTTGATGACTACACCGTCAGAGTTATAGATGTTTTTGCAATGCCTCAAACTGGAACAGTAAGTTTGTTTTTTTCTTCTTTTTCATAGCATTTTTACGTCAAATTGAAGGTTTTCATTTCAAATGGAAGGTTTCAATCTGGAGGATGACATAGTACATGATTCAATTCTGGAAAAGCAATATCAGTAAAAATCAACAAATTGTTTAACGTAAGTCTCTTCCTGCAGCAACTGCTGTCAGGTTTATAGCATTCGTGAAGCAAGTTGTAACTAACGCAGCAGTTTTATTCAAGAAGACGATATTTCAAAACTCCATTGCTCCTGTAAGCCACCACCATTCACGTTAAAATATCCAGAGCTGATGGTCCCGTAAAAATTCATCATTTCACATACGGAAATCGGGAAGAGCAGAATATCAACGATAAATTCAAGATGTTCACTCACTCCAAATGACCAGAAGCCGTACAAATCTTCACTGATGGCTCAAAATCCGGGAATTCAGTTGGTTGTGCCTTCTTTGACGCTTCCAACAATTACTATGAGACGTACAAACTATCAAACATGACTTCCATCTTCAATGCTGGAGCAGCTGCGATCCTAAAAGCCGTTGAATACATCGAATGATCAGGAAGAAATTGGGAATGCCTAGTGTGCACCGACTCTCTCAGTACATTAAATCCAACCCAACCCCCTACAAGTGCCGTGGTTTTCAAAAAAAGGCATCACCTTGGACAAACCATTTTCCACCTGAGGGTAAACTGTGGAGTCTGCGAGGCGTTCCTATACCTCATCAACCAACAGGAAACGGGTAATGTCGAAAATGTGGAGCTTCAATACGATCACTCGAACACACAATATTATGGAGTGCCAAGATTACGATGGTCCAAGAAGAGTGTTGTTCAGTTCTATTGCGAGAAAAACAAACATTAATGTAGAGTATCGTGCCATTCTAGCTTCCAGGAATATTTATGTCTACAAAGAACTATTAAATTTTATAAATGAATGTAAATAGAAAGTTTGATGGAGCATAATTTAATATTATGGCTGTATACAGTTTTGTAATGCCAATAAAAAATTTAAAAAAAAAACTAACGGCGGTAATTAGAGACTTTAGAATGAGGCAATCAACAGGAACCTTCATGAGGATTCTGCGAAGGGACGGATGGAATGTCTTCTTTATGCTGTGTTGCACGGAGTAGGTATTTTCAAAATCTACGCAGGCTAGCTTTGCGGCATTTAAAATTTGGAACCATTTCCGTCAACCTCCTATTTAAAAAAGGAAACCTCCAATTTGACACGAAAATGCTATAAACTGTACTCTCTATACATTTTCACATTTCTTCAGATACTGAACTCGGCGGGTTTTTCACTATCTTGATCATTTGGGAGCTGCATGATTGTGTTCTATTGCTTTTTCACCTGTGTTCATTCTAGGGTGTAAGTGTGGAAGCTGTTGATCCAGTGTTCCAAGCTAAGATGTTGGATATGCTAAAACAAACGGGTCGACCTGAAATGGTTGTTGGTTGGTATCATTCCCACCCTGGTTTTGGCTGTTGGTTGTCTGGCGTCGATATAAATACTCAGCAGAGTTTTGAAGCACTCTCCGAGCGTGCTGTAGCAGTTGTTGTGGATCCAATCCAGAGCGTCAAAGGTAATGTAACGATTTATGTTCTTTGTTAATTAATTTATTACAATCGTTCACTTGAATACACTGTTCACATTTGCGCACTTACACAATCACAAAGCACAATTCACGGTTGCGGTTGTTGCACTATTTATAACACGGCACAATTTATAACACGTGTCTATATTCAGACTCCAAACTGAACTGCCCTGGGTCCCTTTTATACTGGCTGCCTTGGCCGAGAACCTTCTTGAACCTTCCCTGGTTCTGGTTCTGGGAACTTGACGTGCTGTCTCGAGCCAATGGGAAGGTTCCAGCCAATTCAATACACATGAATGTTCGAGAGCGACCCTTAGCCCTCCACAGGTCATTGACCCTGCAACGCCGGCCGCCCAGGAGACTGGCACAGGTGCCAGCTCGCAACTGTAACATTTTATCATTTATTTGTATCTGCAAATTAGGTATTTGGTCTCACTATTACCTGATCTTATTACTTGTAATAGAACTGCATCATGTCGGAAAAGTTTCAACTGGTTTCAATGTCAATATACTGTAACGATTTATGTTCTTAGTAAATAATTTATTAACAATTGTTCACGACAGTACATACACTGTTCACATTCGCGCACTTACACAATGACAGAATCACAATACACGATTGTAACGCGGTTGTCGCACTATTTATAACGCGGCACGGCACGATTTATAACTTGAAGCGTCTATATCCGGACTCCGAATTGAACTGAACTGTGCGGCGTTTCTGGGCCCGTTTTTATACCTGGTGCCCGGTCGAGAACGTTCTGGGAGGAACGGGGAGGTTCCCGAATGTGCGAGACCCTTAAACCTCCACAGGTCGCCGACCTTGCGACGCCAGTAGCCCATTTGACCGGCGCCAGTGTGAGCTCGCAACACTGCCCCCTCCTTAGAATTGTTCTGTCCCAGAACAATCTTGGGCATCTGTTCATCACAGGGCTCATGTCGATAGCGGCATTTATCACCATTCTTGCAGCTGCCTTGGCGGTAGAAATAGCAGTCCACAGTCTTCACATCAGTTCTTCCATGAGGATTCCAGGTACACACCCGCACCTCAATCTGGGTCCCTTGGAAAATGAACTCCAACATGTTACGGACTATCCTCCAATCCAATTGGTCCAAGCCACAACCAATCTTGGGTATTGCCAACTTCTTCATTCCCTGCTTAATGAGCAGCTTCTTCAGGGCAAGTAGCGCATCCCAAAGAGTCCTGTAGGTTGGCTTCTGGTGGGAAGACTGTTTTGTCACTAGATACACTATCAGCTGGTTGGCTATCCTCAGTGACAATGCTTTCCCAATGCGTGGACCTTGCCGCTGCAACTGGTCGACATTACCATATTTCTTCTTGAATATTTCGGCAATTCCTCTCGACATTTTGAGGTCGGCAGCTACACAGTGTGCTAGCGCATAATCTTTTCCAACGTCAAAAAGGTTCTCACGCACTTCGTTGGTGACTCCAAATCTCGCTTTGCTAGTCCCTCCATAGTTCTTCATGAACATGTTGAACTCCAGGGTTGCCGGGTCTTCTATACTTGATGGTGTAGTCACTGTCCTCGATAGGTCTTCCTGCGTCGAACTGTCCCACGAATGCTGCCAGCCGATTATGATGTACCACTCGCGGTTTCCCTCTTGGAGTTCTTCGAATCCTGTAGATGACATCGTTGATTCTTTTCATGATTTCGTAGGGTCCTTCCCAATCCTTCTGGAGTTTCGGTGATAGTCCTCGCTTCCGACGCGGATTGTAGAACCAGACAAGATCGCCTGCTTGGAAACCCACCTCAGTTGCCTTTATGTCGTATCGAGTCTTCATCCGGTCACTGGCTATTCGGTCCATTGGGCTTCCCACATTGTACTGCAGCATCTTTGCCCTCGGTTTCACAGTTGGTCCCTGCCCGGCATTGCATAGCAAACACTTCTTACACCAATCTTTGACAGATTGTTTGCTATCTACCCAGTAAAAACGCTCTCTAACCTTCTGTAGCGTTTTTGTGATGCCAAAATGTCCTCCTGATGTTCGATCATGGAGATGCTCCAAAACCAAGGGAACCAACTTTTGTGGAACAATGATCTGCGTCCTTGTCTCAGTACCATCATTGCTCTCCAGGCGACGTTTCAGGATTCCTCCTTCCAGAATGATAGAGTTCCACTGCGCCCAATAGGTTTTTATAGTTGGACTACGATGTCTAATTTCTGGCCAACTGGGTCTCCTGTTGGTTCTCTTCCAATCCAGAAGATCCTTTAGCTCCTGGTCTTCTGCTTGCCGCTCCTGCAAGTGCTCTGGCTGCCACTCACCCAGGATAATTCTGGTCCTCCGTAGGTGTTCTTCCTGCTGGTCCGGTCTTGAGCTGTGGCCGCAGTTGTCCAGAATAGGTCTCCTCTTCTTGCCCGTCTTGTAACTGTGAGAGGACTCCCCCAATTGCCAGCATCTGAGTTGTCGTTTGAGGTCCTCCCAATCGGGCTCTTGCTTCAAACGCCTTAGTACCCTCTCAACGATGTCCTCTTCTTCTTCCACTACCTGTCTCAGACGTGCTCCGCTCCGGTGAGAGGCTTGCTTCGCAGCCTCAAATTCCAAAGCATGCGCCAGGGCATCGCACAAGGTCTTTGGGCGTGCGAGTCTCAATGCTTGCTGAGTTTCACTGTCCCTGATTCCATCTACGAAAGTCTGGACAGCGAGCTGCTCCAAAAAGTCATCAGGCGCTGTAGGGTAAGCCAGTCTCACCAGTCTTGCAATGTCCGCTTCAAATTCCTGTAGCGTCTCGGTGGCCCTCTGGTTCCTGTCGTTTATCTGCACACGGTAGACTTGTTGTAGATGAGCATCTCCGTATCTCATATCCAACCTGGCAGTCAACAATTCGTAATTGTTCTGATGGCTAGCCGGTATTGTCTGGAGAATGTTCAAGGCTTCTCCACGCAATGCAACTATTAGAGCTGTTGCTTTGTCATGTTCGAGCCATCCATTTGCAACAGCTGCAGCTTCAAATTGTCTCTTGTATGTTGACCATGGTACCTTTCCGTCAAATGTAGGTGGTTTAATCTTATTTCCTCTGGTTCCTGTAAACTGTTCTTCATTGCCACTGTTGAAGCTGGCTTCTGCTGGTATATCCATGTGTCTCAACTTTCCTTGATTGCTTCTCTCTAGTGCTCGAATTTTGTTTTCAATTTCGTCTCTAACCTGAGAGATCTTATCATCAAATGCAGAGATCTTATCGTCAACTGCAGAGATCTTATCGTCAACTGTGTTGGACAATGAATTCAAATTGTCCTCCAGTCTGACTACATCAGTTTTTATGTTGGCAACATCACTCACTATTTTATCCATATGACTCACCAAATTCTCTTCAATTCTTTTAGAATTCTCTTCCATTTTCCGTGAGTTTTCTTCAAACAGTTGTCTAGAATTCTCTTCGATTCTTTTAGAATTCTCTTCCATTTTCCGTGAGTTTTCTTCAAACAGTTGTCTAGAATTTTCTTCCATTCTTCTAGCATTCTCTTCCATTCTTTTAGAATTCTCTTCCATTTTCCGTGAGTTTTCTTCAAACAGTTGTCTAGAATTCTCTTCAATTCTGGTGATATCATCCACAAAGTCAAAGTTGTCTGGGTCATGACCTTCTTCAACCAAGTTCTCCTTAAGTCGTAGGCGTAGATCTGCTTTTGTTCCACCGGTAGGTAAGCCGCGCTCTTCCAGCTCTTCTTTCAGCTGTTTAACTTTCAAATCGGTCAACTTCATTTTGTTCGTTTTTAAGAGTTCAAACGCGCAGTAACTCACTAAAGTCACTATAACACTTTATAACTACTGTAAAACACTGTAACACTTTAACACTAACTATTGTCCAACACTATAACACTAATTTGTAATCCCACTTCTGACACCAATTGTAACGATTTATGTTCTTAGTAAATAATTTATTAACAATTGTTCACGAGTACATACACTGTTCACATTCGCGCACTTACACAATGACAGAATCACAATACACATTGTAACCGGTTGTCGCACTATTTATAACGCGGCACGGCACGATTTATAACTTGAAGCGTCTATATCCGGACTCCGAATTGAACTGAACTGTGCGGCGTTTCTGGGCCCGTTTTTATACCTGGTGCCCGGTCGAGAACGTTCTGGGAGGAACAGGGAGGTTCCCGAATGTGCGAGACCCTTAAACCTCCACAGGTCGCCGACCTTGCGACGCCAGTAGCCCATTTGACCGGCGCCAGTGTGAGCTCGCAACAATACCTTCTTCTGATCTAAATTCAATGCTATTTTCGACTTCTGTACCTCACTCATTGAAATCGGTTCTGGAAATCCTTTGTATAGTTTGGATTCTTTTGGTATCCCTTTAGTTTTACAATGTTAAAACTGACATATCCATATCCTATCTGGAGTAATGGCAATCTCTTGGTACGCTAAATATGGCTTGAGCTTGACATGGATTATTGCAATATGTAAAATATGTTATAGAGCAGTCGCTAATTCATGCAGTTACCATAGCTTGTGATAGTTCTTAATTGGTCAACCAATAATGACGTTGGCAGCTTTCATGTTTTGCTTTTTGTTTTAATTACAGGAAAGGTAGTAATTGACGCTTTTCGGTTAATCAACCCCAACATGATGGTGCTTGGACAGGAACCTAGGCAGACGACTTCTAATTTGGGTCACCTACAAAAACCTTCTGTTCAGGTAACGTCTCACTTATTGCCCGGTGACATAATGAAAGTATGCATGAGTCGATATTTGAACGGAGTGATTGTATTATTTTAAAATGCAAAATGTTCTCTCAGGCTCTCATCCATGGCTTGAATAGACATTACTATTCTATTAGTATCAACTACAGAAAGAACGAGTTGGAACAGAAAATGTTGCTCAATTTGCATAAAAAGTCCTGGATGGATGGTCTCATGCTGAGCGACTACCAAGAAAACTGCAAAATCAATGAAACAACCGTCAGCGACATGCTTGATTTGGCTAAGAATTACAATAAGGTAAGTCCAGACCTCATGATTTACATCCATTCTAGATGGAACTGCTTGTAGTGATACGAACCTAATAATGTAAATAGGGATAGAAGGATTTATTTCTCGCTAGGAATTTTTCGAGAAGTGCAACGATTGTTGGCAAAACATAGTGTACCGAGTTTGATGGTTGTTGTACCCCTCGTAATCCTTGAATGTTTTTGTCCAGAAACGATCACAACATTGTGTTGGTAGGTTTTAGTTGAAGTAGTTCTGCTACGTGAATTTTGACTATTTCCCGATTCTTCAAAATACTCTCAAGGGTTTCGAGAAAAAAATCCAAACGAGAAACATCATATTCGTAATCGAAAACAAACTCCTGAGGACCCTAGTAGCTTTTTGAATATTGTTGTCGAGGTTGGTCAACTCATTTATCAAACATGGAGACTAATTTAAACCTCGGACCAGGCGCATGGAAATTTATTTCCTTAACATGGGGAAAATGAGGGAAACAGTGGGTTGGTGGGTCCCTGACCCATTCCAATCGATTCCGTGTCCAAACTTTGGTGGATAATGATACCCCACAAGCCTAGGTACCAGAAATCTTGAAAACAGAGGCCACCAATCGTTCCAAAACTCGTCTCATTGGATTCAGCGTCCAAAAGTTAGTTGAAAATCATAATCGACACGCCTAGGTACCAGAAATCTCGAAAACCCATATTCAAAATGGGTTATAGATACCCCCATAACCTCTTCCAGTGGGTGTCAATCGTTCTGGGACCCTTTTCATTGGATTCAGCGTCCAGAATTTAGTGGAAAACTATACCCCACACACCTAGATTGCAAAAATTCCTTTTCTCAAAATTCACATTTTGACCCCTACCCCACCCAAATTTGTTCCGATTGGGTTGAAAAGTTTCAAGGACCAACTAAAGCCATGAACGGACTCCTTACCAAAATTTCTGATTTTTAGAATAATTTCTACTACCATAGTCGGCGTGCTAATTTTGATCTAGACATCTTGAATCGTCCAGAAAAACATTTTGGGCCGAATCGGAGAGATTGACTTTTTGCATGAAAATGGATCAAAAACCTTGTGAATTTTGGAGAAACTTACGAATTTAGCTAGCTTTTGAATGGTGTGTACATAACCTAGTGATTCCTCGTAAGTTAAATAAAAAAGAGGGGGAAACTATTTTTTAAAACCATTTATATTATTAACACATTTAAACCAGTCCTTTTAGTCACTATTCAATCATCACATTTTGTTTAATTTAAAACAAATTTCAGGCTCTTGAAGAGGAAGAAAAAATGACTCCGGAACAACTGGCCATCAAGAATGTCGGAAAGCAAGACCCCAAACGCCATCTCGAGGAGAAGGTGGACGTCCTGATGTCTTCTAACATCGTGCAATGCCTCGGCGCGATGCTTGATACGGTGGTATTCAAGTGAAATTTGATACTTCTGAATTTTCCTTTTGATTTCGGTTATTATTATTTAAACTGGCCAACTCTCACGATGTGATGATTTTAATGATAATCTCATCAAAGGTCCATATTATTCTTTTTCTGTTCAAAATCGACCTACATATTTCTACTTCTTGTCCCTAATTTTATTAATAAAAAGATTTTTCAACTAATGTGATATTTGTATTTGATTCGACATGGGATTTTTCCAAACAGCTTCAACATCTCTTTAGCCACTGTATATTATAATTGAATACTATGCTGTTTTGAAAATAATTTTTCCGTGTAATTTTACATGATTTCATGATAATTAGTTTAGCAAGGCGATTTAAACGTCCGCCTGCCGCTCAGCCCTTTGAATTCTGTCCCGCTTCCTGTGAACAAGTGCGGGTCGAAAATTGGAAAGCGTGTTGATCATCTCAACAAATTGAAGGTGGGTGGGGGCGGCTGCAGAAAAATATTTGAGTTCATGACCTGCCGCTAGGAATGGTGAGCATAATTCTAATTCTAACTTCAGAACTGGAAGAAAATTCGTTGAATCAATGTTCAGTGTAACAAAAGACCTGTTGGAGAGTATAGTCGAGTACCCATGATTATTCACAAACCCTATTCGTCTGTAGGTGCGAATTTCTGAGGGAACAAGACAGTAGGAATTTCGTTCACGAGAATGGGTAGGGGAAATATTCTTAACAAGCTGCTTGGAACACGGTTACATAAGTTGTGAAGAAATGCAGCAGATCCAAAACTGCTCCCTAAAGCATCGCTTACTGTAATATATAAATATGCTTACTAGACCATCGCAGCCACTAAGCCAGATAAGTTGCATTTCAGGCTTCCACAGATGCGACCACTTGTCTACAAGTCCTTGGAACAGTGAGCCGACCAGAATCTAGAGCAGGCCATCATATTTTTTTAGTCAAGCCGCTTCGCTCTTTAGGAAACCCTGGGAGATACCAAAATCAATATTATTGCATTAACCAAAATCCGATTTAAAAGAATGTCTAACATAGGACCGACAACATACAGTATTAGGGACGTTGCATAATCTATCAATTTGAAACACAATAAAGCATAGCGGTACCACCACCACCCAACATTATTCCCTCTGGGTCATTTTTTCCAACAGTGAACCTGACGGAATGGATAAAATATTTGTGCCGAATTTGAACTACAACCATCGCTTTAGGTAATTGAGGTGAAAAACTACAAAAAATGTAGTCGAGGCCATATGAATTTCCACCTCTCCAATTCATGCTACTAAGTATTGAAACGACATTAGAATGACCTGAAATAATTGTAGCTTTAAGTAAGGATTTTATTTATTCATTCCTATCATATTATTAATGCTGAGTGTAAATAAAAAGTGTTTTTACCATTACTGACAATTAAGAGGGCTGGTCTATGTAAACTGAATCGAACATTAATATCATTATCCACAGTTGCACGGTTGACAATTTTGGATACCTACCTCATTTTTGGATCATTAAATAAATGTGAAATACTGGTCAGTTTTCATTAAAAAAAAAGGTCAAACTCTCCGATTCGGCTCAAAAAATTTTTTCTGGGCGTTTTAAGGTATCTAGATCAAAAAAGGTCAATGTCCGTCCGCCATACGCCGTTGTCCATTGTCCGTGCCGTTTTCGGTAGTAGAAAATTTTCTAAAAATCAGAAATTTGGGTCAGGGGTGTGTTCCCGGCCTAGGACGGTCCTCGAAACATTTCAGCCAGATCGAACCAAATTTGGACGGGGTGGGGGTCCAAATTTGCTTTTTGAAAAAGGGATTTTCCAGATTTTGAATATGTGTTTTCGAGATTTCCGGTACCCAGGCGTGTGGGGTATCATTCCTCTCTAAACTTTGGACGCTGAATCGATTGGAATAGTTCCAGGACCCACCACACCCACTGTTTGCCCCATTTCCCCCATGTTTTCATTAGTATTTTCAAGTTGTTGCTGCCTCGGGTTGCTTTCATTAGAAAGCAACACGAAAACGAACTCCTAACGAGTATTCTCAAATGTGTTGCTGTTTCAGGTTCCTTTTATCAGACAGCAACACAAAAACGAATTCCACTATTCCCAAATTCCTGTCATTTCAAAAAGTTAATCTCTCCGATTCGGCCCAAAATTTTTTTTAGACGTTTCAAGGTGTCTAGATTAAAATTAGCAAATGTCCGTCAGCATTATCATATCGATCAAAACTAGAGTGTATATTTAAATAATAATACAATAAAGTTGACTTGGTATAAAAAAAATAAATAAATAAAAAATTATAAAAAAATGTCCGTCCGCCATCCACGCCAACTTTGGTAGTAGAAAATTTTCTAAAAATCTGAAATTCGGGTCAGGGGTCTGTTCCCGGCCTAGGACGGTCCTCGAAACTTTTCAGCTCCATCGGACCAAATTTGGGCGGGGTAGGGGTCAAAATGTGTATTTCGAAAAATGGATTTTTGAGATTTTTTTGCAATTTAGGTGTGTGGCGTATCATTTTCCACTAAATTCTGGTCGCTGAATCCAATAAAATAGGTCCCAGAACGCATGCCACCCAGGCATGTTCTGGTACCTGGGCGTGTGGGGTACCATTTTCCACTAAATTTTTGGCCCTGAATCGATTGGAATGTGTCCGGGACCCGCCACACCCACTGTTTCCCCATTCCCCCATGTTGAAGAAATGAGTCTCCGTACGCCTGGTCCGAGGAATAACCAACCCGTGTGAAAGAATTTGCAGCGTTTTGAATATGTGTTTTCGAGATGTCTGGTACCTGGGTATGTGGGGTATCATTTTCCACTAAATGTTGGACCCTGAATCGATTGGAATGGGTCTGGGACCCGCCGCACTAATTTTGTTCCCCATTTCCCCCATGTTGAAGAAATGATTTTCCATGCACCTGGTCCGAGGATTAACCAACCCGTGTGTAGGAAATTGCAGCGTTTGAATATGTGTTTTTGGGATTTCTGGTACCTAGGCGTATGGGGTATAATTTTCCACTGAATTTTGGACGCTAAATCCAATGAGGAAGGTCCCAGAACGATTGGAACCCACCGGAAGAAGTTGTGGGTCAAATGGGTATGTATCCACCCATTTTGTATATGTGTTTTCATGGTTTCCGGTACCTAGGCGTGTGGGGAATCATTTTCCACTGAATTTTGGACCCTGAATCGATTGGAATGGGTCCAAGACCCGCCACACCCACTGGTTCCCCCATTTTCCTCATGTTGAAGAAATGAATCTCCATGCGTCCTGTTCGAGGAATAACCAACCCGTGTGTAAGAAATTAAATCGTTTATATTTTTAATGTCAGTGAGTAATCAATCTAAAGCGGCTATAATAGTTTTTGAAACATGGTCGGCCATTTTAACCGATTGGTGTAAACTTTCTACATTATCGTAAGTGGGATATTATTTCAATATCAACAGCGATAGGGTACTGGAATACCTGCTACTACTTGTACTACCTACCAGTTATTTTTCTTCTTTTTGGCTCATAGAGACCCCCTATCGAATTTTTATAGTAGAAAAATATTATAAACCTGGCATGAGTCTACAAGAAGGCTTTTCCTGCCGGGGCGTGCTTATAGGTCATTAGGGTCGCCAAGTCCTTAAACCATAATAGCGCTCCTAGTGGGTTGATTTCGCACTATCACATCTTTTGCAGTGTGAGGTGCGTAGTTTGGTTGACCTTCGCGTTGATGAGCTTGACAGGCGGTTTCCGTTTTATCAGTCCACCTTCATTATGTCTTGTTGTTTCCTCTTCTACCCATTCAAACCGATGGAATCAACGAAATCCGTTGTCTCCTCGTCCGTTGCAGAATATCTCGAGAAAGATAAATTGTGTCAGGTAAGTAGTATTCCTGTTGAACGAGTATTAAGTACATTTGTCGCGTAGATTGATCTGAGTGTAATCCAGTGGATTGATCTAAATTTATTTATCGTAAAAGGCACAACACCGGTCCTGTGAACCCAGTTATTGATCGTTTTAGGCTTCCTTTAAGCTGTTAGGACGACAATTATCTGGCGGTTGTTTATGTCTGTAACATTATTCTTCGTGATTATACTTTCTCATAGATTCAATCATTCGATATCTAGTTCACCTCCTTGTTACTCATTTCATTGATTTTAATCTGATAACATTAGAGAAACGGGGGAGAACTGTAAATATCAGGATGAAAATGATTTTAGTAATTAAATTTTGTGGGAAACGATGTCCAAGAAGCTATTATATATAGGATACGAATAGTTTTACTGGAATTTTTTACAATTCTGCAGCGAGACCATTTGCAGCACAGGTTATCATTTGACTTGTACGCGTCAACACCGGTCCTGAACCTATTCTTGAATAATGTTTTAGGTATAAAGAGGAAAGCAGTCCATTTTACACCTTTGTTTTACCCCTTGTCACGTGCGGAATGATGCATTGAAGCTTCTATGTATCACATTTCTCAAAAAAACGAATGCAAGACATTCACTCCGAACTATGATATTCTTAAATAAACTTGATAGTTATTGCTGTGGTGCAGAAAGCTTGATGGTTTTGATGGGTAAAAAAGGACTTCGACGACTTCCTGAGGGTTTTAGGATGCTTGGACCTTCTGTTGGGGTTTTCCAGTCATTCCTAATCAGTATTTATTTTTTCCCCCATTCGAGGGATAACCAACCCGTGTGTAATAATTTGCAGGGTTTTCTTTTTAGAGGCATCGATTCCAAGTTGTTCATGATTTAACATTGTTTTTGTGTTTTCGACCTGACGCCACTAAAACTATCACTATAACTCCCATATTTTACGAGATACTGTTGAAAAGAGCGTCAAATTTCCCTTCTGGTGGAAAGGAATAAATCAATAATTGAGTACTGGTATTCACTACTTTAGCCTTAAGTTAGGAAATGAATGAAAACGCAAAGCCGTGTCAACTTTCAACCGGGTAAAGGAAAAAGGGTTCCCGAAAAAAAGGTTACCTTCCAAAAATTTATTTTTGTTACACAATTCTAGGTAAAGATGACGTTTTGAGCGCATTTTTTTAAAAACCAAAATCGTGGTTTTCTCGTGGAAGTAGCGAATTCCTCGAACTTTAAAGGTATTTGCCGACTACTGTACTATTTTTCAAGCTGAATTAAACTTCAATTGAGAATTAGGAGCCCATCTCCTACTCAGATTTGAAACTGGGGTTAATTATGACCGTATTATTGACGTCAGGTCGAAAACACGAGGAATAAATCTTGAATTGTGAATAACTCTGAATCGCAGAAGAAAGCTCTACAGACACTTCTTGTTGCAAATAAATTATAGAATCGACCGTTTGAACGCTGTCAACCTTAAACACTCTGTATACTGCCAGTACTTCAATTAATTTTATTAAATTATGTATTTATTGGTAAAAAATATTTGAGATTGGCTACTGACAGCCAACAAATTTTTGTATAATGACATTGATTGTTCAAGTAGCTATTGCTGTCCGATTTGCTATTTTAATTCTTCCGTTATGTTTACAGGAAATATGCGAAACTATAACCAAAAGCGTCGAAGGTCCCTTGGTCCAGAACAGCTGCTCATTTCCTCAGGAAGCGTCGTCTTTGCTGCCGGAGTTGAATTCGGGTATTTCCTCTTTGTAAATTTTTGTAATGAGAGTTCTGAGTTAAGTTAAGTGATGCCAGTTTTTGAAAAGGTCAGGGTGACAGTTGAAAACTTCCCCAAGACCTAAAGAAATTGTCTTGAGGTTAGTGGGTAACAAAAGTGTGGCCAAACTGTCACACAATTGACAATAAACAATTAACAAATCCCGTTTTGGTTGGTTATTCCTTGAATAATCAACCTATGTTTTCATGCAAATGGTCAACCTCTCCGATTCGGCTCAAAATTTTTTTCTGGACGTTTCATGATGTCCTGATCAAAAACGCTGCAAATTCTTACACAGGGGTTGGTTATTCCTTGGACCAGGCGCATGGAGACTCATTTCTTCAACATGGGGGAAATGGGGAAAAAGTGGGTGCGGCGGGTCCCAGACCCATTCCAATCGATTCAGGATCCAAAATTTAGTAGAAAAAGATACCCCACACGCCCAGGTTCCAGAAATCTCGAAAACACATATTTAAAATGAGTAATATATACACAATTTGACCCATTACTTCTTCCAGTGGATGCCAATCGTCCTGAGACCCACTCCATTGGATTCAGCTTCCAAGATTTAGCGGAAAATGATACCCCACACGCCTAGGTTCCAGAAATCTCAAAAACACATATTCAAAATGGGTAATATATACCCAATTTGGCCCATAACTTCTTCCAGTGGGCGCCGATCGTTCTGGGACCCATTTCATTTGATTCAGCGTCCAAAATTTAGTGGAAAATGATACCCCACTCGCCTAGATCGCCCAAAATCTCGAAAATCCATTTTTCAAAAAACACATTTTGACCCCTACCCCGCCCAAATTTGGTCCGATTGGGCTGAAAAGCTTGGAGGACCGTCCCAGGCCGGGAACAGACCCCTGACCCAAATTTCAGATTTTTAGAAAATTTTCTACTACCAAAAACGGCGTGGACGGCGTACGGCGGACGGACATTGACCTTTTTTGATCAGGACATCATGAAACGTCCAGAAAAAAATTTTGAGCCGAATCGGAGAGGTTGACCATTTGCATGAAAACATAGGTTGATTATTCAAGGAATAACCAACCAAAAGGTCAATGTCCGTCCGCCGTCCGCCGTCCGCCGTCCACGCCGTTTTTGGTAGTAGAAAATTTTCTAAAAATCTGAAATTTGGGTCAGGGGTCTGTTCCCGGCCTAGGACGGTCCTCCAAGCTTTTCAGCCCGATCGGACCAAATTTGGGCGGGGTAGGGGTCAAAATGTGTTTTTTGAAAAATGGATTTTCGAGATTTTGGGCGATTTAGGCGAGTGGGGTATCATTTTCCACTAAATTTTGGACGCTGAATCCAATGAAATGGGTCCCAAAACGATCGGCACCCTCTGGAAGAAGTTATGGGTCAAATTGGGTATATATTACCCATTTTGAATATTTGTTTTTGAGATTTCTGGAACCTAGGCGTGTGGGGTATCATTTTCCGCTAAATCTTGGACGCTAATTTCAATGAAGTGGGTCCCGGAACGATTGGCACCCTCTGGAAGAAGTTATGGGTCAAATTGGGTATATATTACCCATTTTGAATATGCGTTTTCGAGATTTCCGGTACCTGGGCGTGTGGGGTATCATTTTCTACTAAATTCTGGATCCTGAATTGATTGGAATAGGTCTGGGACCCGCCGCACCCACTGTTTCCCCATTTCCCCAATGTTGAAGAAATGAGTCTCCATGCGCCTGGTCCGAGGAATAACCAACCCCTGTGTAAGAATTTGCAGCGTTTTTTAAGTGGACTGACACAATCTGTTTCCTCAGCTCGACCTTATGTTTATAGAATAGACTACTTATACTTGTAGAATAGAATATTATCGTTGGTAGAGCTTCATAAGGTGTGTTGCCTTAACACATTTTGCCATCTTTTGCATGAATTTTCCAAATTGGCCGACGTAACTCAGATAAAAGGGCAATATCCTGTGTCCTTGTTTGATTCGAGCAACCTTAACGTATCATGAATTGCCACAAAGGACCCATCGATGAAAAAATGCATTTAAGGTAACAGGTATTTGTATAATACTGCGATAAAACCGAGTTGGGGAAGAAACGGCATCAAATTTTGCCGTCTTAGCGCATCAGAGCTCTCTAAGGTATTCGATGAAAATATTAAAATGTTCGAATTCATTCTATTTCTATATTATTTCTTTATTTTTCATTCTAGATGAAGATGTTGAAGATATACTTCAACAAATTTCCGACCTCCTGGGCTCTCAACTTGGAGATAGTTCTCAGTGTACGGAGATCGATGGTAAGAACTTGTCTAGATCAAAATTAGCAAATGTCCGTGCGCCGTCCACGCCGACTTTGGTAGTAGAAATTATTCTAAAAATCTGAAATTTTGGTCAGGGGTCCCTTCATGGCTCTAGTTGGTCCTCGAAACTTTTCAACCCGATTGGACCAAATTTGGGTGGGGTAGGGGTTAAAATGTGAATTTTGAAGAATGGATTTTTGAGATTTTTTGCAATCTAGGTGTGTGGGGTATCATTTTCAACTAACTTTCGGACGCTGAATCCAATGAGACGGGTCCCGGAACGATTGGTGCCCTCTGGATGAGGCTATGGGTCAAAATGGGTGCCTATTTACCCATTTTGTATGTGTGTTTTCCAGATTTCTGGCACCTATGCGTGTGGGGTATCATTTTCCACTAAATTTTTGACGCTGAATCCGATTATATAAATCCCGAAACGATTGGCGCCCTCTGGATGAGATTACGAGTCAAAATGGGTACCTATTTACTCATTTCGAATGTCTGTTTTGAGATCTCTGGTACCTAGGCGTTTGAGGTATCATTTTCCACTAAATTTTGGACCCTGAATCGATTGGAATGGGTTCAGGACCCGCCACACCCATTGTGCACCTGGTCCGAGGTTTAAATTAGTCCCCATGCGCCTGGTTCGAGGAATAACCAACCCGTGTGAAAGAATTTGCAGCGTTTTTAGGTCAATGTTCAGCGGTTGCAGTACGTTTTCGCTAGCAAAACTGTTGATGTCATAACGACCACTGGTTTATTCGGAACCTTAACCCTCCTTTACTCTCTCAACTGCCGACGTGTGTCCGATTGTTTTCATCTGTTTGATTTATAGTGACGAAATTTAGTGCCCAATTTTAGACCCGAGTTTTTGGTGACATTTAAATTGGTAATTTTAATTAGCGATGAATTCAAATAATTGTTGAATAGGGATTACGTTTTATGCATTTCTCTCATTCATTCATCCGTGTTTCATTTTTAGGGGCTGATGATTTGAGTGTTGACGAAATTCTTCGTAAAGCGGAACAAATTGTGAACGCAAGTACGCCGTATTTTGAGAGAAAAACATATTCAGACGCCGGCACTGGAATAGAAACGTTGCTGAAACCAATCACGAGGGGCGTGAAAAAGCTAGCAGGACCCATCTCGGTAGTGCCTCGTGCTGCAAGTTCATCCAAATCTAAAAGTGAAAGGGAAAGTCCCACAATCGGAAACAGTGTAAATTCAGACGAAAACGATGAGCTGAATTCTGATGAAGATGACGACGAATTTGAGTCTCCTAGACCCGAAACGCCTGTCAATGGGTCACCTTCTCTAAGGAAATCTCGGTCGGATACATTATGCCACCTAAAACTCTCTCAATCCGTCCAAAAATCTTTGTCGACCGGTGCATTTCACTTTTCGACAAATCAAGAGCCTGGATGCCAGGTTGTCGCTTCTGTCCAAAACCAGCAGACTGAAGAGAAGCGTTGTGAGGTTGGCAGCAAGGACTTGTCATTGTCAGATCTACAGGATGTTGTAGAAGAGATCCTTCCCGATGCTGCTGGGAGTGGTTCCGTCACTGTTGAGCACGGTAAGCTTTTTGCATAGGTCATGTAATGTTTACTCTCTCAATTTGGAGTTAAAAGCCCTACCGAAAGTATTGGTTCACCAATCAGTTTGTCGGTCGAAAACTTCACAAAATACGATGTGTTGATCGGTGAGTGAAATTCTAGTTAGTTAAGCACTTGCTATACTGAATAAGCTCCTTTGTTTGTTTTTTTCTAACGACAGCTGTTTTCTACGCTCGTGCTTATGATTTCAGTTGAGCTGGAATCAACCGTCAATCCACACGAGATAATTGAGCAGAAGGAAACTGCATTAGAGCAACAGTCTCATGAATGCCATCCATTGCTCAAGGAACCGTCGCTGACTCTCAAATCTACCGAATCGAAATTCGAAACAGTTGCTCAAGCCCAAGATACTGGCGCTGAAATCGAACGAAGTGAGCTCACAGCGTCCAAGTCTGGAGGAATAACGAAAAATGCTGTCATCCCGAAAGATCGGAGTATTCAATCCACAGTTGGAGAAGCGTTCGAGCCGCAAATTGAAAGCTATGCTAAAAATGCTAGGGCGGAACAAAGAACCATTAAGTCGGTTAAAACTCAGCCATCCAAATTGCAACCAAAGAGATGCAAAGTTGAAGACGAAGAATTCTGTTCGAATGAAGATCATTGCTCAACAATACTGAATCTCAGGACTACAATCAAATCACTTTCCACTAAGGTAGTCTATACATTTTTTCTATGTGCTTTTTCTAAAATTAATATTAGGACGTCAAATGAAACTGTTTAAATACTCACTCATTCAATACATACAGATTTCAGAATTAGAAAAAGTTGAAGAACGGGCTCGAAAAACTGACACGCTGGCTGCTGCAGAGCGGCAGAGGATAAAAATTCTTCAAGAAGAAGTAAGAAGCCAAGAAGATCTGATTTTGGGGTATCAACAAGAAAATCACCGCCTGACGAATGACATCATGTCCGCGAAGGTAGGAATTATAACCTCGTTTCCGTTAACTTCCTCATCGGTGATTCTCCTCATATCCGGAATAATGAGCAAATGGTTAGCTCCTTGAAATTGGTGATACGTGAGCGCTGGCTTCAAGTATTCGTTTAAAATAGTATTAACTGTACTCAATAGGTCGATACATTAGACGGAGAAGATATATTTGACGTGGATTATCTGTATTTTACCGTAGAGATGACAAGATTCCGCCAACTCTCTCAACGTGTGCGGATTCGTATGGTATATGAATTGGTCAAATCATTATCAACAACTGAAGTTTTCCGTTTGCCTTTCGTCTCAGTAGTCTCACGACTGGGTCAACTATGTACGATTTCGTGACAATAACCCACGCCAGTGATGGTTTTTTAAAGTACTTTTACCTCTTGGACTAATGAATGTATACATTTTGTTTGGCCTATCTCAATTTCACTGTGTAAATAGCGCTTCTAGGTTGTTCTCTATGCGACGGTACAGTGGAAGATGAGATTAATGAGATTAATTCCACATCTTCTTAGTGTTTTAGCATAACACGTAAAGTAGATTTATCATGCCAGATATCAGGTCCTTTGCAAGTTATGAGAATTTTGACAACTTCTTTCATATGTTGGGAAAAACCCATGGAGTCTCTGCATTTTGATGGTAGTATAACGAAGACATTATAAAATAGAACTGGTAAATGCAAATTGCCCTGCTATGACTCAAGGAGAATCGAGAACCTTTTGCTTTTTTGAGGTAGTTCAGTGGCAAAATAGTTCAGCCTGTCACGCGTGAGCGCAATTACTTCGTTGTTCTCGAAAAATGGAGGGTACAACAGTGGTTTATAATCAGTAAGCTCATGCACGGACAAACGGAAACAGGATCAATCAAGAAAGTTCCCTCACTATCTAGATATTATGTACTCTTTTAAGGGTATTATTGAAGTTGAATATGCAATAAAATATGTTGGGGGTTCTGATGTGGAATAAGAAAGTTATTATCTATACCGCATGGCTTCGCTATTTTGTCGTGGTGATGGGGGGGAGGGGGGGGGGGGTTTGTTACGGTTTTTAGGCCCAAAACTGATGATTGTACTGGTTGAAGGGGGAGAAAATGGATGCTCCCTGTATGCTTACGCGCTTCTCAAAAGTACCAGGAGACCAAATTTTTAGAATATATTCAACATTTTAATGAAAAACGCCAGGAGAACACATTTTCCGAATATATTCAACATTTTAGTGTAAAACGTCAGGGGGCGTTAAGGGAGATTCTAGACTAGGTTTCTTACAATCAATGGATATCGACGGAGGAATCGATGTGAGATCCCAGAAACACTTATTTTCGTGGTTTTGATGAGTACCTAGCTAAGGAGGCATCAGTGTGCGTAATAATGGACTTTTTTTTGTCAATAGAACCCTCATAACCTAGCTCTATCGCTTGGGTCTTGCGGAACTTTGAACCATTTTAGTAGGTAGCAGTAAGTGCCATTACTTCACCAAAACGCAGAAAAGTCAAATCTAAAATAGTATTACGTAAAAAAAGGAAAAAAAAGGAAAAAAAAAAAAAAAAAAAAAAAAAAAAAACGGACAACTCATTGATTTATAGGGGGCTAGTCCCTGAGAGGCGCTACCCCTACCTCTTACAAGGTATCTGGGTTGAGCGGGATTGTAACTCATCTCTATAAAAATCTCACCAAGCAGGCAAATCATAAGGGACTTCTAATAATACAGCCTATCAGACCATGCTTTAAATCATCGAGCTTGGAGGCTAGATATCCAGGTTTGTGTAGTGTGGAATAGGTATAAAGAGTCTTTTTGACGTGCGTTGAACGCTGGCGCTGCTTCCTCTATCCCCCGACACGTTTCCTACTAACCGACATTTTCAAGTCTACCAACTGGGAGGCGTGTAGAAAATTATTTATTTATTATTGTTATTATTACACGGGAACGAGCCCAATTTAAAAAATATTGGTCGAATTACCATTGGTAGGGGAAACAATAACCACGAGAAGCACCAAGTTTCGTGGAGGACTGGCTACAACCAACAAGGAGTCAGTGAAGCATCAAGCATACGCCTCTTAACTTAACACAATAACAAGGCTGCCGAGGACCCTCATGGCCTATGTTATCATTACTTGAATAGACGGACTCTCGCACAATTTGGCAAATTTGACGCTACCCACTGAGGCTATGCGTTGACCACTAGAAGCAGGTGGGGTAAGGTGAGAAGCTAACCGTTAAAAGACTCTGGTCTGTCAGGAATCTGGACGAGATAAAGCTAGAGAATGGCCCTTCACTTTCCTTCCTGGGAATACGGACCAAGAACCAAGTTTGAGCTTCTGTGATACCTAATAAAGCGGTATAACGCATAGTTCAATAAATTAGACAGTGGTGATATAACTTGAATTACACATTAACTATCTTATACAAAATTTCCCTTGACTTTATGTGGGTTTGTAGGTATATGAGTGACTTTCCTTTTTTAACCCGTTTGCAACGTGAACTTTCCACGACCCGTATCTTAATGAGTTGGAATAGGCTGATGAATGATAGGTACCTATCCTTCCTGGAGTTTTTTGAGTCATCGACAGTTTCGGTAGGAAAATAGTTGAAATCGATTAGCTGAAATATCGTTAGCATTTGGGTTAATGAAGTTCTCAGTTCCAAACATTTATCTGATAGTCGACAAGAAGATAGGATTGGAAGCGAGAATCCTGTGACTGATGGTGATGCCATTTGCTTGCTGCTTACTGGCGGTTGCATTTACTGCGCTCGGTTGTGATTTACTAACATTCAATTTACCACATGAATTAGCCACACATTGAAAATGAAAAAAAAAAAAAAAAAAAAAAAAAAAAACCAGACTGGTTTATATTCTATTTTAGGTTTCTTCAGTTCCGGGATGCAAATGTACACTTTTCAACACGAATTTGCTGTTATATTTTTATCGTGTTTTCTTTTTCTGAAAAACCACTCACTGCTCTGCTCATATTCGTTCTCTTTAGCCTAGTATCGTATCATTTTCAATCTATCAGATTCAAGCGCATTCCTTCATATCGAACCTGTTTCATCTGAAATGAACGTCATCATATCCTCACTAGGATAATATTATTGCCCTGGTTTTGACCGAAGAAAGATCCTGGGCCTGGGTGCTCACTGAGAAGAGAAAAACTGGAGGAAGTAGGGCGAACAAATATATTTGATACGCGGGAGGAGGTACCGTAAGGTCTGAACTGCCCGGCATAAAATATAAAACCAGTTTCCTTCAATCTGACCTCTGGGTTCAGTTTCTGCTCTTATCGAGTTAGGAACAAGAACACAGCCGGGCATTTCTCGCTAAACAAAAAGTTCCCCGTCTTCTTTTTTTCTGAAAAGTTCAAAACCCCACTTTGCTGCCAATCTTGCTTTTGCATCTTCTTTTTAGCGTCGATTTAATTTATGCTCTCATGAGAAGGCGTTTTCCTTTCTATAATTTTACATCGAACAGGATGTGGAAAGGCGCCTCCGTGCTCAGTCCGTGAACGAACAAGTTGTGTATACTTTCGAACTTTTAAATTTGCCTGTATTTTGTGGTATTTTTGTGCTTCTTAGAGGAAGTGCATTCTTTTTGGATTAACATTAGTCCGAGACCCGTTGTGTGACATTCAACATCAGATGCATCTTGAGAAACTCAACTAGAAGCTTCATATTCCAGGGGTGTCCTGCTTTGAGTTGAAAAATTGCAATAACCGATGGCCTAGGTTATTACGTTCATGTTGCACCACTAATGCAACGTTGCTTCATTTGCAATGTATTTGGCAAACATCTATTACCAAATTAGTTACCTACGTTAGTTCACGAATAGTAACAGTTTCCTAAAACAGTACTGTGACTGAAGCTAGTTGTGGATCGATTTTGGATGGCAATCCTATGACATTTTTGGGCCAATTTTCAGTTTTTTGGCGTGATAACTAAGCGGATTTTGACAGTTTTGTCCTCTCACTCGGGTACGTGGTTTCCTTTTCAGACGAATAACAAATAATCTTACTTTTCTAACATTTTCAAAGCCGAGAAAATGCAACCTACACATGAAAAAAGTTGGTGTTGATAGTTACTATTAATATTCGTATTTTGATATGAAAATAATAGTAATTGTTTGAATAGTCGTGAGACAAGTGCGTATTTGAAGAAGTCTTTGGATTTCATGTCCCTCCCGTAAAAACATTTTCAATGTAAAAATGTATGCATTAGTATGGTAGCAAGCAGCGGTTTTCTGATTATCACCCGCACGAACACGTTGGATGATTCTAGTCTACAGCTCACTCCTCATTCGAGTAACTAAGCGTATGTAATTGAATATCTCAGACAAAGTATGTGAAGATTGCATGCAGGAATATAAATTATGCTCGACTCGCTAACCGATTCATCAACTGAATATTTTGAGAATATTAGCAATTTATAATTTGCAACTTAATGTGCAGGCTACGTACGAAATTTGATTGTCAATTAGGGAAAATATTCGTGATACTGCCTTTGACGAACTAGTTGAGTCCAAAATGCCTTTGAATATGTTGTGCATCAGCATTTACTGCATTGACACACTGGAAGCTGCCCGAGCGGGCTTTTCTACGAAGTCCATCGCTTTATTGTCGGTGTACCCGAAATGAGCCTAGCGGATGAAACAGGCCTACTAGATAGGCCGCAACTAGCTTAGGAATGGGGTCTACAAAATGCAATTTAAAAGTTATTTTTAGGGAAGCAACACTCTTCTTAAAACTGTGAACGCATTCTAAAAACGATCTAAATTCTTTCACAGGGGTTGGTTATTCTTCGAACACATTCCAATCGATTCGGCCCAACACGCCTAGGTACCAGAAATTTTGAAAACCCAATTTTGAAATAGGTAGATAGGTACCCATTTTGACCCACAACCTCCTCCGGTGGGCGCCAATAGTTTCGGGACCCGTCTCATTGGGTTCAGCGTCTAAAATTTAGTGGAAAATCAATTTTTGAAGACACATTTTGACTCCCCCCTCCAATTTGGTTCGATTGGGCTGGAAAGTTTTGAGATCGGCGGAAATTTGCTTATTTTGATCTGAACACTTTGAAAGTCAACAACTTCTGTTCCAGAAAAAAAAATTTGGGCCGAATCGGAGTGATTGACTTTTTGCATGAAAACAGGTTGATTACAAATAAGGAATAACCAACCAACACTGACAACTTCACGTGAATGGTCCGGCTGTTAATCGCCACGAATCTCTACAAAGAATTTATTTCGGTTCAGCTCAACACATTTTTACGAGTGTCTTACGGGTTATATGTACCAAATTGTTGACTCATACCATACTGCGTTCTAACCAACCGAATATAGGAGCAATTTATTAATTTGTTCGATAAATGCTGTCGGAAATTGCAGGGAAGTGAAATATTCGTGCCATTTGGGGGCCCATTTTGGTCTAGGAGAACTCTTGAACATTTTTCAAGTCACGTGGTCCAGGTTTATTTCAGCCTCCTCATGGCTAAGTAACTGACTAGGCCCATATCGGTCGTGTTGCTCGAAGGCAATGTCATCACTCGTACATTCGTAGTGCTCTATTTGGCCTGTAATCGAATGCGTGTAGACCATTGAAAGGGTCTAGCCGTCGGAGAGGAGCTAGAAAATGCGATAGACTACGGTAATTTCTCTCGAGTTCTTGATTTTCATGGAAAAATCAACCAAAAGCAATCTAATTTGGTCCGATCGGGCTGAAAAGTTTCGAGGACCGACTATGGCCGGGAACAGACCTCTCAGATCCCAATTTCAGATTTGTAGAAAATGTTCTACCAAAAAAAGCCTGGGAGGCGTACAGCGGTCGGACAGTTGACTTTTTAGATCTAGACACCTTGAAACGTCCAGAAATCAATTTCGGGCCGAATCGGAGAGGTTGACCTTTTTCATGAAAACATAGGTTGATTATTCAAGGAATAACCCCCCAAAACGCTGCAAATTCTTACACGCGGGTTGGTTATTCCTCGAACCAGGCGCATGGAGACTAATTTAAACCTCGGAAATTCATTTCTCCTACATGGGGAAAATGGGGGACACAGTGGGTGTGGTGGGTCCCGGACCCATTCCAATCGATTCAGGGTCCAAAATTTAGTGGAAACTGATACCCCACACACCTATTTCCAGAAATCTTGAAAACGCAAATTCGAAATGGATCACCCATTTTGACCCATAGCCTCATCTAGAGGGCACCAATCGTTCCGGGACCCGTCTCATTGGATTCAGCGTCTGAAAGTTAGTGGAAAATCATAACCCTCACGTCTAGGTACCAGAAATCCCGAAAACACATAATCAAAATGGGTAATATATAGCCATTTTGACCCATAACCTATTCCAGTGGGTGCCAATCGTTCTGGGACCCTTTTCATTGGAATCAGCGTCCAGAATTTAGTGGAAAATGATACCCCACACAGCTAAATTGCAAAAAATCTCAAAAATCCATTTTTCGAAGTACACATTTTGACCCCTTCCCCACCTAAATTTCGTCCGATCGGGTTGAAAAGTTCCGAGGACCAATTAGAGCCATGAACAGACCCCTGACCTAAATTTCAGATTTTCAGAAAAATTTCGCCTACCAAACGGTGGACGGACATTTGCTAATTTTAATCTAGACACCTTGAAACGTCCAGAAAAAATTTTTGGGGTGAATCGGAGAGATTGACTTTTTGCATGAAAACATAGGTTGATTTTTCATGGAATAACCAACCAAAACGGAGGTATCTGACGATAGTTCGTTTCCACCAAAAGTAATGAGTACACTCATTTAATGACAGATCATGTTAGTTACTGATGATGACCTGACCGTCGAAATCGATTTAACCAGTTTATTGATTGCTTCTGGTGTAAATAGACTATCGTCAGGTACCTCCGTTTTTTATTGAAATGGGTTTCTACAACCTCGGCTCAAATGATTTTATTCGCAATTCAACAGTGTTGATTTCAATGTCGAATAGGTCGAAATCCATAATTTATTTGGGATTAATGGGTTAAAATCTTTTGAGACAGATGAAGAGTAGCTCCTCCGCTGGAGTGTTGTTCGGGAAGAGAAAGGTAGGAAGGAGGGTATTTAAGAAGGCAATCGAGGCCCCCGCGCGGTATATTCCGTTCGAACTTCGTCAACGGCAGTTCGTACGATGAAGACAGCGTGTCTTCTCCCACTGCTTTTGGCGCTTGTCAGTTGCGCGCCTTCTGAGCGGGACGGCGACGTCGAGTCCGGGCCTTCCGACGACTCGGACGACCAACGCGTATCGTACGAAGGTGCTCAAGTCATCAAACTCGACGCTAATGTGGTCAAAGAAATCCTTGAACCTGTCATTGAAAAAGGAGGTAAGTGTCATTAGTTATACGAGTGCCAATGAGTTATATTTTACCTTGTAGTTAATCTATGTACTTGGTGAATGCACATAGTTAATGTCCCGGTTGACAAATTAATGAAGTCGCTCACACATTGATAAAAACTACAGTTCTTCAAGACTAGCAAATTCATTTAAAATGTAATTTTTAATGAGAAATTTATTGAAATTATTTCCTCATTTAATGGTAAAAGGGCCACCGTTTGAAATTAAATATTATACGAGAATCAATTTGCGGCAAAAATAATTACAAAGGATTGGTCAGGTCCTTGTTTTGACGACAAAAAAGTTGTTCTGGGATACTAGTGGTGGTTAAGGGTTTGTTTCCGTTGTCAAACATACGCCCAATAGGGGAGACGATTGAAAAACACGGGTTGGTTATTCCTCAAATGGGGGAAACAGTGGGTGTGGCGGGTCCCGGACCCATTCCAATCGATTCAGGGTCCAAAATTTAGTGGAAAATGATATCCCACACGCCTAGGCACCAGAAATCTTGACACATACAAAATGGGTGGATACATACCCATTGTGACCCATAACTTCTTCCGGTGGGTGCCAATCGTTCTGGGACCAACTTCATTGAATTCGGTGTCCAAGATTTAGAGGAAAATTATACCCCACACGCCTAGGTACCAGAAATCCCGAAAAAACGTATTCAAAATGGGTAATATATACCCAATTTGACCCATAATTTCTTCCAGTGAGTGCCAATCGCTCTGAGACCCACTTCATTGAATTCAGCGTCTAAAATTTAGTGGAAAATGATACCCTACTCGCCTAGATCGCCCAAAATCTCGAATCCATTTGTCAAAAAACATATTTTGACCCCTACCCCGCCCAAATTTGGTCCGATCGGGCTGAAAAGTTTCGATTAAACCCCTGACCCAAATTTCAGATTTTTAGAAAATTTTCTACTACCGAAAACGGCGCGGACAATGGACGGCGTACGGTGGACGGACATTGACCTTTTTTGATCTAGACACCATGAAACGTCCAGAAAAAAAAAGTGAGCCGGATCGGAAAGGTTGACCTTTTGCATGAAAACGTTGGTTGATTATTCAAGGAATGACCTACCAAAAGGTGTCAATCAGAAGCCTCATAAATTCACTACACGCAGTATGCGATTAGCTACATCCAAAACAAGTCTACGGTTCGTTCTTATTAGATCTGTTTGTTTGAACCTACCTGAATAGATCGTTTATCACTTAATGATGATGGTTCCCGAAAACCTTTGTTCTAATCGGTCTTTTTTTTTCGTGCATGATAACTACCTATTTCGCGGGAGTTTTCTCACGCTCGAGCCCTGGAAATCCCATGATAACAAACAGGGGAGTGGGAGGAGGTGGCTCCGACATGGTAAATTATTAACCGCTCTCATCTTCCCCTTTTGTGCGAGGACTTGTAAATGGTTCATCTTTTCTTTAGTGGGAACAGCTAATTGGAAATTCTGAATAACCAAGAACGTAGTTGTACTTGTTTCCCACACAGTTGACAATATCATGAAACTGTAAGATTTGTTGTCCTAGGCAACTTACAATTTATTCTGATCATAATTTCCAGATAGGTGTTGAGAGTTGAACTCCTGACTTTCCGAATTCTATCAGACGGTTTTCATCTGGCTCTGTTGTATCAACCTTTAAGATACCTGAGTGATGTCTATCTAGTTTAAGTAATCCGAATCTCCTTTCTACCTTGTACAGAAATCAGGACGTTTTGAAATAACAACCTTGTAATGTCCAAACATTAATTGCCCCTAATTATTAGATTCGTTTTTAACTATCCTCTTCAATTTCACTTGATCAGGCAAATTTTATAAACTGATTAAACTACATTTTAAAAATAATTGAATATTTGTTAAGGGTAAATAGTTTTCCCGAAAAAATCATATTCCAGTAAAATAATTTCTATTGGTAGGTAATCACTGCCCTGAAAAAAGTGATGGGTCTGTGATCGAATCGTACGTAAATATTCCATTTTGTATCTCGTTTCCGCTGGCTAAAAAAGAGTTCTAAGTTTACAGCAGAGCTGGAAGTATTCATATTTATGGACAAGAATACAAATATTTATCTGAACACGTAAAAATGAATATAAATGGAAAAAATCTCATCCATATATGATTTTACTCAAATTTACATTTGTTTGGGAAAGTTTCAAGAATGTATGCATTGTTTAGGCATTAATTCAAAAATTACCACAATTTTGTGTGAATTACACTTCAATTTTCATATTTTTTTTGCCATGAGTGTTCGGCTTTTACAATTATTGTGTCCTATTCGTTTCATACATTTGGGATTCATTTATTCAATTACTAGTAGAATTCATATCACACTAACTCAGAATCACATTTTTGTGCGTGTTGATTCAAATTCAATATTCACCTTTAATGTTTTCTTTTATTTATTTAAAAAAAAAAATCTTTCATTTAAAACCCAGTAGGAAAATCAATAGACATTCAAAAAAACCAACCAATAAAAAAAAAATAATAATAATAATAATAATAATAAAAAAAATAAAAAAATACAATGAATGAAATTTTAATCTTTTTGAAGTTTTTATTTAGTGTGATTCTTTGTAAATCTTTTTTCATATTATTACTAATTTTTTTAACATTAAGAATGTTATTCATATTTATCCATCTTAGGCTTACAGAACATAGAACCAGACTGAACCGGACAGAACTGGAACCTACAATTTTTGAGTTGAAAGTATAAATGCAAAGTTTGATGTTATCGTTTCATTTTGTCGTTGGCCTTCCTTTGCTACCGCGTTGTAATTTAGTTTTCGTTGAACTTGAGCAAAAATAATTCCTATCGCGGACAGTAACGTGAAGGTCTTCTCATTTATTTATTTTCATTTGATTCCTTAATATTATCTTTTTATTAGAAACTGGAAATCATAAAACGATTCTTTGAATGACCTCAGGAGCGATCACTCATATTGGCAGTTATCTAACGTTTCCAACATATATAATCAACTTGCTTCTTGTTTGGAATGTCCGATATGCCTGTCACCTTTTGAAAAGTTTTCATTCATTCCTCGTGACGTTGTCAATATCTCACGTATAACGTGTTATGTCTTAGTTTTTTCCCTCGAACTAGTTATGTTGAAGGTTGCTCTCGAAATGTACACAGCCTGTCCGTACAAAGGAAACGGAATATGGTTTTCGTCGTGATGGGACACGGTGAAAGTAGGAAAGTTGGCAACTCTGGAGTTTTCAGCTCCATAGGGCTCTGTTTGAGTGTTGAAATGATTTCCAAAGATACCGCCGTGAAAGTGATTTCTCAATGGAAGAAATCGAGCCTGTTATTCTGCATCAGGCGCCTTCCTAGCTTTATCTGCATAGCTATTGTCTCAAGAATTTCTTATTTGCATATTCCAAACGCTAATAACCATAATGGGAGGAAAGTTTGTGTGGTTTTTATGGGCTCATGTCTTCACAGGAAACTGAAATTTATGAGGTCTTCATTTTAGTTTCTTGTCATTTTTCTATGATCTTCAAATACATGAATGAACCTTGCTGAGTAGGTAGGCACCATTAACTATCAATCGTGAGCGACTTCGAGCTGGTCCATTCACTAAACTGAAGATAGTTGAATCAAAAATTAATGTCTAACGGGGAACTTGATTGAACTTTTCTCTGATGCTGCAGAGATTGGCCTTGAAGTAGCCAGCGTTAATTAGCTCAACTTTAATTTTTTTTGGCACGAACTAATCACGTTTTCTCGAAAAGCAGGCGTCGAAACATGGGGCGGCAATGGTACCCACTATGACGTCTACGTTCCGTCGAATTCCGCTGATTCATTGAAAAAACTCTTGATGGAGAAAAATGTCTCTTATACCGTGATGATAGATGACGTTCAGAGGGCCATTGACGTGCAAAACTTGGTCGAGGCTGAAGAAGAAGATGAATTTGCTGGCAGAAAAGGTGAGTGGCCGGTTACATTTGTCCGCAATTTAGTTAATGTGAGTAGATTTTTCACTCGGTATGATGTGTACCGACCAAAGTTCCCATTATTTTGCATCTCATTGGTGTTATGATCTCGTCGTACCAATTTTTCTCAGGTCACAAAATGAATTGGAAGTCGTACCATTCGCTCGATGATATTTACGGCTACCTCGACTTCTTAGCTGAAACGTATCCCAATCAAGTGAGGGTTGGTTCAGTGGGTAATTCAGTCGAAGGAAGACCGATCAAGTACATAGTAATCAGTTCCGGCCAACAGAACGCGAAGAAATTTTGGATAGACGGTGGTAAGTGTTTTTTTCAACTTCTCCTTTCATCTGACGCAATTAACCTGTTTGTCTTTTCGATTCATTATTCTCGTAGGATCAATAACCTTTTCAAAATGCCTCTTCAAAAAGCCGACATTCCGTGGAGGAAAATTGTCAGAACAAGTGCCGATCCTCATGAAGGGGCTGTGACCAACCGCGACACCAAAGCGGAATTTACCTAATGAGTAAATGCACACTCACTAACTCCGTTTGGGTCGTAGATGTACTTACAAAGTAAAGTTTCTGGAAAGATTTTCAGCCAAATTTTAATTGAGTTTTCCTAGTAATTTTGGACGCTGAATCGATTTATAAAAAGAAGCGTTTTTTCCAATATTTGAGGAGAGAGAAGTTTTCCGTTAAAAGGAAAATATGGCCTTATGGCGATAAGAAACATGTAGGTATCTTGAGTGAGACGAAAGGTATCTTACTATGATTCGGAGCAATGAGTAATTTTACATTAATTAGAAAACATATCTGTTGATTGCTTCAAGTGACGTCATTGTAGTCTGTGTAAGTTCGAATCCGAGACTATATTAATCCCTTATGGCGCTAAGAAACTTGAGGGTAAGAGGACATATCAATCAACGAAAGCGTTCTTGTTGGTAGATTGTTGAGCTGAATGGAATAATTTGTCTTGTATGTGATGCTTGTCATTCTTAATCCCTGAAAAAAAAAACCCTGAGATAAGTAGGAATTTTTATTTAAACGTAAAGAAACAGTCTTGGCTCTAGATAATAGCTGTACACGATAGATAGATAGATATCAAGCAGCGAACAGTAACGATAAGCAGAACAAAAGCAGATTCAAATAGTTAGGAAACTCGCCTTATGGCCACAGTACAATATGGCTCAACTCTCAACCATCAATTTTCTCTGATGTCAAGTACCACTCAGCTAGTGACATGCGTGTTTGACTCAGATCAGTATAAGCGAAGACTTCAGTGACGTCAGTTGATTAATATCAGTATAAACTGGCTGATGATGGTTTGAGTTTCGTAAGCGTTGAATAAGGATGCTAGCGTAGGTACTTAGGGCAACGTACCTCATTCCTGGTACTCTAGTGAAGGAATTCCACCACGAAGAAGATCTTCTCAGAAATAATGAACAGCTGTGGAAAAATCATGAGTGTTCTTTCTTCTTTTCAATGCTAACGCTTGAACGTTTACTTATTCTGTTCAGATATATCAACTAGATCAGCTATTGGTAGATTTACCTAATGACATTGTTCTACGTACCATTCATCTTTCTTCGTCCACTTCTTCCAGGAATTCACGCCCGTGAATGGATCTCCCCTGCCACGGTGACCTACATCATCAGTGAACTGGTCGAAAATCGTGAAAGAAACCAGGAACTGAATGGAATTGACTTTTATGTCGTCCCGGTCGTAAATCCCGACGGTTACGAGTATACGAGGAAGTATCAAAGATTGTGGAGGAAAAACCGATCCAAGGGAAATTATTTCTGCCCTGGCGTGGATTTGAACCGAAACTGGGGCTACAAATGGGGTGGACTCGGTACTAGCAATGAAAATTGCAGGGAGATTTACAAGGGCACAGGGCCCTTCTCTGAACCAGAATCGAGAGCAGTCTCCAATTTTATTCTCAACAACAAAAATAATATGGACGTGAGTACTACGATTTTCGCTCATTGTTGTTTATAGGGTTCCGTAGATTAAAGCCTTTGGGGCCCAACGGGCCTATACCCGTGTTTAGTCTTTCTAAGATCATCGTTTCTTTAGGACCCATATGCTGCGGTCTAGAAAGACTGACGGTTTTTTTTACAATAAAATAAAAATGTAGGTTCATATACCTAATACTAAAAGGATGTTGAGAGCAATTTTTGAGAATTTTCCAAAAGGCTCTATTTGAAAGTGAAAGTATTCTAGATACAGATTAGAGGTAGCAGTACACAGGATTAATTCGATCAATTCTCTTCCCCAGGCATTTCTCACTTTTCACAGCTATGGCCAATATATTCTACTCCCATATGGCTATGACTACAATTCTCTCCCTCCGGATTTCAAAGAAATGGAAAGAGTTGGCCGTAAGGCCGCCTTAGCTATCAAATCCGTCGGCGGTGCCACTTACCAAGTTGGGAACAGCGCAAAGTTACTTTACCCGGCGGCTGGTAAGTTCGTTTGTTCTCCTCTTTCCAGCTCGTTTGTCGCTTCTCAAGTACTTTGTTGCCACCTCGACTGAACCCAAATCTCTGAACTTCGCATGAGAGATTTCACTCGTGATAAACTCAAGTTTCCGCCCGGGCTGTTCATTTACACCTTGGTTTCCCTCTAGGAAGCTAATGAACGAAGAAAATCTCCCCATCTGTATTCCGTTTTGTTTCCCTTTTTTGTCCCTCTCGACAATTTGCTGACCTTTTTCTTTTCTCCGGTTTTCAGGTGGTTCAGATGATTGGGCCAAAGGAGTCGCGAACATCAAGTACTCATATACAATTGAACTGAGAGACCAGGGTACCTACGGATTCACCCTTCCTCCCCAGTATATCATCCCTACCGCTAAAGAAGCAATGGCGGCTGTTAAAACCGTGGCGACTGCCGTGAAAGAACCGAGTGCCTAACCCAAAGAACCTACTTTTTTTTCTTCAAAATCTATATTTATTGCTACGTAATGTATACATTATTTATTGAATATGTGTTGGCATCTTTATTCATCCTGATCCAGCTCTGCGAGTAACCCGATTGCTTCGTCTATTCAACTATGACGAGCACTAATACTCACCAATCTCAAATCGGGGAGTTTCTCTGAATTTATCTGATAATTTGCACTGAATCCGGTACAGCTGTGGCTTCAGCGTTTAGCTAATGCATACTAATAAACGCAGTCAATATTTTTCTACATTGGCTCTCGTATCAATGATTCATAGGAAAAAAAGTCAGGTAACCTGAGGATATAACGTTGAGTGTGTCTGCCTAGGTTGTACTTCTTGTAAGTGGACTAGTTTTGGTAGCACAGACTCGCTTTACAAAAGAAGGAGTAGACATTGAGACATTTGGAGGCCGATGTTTTGCAAAGGGCTTCCTCTGGGTTTCCCTGGAATCAGAATAGACAGCGAGCGATTGAATGGTCACGGCGAAGTGGTCCTTAAATTCATCCGTCGTGCTGCTGAAGACTGACTTCTCGCCATATGATAAGTGCTATAAGATACATAGGGCGGCCTGCAGAAGTGCCAGCAAGGCACGACAATTGCGGTGAAGAAGACTACTACAATGGCTTACGATCATGTATCACCTTAAAGACGATTTACCTCACAAGCAAAAACCAAAACAGAATTTCAAGACTTTTTCCTCCAAATTGAACTAAAAGTTGTTAATGACTAAGCTAGTGCATCCATTGAGTGGTCGAAAGGCTGACAAAATAATTGGATGAGCACCCTTGGTTAGATAACATCTGATTTCAGCATCAGATCCAAGTGCGCTGCCCTGAAGGTTTACGATGTGACCATTTACTTTTTGAATTTAAACTCCACTTGGAACTTTATGCATTCCCTCACATGTTCTAAAGCGTCAGGATCCAATGCGTATGCACTTATTATTTTATCATCATTACATGTCATTTTCATTTTTATATTTTCTACTCGTCGAATGAGTTCCGTGTTATGGGCGTTTCACCCCCTTGATCGTGCCAGCGAAACGTGTTGTACATCCCCTCAAACAGGGCTAGCAGTCTCCCTTGCCCTTCACCCTCCACTTACTTTGAAGCGTCTACTTCTACTTTCTTTCTCGGCACGCCCTTGTGTTAGGCTTTGAGGCCATAAATTACATACATCAAACCCCCGTTTAAGGGGTGCGCTTTCCTTGGCTTGCATTTTATTCACGTCTCGGTACTTGCTTGTCTCTTGTTTTATTCTCTCCGGAAACGAAAAGGCATTGTACACTCATGTGAACAAAAATACGCATCCAGTCTGTCACTTATGCGATTTCGGCACTGTGACACCGAAACGTGCCTCAGAATTTATTTATCCCGGTCGTCACACCATACCGTAAGATATTTTTTCAAGCTGACGATTATTATTTTTGTACAAATACAAAACGGTATTAGGTACGCACACGTTTTTCATTCCAATTTCATTTAAGAATTTTTTATATTATGTTGTTCTGTTGCACCCATTCCATGTGAGCCCACATTCTAATTGAAACAACGATTTATGCTATAAATAAACACAATCAATACTGTAACGATTTATGTTCTTCGTAAATAATTTATTAACGATCGTTCACTTGAGTACATACACTGTTCACATTCGCGCACTTACACAATGACAGAATCACAATACATGGTTGTAATGCGGTTGTTGCACGATTTATAACGCGGCATGGCACAATTTATAACCCAAAGCGCCTATATCCGAACTCCGAATTGAACTGCACTCCGCGGCGTTTCTGGGCCCGTTTTATACCTGCTGCCTGGCCGAGAACGTTCTGGAGCGAACAGGGAGGTTCCCGAATGTTCGAGACCCTTAATCCTCCACAGGTCATTGACCCTGCAACGCCAGCAGCCCACCCGACCGGCGCCGGTGCGAGCTTGCAACAATACGTTGATCGCGAATTTTCATGAGCCTTAAGCACGGGTGTTGTTTTCTGGGTACTTCTTGATACTGCTTTGTTTGAACTCTGAGAGCAAAGGGAAAAGCCCGTTCAAATTGATTTTAGAGGGTTCTATATCTATCCATTATTGTACTCGTGAACATTAAGGGAATGTCCCGAACATTGGTTACATGGATTTCTTTGTAGTACAAATGGCTTTCCTATACAGAAAGAAATTATTTATCTATCAAGTCTTGCTGAAAAGAGGATGAATCATCAATGTATTGTGCTAACTAGGTACTACCTAGAAGAATAATCATTTATCCGAAACCCCTGGGCTGCCAACCGAGTCAGCAGGGTGGGGATGCATACCCACATAGGTATACCCGTAAATGTGACCTTAGGGAGCAGAGTGGGTCAGTGAAAAGCAACTAAAATCTTGCCCATAAATCTTGAACTGCCAGCCATCAAAAATGTGTCATGCTGATTATACTACAATTTATCATTTGAGTGGCTGGCTCAACACACTGGTTGCTCACCATAGTGTAACACTTGCCGACTTTCTACGTACGTTTTTACCACCTTCTTTATTTGTAGGAATCTTGGAAGGCCACTGAGGTGCAATTAGTGGACAAAATCGTCGAGCTTGAAAAGCGACTGAGCTTGAATACCGCCAATTCAACCAAAGAAAAAGATGAGCTCAACAAACATCTCAAACAAGCTTATGACCTCGTAAAGAAACTGGAATTCGAGTTGAATCGCCTTAAAGTAATTTTTATTTTATTTTATTTTTAATGTTAATTGCTGTGCACATGAACCCATCTACCCCCCAGGATTCGGTTAAGGGGAGCGTTGTTTTACTCTAGAGCTGTTTGTTGGGGGTGTATAAGTTGTTCGAAATCTCGGGTTCTTGGAAAAAAATTTATGGCTTTAATTTATTCAATGAAACTGTAGCCGTTCAGAATAGAAGCTCGTCGTGACGCCATACTGTCCAACTAATCCCCTCTTAATCATTTCCCTGTAGCATCGTGACGTCATGAAGAGCATTATAAGGTTTTAGTAAAGACAATATTGCCCTAAGACTCAACTTCAACTCAACTTGTGGAATAATTCCATATTTTAATTACCCATTTCACTCAGACGTTATTTGTACATTTTGAAGGCTTGGTAGAGAGGTAAAAGTCCTCTCGCAGTTTAAAGTTAAGACCCCAGATAATAATTTTCATCAAGACGAAATTGAATAAAAATCAACAAAACTGTAGCTCAAGTGTACCTACTTATGTTGCAACGAAATTAGTGTAGTCTACTAGTCACGCAGTATAAATCATTGGATGTAGAAATATGGATAGACTGAGTTGAGGAATAGTTTTTTAGAGCAATGAATGATCTATGAGTTTGGAACATTTAAAAGGCTGTACATAGTTTAGATTTTTACATTTTTCCACGACCTTTTCACCGCAATATTAAGTATAGGTACTTTTTCAATTGAGAAACCTGCAAAGTTTTGTTGTGAGCTCAGAGGTACGAGTACATTTCAAACTCAGAACAGGTCAAGTCCGTGATAAGTTTTTGTCCGTGATGGCTTGTTGTGTCTGAGAGAATATGTTCCCGCGGGGGATGAATAGCGTTTCCTCTTGAATAATCAAGTCCATTCTCGTTGATTTATATTTTCGAGCCTCGCCGTTATTATTTTTAGAATGAAAAAGCTGAATTGAAGAAGGACAACGACGAACTGACTGTGGATGTGATGCGGCTAAATTGTGAGTTGGAAGAGCACAAAAAAGAATACGATTCGTGGGCGACGAATGAAAACGACAAATTGGCCCTGATGGAAAGCAATGCGTTGATTCAAAGTAAACTGTCTCAGGTGAACACGGAAGTTACTAAAAAGCAAACTGAGGTGAGATTTCAACTTCTTCAATTACTTGATTGATGCTAACTCCTCATTCTAGAATTACTTAGGACATTAAATATATAAAGTTGGGTCTGCTGGACAGTGAAACAACATTAGGAAACGAGTTGGGAAACTTGTCGATTGAGATGGACTTTCCCCCTAATGCAACTTCCTCACGTTAATCTGAAAACACTAAGAATTGATAGAATAGATTGATCTAATATTTTGAAGCTATTGTGTTCATTTCGCCTCAATTCCTCAACCTCATAAAAAGTTGTTACTGAGATTACAATGTTTTTCAGATCATACGTTTGAATGGGGAAATTGGTCGTTTGAGAGGAGAATTGGAGAAAATCAGGTTGGGCAGCGTAATAAATCACACCGTCGACTCAACTCATGCCGTTTCACAACTCCAAGCTGCCCTGGCCATGGAGAGAGACAACAGTAATGAGATAGCCAAAGAAAGGGATTGTCTCAACAACGAAGTGCGTGATCTCCGCAAACAGGTACGACAGTATGAGATTTAGCGTGCCAATATTATGGACGAGTGAGAGATTTTGTGATATAAGTATGCTGATTTTCCCGTTATGGATTTATAATTCAGGTGGCCTTGCTTGATAATGGCGAGTATGGTGAGCGGGCTGAAAACGCCAACAAACCTGGTACAGCTCTTTCTCAACGTCAAATGACAGCGGAGCTAGAAGCAACTAGGTACAAAATCGAGTTAGACCAAAGCCGAGACAAATACGTGGTTCTCCAGGTAATTTACTTAATTTTTTTTTATCGTTATTTTTTTATAGAAATTATCGTGACTCGATAATACCGTTAAGGGACGTTTAAAACTGGATTTCGTTTCACTTACAGAACAAATATGATCGAGATATAGTGGAGTTGGGACAACAAATCAAAAAGCTTCAAAAGGAAAATTTGTCATTAAAACACCTCTTGAATGACCAGGCCAAGCATCAGCCCCGTAAGACGTTGGCCAATTCGAAAATGAAGGAAGACGCTCACCTTTTAGCGACCATTCGTGGTCTTCAAGGAGAGCTCAACACGAGGGAAAAGGAAGTTCACCGACTCAACAAGGAGTTGATGGACGCCAGAAAGACAAACCGAAGGCTTCAGCAAGAGAGGGAAAAAGCTCTGAATTCGTCGTCTTCCAAAATGCGTGGTACATCACCATCGTCTAGAGACGTTTGAATAAAATCACCATTGTTTGTTAATTGTTTGTGTTTTCGCTAAAGGCTGGCTGATTGCGTCTAGAGAAATGTTGCCTATAGGTGATCGGATATTCGATTATTTGTTTTAAGGCCAGTTTTTAAAACAGTGGTTGAGGCTACGGCTATCAATGTAAAAAAAAATGTTGAATGGCAATACTCATCACCTCAATAGGTTGTTGGTTCAGTTGAGGAGAAACTTGCGGAAGTAAGCACTCTCCGCTAGGAAGCAGTGGTAGGGGTGTGCTTTTGCACCGATGCAACCCCTAACCACCATCAACCTCAAATGGCTGAATAACGAACTCCTCACAGAAGTACAGTTGTCATTGTGTCTTTTCGCGTCTTTTAGCCCATTTTGAGACAAGCAAAGCCACCCATTTGCTTTTTTTGATCTAGACACCATGAAATGCCCAGAAAACAAGTATGGGGCAAACCGGAGAGGTCGACTTTCTGCATGAACAGGTTGATTATTCAAGTAATAAACAACCAAAAGATACCATGTCTGTCCGCCGTCCACGCCAATTTTGGTAGTAGTTTCTAAAAATCCGAAATTTTGGTCAGGGACCGGTTTACGACTCTAGTTGGTGCTCGAAAATGTTCAGCCCGATCGAACCAAATTAAGGGAGGGTAGGGGGTTAAGGATCAAAACGTGTTTTTCGCGAATGGATTTTCGAATTTCTTTTGTGTCGGGTATCATTTTTCTCTAAATTTTGGATGCTGAATCCGTTGAGATAGGCCCAAGACCAATTGACGCCCACCGAAATTGGGTATGGGTCAAAAAGGGTATTTATCCTCTAAGAAGGGTATTTTCTCCCATTTTCATGCTCCTGGTCCGAGGAATAACCAACCCCTGAGAAAGAATTTGCAGCGTTTTCTCATTTGAACCTGACTATTTTGTGATCTAAAAAGGTATTGAATTCTCATTCAAAATACAATAATTGAATACAGAAACTGCCAAACCCAATAGGGGGATGTAACACTGAACCCTTACATAACGCAATAAGCCTAACACAAAACGTATTAATTATAGGGTGGTAATCATTGTGGGTTAACTATCATAACCTGGTCCCCATGACCCCTGTTCTGAAAACCAGCACCTATCAAGATTAATTTGTTTCAAACTCAGGATGGAAAGTAACCTCGCACAACCAAAAATGAGGGAAGCAATTTCTTTGCCTTTTATGTTAAATTAGTATTTTGCTTATTGTTGATGCAATGATGAATATCCAATTTTATTAAAACCTAACCAATGGAAGGGACGCGTTTATGTGGTCCCCATGGTCATTGTAATGTTAATACCATTCATTTTGAAAGCAGTTACACTAATTCTGATTCTTCTTTCCAAGAGTATCTTGGTGTTGCTTTGTCATTGGAACAGCCATGGAAGGGGTTGGAAACGGCTGCACCGCCCAACCTAAAACGTAATCCCCCGAAACTTTGATAATCCAAGTTCGATCAATGCTCAGACAATTGCGCTAATTGTTTTGAGTCCGAGAGGGAAGTTGTTAGAAGCCCGGTCCCTTTGACAACTCTGATCTGACAGTCTGATCTAATCAGTCATTGGTCCGTTACGAACAAATGCCCTGGGACATTTCGTCGAACAGGCGCTCCACAATCAATGATAAGTTCATTATCTTTGAAAGGAACTACGCAGTTGCAGAGTATAATACCACTATACATTCATAACTGCATCGTCAGTCCACGTTTCTTCAATAATCTACATTCCTTGAATAATCAACCTATATAATCATGCCAGAGCTCAACCTCTGCAAGTGGCGCCAAAATTTGACAGTTTACATTTTATGTTATTTAGATTCAAAGACCCAAATGTCCGTCCGCCGTCCAAGCCGTTTCTATTGGTAGAAAAATTTCTGAAATTTCGGTGTGGGACCTCCTTCCTGGTTCTCGAAAAATTTCAGCCCGATCCGCCAAATCTTGGGGAGTATATGGGTAAAAATGTGTTTTTGAAACTCGACTTTCGAGACTTTTTGGGAACTAGACGTGTGAGGTATCAGTTTCCACTAAATATTGGACGCTGAATCGATGAGATTTTATCATGATATTCAAAAAGGTAGATTACAATGGAATAAACCCTTATTTAGAATTCAGGGAACTTGGGATATGTGCAGCTTTCAAGCTGCTCCCGTGACTACCCTACTGGTTTTTGAAGGAGCTCAAAATTGTGAAATATCTTGTAGTATGAGCACGAAAGTATTTTAATGTTAAACTGGGGTTTTCGAAAGGTCTACCACCAATTAGAATATTAGCATTAGGAGGAAATGTATAATGCTCACTATTTCAAAGCACCAGCTTTAGGCACCTTAAGCAGGTTTTGGGCTTTTAGAGAGCGCATTTGCGATATAGTTAGGATTCCAGAGAGCGTTCAACGCCACCCCCTCCCCCCTTCTCATGATTGTTGTGGCAGGCTTCAACCTTGACTAGAAATGTCCTTCAATGTGTCACATATGACGGACCTATATGTCAAAAGTGTTGATCCATTCCTATCCGAATGAAAAGTCTCATGCTTCCTTGCATTGATCCTCAATCTACGAGATTGTGCGAGGGTCCACTAATTTTTATAGCACAACCACAGCAGGGGTATATTTGATTGTTGACTTCATCACCAAGTACGAGTATATTCGCAATAATAACTGCGTAACCATCCTCCTTCAATCCTGCTGTCCTCAATCTCGCACTGCTCCAATAGTGTCCTGACTTGCTGTTGTGCTTTTGCTAAATTATGAAAACTGCAGGTTTTCACAGACATCCTGCCGATTTGTGGCACAAAACACTGGCAATTACTAATAAACCCAATAGTTTTCTACTCACTGGAACACCCCGATCGGGTGTCCCAGGTCCCTGGTGCCGCCTGTCTGATCGCGATTCAGAACGACTCACTGCTTTGGATCTAATCAGCTTAATCACTAGTCGATACGAATTGGCTCTGAGCCAAGCCACAAGGCCTTTCTAATGATTTATATTACTCGTATTAGAAATCAGATGCATTTTGATCGCAGGAAGTCAATACGGCAAAGAAAGTGATGCTCTTGGCGTCTCTCGACCTAATTCCGGGTGCTCTGCTCAATCTGCCAAAGATTACAATCCACTTGCCTTTGAAGGTTTGTGTTTACAAAGTTCATTACTTTAGCTATCCAAATATATATATTTTGACTTCTTTGACAAATACCGGGACGTATCTTTTTTGATGTGTGCAGATAATCAAGAAGCGGTCTTGTTCCTGAGAAATGAGAATAGAACGTTGTTGGAAGAAATCAAGAGGCTGGAGCAGGATCTCATTAGCCTACACAATAAGCGAATACAAGACGTAAGTGGTTCAAAGAAGTCAAGAGAAGGGTTCTTAGTGCTCATGTAAGCAATCGTTGTTGCCCGCTGAGGCAAACCTAATTTGTCCTCCACATTTTTTCTCGAGCGTCCCGAAGTGGGGTTTTGAAGAAACTTTGGAATTTCAAAGCGCAAAATAATTAAAAGCATTAAGATTATAATTAGAAGCATTAAGATATTATGATAATTCATTTAAATACTCACCTTTAAGCACATTGATAAATATTGACTTTGGAAGTAAGTCCTCCATTCCAATAGTTGTAAATACCTTAATGATTTAAATCATTTTTCAAAGTGCTTTTCGTATTTTTGCGATTTGGTACGTTTTTTCGTAGAAACATGTCAATATCACTGTTTTAAAACCTTGAAGATTCGGCGCTCGTTACTAGAGAAATCGCTGGTCGCTTTTGGAGTGCTGTGCTAATTTTTCGTCTTGTCCTAAGATGAGTGACCTCCAAGAACAACACGATCGAGAGATGGGCTCGATGCGGCGGGATCATGCCTCGAAGCATTCCTCTTCTACTGTGGCTCATCTTCAAGGCCAGCTATACACCCAACAGATGGTGATTCATCATTTGAAACAACAGATAAAAGAGTGAGTTACCTTTCAACGTGACGCACCCGTTCTAGAATTTTTGACACAAAATTGTTTTATTGTAAGTTTAAAATCAGCCTTGAGTTCTTTGATTTGTTTCGAGAGTTGCGTCAATAGTGAAGATAGAGTTTGACATTGGTCATTATTTTATTGTGTGGCCATATATATGATGATGGCCATATGTATGGCTACCTGCCTACTAGGGGTTCATCGACCGTTTGTTATACAACTGTAATTGATTTTGAGAGCTACACTATAGTTTGGCCTCAGATATTCTTCGTGTTGTTCACTGAGTTTGAGATTTGTCGCTTTCAGCACGCCTTTCAGTATTGCACCTTCTGCTGAAGATGAGGTAGTAATTTGATCTCAAAAGGAATACGGTCATTTGCTGGTGCTTCTTTTTTTTCGTGAATGCTCCATCAAGGACCATTTCTATAAGATATTATCTTATTAGCATCATTGCGAGTCGAGGCCTGGAACTCCTTGCCTGCTAGAGGGTAACACTCCCCCCCCCCTCTCTAACTCACAGAAACTGTAACTCTGGGTTAGTTGACCTTGCCTTCATTTTCTCTATTTTTGAATGTAAGTAAGGGTGCACTGACACGATCATGTTCCGTAGACAAACCCCATTTACTTATTATTTTTCTCCAAGAATGCAATTCAAAGAAAAAATCACATCGACAACTATCATAACCAATACGCAGTCGAATCCGTGGTCTATTGTGAAGGCTAGGCAATTTGTATTCAACGTACAGAAACCACGAAAAGGGCGAGTTTTCTCCCATCTAGGTAAAATTTCCAGCCTTACAACTCAAGTGCCTGAGAGCACGCACCCATGTTTTCGTGATGGGCACATTCGATTGCATGCAGGTCGTATTACGCTGATGTGTACGTATATAGGTACATAGTTTTAACTTTGATTCATATTGGAATAATACACCCATTCGTTTGTATCGACCAAAAAATGTTTGTCTCACCAAACAATTTACGGTTCAAAAGGTGTAAATTCAATATCCAAAACGTTCGTTCGGCATTCAGCCCGATAAATTCACTGCGAATCTTGCAATTTATTTAATAGGCATTGAAAATGGTCGCTTTTTCTGGAACCTAGCCTTCTTCTTTACCTTTCCAAAATATTTGAAAAAAGAAAAAAGTTCTCTCATTTCATTTTTTTTTAAATCAGGATACCTTGAAAATAAACTGCCCCACGCGTGTGAGATCCACTTGGAATGATAAACCAATGGTTTCTAGCGTTTTATAGAAGTGATTGGATGAATTTATTTCCAAAAATATGCAAAAGAAAGGCTTCTCGCAAAGCTGGAATAAATAAGGTTCTTCCATAGTACCAAACCGACACCCAGGACCGGTATAAAGTGCATTATTTACGAATTTGGTTTATTCATTTGTTTAATATTATAGTAACAGGGATCCGGACAACCCCGGGTTATTCAGAGCGCAGTTGTATGACACTCCACTAGACACCTTTATTCACCTCGGGAGCAAACAGCTTTGACCTCTGCGAGACTGGAAACCGTAGTTGGGTGAGCTCCAACTTTGAGCTCGTTCCACACTCACTGAGCAAACGTTATTGCCAACAACGTGGTCAAGTTCCTAAATCCAATGACCGGACGTAACTTGTTTATCGTAAACGACAGTTACCTCAGCAGTCGAAACCTCCTTTAGTTGACCGACATTTCTTGGGTAACCAGGATTGCCTAGATGCTGCACATGCTGCATGCGGTTCAGTAATTCAATTTTCTCTTTGGCACAGGTTCCCATTTTCGCACTACGAATTACGGGGTATGTGATTCACCCATCAAAACGCGCATTCGTACAGGACAAAGAACTCATGGAGCGTTTATTTTCAACAGATTTTCCGAAGCTTTTTTTAAACACGAGTGATTATATGCACATTTTTCGCTTCATTTACTTTCCATAGATATGAAGAACGCTTCGAAGAGAATTCAATTTTGAAAGCGGAACGGGATCATTTCGAAAGAGCTCTGATGAAGGCCAAGCAGAAAATAGCGCGACTCAGCGAGCTGGCTTCTCCAGTATGTAGTAATCAGTAGCGGACAGCAGTATATCCATCACTTCAAATGTCTCGATTCTTCGTCATATGCTCATAGATTTTTTGCTATCAGCCTTCACTATCGATTAATCCATTCAGCTTCAGACCTTAATGCACCACTGTATGTTGGTATCGGCTACTTAGTTATCTTGTTCATGGTTAAAAACTACATTCTCTCGTTCAATCTTTACATTGTCAACACGTCAGCTTGAGGTATTCACAGGTTGTTGGAAGAGAAGAATTCCCGGAAAGTAAATCACCAAATTGATCTTTACAAAAGCTCCTTTAATTAGTACTCCTGGTAGGAAAACACTGAGCTTTCAAGCGCTGATGTGTCGTAGGGGTAATCTCCGGTTTTACGAAGAAAAAAAAAAAAAAAAAACCTCCAAGAGATCATTTCTTAAATTACCAGCAACTCAATATTCCACATACTTAAAGTACAATATAATGATAACTATTTTTTGATCGCCTCGAAACATTTCGAGTACCGTAAGCTCTCTGGAGCCTCATTCTCTGGGTTGAGGCTCACTCAAGAATAAAAATCTCTCTAAGTGACAAAAACAGTTTCTCAAATTGCCTCATTCATATCGCCTGAACGGAAATCTTATGTAATTCGCAAAGCATGACGGATCTCCAATTTTTAAATATATTTTTTGAACCCAAAAGAGTGATATCTAGTTATCCTAAAAGTTGTCAGAACTATTCTCACTAAAAATGTAAAAAACTAGCTTCTTGGGGAAAAAAATAAATTTGAAAGGAAGTATCACTGAGCCATGCCTTCAGAACGATATTTTCATGACTTTTTGGTAATAAACTGAGAAAGTAGCAAACATTTAGTAGTTTTTCGACTGTGTTTATAAGGTTGTAATATTTGGTGAATCGTAACTTATCAAAAAATATATTTTCCGCAATTAATGCAATTCTTTATTTAAAAAAAAAAAAATTTCTTTTTAGGGTGTTCAATTTAGGTATTTCCTTTCTGAGATTTTTCTTCCGCACACCAGTATCATCATTGTCATTAACAACTCCGGCGGATAAGAACCGCCATTAACATGTAAAAGTAATGCCATTCAAGTCTTCATTGGACAGAATCCCAAACGGTTTTTGTTGGTGGTGGGCCTTTCCAAAACGTTCCGAGCTTGGTTTCCCCGATCCTTTTGACTAAAAACTTGTCTACTAACGTATTTTTTATGCTTTCATTTGTTTCCAAGCTAGCTTGAGCTCTTCTAAATCAACAGTTTCAGCTCGTTTCTCACGCTTATTTTCTTTTCAGGAGAACGTACAGTACGCCGGACTCCTTGAAAAACTGGAATACTTAGAGAGGCGGCACGAAATCAGGGAGGAAAAATTGCAGTCAATCGTTCGTGATCTCATAGCCAAACAGAAAAAAGGGACGTGCAGCGAAAATTGTCGCGACAAGATTCTAAACAAAAATAGGGAAATTTGTTATTATCGAGCCGAAATGGACAAAATTCTCGCTACTTTAGCGGAATTTAGATGGAACTAGTTTTATAACTTTTTATTTCGAAAAACAAAGTCATTTAATTGCCAAAGCGTACCATTAAGCTATTTTTAGATTTTAATCACTTTAAACGCATTTTAGATCTCAGCTATTTGTCTTCTTCAATCCCTTGGAGTACCTATTTATTAATATTTTTAAAATAAATGATTTTTTCTATCAAAACAGGTGCACGTTTCTTTTCTATTATTCTGATTTTCCTGATTCTCATTTTTTACCAGGTGGACGGATATTCATGGATGAAAATGAGTTTAAAAATAAATAAAAAAATAATAAATAAGCCTGAAAATTAGAATGTATGTACTAAAATTATGAATGGAATGTACAATTTCTTACTAAAATTCACGTCCTGGTTTCATATTGGAACACTACACCGTTCAATTCATATTTTTAAACAGATTGAAAAGTGAGGTAGTCATCAATGAGGATAATAATGAAAAGTGTTCAAACATTTTTTATTTCGAAGAAGTATTAATTTTCAAAGTTTTCAAGGCCCTCAGGTACCTACTTTTACTGTTTGTGGCGATCGACTGAGATTGGGTTCGAATAAACAAGAGCCTAAAGGAAGTCCACGTACGAAATTCATTTAAAAAAAATTTCAGAATCTCCACGCTGTGAAACGTAAAATGTGTACGCTTAATGAAGTAATTTTGGTTTATCCTGTATCCTTTTATTGCTCCCTCTGACAGGGTAAGAGCAGAAATGAAATTTCTACTTTCTAGAAATATGAATGTGAGGTTTTTTTTCCCCACTAAATAGTGGGCAATTGAGATGTGGTTTGACCTGTAATAAAACCAAAAAAGTCGTTAAAATGAGTATTTTGAGAATATTTTTTTGTATATTAGAGGTTCGAGAGCTCATTGATTGCAATAGGTCTCAAACCAATTGGAGCGTCTCAGTAAGACGTTAAAATACGTTTTTTGGGGTAATGGGGTGTGAGATTATTATAAACATACCTGTGGGGTATTATTTTCCGCTACATTTTGGGTGGCGAATTGATCAGATGGCTTTGGGCCGGTTACCGCAAATAAATGTATTGCATGAGTGCAAATTTCTATTATGAAGTTCTTTGTATTTTTTTTTATAAGTACCTACCTATTTACTCCTATTAGGTTCCTAAGATACCTATATACTCTGGAGACCTCAAAGGTACGCTGTCCTACACAGCTCAAATAATAACCTCATTTATTAAAGTAAAATAAACGGTGGTTCGATTGATGGGAGCGCATGATCATATTTTGCTTCACATGAAATGGATATAGAAAACTTGAAAAGGTCGGATTACTTTCTGAGTGTTCATACACCAGCCAATACAGCTTGAGGTTTCCGAGGCCCTTCTCCAAGGAATGGATGGTTCGTGACAAATAGTTCGCCCTCTTCCGTTGGTCCGGCATACTCTTCAGGAGGAAGTAATTTGCCGAGTGCCGCCTTTTGGTTCTCTTGCATCCTGTATTCGAGGAGTACATCGTACGTTCTTATTATCGGGATTAAAAATCCGGCCTTATGAGTGAATTGGGCGGAATTTCATCAAATCCCATAGTTTTTGAGTTACCTCATCTCAAAACCTCTCTCCTTGGTACAGGTGCATCGATTGATCATGTTTTGCCGTTCATCATACATAAAGTACCTACTACCTATTCACCTTTTACGTTGCTCCCCTTGACGATTCATCAAATACACGGGTAAAATTAAATATAATTTGAGACGGACGTCAGTTTTGCCTTTACCTTTTAATCAGGTGCTGTTGGGCAATTTCGATGTTTTCTGGGTTTCCTCGCCAGAGCTCCAATGTTGACATATGGAGGCCTCTACTAAACGAAAACGTCAAATACCAGGGTTTATTTGCAATAGATTTGACGACTGAATCGAGGAAATTAGTAGCCTCGTGTTCTTTTAGGCTTCCTGCTAGAAAGCAGACTCCTTGAAGTGAAGGAGGAAGCTGAAATAAAATGACACTCCTGGTTATTGATGCAGTTGACAGAAAGTTACAGCTAAAGAAAATCCGCGCCTCGAGGAAGCGTACTTGGCCCCCACCCCTTGGACGACTTTCTTAAAGGTTGCCATTTGCTGTAGCAGACGACGACATGGAGTCAATTGCCAAACTAGATCGATCTATCTCCAAAAATTAACAAACAGAGACAGCCAAATGTAGAATAAAAATAAATGAGGCTAAATCGGTGCACGTAGACTTCACTAATCGGAAGCTCTCCTACATAGCGGCTTTTCTCCATAACAGCCATTCCTTTTGTGAATCAGGCAACATACGTGGGCATGACGCTTGACGCCATGCCCAGATGAAAGGAACACGTCAAGAAAATCATCATAAAAAACTGAGCTGGTTAATTGGACGCCGATCAATAATGAACACTCAAAACGAATTACTCCTCAACAAACAGGTACTCAGGCCAGTGGGGGGTGCACAGCTTTAACCGACGTACTGATGATGCAACGTTTCCAGAGTAGTGTACTTCGCTGTATAACAAATGCACCTAACTCTGCCAGGGATCTACGATCGTAGGTACATTTAGTGCTTACTGTTCTTCTTAATGCCTCCACAGTACAGTCAGCCATTTCTTGCAGAGTATATCGTTTTGAGCACTGCATTCCTGGTGTCACGAAATTCACCTTTAGAATAGCTCCTTCTAAGAAGACGTGCCAATCTTGAAGAGCCTTTACAACGGCTCCGAGAACAGCTTCCGTCACCTGAGTGTACATGGGCCATAGGTAGATGCAGAAGCATAAATTAAAGACAAAAATTCAAGACATCCAAATTAACCTTTTGGTGGGCGGACAGGAGGGATTCTATGAACAGGCGCGCGCGGTACGCCGTGCTTCTAATCCAAATTTTGATTCTCAAAGGCAAAAGGCGAGTGTTAAGCAAGGGTGAAATGATTACTTCGAATGAAAACAATTAGAATAGATACATTCACAATTTATTTTTGTAAAGTTTGTTTTATTGATGAATAATCATAATCGTAAAACATAAGACTAATAATAAAGCTTTTTCTTGAACTAAATAGTTACGTTTTGAAATAGGAACTAGTAAACAACATAAAAACAAACTCACAGATATAAAAGAACTTCTTTCTAATCCGACTTCATGAATATTGAAAAAAAAAAAAAATTAGAACAAGCACTTGATTGGAAAGAAAAACGCTGCAAATTTTTTCAGAAGAGTTATTACTCCTTGGAGCAGGAGTATACGGAAAACAGCAAGTGTGGAGTGTATCAGACTCACCAAAGTCATGGAGGGTCGACCATCACCGATTGATCAAAACACGAGGTTGGTTATTCCTTAGACCAGGAGCATGGAGAAAATGAGGGAAACAGTGAGTCTCCCAGATTTATTTCAATCGATTCAGAGTTTCACATGTAGTGGAAAAACACAAAAAAAAAACGCCTAAATCGCTGAAAATTTCGGTAAATTATGTTTTTTTAAAAATCGATTCTTCTCCCCTCCTTCTTCTCCCCAAATTAAGTCCAATCGAGCGTCCCTGACCACAATTTCAGATTATTAGAGAATTTTCTACTATCAAAAACGGCGGACGGCTTACGGAGGACGGACATGGTAGCCGAATTAGGCTGTCAAACTATAGTTTTGCGACCTTTCTCTACGCAAATCAAGCGGAAATAATGTGAACGAGGCTTAAATTGGGCGCCAAGGCATTTCTTCACGTTCTTCCTTCTAAAATTCAAGCTTTTCTGAACATGTTGCACGCAGTGCGGCCAGGCGCCCGTCAAAAGGTTAATAGGGACTGTCAACTTTACTCGCCACATTCACCTTTTGCATTCGTCGCAGAGAGTGATTACCGTCTTGTTCTATATCCGGTTCGATTATAGGTACCAATCTGGAAGGAGAAAAGCAAAGGTTTCATATTCTTTTGCAAAGAAATGATTGGGCTCCGCATCTTTTTTTTCCTTAATAATTTCAAATTAATATATTTATTGTTATTATTAGGCATTTATCCACCATTTTTGGGATTGGGATCTTCTGCCTGATTTGGGTGTATTCCCCGTAGAGGGGGGAGGGGTTCAAGAGAGAATAATACTTGCTTAACTGCAACACTGACTACCTGTTCCCTGTTCTTCTCTGGTCAAGTTAAGTTCTGGCAGATCAACATTGGTGTTGCATAGCTGGAACGTCGATGTATCGATGAAGTTGGTTGAGTTGTAAGCTAGACATCGACGTCCAGAAACATCCGTGTTGGACATCGGACATTGGACCTTTAACATCGATGTTCCACTAACATCGGACATCGAAATTCCATCCCTACTGAGTACAGTTCACTAATCTCTTTTCAATGGTCTCTATCTGATTGAGAGAGAATAATTTTCCAATGAGACATCGGGCTGGCGAGAGGCATTCGCAGTAGTGAGGAGGGGGGGGGGGGTGACATATTTACCCATGATTCTCCAAGCATGAATGGTACACCTACAGAATATGGCTATCTACCAATGTCGAAAAAATTGGATCCATTTTCGGCTCACCTTTTCATTTGACATACAGATGCAAACTGGGCTAGAGTTTGAGCGTTGTCTTTTATAGCGACACTGGTCGGAGTGGTTTTGGTAATCCGGTAAACGCAGCGCCATTTGGCAAAATGAACTCCAGCATTTTTGAATGCCTCACATTTCTCAGCAAGCTCTTCTAAGCCAATAGTGATTGGTTCATCCAATGACCTAGAATTAGTTTTAATTGTCGGCACGAAGATATTATTGAATGAACTGATTCAACTTGCTGCTTACGTTAAATATTTAGGTTTTCCAACAATCAGCAGAGACAATGTAAAACGTTTTAAACAGTTTTAAACCTTCCGGTTTCTTGTATTTCCAGTTTTCACTCCGTGTTGATGGACATGAATTTTACACATAAGCAGTATATAGCGTGTATCCACTACGAATGTTGAAATATACGTGCGACATAGTTTTTTTCAGATTGGACGCTTCCACCGTGGGTCGTAAATACTGATTATCTAATTCCCTTGCCCACCACCTCATTCACGAATAGAATAAATAAAAATCTGCAAATTCTTACACACGGGTTGGTTATTCCTCGAATGGGGGAAACAGTGGGTGTGGCGGGTCCCAGACCCATTCCAATCGATTCAGGGTCCAAAATTTAGTGGAATATGATACCCCACACGCCTAGGCACCAGAAATCCTGACACATACAAAATGGGTGGATACATACCCATTTTGACCCATAACTTCTTCCGGTGGTTGCCAATCGTTCTGGGACACACATCATTGAATTCAGCGTCCAAAATTTAGTGGAAAACTATACCCCACACGCCTAGGTAGCAGAAATCCCGAAAACACATATTCAAAATGGGTAATAAATACCCAATTTGACCCATAACTTCTTCCAGTGGGTGCCGATCGTTCTGGGATCCATTTAATTAGATTCAGTGTCCAAAATTTAGTGGAAAACTATACCCCACACGCCTAGGTAGGTAGCAGAAATCCCGAAAAAAACATATTCAAAATGGGTAACAAATACCCAATTTGACCCATTACTTCTCTTGAACTTTCTTGGTGAGAAAATGGGAATTATAACTCGCGGATCACAATTTGAACAATATATTTTTGTACTCACTTTCTTACAACTGTAGAAGAAGGAGTGACTTGAGACTTAAATGAACAGAGCTGCAAACCCTCATGACCACTAACAGTCTAAGGAGAGCAATATGTAGTTCGTATGTTACATGGAATGTATAAGATATTCCATCAACTTTCTCCAGTGGGTGCCAATCGTTCTGGGACCCGTTTCATTGGATTCAGCGTCCAAAATTTAGTGGAAAATGACACCCTACTCGCCTAGATCGCCCAAAATCTCGAAAATCCATTTTTCAAAAAACACATTTTGACCCCTACCCCCCCCCCCCCCCAAATTTGGTCCGATCGGGCTGAAAAGTTTCGAGGACCCGTCTCGGCAGGGAACAGACCCCTGACCCAAATTTCAGATTTTTAGAAAATTTTCTACTACCAAAAACGGCGCGGAACATGGACGGCGTACGGCGGACGAACACTGACCTTTTTTGATCAGGACATCATGAAACGTCCAGAAAAAAATTTTGAGCCGAATCGGAGAGGTTGACCATTATCATGAAAACAGGTTGATTATTCGAGGAATAACCAAAAGCAGAACGGATTCAAACTCCTTCACGAAGCTCGGGATTTATGGAGTAAACTTATTGGTGAAACTCTAGAATGCGTCAAAATAATTTGATTTCCTTCCCCCGGTGGCTTTAGAAGTTTTTCAGAAGTACATAAGGATAAGTAACCGCTCTAAAACTTTTCAAGTTCAGTTACGCTTTCTCTTTCTAACCATCCATATCTACAAGCTTTCTCCACATTTTCCTCAAAACTGGATTGGAAGAATCGTTATTCCTGAGGATTATTCTGAATGATTACGTTAGATTTTTTTATTAGATCTTGATCGTGTGAAATATTTCACTCATTTAATGATGATGAGGATTTGACGTGTACTAAGATAAAATTACCTACCCTTGGAGGGGTTTAACACCTTCGTCAAGTTTAACTCCAGTAATAATGCCTTTTGAACGAAGTAAGGCTACGAAGTTTTCACCTTGGTCATCTGACTGGAGGACGGTTTCTGGGTGCATGATCACTCCCGATACGAATTTTTCTATTTTAGGCGTCTCGAATAGCAACTTCCTCCATTGCCGGCGCGCTTCGTGTTCGTTGGCCACGCCGACGCACTAAAGATGACAATTTGTATTTTATTACTCTTAGCATGAAAATGGAATCACTCGAACGCTCTAAGGGTGTCCTAAGGACACAGGGGTGCTCAATGGCTCAGATTTCTTGATAGGGGGAGTATCTGAGGACGATACTTATTTAAAGCTACGGCGAAATATTGGAATTATACATACAATGGGCGTGTATAATATGCTTGCCTTTGAATCAATCAATTTACCCTGAATCGTTTGGCCATCGTTGATATGGTCTCATCACAGCCCATGATTCCTTTGCCGGGCCAAAAAAGGTGTTTCGCTATCTTCCACAATTCCATCTCCAAGTATGACGGTCGACTTTGCCACCACGTGCTCTGCATTTTCCCCTTATGTGAATGTATCTTTCTGTTAGAGTACAGGTTAGTTACAACCGTGCGGCAAAACTTTGATCAACATGGAAACTATCAGTATTAGAGCTAGTGATTTGGGAGGGTCTTGGTATCTGCATGCATTGTTTTATTACCCCTCGTAGGAGCCACACCCACTCCTCGATTATTCATCTCTACTTTGATCCATCCCAATTTATCTACAATACCTCTCCTTATTTTTCTTTCATTTCACTGTTTTCTTCGGAAAATCATACACAAATCTTCCAAATATATACAAGTCCCCTTAAATCGAATCGTAACAGAACTCCATGTTTGAACAGATTGTTTTTTTCGAGAGATACCCAAGAAGTAATTCGATTGTCTAATGGAAGAATCGTGTCGCTGTCATCCCCAGGCTCCCTTGCGATTTTGGAGCGACGGACGTTGACACCGTCTCGGCCGACACCCCAAGAGCGGTCGTCAACGTCCCGAGCAATTCTTTACCATCGAAACATCGGTGTAAAGTATCGATTGTATCAAATGTCGTCCCTTCTTGTCCAATCCGGTGGCGTTTCAAACGTTTACCATAAAAGTTGTACTTTGAACGAATAAAAATGAGATCGGTGGAGGTTGTTTATCCCAAGAAAACACTTGTAGACAGGTTGGAACCAAAGCAGGATTACACCAATCATTCGACGTTAATCTCAGTTGAATACTTTTTTGTTTACCTGTCTGAAGAACAATAGCAAAAGGCTCTTTTTTTGCTGTCTGTTAAGAGCTATGGACGATGCAAAGCTCAAAATATTGTGTTTTTCAAACACATCATCAAAAATTTGAAGTAATGTAGAATTTTTAAAATGATGTAGTTGCCGGAAAAAAGATATTTTGTTTTCGTTTATCAGTATCCCGTCACCAACCGACCATTGAATACTATGTAATGAGATACTTTACGCTTAAAGTTTGTACTATAGGTTTGTAATATATTCACTATTAAATCTTCACGTTAACGGATCTCACGATTCAGGCTCAAAATACTTGCAAAAAATGTCCTTTGCCTTGGAGTAACATTTGATACTCTAGGAAAATGTAGGATATCGAATGGATTGTACGATTACAAAAACAATGGAGGAAGAGTATGGGTAAAATGTTAAAAGAAGGTACTTTTTGGCTTTTTTATTTAATTTTTTGAATGTGTAAGCCCCCAGGCTTGCTGCCTCCAGAAGGCCAGAAGGGAGGGAGCATGCGCCAGGAAGCGCGCGCAGCTCCTGCCCAAACATCCCATTTGGAGAGCTCCAGGGCCTCACTCCTTCCGAAGGCGTCCAACCAGGCGGTTGTCGTCGAGGCGCCCCTCGGGGCCGAGGCGCCCAACATGTAGGAGCTATATATTTTTGTAACCTGTCGTGCAAGTGCATCTCATTCAGTCCATCCTGGCTTTGTCCTGTGCTCGCTCTGAAGTGAACTCTGCAAACGTGCTGAAGTCGACCGAAGCTGTAATATTGTGTTCCCCATGAGATAAAGGACTCAAGTTATTAAGCCTCGCTGCGTACCTGCGGGACAGCGAGCCCCCTCCTGTTTTTCCTTCGACATCGACGCTGTTTTCGTCAGCTGGTATCGTTGCACTTGCTCATTAAATTGTATTTCATGTATATCATAATTTCATGTATCTTGTATTAATTGTATTTTATGCTCCACATGTTGTCTAATTTACTTTGTCGAATTACTTTGTCTTGTATCAATTCTAGCCCAGGTTGAGGCATATTTTCCTTTGCAACGAGTCCTTGTTTTCAATTATAATTCAGTTTGTATCAATGTATTTTATGTTCATCCTTGGTATCCCTAGTTGCTCAGTCGTAAGTCTTGGACTTACATCCCGTATCCTCTCGCTAGGTCCCTTCCAAATTCTCCGAAGAAACCCGAATTAAATTATAGTAAGTTCAAACACATTTTAATTCGAGAGAGGCTTACAAATGTATAGTTACTTATTAGGTTCTCCAGAAATACTCTTCCTGCGGAAGCGCAACATACCTAAAGTATGGAACGTATAATTGTTGTATGATTTGCAGCGTGAACGGATCTCACGATTCCGGCTCCAAATACTTGCAAAAAATGTCCTTTGCCTTGGAGTAACATTTGATACTCTAGGAAAATGTAGGATATCGAATGGATTGTACGATTACAAAAACAATGGAGGAAGAGTATGGGTAAAAATGTTAAAAGAAGGTACTTTTCGGCTTTTTTATTTAATATTTTGAATGTATAGTTACTTATTAGGTTCTCCAGAAATACTCTTCCTGCGGAAACGCAACATACCTAAAGTATGGAACGTATAATTGTTGTATGATTTGCAGCGTTGTTCCTCATGACCTAGGTGGTTGGCATTCACTACAAAACCTTAATGGGAAACGAGCCAGCACAGCGAGCTGACTGAGAGTTATGCCATAAAGATGATATTAGAGGGTGCGATTCATAACTTTAGGGTACTGGACAGTATTCATAAATACCATGTAAGCAACCAACCCCTAATACCTAGTTCCCAATATGTTCAGAAGTCGAATTATAAAAAACACATTTTCGTCCATACCCTCCAAAAGTGTAGCCCGATTGGGCTCCATGTTTATGATTATTCATGAAATGAACAAAATAGAGTGAGTCAAGACTGGGCAATTTAAGACACATAAAAACAAGTTGTTTCAAGCCTTCCACTCTCTTTCGCTGGTTGCCAGAGGCATCAAATTTAAAATTACGGATGACGGAAGAATATAGGTAAGAGGTAACTAATCAAGTATGTCCATCAAAACTCAATCGATGGGCAACGAATTGGGTCAACTTGAGATTATCAATGTTTTATGGTGGAGTATTGCGGCAGGGATCGATCCAACCAATGTAGGTAAGGTCGTCCGAGCACGATAGCTCTGAATCGATTGAAACCATTGTTCCCACGATCGAGCTCGCAATTGGGTAATCCGCTCGAGGTATTTTAGGCATTTTTCTGCTGTCGCCGTCCTTGTTCACTATATGGATCCACCGCCCACGTACGCTGATCAATTCAACCTGCACGGTTTGTTTCTATTAGATACCAGCGCTCAATAAAAAAGTATATTTCGTGTTTTGTGATCCAATCTGGGATGCCAATCATGAAAGTCGGTCTCCAAGCAAAATTTCAGAGGAAATGATATGATTTTTGTCGGTTATATAGAGGAACATTGATGGGTGGAAGTTAAATACTTACCTACAAATATGGTTATACTCGAGTTTTCTGAGAAACTTCTGATGAGTCTGAATGAAAGAGCCGCCCGTGGCTGTCTCTAGCAGACAAGAACCACCTGGGCGGGGGGGTTTCAGGTTAGATACGCGGGTTTTATGCGTTTCTAAACCCATGTGAATCTTTCTTTCTTGAGTATATATTAATTATATATATAATATATATATTATTAACTATATATATTAATTTATCCCTGAAGTGAAGAACGTAAAAATGTTCTTCAAAAATTGTCATTGAAAGATTGAGCGCTCCGGCAGTTCAATTCCTGCTTCATTCATATATATATGTCATAATAGCCATATTACGAGTCTAGAAGACTCGTAGATCTAAAATCCAAATTTTCGTTTCAAGGTGTCTAGATCAAAATAAGAAAATGTCCGTCCGCCGTCCACGCCGACATTGGTAGTAGAAATTATTCTATAAATCTGAAATTTCGGTCAGAGGTTCGTTCATGGTTCTAGGCGGTCCTCGAAACTTTTCAACCCGATCGGACCTAATTTGGGTGGGCTAGGGGTCAAAATGTGAATTTTGAGAAAAGGAATTTTTGCAATCTAGGTGTGTGGGGTATTGTTTTCCACTAAATTCTGGACGCTGAATCCAATGAAAAGGGTCCCAGAACAATTATTGGCGCCCGCTGGAAGAGGTTATGGGTCAAAATGAGTATCTATCTATTTCAAAAGTGGGTTTTCGAAATTTCTGGTACGAAGGCGTATATGGTACCAAGGCGTATGGTACCATTTTCCACTAAATTTTGGACGCTGAATCCAATGAGATGGGTCCCGGAACGATTGACACCCACTGGAAGAGGTTATGGACGCTGAAACGATTGAAATAAGTCTCCAAGCGCCTAGTCCGAGGAATCACCAACCCCTGTGAAAGAATTTGTTTGGTTTGTGACTATTGTTGGTGGAACAAGAAGAGTTAGCCCAAATATAAATTTTCTCATACTTACAGGAATCCACTGAACAATTTGAGATTCAGGTCTTCTGGTCTGACCACTCATTCGATCAGATTCTGTGCGTTTCCCCCTCATTTCTACTTACTGGAGCAGTTACATCAAATTCTAGCCGAACAGTTATGGATCCGCGGGTGCCGGTTGTGACCAGCTAAGAGACATGTAAGACCTCTAGATCACGCCATTTCGCGTGAGATCTGAACTTTGTAATACTTCCCTCCCACAGTCCCCTATAACCTACGATGTCCCGCTCCGTGTCGTTCCTACGAGTTAGTAAAGAGCAGATACTGCCGGCAACTAGTTACATAACGCTGATGTATTTCCAGATGTAATTGCGTAGTGTAATCGGAGTTTGTAGCGTTCGTTAATTTATAGTTTGAGTGTGCTTTATTCTTGTGCTTATTCCCATCCTTTTGCTCTATCCTAAACGCGCCTGCATCAGGGAGTGAAACATGAGTTACCATTTCTACTGGGATACTTATATGAAAACAAGAAATAGAGGGAAGGCGTTGCCCTTAGTACTTAGTGTATTTACTCACATCATTCGATACTATACATGATTAACCTTGTGTTTTCCATAATTGATTTTCATCATTTGATTTCCCGATATGCCTAGTTCCTCCGGTGAAAGCACGTGCCTTTGTTTCTGTCGTGAAACCCTAACATAACAAATCTACTTTTGGTTGGTTATTCATTGAATAATCAACGTATGTTTTTATGTAGGGCCTCGATCTCCTCAAAAACTTGACATTTAGGGCTTCAAGAGCAGATTAAAAAAAAGTCCGACTGCCGCCTTGATGTTTTGTTGCCAGGAATTTCTCCTATATAAATCTAATTGTGTTGAATGACTCTGTTTTGACTCTCCGTGATTATCGTAGCTTTTTGACCAAATGAAAAAAAAAAAAGAGTTATGCTAGAGTAAATAAGAGCATTTATGAAAGCGGGGTTCAGCCATTTTTTGAGGCAGAAGGTGTGGAGAATTATTTTCTAGAAAATTCTACATACTGGTTCTATGAAAATAGCCTTAGGAACGATTAACGCACGCCGGAGGTGGAACATTTTGTAAATGAGTACTTTGGGGGTAAACAATTTGTCACTTATTGTTTGGTTATTCAAGTTGGTTAGTCAGGGACCCGTTTCCGGCTCTCGTTGGTACTCAAAACTTTTCAGACTAAATTTGTGAAGGAGGGGGGAGGAGGGGAGACAAATGTGTTTTTGAAAAATGGATTTTCAAGATTTTAGGCAGTCTAGGCGTGTGAGGTATTATTTCCCACTAAATTTTAAACGCTGAATCCAATGGGATGAGCCCCAGAACGATTTGCGCCCACCGGAAGAGGTTATGGGTCAAAATGAGTATTTATATACTTATTCTAAAAGTGGGTTTTCGAGATTCTCAATACCTAGACGTGTGAGATCCCATTTACCATCAAATGTTGGACACTGAATCGATTGAAATAAGTCTGGGACACTACACTGTTTTCCCCCATTTTCTTCATACTCCCGGTCCGAGGAATAACATACTCTTGTGAAGAATTTGCAGCGTTTTTTAATATTAGCTTGGTCGGTCACTCCGCTATTTCCCACACCACTCTTCCCACACGATCCTGATGCACGTATGGTCCCCTCCTTTTTAGAATAATTTGCGGCATTTTCGGGGTCTCCGGCTAATGTATAGTATAGCTGGTTGTGGTTGACATGTTGATCGGCAACATATTTACCTGGATTGGCCTTTTTTGAGGGCGAGACGGGTCGACAGGTGGCGAAAAAAGGGGGGGTATGAGGGTTACACCCGAGCTAGTAACTACGGAGAAGACCGAGCGTGGCCGAGAGGAATTCGTTTAAGGGTTCCGCGCAACCGGAGCGCTCAAAACCACGCTTAACCGCTCAGTCTATGGCCAAGAGTCACGGAAACGACGCGGACCAAAGTCAGACGAATTATTTTATTAAAAGTAACGAGATATCATAGAGTGTAAGTGAGCTTTAAGTGACTTGACGGGCCTTAGTCATTAGAAATCAATTCCAACTCGAGGTAAGCTGTGTATCTACCCCTCCTTGTTGAACACGACTCCTCCAACCCCTATACCTACATATCTACCTAGTAGGCGTCAACACAATACACTGATTAAATCCGTCTGTTTAATTCAAAAATTTTTACTTCCCTCTCTCCATTAAATAAATCCCGTTCTTCTTGGGTACTTTTTATCCAATAAACGCTCCAAATTGTATTCTGTAGACGTGTTCGTTCTGGATCACGTGTGAATGCTCGAAGGGAGGGGTGTCAACAGAAAGAAATCTCGCCGGTTGTGACCACCGAATTTGAAGTCCGTTCCATGCGATTTGATGATGGTAAAACTAAGTACGAGATTGCGTGCCCCGGTTTCCACGATTAAGTTTGGTTTGAATGCGTCATCAACCGAGGTTGACCGAATGTAATCTTGACACTGGCTAGGTCATAGATCGCAATCCCACGCTTATATTAAAATGTATTGCACTAAGCACAGGGTTACCTCTAAGCTGGTAATACCAACTTGTGCTATTTTACCCGTTGTTGGGATATAAACGAAAAAGTTGAGTGACACCTGACTTGAGTTGCCTCCAGTCTACAAGCCATCGTCAAAATAGCTACATCACGAAACGTAGCTCAACCGTTCGTGCTTCATGGCCATACGCTTTGAACGTTAGGTTTATGCTTTGTTAACCTTTTTGGACATGAAGTCTGTGTATATTTAGTTTGATGTCGCAGGCAGCGTGTAGTAGTCACCCGAACATTTTCTGGGAAGTATGTAGCCACTTTTATCAAAGCACGCAACAAAAGTTACATGTTTGATCTTCACAACCTTTTCGTAACTGAGCGTCGCGAGATTGCCGAAGAATTCAATTTCCGCACCACTGCCACTACTGAATCTATATTATTCAAGACAAAAGTGATTGCATTATAATTGATAACGAGTCGCCCGACTCAACATGAATAGCATTTCACAGTTAAATGGGACTTTGTACTACACAAATACAACATTGTTCAAACTGAATTAATTGAACCGTTTACTAATCAAATGAATCATCTTCTATACCAAATGAAACGTTTTCTTGAAACCTTATTTCAATCAAATGAACGACGATGGATGTCACAATAATTTGCAATACGGTTACGATTTAGGGTTTTTCTTTGGTATCAAAATTACGAAGCGGTATCATTTGATTGGTACATCATTTCATTTTTGGTAGCAATGAGGTTGCGGTCGGTCGAAAAAAAAGGTTTCATTTGACTCAAAACGCTACTTTGTCCCTGCTAAGTGCCCACCAGATTGGCATTCGTAAAAATTGAAAACAATGTAAGGCGGACAAAATCTGCAATGTTTGACCTTATTGCCTATCTCTTTCATATCGTTCAATTAGGATAATTAGTTGACAATTTTCCTTATCATTGAGGCAATGTTAGCGTGGGGTTTTAGTATATTAGGGAACATCTAGGGAACTCTAGAGGACATCACTTCGCCAAAATTCTAGTGTCCTTTGATACATTTTCGTGTTCGTGCCCAGGGGATTAATTGGAAAGTTCATTCGTGTCCCTGGGTTGGAATAACCTGCACGTTACGTGAATCACGCCGACGCGTGATTGTGGGGGGGGGGGGGAGATACCTGCAGGACTCGACAATCGGCAATCGGCAAGCTACCTTATAGATTGGTTATTCCTTGAACAATCAACCTATGCTTTCACGCAAAAAGTCAATCTGTCCGATTCGGCCTAAAATGTTGTAATAGGTGTTTCAAGGTGTCTGGATCAAAATAAGAAAATGCCCGTCCGCCGTCCACCGTCCACGCTGATTTAGGTGATAAATTAATTTCTAAAAATCTGAAATTTTTGTCAGGGATCCGTTTCTCGCTCTAGTTGGTCCTTAAAGCTTATCAGCCCTATCGGACCAAATGGGAGAGGGAAGGGGGGTTTAGGGATCAAAATACAAATTTCAAAAAAGCTGATTTTTGGCATTTTCAGCGATTTAGGCGTGTGGAGTATAATTTTCGACTAAATTTTGAATGCTGAATTCAACGAGACGGGTCGCGGAACAATTCGCGTCCACCGGAAGAGGTTCGAGGGTCACAAAGGGTATCGTATCTACCCACTTCGAACGTGTGTTCTCGAGATTTTCGGCGATCTAGGCGTGTGAGGTATCATTTTCGACTACATTTTGGACGCTGAATCGATTGGAATGAGTCTCCATGCTTTTGGTCTGAGGAATATGAGGACTATGTGAGTCGCACAGAATTCATCTTGCGGTTAAAAAAACAAAATAATAAAATAATAATAACATAAATAAACAAAAACCCGTGGAAAAAAACCGTTCCGTTCCGTTTAATTGCGAAATAAATCATGGAATTTTTTAAAAGCTGTGAGACCGTGGGTTGGAACTGAAGAACTTTCGATCTTATTAGGGAGGCCTGGGGCCGAACAAAAGCACATTTCTCGGATGACGCACATCTATGTATGTGTATGTAGTAGGATCCCTCTAATTCACGGTGCACGCGACTGTTATTGTAGGGTTGAAGATCCTTCAGCTGTATAACAACTAGTTTATACTGCTTGGTCATGATGTTGTTTGCTTGGCAAACCTCAAGGGCTACAAGCTGTTGCATGTGGAAGAAGATAGAGGAGAATGTTCTCAGAGCGATTGAGCAAACGTATTAGAAGACCCAGGTGGAAATAAAAACAAAATTTGTATCTTTTTCGTGAAATATTTCGAACTTAATGATAGGTATCCACTTTGTTTAAGATGAAACCACTCTGTATTGAAGTTTCAAGTCCAATGTTCTATTCACTGATAAGGGCGTGCGATCGCATCAAACTTTTCATCATGAATATGGCGTGCCCCGGGGAAACAAAATGATATTGCTTTGTGTAAATATTAAAAAAAGAAAAAAAAACGTTATCTATTCTGTGTTTGTAATAAGCACCCGATATTCCAAAACAACTGAGCACAATGTACATAAACAAATTAATGCTCGAGGAGAAATTTTTGTTCTTTATTCGCTTAAAATATTATGTTCCTTATTGTATACGATGTTGAAAGGACGAGATGTAGACAATAATGTCAAGAGAGTTGGTCTGTTGAGCGAGACTGAGGTATATTATTTGGACAATGCTCGATTGTATTGTTGATACTGAAAAATTCTAAAGAAACCCGGGTGTTTATAGTGAGTTCCTCTCACTTCCGACGGAAGTTTCCTCTTTCGAACCAACCTTTTTACAAGAAGCGTTTGACGAAATTTTTCTTCCACGATGGTTTATTATTCCTAGGTAGGAAATTATATCTTCGAGGTCACCAGAAAAGGATATACCTGTGATAAGAATGGTACAATCGGTAGCACAATCGGTGGCGACTAAAGGAGCATAGTGAATGTTTAATTTGTCGTACCTGGCACGGGTGTGATTTGGCATTCCGAGCGATCATTAACAGCCTGTATATCACCTCTCAACATCCGCGTTCAAAAATGACAACGTCACTGTTGATTCTCGTGTAATGACACGTGATTCTGCAAAACGGATTATTTCTGCCCCGTTTGTGCTGTCAAGCTTGTTGAGAGAATGGACGTGTGAACATTGTCGATCGTGATAATGTATTATCGAATCAGCTTCGGTCCATTTACTCTTTCAAGGCAGAAATGATCGCATCCAACTTTGTTATTCTTTTATGAATTGGATTGGCTAAAAGTATCCAATAGTCGTTTGTCAGGAGGCAAGATACCTAATCCTACCGAGCCGCCCTTACGAAGACCTATTCATTCCTATTATGTACTACATTTTCTTCGCAGGCGAATTCTTCTTCTTTCACCTATCGTTGCCACTACCGATGGGGTCTTCATATAGAAACGGGGAGTAACAATTAAATATCGGTGTATATCCAGGTCCCACGCTAATTCTCTGGTCATAACTTTTTATAATATGGTATTTTTTATTTGATTTATGTGGTTTTTGTATGCGATAAACTCTGTGCAGAGTGCACACGATTGGATGGGGGGGTTGTTGATAGCAAGCTTTTGCATGTGGGAGATCGTTATAGTACAAGTACACGATTAGGGTGATATGTTAAAAGATATAACCTTATCGTACGAGTTAACAACTCCGCATCGGATATTCACCCAGAACCGTCATCATATCGATCTTACCCTGGCTTCCAAAAGGATTCAGTGAGTCAACCCTCACTTCCCACGTACCATATTAATTTTGAGTGGAACTCAAACGAAGCGATGTGCTAATATGGATGGTGAAAACATTGTTAAAGAATATGCAACTTTTTCGTAACGTCACATCCAACGACTCTTGGAGTTGAGTTTCATTTAGTATCCGTAGAATTTAGGGGCAAAAAAAAAAAAAAAGGTTCGTCTAGGCTTCTCGCTAGTAATGATGTGTACGTGTGTGTGGTGTAAGTGTTCCTCTATGCATTTTTTCAGCAATTGAATCGAATTGAGACCAACACCAAGAGACGAATCGTAGCTGTGGTGCCTACATGGATGAGATTGATACATTCATTTCTTAGTCGTCACATCTCATCTCCTTTTCCAGACCAGATGAAACCTTTTTCATACCTCTATAGTGTACAACGTAAAAGATTACTATTTAATATACTGCTCGGCCATTTCTTCTTGAATAGTTTCATCCTTGGCAAAAACAAGCAGAATTAAAAGGTCACCATGGATTTTTGAATTAGAAATGTAATTCTCATTGCTAGTATCTCCTACAAACCAGTCGCTCGTCACAAATGTCCGGAAGGTGATATAGTAGGAGAGATTTATTAGTCCTATTAATTACATCGAGACGTTCAACTGAGTGATGCTGATATTATGCTGAGGTGTTACTGATCAACGTAGCTTCCTCGGTTGGTTATATCAACATTCATCTCAAACAGTCATTTTGAGGGCACTAAATGTGTTTTGCGAAAAATAAATTTTTGAGATTTTTGGTGAACTAGGCGTGTGGGGTATCTATTTCCACTTAATTTTTGACGCTGAATCGATTGGGATGAGTCCCCATGCTCCTGGTTCGAGGGATAACCAATCCCTGTGAAAGAATTTGCAGCGTTTTTAGTATGCATGCGATCGCAGTGCTTCACTCAGTGAAAATCAACATTATTTCCTCCATCACTTAGCTGTAGTCTTATAAATGTGAAGAAGTCAGAAAAATCCAACTGTCCGTTTCACAGTTTCCTCATAACTGCTTGCATTCTGCATATGAAACGTTGCTGCTGCTTTGTGCCCGAAATAATAATGTACCCATCTTGTTTCGCTTAGTTTAAGGGAGGCTTGACGTCAGTTATCATTCTCTCGCACCAGTTAGCTTTCAGCAAGATAGCGGTGGTTCCTCCCGTATACGAGTCGGCGTGAAAATCGCTGTAACCGTGTTATAGAATGGGCTACGAATAGCACTGTTGTGATAACAAATGGATTTTGTGAATTCGAACGTGGTAGGATAAATACAGATTTCATTCAGAGCGCAATCGATCCTGCGACCATGAGTTCAAAATAACTATGATTAGAAGAGTACCTCAAATCGTGATTGTAAGTAGGATTGGCTCGGATTATTTACCAATCTTCTATTTTACATGTGTTTACGGACGCTCGTGTTTTTTACATGTGTTTTGAAGGCAAGGCGTGCAGGTAGAGATCAAAAATTACTCTTGTTCGCATATAAATGTTGAATTTAATACGTGAATGCAAAACACTGCTTTCTATCTCTTGAGATAGTATACCGCTTTGTTTAACGTTTATCCTGGAAACAGAATTGAATAGCCTTCGAATGCGTGTTGGTAAAAGACAGTATTGGAAAGCTCCCAAAACACTCATTTTATCTTTCACCTATATCTATCGTGAATGTAACGATAAGTCCGACGGACACCCGGTACGCACAATCAGTTGACTAATCTCCATAGATTGGTCGCAGGAATATGGAAGTAAAGTTCCGAACAGCAGTCGCTTTTTCGTCGTTGTTCGCTTTGCTATGACTTTATGAGGTTTCAGTGGTCCGTATGATTAACGACTCTGCTGGTGGGGGCTTCCATTTGGGGAGCGTCGCTATTCAGGTTAATTCGCACTATAACGTCGACGTCATTTCGTTCATTTCCAGATTTCAGTTGTTTTGAATTTGTTTTTCGCAAAACCTCAAACCTACGCCTTCTTCCGAAATTCTCCAGCCCGATCGGACTAAGTTGGGAGTGGTAGGGGTCAACATGTGGGTGTTTTTTGAAAAATGAATTTTCGAGATATTTGTCGATCTAGGCGTTTTAGGATACATTTTCCATTACATTTTGGACGCTGAATCCATATAGATGGGTTCCAGACCAATTGGTGGCCACTGAAGGAGAGTATGGGTCAAAATTATGCCTATTTTGAATGTGGGGCCCTGAGATTTTTGGGTACCTCGGCGTGTGGACTATCATTTTCCTCTTTTCCATTTTCTAGTCCATCTGTCTTTAGCACTCCACAAAATCCGCAGGTAGGAAAAGAGTTCCGCAATAAGAAAGAATAGGAATGAAAGAAATAAGAAAAAATGAGGATTGACAAAATTCCATGAAAGTGCTAGTACTGGAGGGATCTTTATATCTTCTCCTAAAAACGCTAGTGATGTGAGTAGGGCTTTTTAAATTTTCCCAGCCCAAGATTAACAAATTGGGACAGGAGAGTCTGCACAAAACAAATTTTTAAGAAAGAAGTAACTGGCAGTACAGGGTCTCCAACCCTGCTCCTCTCCTGGAAATGCAATCCTTCCTAGAACTGATAGTTCCTGTGTGAAACTTCTCTCTCTCTACAACCCACAAGGAGGGTACAGGTCCATGGAATCTTCTGGACTTCAGTCCAGTCTTTTTTCCTTCATCCAACACTGTTGTTGTAGTACCTACTTCAAATTAACTCAACTTGTTTTTTCTAATTTGTTTTCTTTTAAAATCAGCAAGTTTTTGTGTTTGCTGTCATTCTGTTGAAAGAGACTGCATATATTTTCACAAATGGGTGTTTTTCCTTGGAGCAGGATCATGAGAAAATAAAGGAAAACAGTGAGTATAGAGAGATACTGACTCATTCCAATCAATCCTGCATCCTACGTTCAGTGAAAAATGGTACACCCCATGCCATGTTACCATAAATCTCGAAACCCCACTTTCAAAATAGGTAGGTTGGTACGCCATTTAAACAAGTACCCCCCTCCAGCACAGTCTGCCGTCTGCGTGGTTTTTGGTTGCACATTTTTTTTTTAAAGTCTGAAATTTTAGTCAGGGATCTCTTTCCAGCTCTTGTTAATCCTCGAAACTTTTCAGTATGATCAGACCAAATTCCGGGCCAAATTTCATCTCGTAAAACGAGGCTATACTTTGAAGTACCTAATATATAGAAAACTAACGAACGATTATGTCCACTCATTTCAGAAGTCTTGATACCTTCATGAAATACGTCCTGAATTATTAAATTTCTCCTTGTATATCCTCCCAAATTTTCGTCAATCATGAGCTCATTCCTTTAGTGAGTCATGTTTACATTAATTAACCGCTTATCTATTTAATCCTGTCACAATTTGACCGAACGTGATGTGTTGTTACCATTTTAATTGATCGTTTCATGTGAATGAATTCATTCCAGTTTCAATTACCGGTTACATTCCTTCTGGGCTGGTCCCCCTTTGGATTCCTCTGAAGGTATGTCACACAGTTGAGTAACGAAGTTTAATTGATCACAAAAATGGATGCGCTCGCCTTTGCCCTCACATACGCAAAGTTGATGAATTTTTCCCATCTCCCACGTTAACAATGAAGGTGGTTGTCAGGTCACGCAGTTACCAACGCTTCATCCCTCTCCACTCGCCTCTTCGGCGGTTTTATCAATCTCAGTTCCCTCTCAAGGGATTTTAGACAGTGTCAGCGGAGGCTGCTCATATTTAATGTGGTTAGCTGACACGCTTTCGGGCTTCTTCAGAGAAAAACGCGGCATTTTCCCCCTTCTCATATTTTTCGGTTCAAAATTATGTTATTGATCCTTCTTTGAACCCTTTTCCGCTCTGTATCGCATCTACAGTTGGTTCATATCTAAAAGCCTACGAGGCGTGGTTGTCCAAAATGAGACCTTCTTCTGTGGTGAGGCCATGAACCACAAAGCCTTGGGGAATCAACTAAAACATGAAAGCTAAATCTCAACACTGCACATCATCTTACAAAGGTTTATTATTCTTGAGAGAATAGCTACAGATAAATTCTACTAATAAATACCTCAGGTAATAAAGTTCCAAAAACTGAAAACCCCATTCTGCAAATTTGTTTTGGTTGGTTATTCCTTGAATAATCAGCCTACGTATTCATAGATAATGTCAATCTCTCCGATTTGCCCCAATTTTTTGGTTGGTTATTCCTTGAATAATCAACCTATGTTTTCATGATAATGGTCAACCTCTCCGATTCGGCTCAAAATTTTTTTCTGGACGTTTCATGATGTCCTGATAAAAATCTGCAAATTCTTACACACGGGTTGGTTATTCCTCGAATGGGGGAAACAGTAGGTGTGGCGGGTCCCAGACCCATTCCAATCGATTCAGGGTCCAAAATTTAGTGGAATATGATACCCCACACGCCCAGGTACCAGAAATCCTGACACATACCAAATGGGTGGATACATACCCATTTTGACCCATAACTTCTTCCGGTGGGTGCCAATCGTTCTGGGACACACATCATTGAATTCAGCGTCCAAAATTTAGTGGAAAATGATACCCCACACGCCTAGGTAGCAGAAATCCCGAAAACACATAATCAAATTGGGTAATAAATACCCAATTTGACCCATTACTTCTTCCAGTGGGTGCCAATTGTTCTGGGACCCATTTTATTGGATTCAGCGTTCAAAATTTAGTGGAAAATGACACCCTACTCGCCTAGGTAGCAGAAATCCCGAAAACACATATTCAAGATGGGTGTATCTATGGGGCACTACGACACTAATTTACTAATATAATATTGAGAAAACGTAGGTAATTTAGAAGGCTATAATAATTGTATTAAATTGAATTGAATGGTACGAATAAAAAGCTCGGATAGTAAAAAGAATTGTAGGCAACTGCTCAAAATTGGTTGCTAAGTTTAACAGCTGGTTATAAACAACAGGATATGACGATGTGTTTTGTTTGTCTATTCGGCTGAAGTCACCCACATGGGTAATAAATACCCAATTTGACCCATTACTTCTTCCAGTGGGTGCCAATTGTTCTGGGACCCATTTTATTGGATTCAGCGTCCAAAATTTAGTGGAAAATGACACCCCACTCGCCTAAATCACCCAAAATCTCGAAAATCCATTTTTCAAAAACCCCTACCCCCTCCAAATTTGGTCCGATCGGGCTGAAAAGTTTCGAGGACCCATCTCGGCTGGGAACAGACCCCTGACCCAAATTTCAGATTTTTAGAACATTTTTTACTACCAAAAACGGCGTGGACAATGGACGGCGGACGGCGTACGGCGTACGGCGGACGGCGGACGGCGGACGGACATTGACCTTTTTTGATCAGGACATCATGAAACGTCCAGAAAAAAATTTTGAGCCAAATCGGAGAGGTTGACCATTATCATGAAAACATAGGTTGATTATTCAAGGAATAACCAACCAAAAAAGGTCAATGTCCGTCCGCCGTCCATTGTCCACGCCGTTTTTGGTAGGAGAAAATGTTCTAAAAATCTGAAATTTGGGTCAGGGGTCTGTTCCCAGCCGAGATGGGTCCTCGAAACTTTTCAGCCCGATCGGACCAAATTTGGAGGGGGTAGGGGTTTTTTGAAAAATGGATTTTCGAGATTTTGGGTGATTTAGGCGACTGGGGTGTCATTTTCCACTAAACTTTGGCCGCTGAATCCAATAAAATGGGTCCCAGAACAATTGGCACCCACTTGAAGAAGTAATGGGTCAAATTGGGTATTTATTACCCATTTTGAATATGTGTTTTCGGGATTTCTGCTACCTAGGCGTGTGGGGTATTATTTTCCACTAAATTTTGGACGCTGAATTCAATGATGTGTGTCCCAGAACGATTGGCACCCACCGGAAGAAGTTATGGGTCAAAATGGGTATGTATCCACCCATTTTGTATGTGTCAGGATTTCTGGTGCCTAGGCGTGTGGGGTATCATATTCCACTGAATTTTGGACCCTGAATCGATTGGAATGGGTCTGGGACCCGCCACACCCACTGTTTCCCCCATTCGAGGAATAACCAACCCGTGTGTAAGAATTTGCAGATTTTTTTTCTGCGCGTTTCAAGGTGAGATTAAAATAAGCAAATGTCCGTCCGTGGCCCGATAGTTTGTATCCAGTGATACGGTAATACCTATTACCGAAATGGTCTCTAAAACTGTATCTTTTTTCAAATTTAACTTGTAATGTTAACTGCCGTTCTTAACAGTTCTTATCAGAGGTTTGAAATGTATTGTATTAGATTAGTTTACTTCCATTTGGTTGTTCCTGTAGCGGTTTATAGGCGGTTTGTTATGTGAGACGCGATGAAACTTTTCTGGGAGGCCTCCCTTGTTTCAGTTTCCGCATGGCTTCCATGACGAAGCGAACCGTAGACAATAGGCTGAACAATTTCAAGTTTGTGCAGACGCGTGGAGTTGACGGACATGTCGCTAGAAGCTAATTTGTTGCGTAGGAGGTAGCGGAAAATGTCGGTGGTATACAAAACTTACATGATCCCATGTCATCTAGTACAGAGGGTATAAGTTAACGAACTGGGAGAAGCGGGCGAATTTCATGTGAGGGGAGTCTGGTTGATCGGTGGTGGTGGTTTAACTCTTTTGAGGTTGCCAAAGAAATCCAACCCCTATCTTTGCGACACGAGGATAAATTTGATATGTTCATTGGAATACCCTCTATAGGCAAGTAAGTATTCCTGAAATATTTGGGATTCCAAATATTTCTCATGTCCTTTTGTTGTCCGCTAATTGCTAGAAGGTCCAAAATTTTGCTTATAGGCATTATATCCAAGCTGCCAATCGTGATGGATACTCTCAAATCAAAACTGCCTCATTTGATTTTGTGCTGTTTCTGTCCATACTTAATCGTTCCCGAATTCAAGAGAGAGAGATTTGCTATGTTATCGTTGTGTTATTTGAAAGAACCATTTTTGTCTGAAAACCCTCTAACTTTATTAACTTGCTACAGTAGTTTTAGAAAGCGTGAATGTTCTTTAAAATGACTACTCGAATTTGATATTCGTCTTTATCTACAAGCCCCAGACTCATAGTCAGTTAAGATTCAGACTGCTCAAACTGAACTCCTATGTGGGAGTTCAACCGACTAAAATCTCACCCTCTCAACAGCCTAACCTGATACTATTTTCACGTATTTTCGGGTTGTATCTGGGTCTGCCCGGCAAACCAATTGTTGCCAGGCTCTTTCTTCCTCGATTTTCCTTCTGAGAAGTGTCCCTACGTATTCTGCAGGTTTCTTCCTCGTTTGTTCGCTTGACATCATTCGTTTAAGTATTATCAATTTTTTGAAAATTCAGTAAATCGAAATCTTCACACACTAGGCGAAATATGTGCTTCGTTTGAGCCGTCTATAACAAACCCTAGGAGATCAGCCGTTGGGTATACATTCCAAAACTCATGACGCATGGTGGCCGTGAAAATGTCAGCATCAGCACGTAGTGTTTCCACCACTTCGAGGTAAGGTTATTTTTAGTTAGGCGGTTCCAATTCATCTGGATCAAAGAATAGAATGAAGTCTGTGGTCTAATAATACTCGTTGATCGGGGATGGATTGAGATTGAGAGTGCTTTCACCCGAATACGGTTCTCACATGTGATTTATCCCTATTATCTTAAAACTGTATGAACGCAATCAATGCTCTTCGAAGAAAGGGTTAAGTCTATTATGTTTCCTTCTTCTTTGAAGGAATATCGATGAATGTTGTTACAAGCACTGGAGAAAATTGGAAAGACGTATGTTTAATCTTACGGGCAGTACTCCCAACAACCAGCTATCACCACAACAAGTTGCTTTATTGAAAACCAACTGTATTTTAATCCAATCCAAGTGGAATCCTTATCTGACATTCAAGAAGCCCTCTCCAACTATTCATATCAATTTAAGAGAAGTTGTTCATTCCGGGTTCTCCTGTGGCCGCGACTTTTCTACCCTCAGTTTGGCGTATTTTCCACAACTGAATGTTACTTTTCTTTAATAGAAAGAAACGCGAAGATGTCTTGAAGAATTTTTAAACCAACGACCTAATTATTCTAAACATTTAGCTATCTCAATGGGGATTTCCCTGTATGGGATGGGCATTTTGTACGTAAATACATGGGTAATTTTCTCGCGAGTTCGATCAAAAGGCTGCCAGCATCCTGCCGTCTCATACTGCTCAGAAACAGGTGTACCACGAGTTGGTAAATGATTATTGTATTATTCATCAAATTAGATTTCTACGTATACCCTCTGAAAATGAATTATTGGGTTCTTGTGTATTTTTTAGGAGTGGAAACCCAACAAATCCCAAACAAGTACTCTCTCAGAATTCAGTTAGATGCTAACCTAATTTAAGTAGTCGTAAACTCACTAAAAACGAGTTTAACTTTTTACAAAAACTCGAATAAATCACTTCAAGTAATAAAAAGGCGAAATTTTCCAACTGGCCTGTTAGATGAGAAAACGAATGATTTTCAAAGAACTGGTTGAATAATATTCAAGCTCGTTGAGTTCGTTTGGATGACGAGACAAATCGATTGCGGTCGGATGGTTATGAAGTTTTGGAATGTCAATAGCTCTGAAGAGAACACCAACCTGTCAATTCTAACAGCCTAACGTTCAGGAGTTCTAACGGGTTTTAGAGGAATCAGAATCGGATTAAGGCGATACATCCACTCATAAGAAAAATATTCTTGCCTGTATCGGTATTTTTCGCCATTGGTTTCTGCTCGGATGAGGTTGGATATATTATTATTTATTTCGAAATATTCTCCGCACTGTGTGAGGACTTAAGAGCAGTAAGTGTGCTTGAGAAAGAAATTTTTGCGATATAGCTTCAGATGGTCCTCTACCAGATTGGCGGGACGTCCAGCGCATGTGCGAACTTACAGTCTTGCACTATTCTCTCCCCTGCGAAAGAGTGTGTGAGGTCCTATGTCACAGCAACCTCCGTGCGTCTATTGCATCGTTGTACTATATTAAAACCCAAATGTATAGAATAAATACAATTTGTTACCTCATTAATTCCGCTGTATTGTGATTTATTTACAATGTCACGAGGTTGCCTATTTTTCAGAACTTGAGCATTGAATTTGAACGTTAGGATGTATGATCTGAAGATGTCGTCCTCATAATCGATTCTAAACTCTTCGGAAAACTGTCGCCCTGACATTACATTGTTCTTTCCGTCCACCCCAAATGGAGTGGCGATACGTTCCCTTTTCCACTACCCTTGTTTATGAGCTTGACAACCCTTTGATCCAAGCTTGAAAGAAGGAGTTTATCGGTCAAGGAGCTCTGACAGTTTCATCATCCAAATCAGAAAAAAAATCACATATTCTTTATAGAAATATGTTAAATTTTGTTGCGTAGGTTAATCTGATTGTGACCAACGTTGGGACTCGTACATAATGGTTTAATAAATTGAAATTAAACACATCCTGATGTCATCAATACGTCGTATTATTTGTGAGTCGTTATTGTCTTCCGCTCACTCATTGAGTGTAGAGGCCCGTCAAATTTTGTCTGAAGTCGGAAACATGCGGTCTTGAGGACAAAACATTGAGCTAAAATTGTCTGGTCATGAGATGCGGGTCATGACCTAATTTGCAATGCCTCATTTGGAATGGGTCTGTACTTCCAAAACAAAGTTGTAGACAATTTTTCAAAAGGTCACTTCTGGGAGTTTTTTAAACGCGGTCACGTTGATTATTCCTGAGAGAAGTTTGCAGCCAAAGCCTGCGTCTGGCAATTTACTGTGGCAGGGTTCCTTAATTACGTGCCAGCAGGAGGCCTCATTGACTCCGTAAAACGTAGATGAAACGGATTTCTCTTTACTGCAGCTATTACCACCAGTTTAACGATGTTTCGTGGTCCAATGTAATCGGCTCGCGTTTAACCCCTTAGTAATTACTAAACTCTTGTTTGGGCTCATAGTAATTACCTCGACACCTGTGTTCATCAACGTCTACACGAATGTACCACGTAAGAGAATTAGATCGATAACGGTGACCCAGCTCATTTATCAAACCCCTCCAGTTTGTTTGAAATCTACTTCGATCAGATAGTGAAATTCGACGCAACTATTAAGCATGTTTTTGTTTGCATTCAATTTTACCATCCACGGAGTGCCGAGAATATGCGGAACAATGTATCTTATATCGTTCAACTCTACAGTTTGAGTTTGATGGGGGAAGGGGGCTTAGCAGTAAGTACTCATCCAAAAAGATAAAGATTAATGATACTTCGAAATGATCGGATTGTAAAAGACCAGACCTGTGGGTGCCTGCCGCAATATTACCGCCTCTTCTATCTTTTTATACTACAACAGTTCTGTCATCCGCGCCAACGACTCTCCTTGTCGCCTCACCCGCTTTTTTGATCCAGTTTGTCAGTCGTTCTCGTGAATATGACAAATCTGCTCAGCCTCACGTACCCGTAGCTAACCTCACGTTAGTTTGTCAAGCATTTGCAAAAAGTAAAAAATAATATGTACTTGATTCTTTCAGAAATTCCGCATTTGATTATAATCATTGTTGATATTATATACCATTTAGTACTAATAATTTAGTTTCAGCGCGAGTCTCCAGAAGTTTCCGATGATTTAATCAAATGAGCTCTCTTACATCAGACATCCAACATCCAAAATTTCTGTTTTAAGATCTTATGATACCAATGAGTAAAGGCAAAATTTACATTCATGCTTCGAGAGACGACGAAAACAATGGGGGGCGTTCCACAACCCATGAAGTGTTCTGAATTTTTCCCCCCCTTATACCTAACTCCTGAAAGGCGCAGATGTGTTAGTATTACTCAGACCATCATGCATGTATTTCAAATTCGATTCACGTCTATTCACTATCCACACTTTACAGCCATAGTCAAACTCTGCCTAGTCAATCTGTTTTGCACTAGTTGGTGGTGGTTTGCTTTTTTTGTACAAAGTCAGTAAGTGTAATTGGAAGGAAAGGTTTTTTAGATTATTGTTCTGCCGATAGTTTCCCTATTACCAGGCGGCCGTCACCCGATGACTCTAGTAATTTAATTGATTGAGACGGTCGGCACGGAGAAGAATTAGGGAATTCATTACTGCACCCCGTTCATTATTACTGTGCTTAGCGTTGGCACGAACCTTTCCTATAAAAAGAACTTGATTCGTTCTAAAAATACCGATCTGACGCATTTTAATAAATGATTGTATTGCAGAGGGAAGGTGGCGGTTTGAAGGTAAGAACATGTGGGAAGTAATAGTACATGGATGGTGATAGCCGATTGGCTTCCTTCAATGCTGTTCTGATAGAGATTTCTACTACCCGAGAACACAATTGGAGATAAGTCTGCTTGGTACCTTGTTCCGGCGAGCTATGAATGTAATGAATTCTTTTCCACGGATAGCTCCCGTAGGTACCAACTCAGAACTACAATACATGAATTACAATGCAATATCGTTGCATTGTTACAATTAATAACCGGCAATCCAAGTATAAATAAAAACGCTGCAAATTCCCTCACAGGGGTTGGTTATTCTTCAGACCTGGAGCGTGGAGACTCTTTCCAATCGATTCAGCGTCCAAATGTTAGTGGATAACGATACCTCACACGCCTAGGTACCGGAAATCTCAAAAACCCACATTCGAAATAGGTAGATGGATACCCATTTTGACCCTAAACTCTTCCGGTGGGCGCCAATTGTTCTGGGATCCGTCTCAATCGGATTAAACGTCCAAAATTTTGTCAAAAATAATGCCCCACTCGCCTAGATTTAGATTTAATCTGTAAATTCCTATTTTCTCAGGTCCTATCTCCAAGTAGAGCTTTTTATTATCACCGAAATCTCGCTAGTACCCTGGAAAGTACTTTTAGGTGTGAGCGGTCCCGCCATAGGTCAATAAACATTAAAAAACTCTGCAAATTCTTTCACAGGGGTAGGTTATTCCGCGGACTAGGAAACTTATTCCAATCGATTCAGCATTCAAAATTTAGCGGAGGTTGATACCCCACACGCCTAGGTACCGGAAATCTCAAAAACCCACATTCGAAATAGGATGGATACCCATTTTGACCCTAAAGTCTTCCGGTGGGCGTCAATCGTTCTGGGATCCGTCTCATCGGATTCAGCGTCCAAAATTTCGTGGAAAATGATCCCCCAAACGCCTAAAACGCCGAAAATCTCAAAGAAACAATTTTTCAAAATATGTACCCATCTTGAGCCCCTCCCCCATTTGGTCCGATCGGAAAGTTTTTTGAAAAGTTTCAAGGACCAACTAAAGCTGGAAACGGGTCCCTGTCCCAAACTTGAGGTGTTTTAAAAATTTTCTACAACCAAACTTTGATCATTGTGACCTAAGTGAGTGAACATACATGTATTAGGTTCCCTGCGGGACTGCTGAGTACGAATAACAGCCTCAGAGCACGAAAATGCGGTAGGGCTAATTTATCTTTCCCTAATTGGAGAAAAGCCTACTAGTGCTTTGGACCTTTGAGGGATAGCACGAATTGTGGCTTGACGAGCCAACTAGATGAGCTGCAGAAGAGCAGCACTTCTCCCATTCCAGCGTAGGAACTCTTCCTTTGGCGTCGCTCCTCCATTGTTTCAAATCCCTGTAAACAGATTTGGAGAACCACTGGTAGGCACAGACTGTGGGAGGGGGCACTTTCTGAGCAATAATCAGTGGAGACCTTTCCTCCGACAGGCCTTGTGCATAATTAATAAGGTTTCCTTCCTACTCAGGGCGTTCCCATGGTGATGGCGTTGTACACAACATCGCCTCGACCCACACAACGCGTTCCTGTCATCCTCCGTCACTTGAGGGTGGACAAAATGCCTTCCGTCCGCTCTGTTTCCCTCTTGATTGAATGGTGGCCGCATTACACCGTGTTCTCCCCCACCTCTGTGACACACTGTGGTATGACGCTGCTAAATTTAGGTTCCATGTTTAGTTCTGCTGTTTGTGCGGCTGTGGTACTTACATCATTGCTCAAGCCGTTTTTGTTTGAATGATTGCTTGCAGAAGTAAAGACACCTCCATTACCACCCTCATTATGTAGTAAATATTCACTTCCATATTCTCTATCATGTAAGCAGCCCCAGTCATTAGATAAAAAATACTAGCGTCGAAGGTATAAGCGTTCGTCCTTTTAACGAATGAATAACGAGATGGATACTCGCGCTCGGGTGTTGAAGAATCCGTCCGAAAATACATCGGTTCTCAGGGAATAATATAATGACTGACAAAAGGTAAAGAAAATATATATCTTCCCCTCCCAAAGTATAGAGGCGTGTCTGCATAGACCATCGCATTACTTATTTACTTTTTCAATTTTTCAACATTGCTTATTACGTAGGTAGGAATATTTGATCTCGCAAACCGCTTCCCCGTGGTTTCGCGACCGTACTCACGCGACCGTTTCATTTCGCTTACTTAATTGGAAGGCATGCGTGCACTCTCCAGCAATCAGTTGATGGATCAGGCGGTTCAGTCATCTTTGGCATCGTCGGTAGTGTTCCATCTTTTTCTGCTGAACGCGCTCAATATGTTCGTATCGATACGCTTTTTGATAGCAACACCCATTTCAGGGTATAAAAATATCTATGGTTTTCATTTATTTTTACTAAAATTTGTCATCTAAAGCCCGAATGTCCTTCAGGAACGAAGAATCGATTCAAGTTACAAACGCCTTAATTTCATTTTAGTACTATATTTTTTTTACAACTAATGTTCAGAATCATCAACTTCGTTCTTCATTGTTAATCTGATCTAATTTTTTACTGACCCTACCTATGAACATGATTCAGCTACAGACACTCCCAGTAATCCATGCTCATCATACTTGACACTATAAAACAAAAATCAAATCAAATCAAATCAAATCAAATATTCATTTATGGGCAACAACATAAATTTACTAGACAAACCAAGAGGGAACAAAAAAAAATACATTATATAAATCTGAAATTTAAACATAACTTAAATAAATAACCGTTGCCCACCGAGAATAAGTTTAAAAAAAACTTGTGCTCTCAGCGTAGTCAGAAAATCAGAAAAAGTGCAAAGCACGAGTGGTGACTGTGCGCCAATATGGACAATAAACTAACTATCTAACCGAACGCAAAAAATTATAAAATAGAGAAGATAAAAAGAAGAGACAGAAAATCATCCCGAAATCCATGAGTCTAAAATTGGAGAGCTTAATTTTTTCTTAAAAGAACCCAAGCTGTCAAAAAGAAAAACATTATACCTTTTGTCATACAGAAATTTAAGAGCTTGACGGATGAATTCCTTTTGTACAATTCATTGTTTAGCTCTTGGGCAAAATTATACCAGACGAAAAAATTTCGACTGCTAAAGCACTGAACATTCTCACTTTGATCCCCGACGAAATAAATGTATGCATGATTGGAATTAAAAATTTTTGATGATTTTTTTAAATGAGCTGTCATTAGAGCTGGGCGTTGGTACCCCTCATATTTTTATTTAATAAATTTCAAAATACGATTTTGGACTGTTTAACCTTTTTAATTAGAGTTTTATGTGGCACTACCCCATAGATTATGCCATATAACTTGATGATGAGAATGCTAAGCCAAAATAATTTGTTCTTGTCTGTGTTCGGGACAAGAAACTACCAGTTCCTTAAACTAAAATTAATTTTCCGCAGTCTAGCAATCAAGAATCAATATTGCTGTCCAATTCAAATTAGTATCAATAGTAAACACCCCCATATTATTACAATGCTCGTTGAATGGGAGAGGAGGCAATTACAGCTACTGGGAACGCTCAACAAACAGGGGTGATATGCATTTTGAGAGTAGGTGTATATGGATCCTCTTGTTGCTATCGAAAATCTGAAGGACAGAAGTTTTTAATCCCATTCAACAATAACTGTTAGTACTAAACCAATGCTTTAAACCAAAAATAATCAAAGTAATATTGTCGACCAGAGATTCGTAATCATTACCCCGAAAACCATGGCAGTCTCGTCAGCAAAACCAAATATGTTGGGGGGCATGTACATACATATGTAAGATAGGTATCTTCTTTCATCTATCTCACAAATAACACTCTTTCGTTAGATGCAGTTGTTTATTACTTGTAAATCAAAAGATAACATCCAAATTACAAAGAAACATACAAATACAAATTATCTGCTTTTAACAACGAAGTAAACGCTCACCTGAATCATAACGAAAGTCACTTTTCGAAGATGACAATATAAACGGGTGACTTAATGGGTACATGTCATGCGGTGTACAAACCACACTAAACGTCATAAATAACGGGTAGGAATGAGGTAGTGAGGACGTAGTGTCTTTAGGTTCAAGTTCAGAATCTTACACTCCCCCTCCTCCATAGAAAGATTTCTCCTAATAAAATGTAAATTATAATACTCATAGCTTATTAAGTTACAATTGATAATATCTTAATTTATAAAAGTTAGGTACCCACGGAGTCGACAGGGCACCATCTTACTAACGGAGAAATGCGTCGATCATTTGTTCTTGAAAACTCAATGTCTACTAACTAACTACCGTATCCGACAATTTTCGACTATCGGGACGGTCCTATCGAATTTCATTTCATAATTGTATCCCTATTGAAGTTTATGTACCGTTCTCGATATATACTCGTTCTCCTATTGTCCAGTATAGGTTTGGTCGGGTGTTTGTCATTCTGTCAGCTTGTTTAGTTATGGGCCCTTAACGAATTTTCGAATGCTGTCCAGTCTGCTTAAAATCTCTTATTTTCTTTGAAATTGGGGGTTTTAAAAAAAAAAAATATTATCTATTTTTAAAATCCCATTCATTAGGTAATTCGGGGCGAATGCGTTGCGGCGTGTGTATTTGTGTCATAATTCTTTATACTTGATGGGCTAAAATCGTGTCCAAGCTATTTTTTTCGGATTATCATTTATTCTAACATTCGTATTCTGTCACTTTGTCTGATTTAATCTGCGGTTAGTCCGTTGAGGAGGGGCGCGACGCGCAGTAAAAACATGAATGATATTTTCGTTTTGCAAATATTCTTTTAATTCCATAACTCACCCTCCAGTATTGATCTGTCAGTAAAGTTTTATTGCGTTGTGTGTTCTTTTTGTGTATCACACGATCAGTTTAGAATACACGCTGCTTGTTGGTATTTTCGATGTTGAGGAGATAGCGTACCTTGAAAAATGGTCGACCAGAAGGTTGCAAGTTATTTTTTGTTGTATCTTCTACCTCCGAAACCTTCCTATTGTGTCGATGACATATAGTCTCGAAGGTTCCTTTGGTGGCGCCGAATGACCCCAGTAAACCGATCGTTTTCCCACGTCAGTTTGTTTTTAATACAATCATCACAAGAGAGCACAGTAGTTTCGTACCATTTTTACATGTTTTGTGAATTGGGTAATGCCTCTTTGACTGAGGTATTTATTATGTGTTGCGACCCTATGTGTCCAAAATATAGGGAAAACCCCGGTCGATTAGTGTTTTGGTCGCATTTCTGGATTCAGTTTTTATCGTTCTTTTGTTTTGTTTTCTTTGTGAAGATGATCCCATTTTTAACACATGCGTGTTACCTTTAGAAATATTTTCTCGGCTTGTAAGATTTCTTTCAAATTTAGACAGGTTACGGTTTTATTATATGTCTTTAGTCGTGGTCATCCAATACAGGACTCCTGGATAAGCAATCCGTCCCTCGCGTTGAATTTCCTGGTATAATACTGATCGTGAAATTAATCTTGGAGAAGATAATTTGGTTAAGTGACACCAGCTCTCCATCATGGTCGTGATTTAGTCGTAAATTTTTCTAGGGCTTGTGATCGTGAAGACGGTGAATTATTTCCCAAAAGCCAGTATTGCAATACTTTAATCTGCTTCCTTATAGCAACCATCAGGTATATTGTTTTTTTTTGTTTTTGTGCAAGAAAATTTAACTCTTCGAGCAGTATGCCATCTGGTTTTAATTGTCCATTTTTTTGAGGTTGCTTCAGCACTTCTCCTATTCCCTCTAAACTTGATGCATTGAAGATGTGAATTGGTAGTGACCTATCAAAAACGGCTAAGATTGGTGCTGATGTCAAGTAGTTTTTTATCTGCTCAAAGGAGTCCTGACACTTTTGATCCAATTAAATCAACGTTTTTCCGTAATAGGTTATAAAATGGTTTAAGGTCTTGGTACGTTTGGAATTATTTGTGATAGAAATTTGTTTTCCTAGAATTGGCGAATGTGTTTTCTATTTGAGGCTTGGGGAATTCTTTATCGAAATCAATTGTCGTTTTGCTGGTGTCACAACATTATTGCCTATTTTTGACCTAGATATTGCACTGAGTTTGTAGCAAATTTGCATTCATGAATTTCCAACGGAAACCTTCTTTCGAATAGCTTGCATTAGAGCATCAATGTGTTGAACGTGTTCTTAAATTGTTTGAAAAATAAGAATATCATCTATGTAGTTGATGCAAAATGCAGCTAAATTATTGCGCCTGATAATTCCTGATAGTATTCTTGGAAATTGCAGGGGAATTGTTTTAGACAAAGGTAGCGCCAACCCCATGCAGTGACCTTGTTGTGTGACAAAGCTGTTTTTATATCTATCTTTCACGCGTATCGGAATAGACCAAAAAGGCGGAGTTATATCCCAATGACTGTGAACCATTACTTCTTGAGTTTTTAACTATCAAGTCATCGATTAGTGGAACAGGCTGGCTATCCGGACTATTAATTTATTCAAATCCCTAAAGTCCATAACATAATCTATTTTTCTCCTGCGTGATCCGTCTTGTTTTCTTGTATGCAAGGTAACTGGTGAGGCAAAGGTGAACAGGATTCTTCTATATTAACCCTTTCTTTTAATAAAGATGTTATTTGGTTTTCAATTTCCTGTTGATCCTCAAACGAACATCGATACGGTTTCTTTCTGCTACATATCGGTTTTCTATCAGTTGTATGTGTGCTTCATAATCTTTACTTTTCCTGGTCATATTATTTTTGCAAAGATCGATTGATATTCATCTATTAGGTGTATATCGCCTTTCTTTTTTGATCGTCCAAGTGTTCTGTTTAATCTCGAAATCTGTTACGGGTATGAACTCATTCCAATTTAAATGTATGTCCCTCTCACAGGTCGGTTCTTTATTCTCGCTTGTTGTGGGTGCCTGTGTAACTTGAAGGTTCTCATCCTGACGTAATTTATAATCTCAATACTGTCGAGGCCTAATAGAAACATCATATTTGAATTAGTAGTCCGTTGACGAAAAATCCATTTTTTCTTAATGTTAAAAATTTTTAGTTGTAAGTATACTATCCTTTGACTTTGTCCTCTCCGCTCATTGTTTTGAAAGTGTAGGGTTTTGGTATTTGTACGTTTCGGCCCAAATGTTTCAGAAATTCGTATTAATCATAGTATATAGCTCCGGGATCATATAACGACGCTTTTCCTGGTTGATTTTCAATTAGTACTTTCAGTGTCAATGAGCGAAGGCAAATTTAGTTTTTTGATTCGGAATGTTATCGTTTGGAGGGCGTCCTCTATTCTGTGTGTTGGCTACCTTAATATACCCATCGGATATTTTTTTATTCTTTACAAAATTTGTTGGATAGCGTTTATGGTACCCTAATTTTTCGCAGAGGGGGTAAGCCTACTGCTATGAGCATAACTTGACTTTTCCGTGAGATCAGGATCTGCTTCGACCAGTAGTGTAATTTTTTTACTGCGTATTCCGTTAATGACCCTTTATGAATCTAAATTATACGCCGAACGCAATGTCAGACCAACCTTTATCTGCGTAGGTATCCAAAAAAGACTGGGTCCAATCGCTCCAAGCTTGTTGTTGCCGTCAAAATTTTTCCGGGTGGCTGAGTACCAATCCGTAGGAGAACCATCCAAAAATAGGCGTAGAACTTTCGGAGCGCTGATCTTCGCTGTTTCCATCCTTTGGCATTCTGATTCGAAGGTGGTGAGCCAAGATTTCGCGTTCTGTGGTATTTGCCGGTGAATTTCGTCACAATCATATCTTTTGTTAAGGACGATAAACTCTTCCTTGTCTCAACTTGTTCGATGACCGTTGAGCGGACCGGCTGTGCGATCAATTCGTCCAGGTAGTTGCCACGAAACAAACGTTTCCTTCCTCGTCGAGGTATACGTTTTGGAGGTTGTCGTCCAAGGTGTATGAGATTTCGTGTTTGTCCCCGCTTCTTTATTGCCTTTAATCCTCCTTGTATGATGGCATTTTTCATTAATTCAGCGTGGTTTGATGTAGACCGAGCATCTGTTCGGAATAAAAAAATTTCTCTTCTGACCGTATAGTTTGGATTGGCCTGATATGATGGACCGTTTTTTGGGTCCGACAGTGATGCTGCAGCCGTCAGTTGAAATTTGGCTCGGAAGACATCTTCGTAGGTAGTGAACCGTTATAGATTTGTAAGATAGGTATCTTCTTTCATCTATCTCAACAAATCACACTTCGTTAGATGCAGTTGTTTATTACTGTAAATTACAAAGATAACATCCAATTACAAAAAGAAACATACAAAATAATAATTTATCTGCTATTTTCAACAAACGAAGTAAAACGCTCACCTGAATCTATAACGAAAGTCACTTTTCGAAGGCTGAACAATATAAACGGGTTGACTTAATGGGGTACTGTCACTTCGGTGTACAACCACAACTAAACTCATAACATAACTGTAGGAATGAGGTAGGTGGGGACTAAGTGTCTTTAGGTTCAAGGTTCGAAGAATCTTACATCTATAACGCTATACACTCCGTTCAAGCCACCTACTCACAGAAAGTAACACGATCCGCTTCCCTCTTGGCAGTTAACTCATTTGGGGGAAATCGACAAATTATTGAAACAAAGAAAGTGTTTTTCTGACGCTTTTCACGATTCGCTACTTTCCTCCCACTAACTCAGAACCTAATATAATCACCACCGCGTCACACGCTTAAGTAAACCACTTTACCATGAACCACACACAAACAACTAAAAACCATGGAACAAATAACACATTTAACGCTGTCTTATTACTGATATGATAGCAAGGCATTCTCTTCACAAACAAACCCAAGCCAAAGCAGTAGGAGGGATGTCTCTGGCCCTTCGAGCCAAACATTCGAGCCATTCTAGCGTTTATAAACCTTGAAGTGAGCTACTGAACTAAACTAAGGAATATTGGTCCAAAGAATGTACGCAAAATGAAATACAAATCCGTTAGTATTATTTTTATTTTGCGTTTATGGAATGTTGAAAAACATCAACAAGTTCGATAGTGGAGATATGATATGTATAACCCGGGAATGTATTGTGGTGGCGTTGGGAGGAATGACAACTTTTTGGTATAATGAGACGTTTTCATCAAAAGATGATGAAAAATTGTCAAAGTCAGGCAGGACTTTAAACCTCCTGTCCGTTCTCTCATAGTCACTATGATCACTAATTATTTAATTAGTTAAATTAATATATCAGCATTATAAATATAATAATAATATATGTAAAATGATTTATAAATGAGCGAATGAGAAAATGAATAATGATGACAATGTATGTAAGATGTAAGATGACTCCGAATTGAACTGAACTGGGCGA
>CM033998.1:46812701-46856178 GCA_019603395.1 Cyrtorhinus lividipennis
AAACATTCATGGGAAGCACTTCTCGAAGGGTACCTTACCGTAATGCAAGTCAAGGGCTATTCTGTGCGGGAACTCACCTGAACCCTCATTTGTAGATTAAAATCGCGAGTTGGCCACTCTAGTGTTCTGGTAATACTGAATAGTGGTATGTGAGTACATTATACTATTATACGTACATGTTCATATTGTATGTTACCTGAATGCCCAGTTTTCCATAAAAATATAAAGGTGAAGACGGTCATGATGTTTTCCTTTTTATGGCAACTTTGCCTCCATTATACAAAGTCGTCGTGATTACAGCAAAATAGAGTTAAATCCAAAATTTCGATTGCCAAAATAACTCCAGCGCCGTACATCAAGTTTCGGATAGTCCAGTTTCATACAGCCAGAGGGTAATTATGTAGCTATATGTAATACTCAGGAATGAATGTGCAAAAAGGCAAAATTATAATAATACCTTCATAAACTCCATGAAAAATTTCTCTTGGGCATAATTTGATACCCTTCAGCTAATATGACCTGTACATAGAAACGACATAAGTGGAAACATACCGAAGTTTCAGTGATCCCCTATTTTAGTTCCACCAACTGAACTCTACTTCAAACTTGAAAATAAATTGTGGTCTCTTTCAGAGGCTTAAGAGACTAGAACAGGTTATAAGGGTTGAAATCCCTTCCGTTAGATAAGTGATGGCATATGAATCACTTATCCACTCGAGAATTTCTCTGAATCTGATGCGGGTCAATTCCCTCTCTAAATTGCTTGTAGTAGGCGCTGCTAGGGAATCATCTACTACGTCTGGTTAGATGATTGATATGTGACGGGCCAAAAGCACAAACACAATTACTCAGTTGGACGGATGACGAATTGCTTTCCTAACGCTATTACATGTCCATCAAACATCACTGATGGATTTTCCTGTATAGTACCTTCTTTCCCCAAGAGGGAGTTCTTTCTATAATTTACGAGTGCTTCCGTAATTATCATCATACTTGAGATTCTCGGGTGGACGCAGTCCAGTGCCACAATGATACATTTAAATTATTGTAGAACTTACCACCTTCTGTACCACAGCATCATGCTTTGTCGTGATTACTACTGTGGTTGGGTTGTTCGCTTTGCGATGGTTTGTTTGAGATGCCTGGCGTACATAAAGTAATGGAGGTGACCGATCATTTGTATTGTAACGATTTATGTTCTTAGTAACTAATTTATTAACAATCGTTCACTAGAATACACTGTTCACATTCGTAACAATCGTTCACTTGAATACACTGTTCACATTCGCGCATTTACACAATGACAGAATCACAATACACGGTTGTAACGCGGTTGTCGCACTATTTATAACGCGGCATGGCACAATTTATAACCCGAAGCGTCCATATCCGGACTCTGAATTGAACTGAACTCCGCGGCGTTCCTGGGTCTCTTATACTCGCTGCCTCTCTGGTCGAGTACCTTCCAGAACGTTCCCTGGTTCCGGGAACTCGACGTGTTGTCTGGAGCGAACGGGGAGGTTCCCGAATGTTCGAGACCCTAATCTCCACAGGTTGTTGACCTTGCGACGCCAGCAGCCCATTGACCGGCGCAGGTGCGAGTCACAACACTGCCCCCTCCTTAGAATTGTTCTGTCCCAGAAAACATCTGGGCATCTGTTAATCACTGGGCCCATGTCGATAGCGGCATTTATCACCATTCTGCAGCTGCCTTGGCGGGTAGAAATAGCAGTCCACAGTCTCACATCAGTTCTTCCATGAGGATTCCAGGTACACACCCGCACTTCAATCTGGGTCCTTGAAAAATGACTCCCAACATGTTACAGACATCCTCCAATCCAATGGTCCAAGCACAAACAATCTTGGGTATTGCCAACTTCTTCATTCCCTGCTTAATAAGCAGCTTCTTCAGGGCAAGTAGCCATCCCAAAGAGTCCTGTAGGTTGGCTTCTGGTGGGAAGACTGTTTGTCAATAGATAGACTATTAGCTGGTTGGCTATCCTCAGTGACAACGTTTTTCCAATGCGTGGATTTTGCCGTTGCAACTGGTCGACATTACCATATTTCTTCTGAATATTTCGGCAATCTCTCGACATTTTGAGATCGGCAGCTACACAGTGTGCTAGCGCATAATCTTTTCCAACGTCAAAAAGGTTCTCGCGCACTTCGTTGGTGACTCCAAATCTCGCTTTGCTAGTCCCTCCATAGTTCTTCATGAACATGTTGAACTCCAGGGTTGCCGGGTCTTCTATACTTGATGGTGTAGTCACTGTCCTCGATAGGTCTTCCTGCGTCGAACTGCCCACGAATGCTGCCAGCCGATTATGATGTACCACTCGCGGTTTCCCTCTTGGAGTTCTTCGAATCCTGTAGATGACATCGTTGATTTTTTCATGATTTCGTAGGGTCCTTCCCAATCCTTCTGGAGTTTCGGTGATAGTCCTTGCTTCAGACGCGGATTGTAGAACCAGACAAGATCGCCTGCTTGGAAACCCAACTCAGTTGCCTTTATGTCGTATCGAGTCTTCATCCGGTCACTGGCTATTCGGTCCATTGGGCTTCCCACATTGTACTGCAGCATCTTGCCCCGGTTTCACAGTTGGTCCCTGCCCGGCATTGCATAGCAAACACTTCTTACACCAATCTTTGACAGATTGTTGCATATACCCAGTAAAAAACGCTCTCTAACCTTCTGTAGCGTTTTTGTGATGCCAAAATGTCCTCTGATGTTCGATCATGGAGATGCTCCAAAACCAAGGGAACCAACTTTTGTGGAACAATGATCTGCGTCCTGTCTCAGTACCATCATTGCTCTCCAGGCGACGTTTCAGGATTCCTCCTTCCAGAATGATAGAGTTCCACTGCGAATAGGTTTTTATAGTTGGACTACGATGTCTAATTTCTGGCCAACTGGGTCTCCTGTGGTTCTCTTCCAATCCAGAAGATCCTTTAGGTCCTGGTCTTCTGCTTGCCGTCTGCAAGTGCTCTGGCTGCCAATCACCAGGATAATTCTGGTCCTCCGTAGGTGTGTCTTCTTGCTGGTCCGGTCTGAGCTGTGGCCGCAGTTGTCCAGAATAGGTCTCCTCTCTTGCCCGTCTTGTAACTGTGAGAGGACTCCCCCAATTGCCAGCATTGAGTTGTCGTTTGAGGTCCTCCCAATTGGGCTCTTGCTTCAAACGCCTTAGTACCCTCTCAACGATGTCCTCTTCTTCTTCCACTACCTGTCTGAGACGTGCTCCGCCGGGGAGAGGCTTGCTTTGCAGCCTCAAATTCCAAAGCATGCGCCAGGGCATCGCACAAGGTCTTTGGGCGTGCGAGTCTCAATGCTTGCTGAGTTTCACTGTCCCTGATTCCATCTACGAAAGTTGGACAGCGAGCTGCTCCAAAAAGTCATCAGGCGCTGTAGGGTAAGCCAATCTCACCAGTCTTGAATGTCCCCTTCAAATTCCTGTAGTCTCGGTGGCCCTCTGGTTCCTGTCCTTATCTGCACACGGTAGACTTGTTGTAGATGAGCATCTCCGTATCTCATATCCAACCTTGCTGTCAGCAATTCATAATTGTTGATGGCCAGCTGGTATAGTCTGGAGAATATTCAAGGCTTCTCCACGCAATGCAACTATTAAAGCTGCTTGTCATGTTCGAGCCATCCATTGGCAATGGCTGCAGCTTCAAACTGTCTCTGTATGTTGACCACGGCACCTTCCCATCAAATGTAGGTGGCTTAATTTTATTTCCTCGGGTTCCTGTAACCTGTTCTTCCTTGCCACTGTTGAAGCTGGCTTCTGCTGGTATATCCATGTGCCTCAACTTTACTTGATTGCTTCTCTCTAGTGCTAGTGTAACCCGCCGTTTCACCTAACGGGCTAGGGATCCAGAAATAGACCTAGGCGAATAAATTAGTGGGAGACTAAAGACTTTCACTACCGTTCGGAATGTCGGAGACGGTCGGTCATAGACTCCAAGTATACCTGAATTGACTAAGCTGAGGAATGGGGTTTGTAAGTGAAAGGCAAGAGTTCAATATTGGTTTATAATACGCAATTGTTCGAAATAAAATATGGAATGCCTCGGCCGAGAAGGATACTGACTATGGCTTAATTTAATTAGTGAGTAGGTAGACTGTGAAGGGCTGAAGGCCAATGAATTTACGTGGTAGTGAAGGTCAGGAGTGTTTGATTTTAGAATAACGGAAAAATACAGTTGTTGTGCTAATGTTCTCCCCTAATCCCTTTGCTTTTCTACAACAGACAAGATACTCAATACACGGTTACAAGTTACAATTTCTACGATCAGCTTTCTAATGACTACGCGTCAGGGCTTGGGCCAGATTTAAGGAGTCGACTTTCGGTTGGTAGGGTACGAGACAGAATTATGTCGCCACTTACGTGCACCACGCCTTTGGATGGAGACAACAGGGTGATGTGTTCTTCGCTGCTCGGGTTCGGTCAGGGGAACGCCGTCCAGGTTGGAGGAGGGAGGCTCTTTCCAACGGAGGTCGACGACTGGGGTGCGTGGAAAACCCAGACTATTGGCCGTCGGCTGTGCGCGAACGAATCAAACATCGGGTCCGACGGGGGATTTTCAGTTCGTAATAGGGGTCCACTGTTACGGGATAGGAATTGGCTGATCTCCCAATTCCCGAGTTCTCACCCTGAAGGAACCACGATATAATCGTTCCTTCAGGTCACTTTCACTTCACTTCGATCCGTCACTCCCGATGTTCCGTTCACTTCGCTTCGAGTTCGGTTTCCTGATGTTCCGGTTCACTCGATTGATGTTCCGGGTCACTTGGATGTCCCGGTTCATTCGATGTTCCGGGTCACTTGGATTGTCCCGGTTCACTTCGATGTTCCGGGTCACTGGAGTTCCGGTTCACTTCGATGTTTCGGGTCACTTGGATGTCCCGGTTCACTTCGATGTTCGGGTCACTTGGATGTTCCGGTTCACTTCGACGTTCCGGGTCACTTGGATGTCCCGGTTCACTTCGATGTTCGGGTCACTTGGATGTTCGGTTCACTTCGATTGTCCCGGTTCACTTGGATGTTCCGGTTACTTCGCTGGATGTCCCGGTTCACTTCGCCTCAAGTTCCGGGCCTCGATGGTCCCGGTTCACTTTACTTCGATGTCCGGTTCACTTCACTCCGTTCGCAAACAGAGATTTCTACCTTCCTTCTCGTGAGTTCGGATACGACTGGGGATTGCTCGTTCTCTCCGTCCGCTCGTCACGTCGCCTTCCTTCTACTCCTCCTGGGGTGTCTTGCGCCGCCCATCGCCTACCCAATCCAAAGAGGGCACGCCTTCCGCCCAGCTGGAGTTAGGCGTTTGGAGGGGAGAGGGGTCGTTCCGTTCCCCGCCGCCGAGGTTTCTTGGCGGGGCGCTTGAAATTTGCGCCCCGTTACCCCTCCGATCTTCGGAGGCCGAGGTCTACCTCGGCAATTTTCCTTCCGGTGGGGGTGACTGGTGCGATGGGCATGGGTCAGGTCGTTTTGCTGCTATCCACGCTTGCTCGTACCGCCAGCGTCTGCAAGCGGCACAGGTTGGTGGGCGGTCGTTCTGTGTTCGGCGATGGAGAGGGCTTCGGGTAGGCGGGGATCCGTGGGGTGTAGGTTCCGGCACTTCTCACCAGCCGATTCCCAATCACTTGCAGCCACCGCAGACGGTAGGTTGTCGGCGGGTGTTGTCGCTTCGTGCAAAATACAGCACAGGAGCTCCCATTCGCGAGGGTACGCTGGCGCGGATGTCCCAAGGTGGTATGTTGGTGGGTCGGCAGGGGCCACGGGTGGAACTAGCGCCAGCATTCCCATCAGCTAGGACGACCCTCACGGCCGAGGGGTGGAAGGCCGGGAGGAGCGGAACGCGGTTGCCCGGGGTGGTGGTCTGATTCCGTGCGGTTTCTTCAGATGACGAGGAGTCGAGGACGAAGTCGACGAGTCGGCAATACTCGGCTCGCCGCGGCGGGCGCTGTGAATGCAGGGGCGGGGTATCCGTCCACGTTGCTGTCGGGTCGTGGTTGGCGACGATCCTCGAGGGGTGGCGCGGTGCGTGCTTGACCCGAAGAGTCGTTGAGGTGGTCATGGCTTGCAGCCGTTGTTCCATAATGATCACTCGGCAACGCAGGGACTCGACCTCCGCCGACCAACCATCGATCTTGATCTCATCCACCCCCGAGTCGCCAAAGTTCAAGCTTTCCCCACAGCTCGTCTAGGGCAGCGCAGCAGAATCCGCCTTGTGTTGGATCCTGTCGCAGGACGCGACCAGCTTGCCCAGCCCCATGATGACCGTGGAGGTGACGGCAGCCACTCCGTGCTCCGGGCTCCAAGTCCGTGCTGCTCACCGACGATGGTACCCGCGGTCGAGGTAGCGCCATAGTACTTCTGGTGTCGTTCGCTGATCTCTATTTTCCACATTACCCTGAAACAGACAAACCGGCCTTTCTGTTAGTCTCCTCTCACGCTCGACTCACCGTTGTCGTCAGTCAATGGCTCAGGTATCATGCAGACACACCTACCCTCTCGCACAGAGCCAGACGCTGAACAACAATCCTAGATTTTAGCTACCATTACAAGGGAAAAACAAAGGGAAAGAGGGGAGTGGCAAGGCAGTCCTGTCCCGACCCATGAGGTACGGTCATTAATCAAACAAGGCAAGTACTGGTGTCGTGCATTTTACTCTACAGGAAGACATTCCTATTCTACTTCACGAATTACGAGTATACCCCAAAACTTGAAAAATGACTTTTTTTTTTTTTTTTTTTTTTTTTTTTTTTTTTTTTTTTTTTTTTTTTTTTTTTTTTTATTTGCTTCATCCCCGTTCGAGGTGGTTGATATCTTTCCCGCGTGGAGAAGCTGCGCGTAGTCGATCGTTTTGCGCCTTGGTCTTAGCCCGTATGGAACTGGACGCCGTCCTGATCGGAATCGGATTCGGCTGGAGGATCTTCCAGGGCCTGGGCCCAGGTTCAGGATCTTTTCGGTCGCATGGTTCCGGCCATTCCAGAGGGTCTGACAACATGTCCCTCCACTATCTTCGCTAGGGGGAGGGGCAGGGCTCTCGGGTGGGCGCGACCCTCGCTACGTCGGGGGGTGACGGCGTGTCTCTGGCACGCTGTTGAGAAACGCTGGCTTGAGCCTGCTGAGGTGGTAACGCGTGGTCTTCCCCAGGACAATCCTGGACATCGTAATTGACATCGGTCAATTTGCGGGTCACACGGAGCGGCCTTTCCAGGGGTCCAGAACTTCTTCACTGTACCTGGTGGGGCGACGAGCTGCTGGGCATACACTTGTTGGCCTATTGGAACTCCAGAGAGTGGCGCGGCTTGTTGATTGCCTGCTCGCGGGTGTGCCAAGGAGGGTCCTAACTGTCGGTCGGTTCCAAGCGGACCCGCACCATTTCCTGGTGTTGATTTTAAGGGCGATGTTGCTTCCCGTTTCATGCCGATTTCGGCTAGGTGCGGCATTCTCAGCTCTCGTCCGAAAACCAGGTAATTTGGCGAAGTAAACCTGTAATACAGTGGGGAAGGTGCGGTAGGCAGCTAGTGCCAAAGGCAAAGGCGGCTTCCAGTTCCGGGGTGTTTCGCTTTCAGTTTCGCTACCAGGGTTTGCCAGAGTGCGTGAATGGATCTCACATACCCGTTGGCCTGTGGTGGTAAGGGAGGGTGTGGACGTGGCGATCTCCCAGGTATCGCAGAGCTCTTGAAGACCCAGAGATGAAGGACGGCGCCTCGGTCGGAGACGAGCCTCTGGGTGCACATGGGTTGGTAGGTAACTTCGTGGTCAATCGCGAGCGGTTGTGTTACTGGTGCAGTCTGTGTGACATAAGCCTCTGCGTACTCGAGAAACTGATCGATTACCGTCAGGATGTATTTGGTACCCCCCCTCGACCAGGTAGAGGCCCAACAAAGTCAATACCGACGATTGGACCAATTCGGGTCGGTATCTCGGGTTTCTGGTCGGATGGTGTCAAATTTGGGGGAGTGTTCCTCTCCTGGCACTACTGGCATTTCTGGACGAACTTCGGATGTCACGTACCATCTTCTTCCAGTACCCGTACCGCCTGGCGACACGGGTAGTTGTTTCTATGCAGGGTGCCCGGCCCATGATGTTGATGACAATTGGTCAGGAACCAGGCCGCATGGTGGATGGGATCAGTGCAACGTGATCGTGGCGCATCCACCTCGAACTCCTTCTTCTCCAGACTCATCCTCCTTCTTTAGTTGATATTCTCTGGATCGCCGTCAGGGTGGAGATCCAGGTGTCCAAGGATTGGGCCGCCATCAGAAGTTCCTTCGGCATGCTTAGTGATGATGGCGGACACGGGAACACGACTCAGGCCGTGACTGAGCCATCTGCGATGGGCGGGGTACTGCGCTATACTCGTACTCCGTCAGCCGGAGTGACTGGGCGACCATGCATCCGCCTTTTTCTAGGAGCATAGGGCTGCAGAGGCTGTGCACATTCAGACATCTAAGAGGTCCGTTATGCTGACGGAAGATCTTTAGCCAAGGCCATTGTCTCGGCCAGTCCGGCTAAGAAGATGCCAGTTAAATGTTGAATGGCCAAGTTCATCTTAATGGCCTTTCCCACATCTCCGACGAAGAACGAAGCCCGGGCGATTGCTTCGAAAACAGAGCCGATTTCGTTGAAGACTGATCTATCTCCAGCAGCTAATACAAGTAGCGTTCCGTCATCGGCTTCGTTTCTGGAGCCCTGGATCTGCGCCTCCAGATATCTGCCACCCTGTTCCATGATTTTTGTGCTGATCATGACAGAAGTTTCAGGATCCACACCGCTCATCTCGACGTAAGCCTTTCCAAGGTGTACTTCGGGGAGTACACCGCAGTTGCCCAATACCATCGATTTAACGGCGTCCGAGTCTTGCAGCTGCCTTGGCGGTAGAAATAGCAGTCCACAGTCTTCACATCAGTTTCTTCCATGAGGATTCCAGGTACACACCCGCACTTCAATCTGGGTCCCTTGAAAAAATGAACTCCAACATGTTACGGACTATCCTCCAATCCAAGTTGGTCCCAAGCCACAACCAATCTTATCGTTGGGTATTGCCAACTACTTCTTCGTTCCCTGCTTAATGAGCAGCTTCTTCAGGGCAAGTAGCGCATCCCAAAGAGTCCTGTAGGTTGGCTTTCTGGTGGGGAAGACTGTTTTGGTCACTAGATAGACTATTAGCTGGTTGGCTATCCTCAGTGACAAACGTTTTTCCAATGCGTGGATTTTGCCGCTGCAACTGGTCGACATTACCATATTTCTTCTTAATATTTTCGGCAATTCCTCTCGACATTTTGAGGTCGGCAGCTACACAGTGTGCTAGCGCATAATCTTTCCAAACGTCAAAAAGGTTCTCACGCACTTCTCGTTGGTGACTCCAAAATCTCGCTTTGTTAGTCCCCTCCATAGTTCTTCATGAACATGTTGAACTCCAGGGTTGCCGGGTCTTCTATACATGATGGTGGTGTATCTTTCCTCTTGGCGAACGCGTCTTCGCTGTGACATCTATCGGCCCGAGGGTGGTTAATCTGATTTTGTTCATAAATTGATCGAGAGGCATCGTCATGCAGAACTTTAAGATTGGTGACTTGGGTCTGGGCTAAGATGAAAGGCTTCCCCAAATGGGCCTGGGTGTTGTTGCTGAACCCACCGCAGAACTGAGAGGGACGAAGAAAAACAAATCATTACAAAGCATTTTTTTCTTCGGCTCAAAAATTACGCCTGGATCGAGCCCAAAGGAGTAGAGTCGTACATCGCGCCGACCGAATCCAAGACTAAAACAAATGGCTTCAAAGATGCTCTGTCTGCTATCGAGCGCTACAAAATAACTGGAGAAGGAGGCCCGCCAAAACTTGGTCAAACCCTCCAGCGACGCTGCTTTCGACCAACTTTTGACCGATTCCAATGAGCCGACCACATCTTCCGATAAGAAAGTAAAGAAAAACATCCGCCAAGAAGCGCCGGCTGTCAAAAGACGACAGCGGAGCCGCCAGCTCAGACGGAGAGTCCTCCGCGAAATCCCTCAAACTCAAAGGGGCCAGAAAATCGACAGATACCCCGAGGAGACGACCACCGAAGAAATCTTCGATCGGCTCGTCGTCATTGCAGAAGAAAGCGAAGAAATCGGAATATGCTGCCGACACGACGACAGACTCTTCTAGGCTCCTCGTGAGCAGATCGAAGAATCTAATCGATAAACCTGCCTACATCAACCGTCCGGAGTCCCCCGTTTGGATCTGTCGACACCGTCCGCAGCTTTCTTGAGCAAGAATATTGTGCCGAGCAACAAAGTTTTCGGATTCATCGGTCTTGGAATTATGGGCTCTGGGATAGTAAAGAATTTGCTGATTTCCAAGCACCAAGTTCACGTTTGGGACCGGAACCCTGACAGGGCAGAGCAGTTTGGTAAGGCCGGCGCCGAGGTCGCTCAGACTCCAGCCGACGTCATGTGTGCTGCAGACGTCGTATTCACGTGCGTATCCGACTCGGACGCCGTTAAAATCGATGGTATTGGGCAACTGCGGTGTACTCCCCGAAGTACAGATATGGTGAAATTTGGCGGCTCCGGCAAAATAAGCAAGGATGTGTAAACGAAAGTAAGTACATACAATTTGAATCGATTAACGCGGTGCACATGGACTTCGAAACGCGATTGAGAATTTCGTTTTCAGCTGATAATTTTCATACCACTCAATTTTACTTCAAGACATCTAAGAGGTCCGTTATGCTGACGGAAGATCTTTCAGCCAAGGCCATTGTCTCGGCCAGTCCGGCTAGGAAGATGCCAGTTAAATGTTGAATGGCCAAGTTCATCTTAATGGCCTTTCCCACATCTCCGACGAAGAACGAAGCCCGGGCGATTGCTTCGAAAACAGAGCCGATTTCATTGAAGACTGATCTATCTCCAGCAGCTAATACAAGTAGCGTTCCGTCATCGGCTTCGTTTCTGGAGCCCTGGATCTGCGCCTCCAGATATCTGCCACCCTGTTCCATGATTTTTGTGCTGATCATGACAGAAGTTTCAGGATCCACACCGCTCATCTCGATGTAAGCCTTTCCAAGGTGTACTTCGGGGAGTACACCGCCGTTGCCCAATACCATCGATTTTAACGGCGTCCGAGTCGGATACGCACGTGAATACGACGTCTGCAGCACACATGACGTCGGCTGGAGTCTGAGCGACCTCGGCGCCGGCCTTACCAAACTGCTCTGCCCTGTCAGGGTTCCGGTCCCAAACGTGAACTTGGTGCTTGGAAATCAGCAAATTCTTTACTATCCCAGAGCCCATAATTCCAAGACCGATGAATCCGAAAACTTTGTTGCTCGGCACAATATTCTTGCTCAAGAAAGCTGCGGACGGTGTCGACAGATCCAAAACGGGGGACTCCGGACGGTTGATGTAGGCAGGTTTATCGATTAGATTCTTCGATCTGCTCACGAGGAGCCTAGAAGAGTCTGTCGTCGTGTCGGCAGCATATTCCGATTTCTTCGCTTTCTTCTGCAATGACGACGAGCCGATCGAAGATTTCTTCGGTGGTCGTCTCCTCGGGGTATCTGTCGATTTTCTGGCCCCTTTGAGTTTGAGGGATTTCGCGGAGGACTCTCCGTCTGAGCTGGCGGCTCCGCTGTCGTCTTTTGACAGCCGGCGCTTCTTGGCGGATGTTTTCTTTACTTTCTTATCGGAAGATGTGGTCGGCTCATTGGAATCGGTCAAAAGTTGGTCGAAAGCAGCGTCGCTGGAGGGTTGACCAAGTTTTGGCGGGCCTCCTTCTCCAGTTATTTTGTAGCGCTCGATAGCAGACAGAGCATCTTTGAAGCCATTTGTTTTAGTCTTGGATTCGGTCGGCGCGATGTACGACTCTACTCCTTTGGGCTCGATCCAGGCGTAATTATTTGAGCCGAAGAAAAAAATGCTGTAATGATTTGTTTTCTTCGTCCCTCTCAGTTCTGCGGTGGGTTCAGCAACAACACCAGGCCATTTGGGGAAGCCTTTCATCTTAGCCCAGACCAAGTCACCAATCTTAAAGTTCTGCATGACGATGCCTCTCGATCAATTTATGAACAAAATCAGATTAACCACCCTCGGGCCGATAGATGTCACAGCAGACGCGTTCGCCAAGAGGAAAGATACACCACCATCATGTATAGAAGACCCGGCAACCCTGGAGTTCAACATGTTCATGAAGAACTATGGAGGGACTAACAAAGCGAGATTTGGAGTCACCAACGAAGTGCGTGAGAACCTTTTTGACGTTGGAAAAGATTATGCGCTAGCACACTGTGTAGCTGCCGACCTCAAAATGTCGAGAGGAATTGCCGAAATATTAAGAAGAAATATGGTAATGTCGACCAGTTGCAGCGGCAAAATCCACGCATTGGAAAAACGTTGTCACTGAGGATAGCCAACCAGCTAATAGTCTATCTAGTGACAAAACAGTCTTCCCACCAGAAGCCAACCTACAGGACTCTTTGGGATGCGCTACTTGCCCTGAAGAAGCTGCTCATTAAGCAGGGAACGAAGAAGTTGGCAATACCCAAGATTGGTTGTGGCTTGGACCAATTGGATTGGAGGATAGTCCGTAACATGTTGGAGTTCATTTTTCAAGGGACCCAGATTGAAGTGCGGGTGTGTACCTGGAATCCTCATGGAAGAACTGATGTGAAGACTGTGGACTGCTATTTCTACCGCCAAGGCAGCTGCAAGACTCGGACGCCGTTAAATCGATGGTATTGGGCAACTGCGGTGTACTCCCCGAAGTACACCTTGGAAAGGCTTACGTCGAGATGAGCGGTGTGGATCCTGAAACTTCTGTCATGATCAGCACAAAAATCATGGAACAGGGTGGCAGATATCTGGAGGCGCAGATCCAGGGCTCCAGAAACGAAGCCGATGACGGAACGCTACTTGTATTAGCTGCTGGAGATAGATCAGTCTTCAACGAAATCGGCTCTGTTTTCGAAGCAATCGCCCGGGCTTCGTTCTTCGTCGGAGATGTGGGAAAGGCCATTAAGATGAACTTGGCCATTCAACATTTAACTGGCATCTTCTTAGCCGGACTGGCCGAGACAATGGCCTTGGCTGAAAGATCTTCCGTCAGCATAACGGACCTCTTAGATGTCTTGAATGTGCACAGCCTCTGCAGCCCTATGCTCCTAGAAAAAGGCGGATGCATGGTCGAATGCAACTTCCCTGCTTGTTTGCCATTGAAGCATATGCAGAAGGACATGAGCCTCAGCCTCCAGATGGCAGAATCCATGGACCATCCGATCCCAATTGGAAGCATCGTTCACGAGGCCTTCAAATATGCTAAGCGAATAGGATACGGCGAACATGACTCAAGCGCCGTGTACGTAAGCGCGAGGTACTGAAATGCTTGAATTTCTGATTTTTAGTTTTAAAATGTACATACGTTTTTCGTTCAGTTGATGTAAAATTTATAGTTGGTACTATCTTTCAACTAGAAAACAAACGAAAATTTAAAATATAAATATTTATAAGCATCAACAGGTTTTTGTTTGTATAATGGTATATTGTTCATTTATATTTGTAAGATTCCTCGCTTCTCCCCTTATCTCTCGTAATCTCCCGTTATCTCTCGCCTGCTCACGCTCCTTCATTTATCCGCTCTGTCTTATCTACGTTTGAACTCTTGAACCATTAGACTTCACATCGAAGTTATTTTCATAATTCAGTAGTGATTTGTCAACCCAACTAACACCACGTGAATTGCCTTCTTGCTAAAGTTTGTGCGCGCTTCTACAATGCAAAACGACTTCGTTTTAAAATTCGTTTTTCAATAAACCGCATTTTTCGAAGTTCGTTTTCCTCATTTCATCCAGTGGTCCCCGGATCTTATAAATTTTAAAACTCGTCGTTTCTCCCGCTTCTACGCGCCTCCCTCAGGATGCCTGTCAAGGTAAGGTTCACTTTTTGTGCTGAACCATCGCTCACAAACGCCGCTACCACCGTTACACACGTAATTTCCATGCAACGCCTCGACGAAGAGTCCATATATTCATTTCCACCCTAATTACGTTCGCTCAATCTACACGATAAACTGATGCTTCTACCTGTCGCAAAAGCAGCAAAGAAGGATCTAGCTCCAAGATGGACCCGACGATCGTTCAAATGCATCCTGGACGATGACCTAGCAAAATTGTATTTTGATGAATTCGAAAATCCAATTTTTAACGGAATCCTCCTGAACGAATTCGATCAAGAGGACTCCCGATCTCACCACTCGCATACTGCGGCCTATGCCCCCGCCCCCGCCCCCCTAAAGTCTCTGGCCTCAATCGTTAAGGATGCGGTAATTCCCAAATTTGGCTCCAAAACCTACTTGTCCAATGCAGGCGCTTGGTTAGATATATTCGAATCGGAATGCCAACGTTTACTCATTGAAGAAGACCGGTACTGGGAAGCTGTTCGTCTGTTTTTAGAGGAAAGTGCCGAGAAGTGGTACAACACCACACGTCTGTCGTCCACCTCCACTACTTGGAATTTCTGGCGACAATCATTCCTTGAAAATTTTGGAACCCAAAGTCTCGCCGCAGCCCGTTCAGCTTTCTACTTTAAATACACCTCTGGATCGCTCTCTGACTATGCCCAACACAAGTTGAACCTACTAGCATCCTACAACCCAAAAATGCATGAGCTTGACCGAATCACACAGCTTGCTCTCGGACTCCCCCGCCACCTCCAAGATCGAATTAATCTCGCCGAAACAACGACGCTTGGGAAGATGCTTTCGACAATCAACTCTCTCGATTCTATCCGTCCGCCGCAATCTTCTTCTACCAATGCTCCGAACCCTGCCAAGCACGCACTATTGAGTTCTCCACGCTCGCAATATCCGTGTCCCTACTGCAAGAGGAAGGGCTACGAACGCTACCACTTCGAAAAGGATTGTCTTACTAAAGTCAGAGATGCCAGGTACACTAGCAATTCCGCGAACCCAGGTAACAACAATCCTAATTATTCAAACGTAAACAAGGCGATCCACTCCTTCGACCTAGAGAGCTTACAGCAGGAAATAGACACCGTACAAAAAAACGCGTGAAGCCCGCGTTCGTGGTGGTTAACGTTGAATATGGCACTGTAATAGGTAAAGGTCTTTACGATCCTGGCGCAAACGCGTCAGTCATCTCGCTTAACGCCCTCAAAAAGATAAATAATTGTCCGTTTATACCTATTCAATCAACGTATAACACCACGAGCGGCCCGGGCACCATATTAGGCGTCACGATGCTTGACATCAAAATTTTTGATATCCAAAAGAGAGTACTGCTACACATTCTCGACTCAAGCACCTTTGGTTTCGATTTTATTATTGCCCTCGATTTAATCCCAGAGTTCCGCCTTGCACTTGATCATAATTTAATATTAAAGCAATGTAAAGTTAATTGTAAAACCACTCCTGAAATTTCCATAAACAACGTAGTCATTTGGAACGACTACTTATCTGAAGAGTTATTTAAAACTAAAATATCGCATCTAGCTGCTAAAGAGAAAGGTGATATTGGCTCGCTAATTTTGAGAAATTTCCGTACTTTTGCTAAGCACTCTTTCGACGTTGGCAACGTCACTAAATACGAATGTTCAATCAATCTTTCAAAAAATACGTATGTGGCAAAGAAACCATACCGCTGCTCGTTCGATGACCAGGAGGAGATAGAACGGCAGTGCCGTGAACTTTTAAGATTCGGTATGATCACCGAATCCAAATCACCCTTTGCATCCCCCGTTACAATGCAATTTAAAAAGGATGGCTTGAGCAAAACGAAAACAAAGACTCGCATGTGTGTTGATTACCGCGAATTGAATAAATTGATCATCCCGGAAACTCAACCATTCCCGCTCATTGATGAAATTCTTGTCAAAACGCGGGGCTGTTCGTGGTTTTCGGCGCTGGACATCAATTCGGCATTTTGGTCTATACCCATTCGTGCTCAGGATAGACACAAGTCTGCCTTCATCACCCAGTGCGGACACTATGAGTGGCGTTCCATGCCTTTCGGAATAAAAGTGGCTCCAGCCGTCTTCCAACATGCAATTTCTGGCATTATTAAACGTAACGGACTTTCCGAATTTACTGCAAATTACCTAGATGACATATTAATCTTCTCTCGTACTTTTGACGAACACTTGGTTCACATTCAGCGTTTAATCACAGCCGTTTTTGAGGATGGCTTCCGCTTTAACTTTAACAAGTGTACTTTTGCCGCTTCCACAATCCAATACTTAGGTCACATCCTAGGAATTGATACTGTCAAGCCACTCCAGGATAACTTGATAGCTATCAAACGCTTTCCAACTCCTTCCTCCAGGAAAAACATTCGCCAGTTCCTCGGCAAAGTGAACTTTTATCGAAAATTCATCCCAGACTCAGTCTCTATCCTCGAACCTTTCCACAACCTCCTACGAAAAAACATTCCATTCTCCTGGTCAAATGAATGCCAAAGTAGCTTTGATAAAATAAAGGACCTACTAACTTCCGTACCTGTTCTGGCAATTTTTGATCGCACCAAACCGATATTTGTTTATACTGACGCCAGTGGAGTAGGTATCGGTGCAGTGCTAAAGCAAACACAGTCGGACGGTTCAGAAAAGCCAGTTGGCTACTTCTCTAAGAAGTTGTCGGATGCACAAAAGAAAAAAAAGGCCATTTATATCGAAAGCATTGCCATTCGAGAAGCCATCCGATATTGGCGCTATTGGTTGATAGGACGCCACTTCACTGTCGTCACCGACCATAAACCCCTAGAGGGTATGAACCTGAAAGCTCGAACGGATGAGGAACTTGGTGACCTTGCCAACGAACTTCTTCAGTTCGACTTCGAAATTCTTTACCGTCCTGGCACGTCGAATCATGAGGCCGACTGTCTATCCCGAAATCCTGTACTAAAACCTCAGTCTGAAACCACGGATAACGAATCAATATTACCCTCATTCAATTTCCTCTCCCTCGATGAAATTAAACAACTACAACGTAACGTACAAGTATCGAGTTTGGACTCGACAAGACAGGGTATCATTTATCGTACTATTAACGGAAATTCTCGTATCTTATTGGATAGCCAAGCGGGTGAAAACCTGATTAGCATTGTTCACGCAAAGTACGGCCATATCGGGCCAAAACATGTCATAGCCATTATCTCAAAAAACTTTACATTTCCAAAAATGTACAATTCCATTCATAAATTTTGTAACTCGTGTAAAATCTGTATCATGAACAAATCCCGTAGTCCTCGCCGCAGTGCCCGAATGGGCTTCCTAGGTCCAGCTAAAGCTCCATTCGAAATCATGTCTCTTGATACTATTGGAGGTTTCGGTCCCTATCACTCCTCCCTCTGTTATCTCCACCTGCTCGTCGATCACTTTACGCGATATGCGTATATCCTTCCTTCCAGGGGTCAATCGGCCAAAATCATGTCTAGGCTCATTGACTCTGTGCAGAGAGAAAACCAGATCGGGATCCTTCTTACAGATCAATATGGCGGCTTATCCTCCAATGAATTCACAACATATTGCTCCCGATCCGGCATTCGCCATGTTTTTACAGCAGTCGACAGCCCATTTTCGAATGGCCTGAATGAGCGTCTCAATCAGACATTGGTGAATCGCATACGTTGCTTGAAGCATGACGAGTCCACCCCCCCAAAAAAGAGTTGGTCGGCTATCGCTAACGAATGCGTGAAACAATACAACGACTCTCCTCATTCAGTCACCAAATTCGCTCCCTCGTATCTACTAACTGGACGACCTGTTTCCATAATCCCCAACACCTTATCCGTTCCAGCAGATTTACACGAGGATAGGAAAACTGCGCTTGAAAATACGCTTAAATACCATATGTACAACAAACATATATATGATAAGAATAAATGTGATGTCAATTTTGCCATTGGAGACTCTGTTTACATCGACAACGGCAACAAACTTAATCGTACGAAACTTGATAATTTACGTATTGGACCATTCCCGATTTCTAGAGTAATCTCCAACAATGTTTTCGAAATCATTGTCAACCATGGCCCTTCTGGCAAACGCTTGTATCACGCAAGCAAGTTAATTCGCTGTCCAGCAGATAAGACAATATCCTAGAAATTTCCTAAAAATATCCTAGAAATATCCAATTCTATCCAAGATTATCCAACCGCTCCTAAATGAGAGGGGAGGGGGGGATGTAAGATTCCTCGCTTCTCCCCTTATCTCTCGTAATCTCCCGTTATCTCTCGCCTGCTCACGCTCCTTCATTTATCCGCTCTGTCTTATCTACGTTTGAACTCTTGAACCATTAGACTTCACATCGAAGTTATTTTCATAATTCAGTAGTGATTTGTCAACCCAACTAACACCACGTGAATTGCCTTCTTGCTAAAGTTTGTGCGCGCTTCTACAATGCAAAACGACTTCGTTTTAAAATTCGTTTTTCAATAAACCGCATTTTTCGAAGTTCGTTTTCCTCATTTCATCCAGTGGTCCCCGGATCTTATATATTTACCACTAAGGACTTGTGCCTCATACCGTCATTGCCTCGGTAAGAATGAGACTCATCAAAATGTCTTCATGAACCCATTTTTCAATTCTAAGACGTATAATATGTATTCGGTTTCTTCGTGGATATAGAAAACTATCGGCTGATCTTGTCTTACATCTCGCAACGTACGTTTTCCGTGAGATGCGGCAGCGCAGTGTCTCCTTCAAAGGCAATAACGGCAGGGGTTCCTCAAGGCACTGTCCTGTGGCCTTTTCTATACCTCCTATATGCAAGTGACTTTCCGGCGCCATTAGGGGTCACTATAGCCCAGTTTGCGGATGATATTGCTGCTCTCTGCAGTTCTCACACGTGTCAAGAGGCAGAAAATAATATGCAGTTATTCCTCGATGAGGTAGGTGGAGAATATCCATGAATTCCACCAAGTCTACACTCGTCACCTTTACTTATCTCAAAAATATAAGATCTCCTCAAGTCAAATTGAATAGCATCCAAATTCCAACCTCAGATTGAGTGAGATACCTGGGATTCATTCTAGATTCGAAGCTAACCTGGGCGCACCATATACAAGGTTTGGTTAAAAGATGTCGAAGCAGAATTCACCAACTAATGTTCCTCATGAGAGTCCAATCTCCTCTGCCACTTCACTCTAAACGGTTGTTGTACACTATGTTGATTCGCCCAATATGGCAGTATGCTTGCGGGATATGGGGTTCAGCAGCGAAGACTCATGTACAGAAAGTGCAAACAATACAAAATGGAGTACTGAGAATAATGACCGGAGCTCCATGGTTTGTGCGAAACTCAGCGCTGCACACTGATATGGATATACCCATCGTCTCCGAAATCATCAAAGAAACCTTATTATAATAGGTAATTATATTACCTACTGTTAAATTATTACATTAAGTGTTTATATCACCTACTGTTCGATTGTTATTAGTATTAATATCTAGTTGTAGGACGATCGCTGGATCGAACCTAACCTCAAGTTCCATGCGAATTAAGGCTACGTCTTACTATATTACTTTGTGAAACTAACAGTAATATCCCACGGATAATAAAGTTGTCTATTTAAAAAAAATTAAATTAAGAAAAAAATACATTGTAAGAATAGGTATGTAGTAGCTTATGTAGCTTAGTATTTTTTCTAAGATCTTTTCGTGAAATAAACCAAAAGCAGAATAGTCAGTATAATAGGTAACTCTTTAAAACGAGCAGTCTTGACTCTAGTTCATACTAAGTATTTTCCTACTTATTACGTCTTTTCTTGTTCCGAGGGTTTCGTCATAGTTAAGGAGGTCTTGCTTTTTTTTAGCTTGTAAAAAACTTCTAACAAAACGAAAATTTAAGTAATTTTCAACCGGACAGCAACTATTATTCTGGTAACAGGAGAATAACTATTCATTAATTGTAATTATTAAACCAAACTTATTCGAGAAACAAAAACGAACACGCAATGTTTCTGATCCTGGAAGCCTTGTAATCCTTATTTATACTTGCGCCTCCTCCGACAATATTCCAACTAGGAGAATCGACTTCTGTACAATTTCAGCTCCATGCTATAAAATCTTGTGCACAGTGGATGGGATATAGTACCATGAATACTCTCAATGGCCATCTCGGCTGTTTCTTTTGAAAAGAGTCGATTTTTTCTGGGTCGATTATTGCTTAGCTATTTATTACTACCGGTGGATTAGAGTTTCGTCGACTCCCGTTATTGCACTGGGCCTTTCTTTGATGCCGGCTTTCTCAAGAAACTCTTGTTGAATACGTTTCTGTTCGTTTTCGTGCATTACTCGTATGTCTTTCGTAGTTCTCCATTTTTCAAAATTTTTGTTATAGGCAATGTGAAGGATGTATTCCATACACATGATTGATGGAGAGATACCAAATTCGAGAGCACTCACATTAAGAGTCTTTTGTTGGATTTTCGCCAAATCGTTCATTTCCGAAGGTAAAGCCGCATATGTAGCAGGCACTGGCAGACTTCGTATTTGTTAGGCTTGAGCTACCTTGCCGTCCAACATTGGTCATCACCAAAATATGTCGAATTCGGTTGACATTCTCGCCTATCACTACTTGGGTAACTTCCAACTTCTCTTATTTCTTCTTCAACTAATTTTTTTTTCAGCTCGCACCAAATCAAGTGTCTCTTTTTGGAAACATAACGTAACATCAATTGGGTTTGTGAGCTTCAGAGGAACTATTGACGTCAAGAATAAATTCGAGCCACTTATTTCGCTTTTGTCGATCGAATATTTTTGAGCAAATTCACATAGGCCTGAGGCACCGTCGAATCCCCATTTCGTCGACAATATTAATTCCCAATTGTTTGATTTTTCTAGTTCTTCTGGAGGTTTTATTTCCAGAATTCGTTTAGCAGGTCGAGTAAAATTTTTTGTCTGGTTGGCCTGAAGAAATATAGCTAATGCCTGATCGGATGACATGGCTTCGTGTTTGGAAAGGCTGTCAATAACCTTGAGGTACCTAGCATCTGGAATGGACTTGGAGGACCTAAAGTTCATGTCTGCGATTGCTCCTCAAACACTGGAAGTGATTATAATGGAAACGGTCCACCTGCTGCTCAATCTGCGCTGCAGGGGCCGAGGTATCCGACATGTTTGGTGCCGCCCACGTGACTGAGACGAACTGACTCAATCACCCATCTACATGAGCAGTCTGCCGCTTCAGTCAGTCCGAAATTCAAGGTTGCTTTCAATCACCTCCCAGCACTGACTCAACCATCAGTCACGCTCCTAGACGATCAGTTTGCTCCTTCAATCACCTCGCGTCAATCTCGGAGGGACCAGACTGTCAGTAAAACTGATCGTGTAGGGGCGCCTTAAGAGGGACGTTATTTCATAATCCCTTGGGACTAGATAAATGATGATTAATCTATCTTATATATCATTGATTAAAACTGTGGCATTCCTTATATAAAAATATCATGAGCTGAACTTTTTTTTTTTTTTTTTTTTTTTTTTTTACAGATATTTTAGTGAAGAATGGAGCGTAAATTGAATGTCTTGGACCTCAAACACTACACCTACTCAACATGGCCTGAATGGTTCGATAAATTCAACCGACGTTTCGAACACAATTTCCCGAAAATGACCAACAGCCAAAAAACGTCGCTTCTCATACGGAAGATGGGGAAGGACGCTTTTGAAATTTTCAAATCCCTCGATATTACCGAGGACGTGGACTTTTCTGAAGTTGTGCGTCGGATCGACTTGTATTTCCAACCACTGTACGCAAGATTCGTGTTTTTCAGTCGTAAACAAAATGACTATGAGACGTTTGACAAGTTTGCCAACGCGTTGACATTATTAAGTTACCCTTGCCTTTTTGGACCTTATCAAGGCATCATCGTGCGTGACGTATTCGTAGCAAACGTACATCAAAAGTACGAGCACATTCGCATGACCTTGTTGAAGCAGAAAGACCCAACATTGACTGAAATTGTAACTTTCATGAGAAGTTATTACGTTGCCGAAACACTGCCCGATCCTAAAGTTGTGACCGACGTAGCTTCGCGCTTGGACAAGTATAAGATCTCGCAGAGCAAAAAGGCGTCTTGCGCTGATGTGAGCACTGACAGTTCTGACGAGGAATGCGTCGATGACTATGTTGGAGCCAGCACTGACCATTCTGACGAGGAATGCGTCGATGACTATGTTGGAGCCAGCACTGACCGTTCTGACGAGAAATGCGTCGATGACTATGTTGGAGCCAGCACTGACAGTTCTGACGAGGAATGCGTCGATGACTATGTTGGAGCCAGCACTGACAGTTCTGACGAGAAATGCGTCGATGACTATGTTGGAGCCATGTCCCGAGTCAATTTAAGTGCGGAAGAAACGTCGGTTCAGCGCGACAGTTTTGGTGCTGTATGGACCTGGCTGGATGGAATTGGTGCATGCACAAAGGATGTCCTGGATGATGGAATCGAGGTCCATACGCTGGCAGAACCAAACGTCCCTGCCGACTTGCTGCGCCAACAAGAGGCCTCTCCAGCTATAGAGCCGCCAGACCAACTGGCTACAAAACATCCTTCTTTATCGGATGAATATTGTTGAATATTGTGTACGTTATGGTTGTAAGCACATTTGAGGACAAGTACGTAGTTTACGTTTCCCTTCCAGACAAATTCAAATTATTGTGTGAGGTCATGAACGAAATCCGGTGGCTTATTGATAACAACCGTCTCGACGCTGTTGAAGAATTCTTCGTCAACGAGCTCTACGCTGCCCCACGAGACCGTAATTGGTTTCGGGCGCAACTGGTTGATTTTCGTGGGCCCACTGTTCTTGTCAAATTCATCGATTACGGGGATTTGGTTGAAATCGACCCTAAACTACTAAGATGTCTACCTAAACGGTTGAAGTTAGTGGACCCATTGTCGTCCCAGGTCATACTTTCCAGAAAACTTCTGATGGTTCGTTCAAATCAGAGAATTAAACTACTTAAGACAAGCCTGACGTTTAAAGAGTCGACATCGAATCTTGATCTCTCGCCTCTCCTTCACAATGTTTAATTTTTCATTCAAATGTGTTGACTTTTTTTTTTTACTTTGAAATGGCATTTTTCGTTAATTCGTCTCGAGAACGGTCTGTTTTGTTTTTTATCGTTCTCTGTCTTCCCTACTCAATTGATTCTTCTTTAAAATAGTATGAAGAGCTTTCTGTGAGTAATTGGGTAATTACTTCGCAGTCTCTACAACTCTTTGAAGTTGTAGAAAGGTTTTACTTCGTTTAAATGCTGTACTTATTTGCAAAATGATGAACCATGCCTATATTAAGTGAAATTACAACTGAAGATGTACTGTTTCCACTTAGCTGTGAGTCTCACCCTTTCTAGAATGTCTATTTTTCAGTTAATTAGTCATGGTTCAACCTTATCTTTTCAATGATTTTTCTTGTTCAACCATTTTATATAGGTACGAGTACTTATATTAGCTATGTTTCCTGCCTATCAGGCTGAGCTAAATTTTGAGAGAATTAAAGTAGTGGAATAATGAGCAGCTTTTTTTTCTCTACCCAGAGCCCGTCCGCCGAAGAGAGTTATTGAATAATCGTGTTGCTCCCAGCAAAGGGTTTTAGGGTTAGAAATTATTTGAACAACACTAGTGCATGCCAACGGATTAGGTACGAACAGGACAGGAACAATGTATTTTTGACATTGACAAGACTTGAAAGTTGAGATGAAACCCTTCATTCAACTAGACTTCTCCTTCAATATGTGTTCACTCTTCGGTTCTGTTCTGAACAGTCGAGAACTTCTCTTCCGAACTACTTAAATATATACTACAACAACGACACTTCAACAGAACATCTGTCGGGCGGGATTCAGTTTAGAGATTAGTTTGTCAAACGTTTGTTGTGTTTGAGTAGCAAGTTGGGATAATTTTATTACATTTTACTCATAATCACTGATCGTTTGAATCTTCATAAATTTAATAATCCCCAGATTCATCAAGATGAATGCTGCAAGCAGGGTATGTAGTAGATCAGGCTGCCAAAAATTATTTCAATCTAATCTCATTATTTATAATGGTAGATATCGATATGCTGCAGAATGCCATCCTCAAATTCAACGAAGATCTCGGTCTCATCAGCGAGAATGTCAAACGGCGCACGGTGTAAGTTCTTCAGTTTATCGTGTGAATAAATTCATTCTGATGCAGCTCCAAAGTAAGTTCGGAAATTCGACGTTATGTACATCTACTTGAGATGTAAGTGAAAAATGCTCTCCCAGATCGCACGTAGATGTGTAGGCAGAGATAGGTGTAATTTCACTCATGAAAGTTGGGTTTCGCTCGAAAATTCAAGAAAGTTTTAAAGACGAACGACGAACATGAGGCTAGATGGAGCACAGTCTAGCAGAAAGAAACAAGAAGAAGAAATCACGCTATTAAAATAGAATCCCAGACCCAATCCAATCGGTTCAGGGACCATCATTTAGTGAAAAATGATACCCCACACGCCTAGGTACCAGAGATTTCGAATACAGACATTCGAAATGGGTAGATAGGTACACATTATGACTCGTAACCTCATCCAGATGGCGCCAATCGTTTCAGGATTCATTTAATTGGATTCAGCGTCCAAAATTTAGTGGGAAACGATACCCCACACGCCTAGGTACCAGAAATCCTAGGTGGACGGCTGACGGACATTGACCTTTTTTGATCTAGACACCATGAAACGTCCAGAAAAAATTTTTTTTGAGCCGAATCGGAGAGGTTGACCTTTTGCATGAAAACATAGGTTGATTTTTCAGGGAATAATCAACATAGGTTGATTTTTCAGGGAATAATCAACCAAAAAGGTCAATGTCCGTCCGCGCCGTTTATGGTAGTAGAAAATTTTCTAAAAATCTGAAATTTGGGTCAGGGGTCTGTTCCAAGCCTTGGACGGTCCTCAAAACTTTTCAGCCCGATCGGACCAAATTTGGGTGGGGTAGGGGTGAAAATGTGTTTTTTGAAAAATGGATTTTCGAGTTTTTGGGCGATCTAGGCGAGTGGGGTATAATTTTCCATTAAATTTTGGACGCCGAATCCAATGAAACGGGTCCCAAAACGATTGACACCCACTGAAAGAAGTTATGAGTCAAATTGCATAACATCCTGCACATTAGAACATGCTCTGACTCTGCCGCTGCGTTGGCTCAACTGATCACTAACTTTGCTTCGGACGGAGATTTTATCATGTAGGAAAAGGCCAAAAGCCCAAGCAAGGAGAGTCCAGCATCTTCTGACGTGATCAGTGATGACAAGCTGATTGAAATGACCGAGTCCACTGTGGTTCACGTCAACGACATGATGGAAGATGCCATGAAGGAGATCAGTGGAGCAATGCTAACTGCAACGGAGCAAACAAGAGTGAATGTTTGATCTTTGTCGTTATAGTCCTTATGTTCGAGTTAGAGCGTGGGGTTGAAGCTCGTCAGCCAAAGTAGTTTTAGTTGTAAGAATATTTCCCTCAAAACTGCACTGTACGTTAATATGAACGATCAAAGTAGGAGATGTGAACGTTTACACGGGGTGGTAAGTAGAAACGCAGCACAATGCACAACCTATCGGTCCTCTAGATTGTCCAATGTTTACAGCAGTTGACAGAGTGGCGGTCGGAAGCTAATTACGTATAGAACCGTCTGAATTTCGTTGAGGTACCTTTCCTCTAAGCAAATCAGTCAAGCAGCATTCCAACATGACGGCACGGACAACGAACACGACTTCTGCGTTTTAGATCATGAAACTGGATTTACTGGTGGTGTCAAGGTAATCATCCTACTTCACAGGTACATGAATACAATTTGAAACATAACCCATCAAGCAGCTAATTCATAGAGAGAGAGAGAGAGAGAGAAGAAATTTTATTCACCACAAAAAATCAAGAGACCACTTACAAACCAAAAATTACCCGAATATAAGGCCCGTCTGTAGGCAGTGCCTGAATTGACGGGCCTGAGTTGTTCTCCGACAAATTAAAAATACAAAATGTGAAAATTAATAAATTAAAGTAATAACAAAAAAATATATATATAATCTTCTAGCTCGTAGTCTAAACATATAAACTCATGAGCATATTTTCAATATTCTCCGGACCGAGGTTAATCAACCATGTAAAAATTAATTTCTTGTAGGTGGCGCGGGTGACTTGACTAGGATCTTTCATATGAGGGGGCAAAGAGTTATAGACAATGTGATAGTAAATATTGCGAACTTCTACTAGTCAATGTTAAATTAATTCTAGGATTTACTACGTTCTGCAGAAGTTGAAATCTAGTTGAATGTGTGTGGGTATACGGTGCATTTACAACAGACGGATTCCGGTGGTAGTACAAAATCAAACATTTGATGAACAATTGCCTTATGGTGAAAACCTTTATCTCCTGGAACAACAAATGGCTGGGGAATATTAGGCTATGTATTATGGCTTATAGAATATTCTCATGTTTCCCAGAGTGAAAGTGGCCAACCAACGGTTCACATTCTCATTGAGCACCTAGTTGAAATAATCGAGAATCATTTCAACATTGCCGTGGGGAAGTCGGATCTACTTCAAAGACCTAAATGCTACCCCAGCCCCAATTACAAATACACACTCTCTGACTTGACAGTGGTTTGGCACATGTACGGAGGCAAAGATTTCTCCTCCAAAACTTCAAAGAAAAACGTGAAATTTGAAAAAAGGTCGGTATTTGTCAATAACCTGCGTAGCTGTTATTCGGGGTTTCATATATTTTTGTTTTCTTTTGTCAAGGTGTCAATTTGTACTGAATGTTGGCCAACCGCTTTATTGAGCAACGTATTCTTTGGTTCCAGGGGCTCATCGTCAGTGACCTCTTCTCCAATCCACCAACATAAGAATGGAAAAAGAAATGAAGATTTGCTGGAAGCTTGTTAGACTGCGGTATGCATTGCAATTTTGTATAATCTACTGAATGTACATGAAGCTTTTCTCGGATTCTCTACTCCTGGATCTCCGGATTTTACAATGTTAAAATCGTGTCATTGGGTAAAGCTAGATAATCATTTTCATGTGATGTGTTATTTTTGGAAATACTGCAAATCTCAATTCCCTCCTCCATTGAGGAATGCCTATGCATAATCGATCCGAGCTACAAGCCTCCCATGATAATCTGGAGATTAGAGTGCCCACGATGGTCACCTTTCCAAGTTCATAGTTTTGGTGGGTGTTTTGGTCACCTCGAGTGAGAAACGTTCCCACGAGATGATCACCATTATGACCTTTTAGAGATGCAAGTAGAAGTAATAACAACCGACATAATGCTGAAACTTAAAAGTCTTGACTTTCATGAATGAAGGGAAGGGGTTGTTCTCTAACACATACAGAATATGGACTTCAACGTTTTCTTATCCTTGTGCGTGGATTGTTTCAGGGGAAGAAAAAAGACAATCACACTGTATCAATCAACCGTAGGAAGAAACCAAATGAACATCGATGAACATTGATGAACTCAGCCCTGTGGATTACAGCAGGTGGCCCTAACCGTCAGCATGATGTCCTCATGGAGCTTCAGTTCAACAAGGTAGCTCGTAGTTCACTGAATCACAACCATTCGTCTCTCATCGGAACAATGATAAGCGGATCCTCTATTTTCCTGCTGAAACTTCTCCATGAAATATATCCCGAGCAGTCGCTCTACACATTAAGGCAGGTTCATCTAATACATGAATTCGAAATCCGGGACAAGTTGTCGTCTTCATGAATCAACAAATTCTTGTACCAGTACTCAAGCGAGTCGAGCCCTAGACAGTCAAACGCCAACATGGAGAGTTGCTTCGTTTAGCGCCTTCCTGTTTATTTTTTGTTCTCTTTTCAATTCGCCATTTCTTGACACACCCTCTGTAAGTATCTGTTTGCTGACCTAACAGTTGGTTCTTTCAAAGAACTACCTTTAGCTTCTCTGCGTCAATAACCTCCTGCATTTTTTCCAGATGGTCATCAAGGCCGTACATTTACATCCAGATCCACGACAGAATATTCAAGAAACCCGCCTTAAAGTGTCTGTTCTGCCGCTACGGCTCAATATTGATCAAGACTCTCTTCAATTTCTTGTGAATTTTTTCTCTCAACTGTCCTGTATGAATTACCCTGGTATGTTGAACCCCCGCTGCTGCTATGACATTGATCAACCACGCTGTTTCCTTCCCACCTGGTCAAATTCCGCTTTCTTTTGCAGAAGATGAAGACCAAATCAGCACCAACTCTCCCTCAACTCACAATCCTGTCATGAGCGTCGACAAAAAAGACATTCCTTCTGATATTAAAATTACCAACGCGCCAAAGGGAGACACAGCTAAGTCTAGCTCTCGTCGCTCTACCATGTACATCAGGTCAGCTACCTTGCAGTCAGCCGCGAATATTCGTTTCAATGCTGGATTTGTTGTGATTCCGGCCTCATCTCGTTTCTTGCAGAAAACTTCGTACTTTCGCCAGAAGTGCCAACTCGTATTGACTATGAAGGAAAGCACGTTGATCTTACGCACCATTAGCTGGTCTCCTGATGGGCCTTGGTCAGCTGAACTGCTTCCAAATCAAACTAAAGCGCCTCTCCTACAAGCATGGGTATGGGCAGCCATCATCAGCATCAGTTCATTGACATTTGGGGTGGGGGGTTGAATGAAAACAAATTGAGCTGGCTGAGTTACTCTTGCTTTTTATCCTTGACATTTCCGGTTTCAAGGTCTCTTTTAGACCACCAAAGTTGAATTGAATGCAGTAGTGATATCTACTATATTCTTCATGTATCTACAGCACTGGTTTATTCTCTTATTGACCTGTGGTACTTATGCACTTTTTTGGGCAAAATCAGCAGCCTGAATTTGTTCTTATCCTAAATTTCTAATCTTTTCTTCTTTACACTTTTAGGCTTCTAGGTTTTGATAAATTGGTTTCGTACACCATGAACGAGTGGATCCAGGACATCAAGAAGACGCAGGTTCCTTGCTTACTTGGTGGTGTTGGTCCAATGCACGCTCTCGTCCAGTTATGTGAGTCATTTGACGTGAACAATGCTCTTATCGTGTATTAAGTTATATGAAATCGTCTGCAGTTTAAGTGCCTACGCGTGTACTCATTTTTGAGGGAATCTTCGAATAGATCGACGAATTACCTATCCTCCTACTGCCAAGCCGAAACATTGAGAGGCAAGAACTAGTTATTTGACTTTGTGCAGAAGTATTATTGAAAGTGCGATATCATCACCCTCCTCCAACTGTTTTGATTTCAAATAATGACTTCAATTTTGAGTACTCACTTGCATACTCCCTTAGTACGGATGCAAATCTCAGCTATTCAAAATATTGTCGACAGTTTCTTTATTACGTCGTATTGTGCTACAGAGACGACATTCCTTCATCGTTAAACGTGGGTCTGTATGTTGTTCGTCTAATTTTTCAGTCCTAGGGATCAGAGATCTCTTCTGGCTACCGATCGAACAATACCAGAACGACGGACGAATAGTTCGGGGCCTACAACGAGGCGCCAACTCGTTCACAACATCCACCGCCATCGCTGCGCTAGAACTGATTGCTCGGATTGTTCAAGCAATTCAAGTACGTACTCGCACATGCTTGCACATTTGTTTATTTGATCTGTTCTAAAATGTTCATCGAATATATTTGAATGTTTGATCGTGAATAGAGTATTGCTGAAGCTGCATTCGTTATGGTTTTGCCTGGTCCGAGTGTACGAAGACTGAACGGTGCCAAGTACAAGAAACAGCACCATGTCTACTCTCATCCAGCTGACATCAGGGAAGGAGTTTCAAATGCCTACACGCTCGTTAAGGAGGTGAGACACTCTACTGAGTTACATCAAAGGCCATCAACAATGAATTAATTCTATCATAAAAGGGCAAGAAATGATTATACTAGATGGTTTATCGGCTAGAAAGGAAAACAGAAAAGAAATCCTTGACTTTCAAAACTAAATCTTTACAAAGTTGAGAGAAGGTTGTCCCTCTCACCTGTGATTTCTGGGCTATTTAAATATCCTTCAACTCAATAATTTTATAACCTAGTGTCGTAGTCAGAAACGTTGCTTTTAAAGGAATGATATGTTAGGGATAAGGTATTCGCCTTTCCATTTAAATTGTTATTTTTATTCAGTATCCATCTATTTCCATAACGTCTTTCCCCGTTGTCATACTTGGTTAACGAATTCATTGAATGGTTTTCCATGTTCATTCCCAGGGACTCGGAGAAACGGCTGAAACGATTGCCCGCGTTGTTAGCGCTGAAGCAGAACAAAAGGGCGCAGTTTGGGCGGTCCGTTGAGTCCTGCGACAGATCCCGCCAAGCGTCGTGCAACAGCTCATCTTGGCCAGTGCTGCCACCTCGAATCTCCTCAGTGGAGTCAATTGGCACCTGACTCTCGCCGCGAAGCTGACAACAAAGGGAAGAGGAACGTCCCTGATTGAATAATTTCCCGACGTCGACCTCGGGCCTGTAATGCGACCCGGCGCAACGGCCACTTGTTGGACGCCCCAACGCCTGACGCCTGTACTCTACGCAATGTGTTTACTGTTTGCTCGCCTGTATGGTCTTGCTACCTACCAGAATACTTTCGCTCTATCATGATTTTTCTTATTAGTTGAATGGCGACCATTCATAGGATACGGCATTATTCAATTTTCCATGGTTCCCGTCAACAAATTATTGATTCGACGATTGTTAGAGATCATTGAAACGATTCTCATGATTATTACTTTCAAATCTTCCCGCCAAATTTATTCAATTGATTCTGTGTATCACAGACCCGCTATTATTGCACAATCAGCAGACGCGCTGAGACATTGGAGGTGTGATGTATGCAGAACCGTAAAAATTGGGGAAAATATCCCCATGGAGCAAACTCAAGTCAAGTTTCCGTTTTTCTGATCATCGAGGTGTTATCATTTTAAATTAAATCCTCCTCCAGGCTAGAAAAGCTCAAAATGGTTTGATTAATTGACAGTACAGCTCATCTGAGATGAGACACTGGAAGATTGTATTTATTCTTCTTGTGATTACCGGATGAATCCACTGGATAGGGGGCGGTTTTAAATGAATTATTAACTTGCATTTGTTATATTTACCTAATCAAACTCGCAAGAGATTTGAAAATCTCCGCATAATTTAGAGACAATGTTACAGCGCCATTGCTTATTGCGGCTGTTGGTTCGAACCTGAAGTTCTCAAAACTGTAAATAGGTGGAGACCGGTGGTTTCGAAAGGTTTCTGTAAATCCAGGTTTTCTTTTCGTCAAAACTGCACGTCTATGGCGATAGACAGGTCACAAAACCGTGGGACTTCAGCTAGACCCTGCACACTCGAACTTTTTCATTGGAACGCTTTAGGTGAAATGCATGGTCATTCTCCCGTGGCTTTTTTATTCCACGAATACGTATAAACCTATACGAAGGCTGCACTTTGGTCATACAGTTAGAAATGTATTGATTTTGCTTTTCGAGTTCTCCCATTTTCCAGAACTCAGCAAACAAAGTGCTCCTTTCTTCCTCACTGAATTTAAAGTGGCATTTAAATTTGCATTTATCCGAACGTGGAGGTTTCATTTGCTATTGGGCTATCTTTATACCTTTGTATTTCTTTTAACTGGTCACATCAGCTTCTCTACAGTTGAAGAGAGTCTTCCTTCACTCATCAACATTACGTTTACGTTGGCTGAAATCGGACTTTCCTCGAGCACCATTAGGACAAATCGTTTGCCCCTCTGCCCGTCAATCTATTGGTCCTAAGTTCACCCTGGAAAATTTTATCAACAACAGAGACTTAACCAAACATATTATGCGCTTGTTGACCAAACTTTGTCATCAATATTGTCATAAGTATGATAAAGACAAGAATAAAGGGGAAAGGATATTAGTAATAATGGCATATATTGAGAAACGACACCGACAATCGGGATTTATTCCTACAATAGAGGCATATGTGCAGTTAGTACTTTCGAGGTATGGAGAAAATCGCAACAACAGGGTCTCAAATTTGCAAAACGATGCGCGTGTGTGGCATCTCCGGATAAACTTGTTCCGAAGTTTCGCACCGTCATGTGTCGGTTTTCCTGCGTGGCGCGTTGCTGGGACAAACGATCAGAGCACATGCCAAGTGGCGATGTTTCTGTACATGACAGAAAGACCCCTCCGCCATCCAGTAAATGCGTTCGGCACGGACCAGAGGAGTCGATTTTTGTTTGCAGTGGAAGTGCTCGAAAAACCGAAATTTCGAGTGATGACACGTTGCAATGAGCATTCATACACAGGTATGATTCTGCTCCTAGGTACATATTACTAATGCCACATTATTAATCTTCCTTTTTGCCGGACAGGAATGAAGTTATTATTCATCATGTTTTCCGTAGTAAGGCAAATTTTGTAATTTATTTATTATTTTTGAATTTTATGTGGATAATATTGTTCCTCTATCTGCTGTGATCTGTTGCTCGTTGGAAAAGAACGTTATTTATATATATTTTTATTACTACTTACATGCATACTTGTTTTATATTTATTTGTATTTGTTGGTATTGGCAATCTTGATGTTACTTGTATTATACTGTAATCGTAGAAATTAGGTTCATCTGGCTTGGTGAGAGTTAAACTGGCTGCTCATCCCCTGCCACGGGCATTTGCCCATATAGGGGATTGATTTTTATATTTGTGACACGCCTGTGCTGCATTTTTTTATTTTTTGTATCCCATTCTCTGTTTTACATTTTTTGGTAGATCAGTATATATTGAATGACTGTATGAATGAATATATGAATCTGAATATTTGGTCCAGGAAACGAAGGAATCAAAAACAACAGTGCACAGTAAATAGTTTCAATCTTCGCTGTGCTTTGTCATAGTCTTGGGCCCCGAGTAACGCAGTCGCCCATTGATAATTTTCTATTGGGAACAGCACTTCAATTCGGCCCAACATGTGGACGAGGAATCCAATGCTACGGCCACCGGAACAATTGGCACCCACCGGTTATGGGTCAAAATTTGGAGCGTTTTGACCTGGCCATCATGAAATGCCAACTGTCGACCACATTCACGTGCCATCCGCTTCAGATCAGTCGAGTCACCTTCAGGATACACGTCTGAACACCGGGCATTTCCTACCCCCTCCTCACCTGCCAACTTTTATTACTTAATTACCAATTACTTGATTCCACGAGATGCGGAGACCGTACTGTGACTGTGATTTTTTGAACTACGGCCTTTCGGCTTATATAGAAAACAAACATCTCGTTACTCGATATTTCAGGGTGCATCAAAATTAGGATGAAGGGTCATTAATATTTATTATGCATAGGTACGAAATAGTATAAACAATTGTGACGAATTATGTACAGTAAGGGTCACATGACTAGACACGGTGTGAAATATACGTAGGACCGTTGGGATAACCTAACATATAGATACATTGGCATCAGTACTGTATGAAGCCATAGACTTATAGTGATGTGACAGTCACTACCGCATCGCCCTCTTTTTTGCTTGAACAGGACGCTCTGATTCCGCCTTCCTCTTCAGCTGCCCATTTGATCCTCGTTTCAGGAAATTCAAATCTGTAAAAGAAGAAACCAGCATTTAGAGACCAACAACAAGAGATTATGACTCAAACCGCAGGATGACGTACACTTCAAGCAACTTACAAATTTTTTGGAGAGCTGGAACCCTGACATCAACGTTTCTGTTTTCTTTCTTCAGCCGCCTTCTCTCGTCAAGGAAAACCCTGATTTTCTTCGAGAGAATCAGATCGTGAAGACACAGGTTCTGTCAGTATGGCGACACCAAGGTGGCACTGATCAGTGAATCAATGTCTAGTTGCCTGCAGCATGTATGTAAAACAGGGTGTTATAGTAGAGATCGTGATATTTGGTGATGGTTTCGAAGAAAAAATAGTTGGTAAATGTGTTCCCTCAGCACCATACAGCCAATCTCAGGTGGGAGCTCGCCCACAATGTCCTTCTGACTGTGAATGACTGTGGCAGCCTCACCTGGTCTTTTTATAGGGGTCCTAGGCTGAGAGAAAGGCTGCTCAAGTGAAAGGCAACTGCTGATCTCGCCCTTCGCCACCTCTCATTTGGCCAGAAAGAGAATGTCCGTCAACATATGCCGCCATCGGTCATCCTCATTGTTGAAAAGTGAAAGTCAGGTCGACTGGCAGCCAACAGGTGGCTGACAGTGGACTGTAACGGGAGGGAAGATCTAGCTGCCAACAAAGGTGTGCATGTATGATTCAATGGCAAGCTCAATAAACAACTTCCCGTGGAAATGGTCCCAGACTGGGATCCAGATCACAATTTCCTCAATTCTCACATAATAACATGGTCCCTGGTTCTGAATTGTCAGCTAAACAACTGGCTTCCACGGCAAAAATAAATTCAGATCCTGAAGTTAGTTCTCCAATTGGTCCTAACTTGCTCCCTGGTCTTCAGGATGGTCCAACTAATGACTGTAGTTCACTGTTCTCGCCACCAAGATCCAACAGTTTGAAATTTGTACTTTGCATTCTCACCAGACTTGGAGCCTGGTTCCACAGTCTCCTTATTTCGGCTCACTCATGTCTACAGTTTCAGACGGATCTAATATTACTCCTCTCTCTTCATCTACCTCGCAATCCGTCGTGTTCCAATTCACTATTCGTTGACCCACGTCAGTTGATGATAAACGAACTGGTACTAGAAATGTCTAAAACACACATTCAAAATAAGTAGACAGATACCCATTTTGACCCATAACCTCTTCCGGTGGGCGCCAATCATTCTAGGACCCATTTCGTTGGATTCAGCATCCAAAATTTAGTCGAAAATGATACCAAACACGCCCACATCGCCAAACACTAGACATCAATAAAGCGTGTTTTTTGAAAAATGGATTTTTGGCAATCTAGACGTATGGGGTATTAATTTCCACTAAATGATCTACGTTGGATCTTGTGAGTCCCCATGCCCCTGGTCCAAGGAATAACTAACCACTGATTTTTGTCGGGGTTTCATTTTATTTTTCATGCTTTCTGTGAGATTTGCTACGGGATATAGTCAGCGATAAGTTAGAAATTTAATAATTAAGGGCTCTGGTAATTATTGTATTCATAATTAGTCAGAGGATACAATTATGAACTATTCCATCATTTTATAAATCCTATATCAATTCATTTTCGGATGCTTAATGTTACAATTCATATTTCAGACACCTTTTTTTTATTTAACCTTTATTTCATTTTTTTTGCGGTCATAATCTTAAATTTTCAAATATATATTTATAATAAAAATATATAATAATATTTTTGAATCCTTGATTGTTGTTGTGGCTCCTTGTGTTGTTATACTACTTGAATTTAGTACCCACTGTTTTTATTCCAAATGTTTATGTAAATGTTTTATATTTAGGTTGTGTGGTGTTAGTTATTTCTAAATCTCATTTTCTCTTTATTGTAGGGATGGGTATCGATGTTTCGATGTTTTCCTTCAAACATCGATGTTTGCTCTTCGATGTTTTTTGAACATCGATGTTTTTCCTCAGGAATTTTGTCAATTTTTTCTTACTAGTAGGTAGTTGCTCATAATTTATACACAAAATAGTAATAATATTGTTAAACTAGATTCAAGAAACATCGATGTGTTCAAATTCGAAGTAGACGACCGATTTTGGAAGGTTTTGGCGTCTACAAAGGCTGACATACTTGTTGTGTTAAGCACCGGTCATCATCTGGATACTTACTGCCGTTTTTAAGTTGGCCTCACAACGTCGAATAAATGTTGAGAGAGGTGCTGGTGGATGCGAACCACCAGCCTTCGAAACCTCGAACCCCAGGGACTGACGCCTCAACGACCTCGGCCACCCAGGTCGAGACACTTTCATGATCATTCACTTTCTCATGCGACTGCAGCTCCCAACTTGGACAGTGCTATTCCCCGAGCCTTTCTATAATATTGTATTCTTTAGAGTATAGTAGTATTTAGAGCCGTGTTTCCCAACGTGGGGCCCACGCCCCACAAGGGGGCAATGATTTTTAAGGGGGGCAATTCGAAAATGGACCGAATGCGCCCCTCTGAGGCCCCCGGACCATTCCCGGGCACCCCTTAAGAAATGTTAGCGAAAATAAACATTTCTCGGAGGATGAAAGAGAAATTGGTTACTCAGTGTACTTTTCCTCCCAAGAGAGGTGTTAGAGGCATTTCCAGGAACTCCTCAAATCTATTATGTATTTAAGTTTCTCAAGTGAACAATCAATCAATCAATTTTTTGATATTGAAAATTATGCATTTTACATGGGGGAAGGGGGGGCATAAGAATTTGAGAAAGGCTAAGGTGGGGCACGACATGAAAAAGGTTGGGAAACACTGATTTATTCTTTTCTTTGTAATTTCATTTCGCTCATTTTCTAGAATAAATATCTATTGGTTTTCATTTATTTTTAACTAAAATTTGTCATCTAAGCCCTATTGTCCTTCAGGAACGAAGAATCGATTCAGAGGTTACAAACGCATTAATTTCATTTTATTACTATATATTATTTTTTACAACTTATGTTCAGAATCATCAACTGCGTTCTTCATTTTTATCTGATCTAATTTTTACTGAACAATACATATGAACATTGATTCAGCTAAATACACTCCCGTAATTCCATGCTGCATCAACTTGAACACTATAAAACAAAAATCAAATCAAATCAAATATTCATTTATTGGCAACAACATAAAATTTACTACAAACCAAGAGGGAACAAAAAAAAATAAAATTATATAAATCTGAAAATTTAACATAACTTAAATAAATACCGTTGCCCACCGAAGAATAAGTTTAAAAAAAAACTTGTGCTCTTCAGCGGAGTTCAGAAAATCAGAAAAAGTGCAAAGCACGAAGTGGTGAACTGTGCGCCAATATGGAAGAATAAACATAACTATCTAACGAACCAAAAAATTATAAAATAGAGAATATAAAAAGAAAGAGAAAGGAAAAATCATCCCGAAAGCCAGTGAGCTATAAATTAGAGCTTAATTTTTTCTTAAAAGAACCCAAGCTGTCAAAAAGAAAAACATTAATACCTTTTTCATACAGAAATTTAAGAGCTTGGACGTATGAATTCCTTTTGTAAAATTCAGTGTTAGCTCTTGGCAAAATTATACCAGACGAAAAAAAATTTCGACTGCTAGAAGCAACTGAAACATGCTCACTTTTGATCCCCGAACGAAATAAATGTATGCATGATTGAATTAAAAATATTTGAGTGATGTTTTTTAAATCGAGCTGTTCATATAGCTGGGACGTTGGGTACCTCATATTTTTATTTAATATAATTTTCAAAATACGATTTTGGACTGTTTGCACCTTTTTAATTAGAGTTTTATTTGCACTACCCCATAGAATGATGCCATACTTGATGATGGAGAATGCTAAGCCAAAATAAATTGTTCTTGTATGTTTCCGGGACAAGAAACTACCAGTTTCCTTAAAAACGTAAAATAATTTCCGCAGTCTAGCAATCAAAGAATCAATATGCTTGTCAAATTTCAAATTATTATCAATAGTAACCCCCAGATATTTACAATGCTCGTTGAATGGGAGAGGAGGGCAATTACAGCTACTGGGAACGCTCAAACAAACAGGGGTGATATGAAATTTTAGAGTAGGATGTATAGGGAATCCTCTGTTGCCTATCGAAAATCGAAGGACAGAAGTTTTATCCACATTCAAACATAACTTGTTAGTACTAAACCAATGCTTTACCAAAAATAAATCAGAATTAATATTGTCTACCAGAGATTCGTAATCATTACCCCAGAAAACCATGGCAGTATCGTCAGCAAAACCAAATATTTGGCCATGTACATACATATGTAAGATAGGTATCTTCTTTCATCTATCTCAACAAATCACACTTCGTTAGATGCAGTTGTTTATTACTGTAAATTACAAAAGATAACATCCAAATTACAAAAGAAACATACAAAATAATAATTATCTGCTATTTTAACAAACGAAGTAAAACGCTCACCTGAATCTATAACGAAAGTCACTTTTCGAAGGCTGAACAATATAAACGGGTTGACTTAATGGGTACTGTCACTTCGGTGTACAAACCACAACTAAACTCATAACATAACGGGTAGGAATGAGGTAGGTGGGGACGTAAGTGTCTTTAGGTTCAAGGTTCGAAGAATCTTACATCCCCCCTCCTCAAGAAGATATTCCCTAATAAAATTTAAAATTAATAATAATACATAGCTGTATAAGTTACAATTGTATATATTTAATTTTAAAATTAGGTACCACGAGGTCGACAGGGCACCATCTTACTACGTGATAAATGCGTCGATCATTTTTCTTGAAACCAATGTCTACTACAAAAACCGTATCCGACAATTTTTCGACTATCGGGAACGGTCCTATTCGAATTTCATCCAATTTATCCCTATTTAGTTTATTACCGTTCTCGATATATACTCGTTCTCCTATTGTGAAGCTATAGGTTTGTCGGGTGTTGTCTATTCTGTCCTTGTTTAGGTTATGGGCCCTTAACGAATTTTCGAATGCCTTGTCCATGTCTGCCTTAAAATCTCTTATTTCTTGAAATTGGCTGGGTAATATATCTATTTTAATCCCATTCATTAGGTAATTCGGGGCGAATTGCGTTGCGCTGTGTATTGTGTCATTATATTCTTTAATACATTGATGGGCTATCGTGGTCCAAGCTATTTTTTTCGGATTCTCATTTATTCTACATCGTATTCTGTTCACTATTGTCTGATTTAATCGTTCGTTTAGTCCGTTCGAGGAGGGGCTGTCGACCGCAGTAAAAACATGAATGATATTTTCGTTTTCTAAATATTCTTTTAATTCCATTGAACTTAACCCTCCATATTGATCTGTCAGTAAAGTTTTTATTGCGTTGTTAGTGTTCTTTTGTGTATCACCGATCAGTTTAATGAAAACGCTGCTTGTTTGGTATTTCGATGTTGAGATATACGCGTACCTTGAAAAATGGTCGACCAGAAGGTGCAAGTATTTTTTTGTTGATCTTCTACCTCCGAAACCTCCTATTGTGTCGAGTGACATAATCTCGAAGGGTTCCTTTGGTGGGCCGAAATGACCCAGTAAACCGATCGTTTTCCCACGTCTAGTTTTGTTTTTGATACAAATCTCACAAGAAGCACAGTAGTTTCGTACCATTTTGTACATGTTTTTGAATTGGTAATGCTCTTTGATGGTATTTATTATGTGTTGCGACCCTATGTGTCCAAAATATAGGTGAACCCGGTCGATTAGTGTTTGTCCGCATTCTGGATTCAGTTTTATTCGTTCTTTGTTTTTTTTCTTTGTGAAGATGATCCCATTTTTAACAACATCGCTGTTACCTTTAGAAATATTTTTCTGACTTGTAATGATTTCATTCAAATTTAGAAGGTTTACGGTTCTTATAATATCATGGTCGTTAGTCGTGTCATCCAATACAGGACTCCTGGATAAGCAATCCGCTTCCGCGTTTGATTCTCCTGGATTATACTTGATCGTGAAATTATATTGGAGAAGATAATTTGTTAAGTCACCTAGCTCCTCATCAGGTCGTGATCTTAGGCGTAAATTTTCTAGGGGCTTGTGATCTGTGAAGACGGTGAATTTATTTCCCAAAAGCCAGTATTGCCAATACTTTACTGCTTCCTTAATAGCCAAACACTCAAGGTATATTGCTTTTTTTGTTTTTGTGCAAGATTTAACTTCTTCGAGAAGTATGCCACTGGTTTTAATTGTCCATTTTTTTGAGGTTGCTTCAGCACTGCTCCTATTCCCTCTAAACTTGCATCAGTGAAGATGTGAATTGGTAGTGACCTATCAAAAACGGCTAAAATTGGTGCTGATGTCAAGTAGTTTTTTATCTGCTCAAAGGAGTCCTGACACTTTTGAGTCCATATGAAATCAACGTTTTTCCGTAATAGGTTATAAAATGGTTCTAAGGTCTTGGTAGCGTTTGGAATGTATTTGTGATAGAAATTTATTTTTCCTAGAAATTGGCGAATGTGTTTTCTATTTTGAGGCTTGGGGAATTCTTTTATCGAAATCAAATTGTCGTTTGCTGGTGTCACAACATTACTGCCTATTTTGTGACCTAGATATTGCACTGAGTTTGTAGCAAATTTGCATTTCATGAATTTCAAACGGAAACCTTCTTTCTGAATAGCTTGCATTAGAGCATCAATGTGTTGAACGTGTTCATTAAATGTTTTTGAAAAAATAAGAATATCATCTATGTAGTTGATGCAAAATGCAGCTAAATTATTGCGCCTGATAATTCCTGATAGTATTCTTTGGAAAATTGCAGGGGAATTTTTTAGACCAAAGGGTAGCGCCACCCACTGCCAGTGACCTTGTTGTGTGACAAAAGCTGTTTTATATCTATCTTTCACGCGTATCGGAATAGACCAAAAGGCGGAGTTTATATCCAATGCTGTGAACCACTTACTTCCTTGAGTTTTAACTATCAAGTCATCGATTAATGGAAAAGGCTGGCTATCCGGAACTATTAATTTATTCAAATCCCTAAAGTCAATACATAATCTATTTTTCTCCTTGCGTGATCCGTCGTCTGTTTCTTGTATGCAAGCGTAACTGGTGAGGCAAAAGGTGAACAGGATTCTTCTATTAACCCTTCTTTTAATAAAGATGTTATTTGGTTTTCAATTTCCTGTTGATCCTCAAACGAACATCGATACGGTTTCTTTGCTACATATCGGTTTTCTATCAGTTGTATGTGTGCTTCATAATCTTTAACTTTTCCTGTGTCATATTTATTTTTTGCAAAGATCGATTGATATTCATCTATTAGGTCGTATATCGCCTTTCTTTTTTGATCGTCCAAGTGTTCTGTTTTAATCTCGAAATCTGTTACGGGTATGAACTCATTCCAATTTAAATGTATGTCCCTCTCACAGGTCGGTTCTTTATTCTCGCTTGTTGTGGGTGCCTGTGTAACTTGAAGGTTCTCATCCTGACGTAATTTATAATCTCTAATACTGTCGAGGCCTAATAGAACATCATATTTGAATTCAGTATTGTCCGTTACGAAAAATCTCATTTTTTTCTTAATGTTAAAAATTTTTAGTTGTAAGTATACTATTCCTTTGACTTTGTCCTCTCCGCTCATTGTTTTGAAAGTGTAGGGTTTTGGTATTTGTACGTTTCGGCCCAAATGTTTCAGAAATTCGTATTTAATCATAGTAATATTAGCTCCGGGATCATATAACGCTTTTCCTGGTTGATTTTCAATTAGTACTTTCAGTTCAATGAGCGAAGGCAAATTTAGTTTTTTTGATTCGGAATGTTATCGTTTAGGGCGTCCTCTAATTCTGTGTTGTTGGCTACCTTAATATACCCATCGGATGATTTTTTATTTCTACAAAATTTTGTTGGATGATAGCGTTTATGGTACCCTAATTTTTCGCAGATGGGGGGTAAGCCTACTGCTATGAGCATAACTCTAGACTTTTCCGTGAGATCAGGATCTGCTTCGACCAGTAAGTGTAATTTTTTTACTGCGTATTCCGTTAATGACCCTTTTATGAATCTAAAATTATACGCGAACGCAATGTCAGACCAACCTTTATCTGCGTAGGTATCCAAAAAAGACTGGGTCCAATCGCTCCAAGCTTGGTTGTTGCCGTCAAAAATTTTCCGGGTGGCTGAGTACCAATCCGTAGGAGAACCATCCAAAAATAGGCGTAGAACTTCGGAGCGCTGATCTTCGCTGATTTCCATCCTTTGGCATTCTGATTCGAAGGTGGTGAGCCAAGATTTCGCGTTCTGGTATTTGCCGGTGAATTTCGTCACAATCATATCTTTTTGTTAAGGACGATAAACTCTTCCTTGTCTCAACTTGTTCGATGACCGTTGTAGCGGACCGGCTGTGCGATCAATTCGTCCAGGTAGTTGCCCACGAAAACAAACGTTTCCTTCCTCGTCGAGGTATACGGTTTTGAGGTTGTCGTCCCAACGTGATGATGAGATTTCGTGTTTGTCCCCGCTTCTTTATTGCCTTTAATCCTCCTTGTATGATGGCATTTTTCATTAATTCAGCGTGGTTTTGATTAGACCGAGCATCTGTCGGAAATAAAAAAATTTCTTTCTTGGACCGTATAGTTGGATGGCCTTGATATGATGGACCGTTGTTTTGGGGTCCGACAGTGATGCTGCAGCCGTCAGTTGAAATTTGGCGCTCGGAAAGACATCTTCGTAGGTAGTGAACCGTTATAGATTTGTAAGATAGGTATCTTCTTTCATCTATCTCAACAAATCACACTTCGTTAGATGCAGTTGTTTATACTGTAAATTACAAAAGATAACATCCAAATTACAAAAGAAACATTACAAATAATAATTATCTGCCTATTTCAACAAACGAAGTAAAAACGCTCACCTGAATCTATAACGAAAGTCACCTTTTCGAAGGCTGAACCATATAAACGGGTTGACTTAATGGGTACTGTCACTTCGGTGTACAAACCACAACTAAACTCATAACTAACTGGTAGGAATGAGGTAGGTGGGGACGTAAGTTGTCTTTAGGTTCAAGGTTCGAAGAATCTTACATCTATAACGTATAACTCCGTTTCAAGCCACCTACTCACAGCGAAAGTAACACGATTCCGCTTCACCCTTTGGCAGTTAACTCATTTGGGGGAAAATTCGACAAATTATTGAAACAAAGAAAGTGTTTTTCTGACGCTTTTCACGATTTCCGCTACTTTCCTCCCACTAAATCAGAACCTCTATATAATCACCGCGTCACACGCTTAAGTAAACCACTTACCATATGAACACACACAACTAACAACTAAAAAAACCATGGAACAAAATAACACATATTAATCGCTGTCTTATTACTGATATGATTAGCAAGGCATCTTCTTCACAAGACAACCCCAGCCAAAGAGGTAGGAGGGAGTCTCTGGCCCTTCGAGCCAAACATTCGAGCCATTCTAGCGTTTATAAACCTTGAAGTGAGCTACTGAACTAAACTAAGGAATATTGGTCCAAAGAATGTACGCAAAATGGAATACAAATCCGTTTAGTACTTATTATTTATTTTACGTTTATTGGAATGTTAGAAAAACATCAACAAGTTCGATAGTGAGAATGAGTGGTATAACCCGGGAATGTATTGTGTGTGGCGTTGGGAGGATAACATGACAACATTTTTGGTAATAATGAGACGTTTCATCAAAATGATGATGATGAAAATTGTCAAAGTCAGGCAGGACAATTAAACCTCCTGTCCGATTCTCTCATAGTCACTATGATCACTAATTATTTAATTAGTTAGTTAAATTAATATTATCAGCATATATTAAAATATAATAATAATATATGTAAAAATGATTTATAAATGAGCGAATGAGAAAATGAATAATGATGACAATGTATGTAAGATGTAAGATGACTCCGAATTGAACTGAA
>CM033998.1:46856278-46899222 GCA_019603395.1 Cyrtorhinus lividipennis
GGTATGGTTTCCTTGGCAAGGAGCGCGAGTACAGACTGGAAAACAAAAAGGCTAGAGTATGTATTTACAATCTCGGTTCTTTGATGAATTAATAGCCACACGAAAACTGACCATTTGGATGTCGCAAAGGTGTAGAAATTCCCAAATACAAACCTTTTTTTCTAAGTTCCGAGGCACTGAAACAGACAATTAGGCACCCATAACTTTCGGAAAAAATTATAAAAATGTAACATACAAGAAAAATGTGCCTAATGGACCCTACAATGCCGTTTCTGTAACAACTCTTGCTCATAGATTTTTATCAAACAATCACAAAAAGCCCTTTAATCTCAATTTATTTATTGGTTTTTTAATTTTTTTTTAGAGACTGTATGACAAGTTACTCACTTTATCAATATAAACAGAATCTCAGTCTGGAAGACACAATTTAATTTCATGATCCATGTGGACAATAAGTTAGCGGCAATGGCAATAACAGTTGAGAAAGAATGAGCTGAAGGCTACGTGTGGTTACAACTACTTAAAAGGTTATAAATTAACGTGACAGTAAGCAATGCCACAGTCAAGAAATAAACAAAAATAAGTGGTACGAAATTGAGTGAAAAATAAGATGAATTTGAAATAGGAACGTCAAGAATCAGTTGGAAATGACAGATCGCAGTTATACAAATATATCATCCCAAACCAAGGAATTCGTGTTTTTCAGGAGCAAGGGGTTTTGTATAGAAATTGACTAACATCTGATCTATAGAGGTATAGATCGACATTTTTTTCATTTCTTACGTGAGAGCGAATAAAATGATGCCTAATGTATATGCGTTTCGAACGCTGTCTATTACTATCATTGATTATCACAATTGCACAAAGTTGGTGGGTTCAATTTCTACAATGAATAATTTCGCGTATTCACTTTGTATTGTTAACAAACTGACAGTTCGTTGACAAACGGAGCCCTCCCATATACAATAGGGGAATAATTAACTACTCAACTAGGAAAAATGGACCATAGTTTATGTGAATCAGTAGGTAATAGTAATGTTTTTTACATACAATTTTGGAACTTTCATCACCAAGATGGTGGCTTTTAGCAACAGCACACTGATGGAGGCAATTTTGGAAACTTTCCACTGCTTTTTGGCACATCTCTACTGGTATCGCCCTGATTTTTCCCTGATTCTCACCTTGAGCTCATCCAGAGTGTGAGGTAGATGTTTACAAACGTTTTCCTTCAGTTAGCCCCACAAAGAAGTCACAAACGCTTAAATTGGTCTAATGTGTCTAGTGAAACACGAGTCTAGTCAAACATGTCCAGGGTGTCATGAAGCCGTGATTTTATGCCTTGGTGCAGCGTATTCCGCATGGCAGCGGCTTCCCATGCTGCACCTGCTGAGCGACTCACGTTCATGGTTACAGCTATCCCGCCTAATCAGCAGAAATCTCCCTTGCGTCGACCAAGCTGTCGTAAGTCGCCCACAATAATTATCCCCTCCTCAACTTGAACCCCTTCTCTGAGTCTGCCGACCTCATTGATCTTCGTGCAGATTTCCGGAAGTTCACATCCTGTACTTCCTTTTAGGGGACAGTACGCACGCCGCGAATATTTGTGCCACCCTTGGTGGATAGACTAGTTTCTATATAGTTTCCTTCGTCTTGCCTTACTTTGTTTCCTAGCCTATGATTCAACTGGTGTTATCTGTTCTAAGTATTCTCTTCCCTCTTGCTCAATAGTAAATTATAAATAAGTTAGGTTTTTAGCTGCATTGGAATTGTTGCTCTGGACTGCCTTTCTGTCCCGTTGCTCCATTCCTGTTCATTATTCACTTATTTCGCCAAATAATGACGCTCACGTACAAACCCGCCTGTGCTCTGCTGTAGTACCAATTGTTTCTGCACTACTCTGACAGGCCATCACCAAGGACCACTTCAAGAGATTAGATTTGTACTACCATTAATATGCCGTTTTTTTTACCATGCCCTGATGCAATCCATCGTCAACAGCCTCGTGGCATAGGCAGAATGCAGCAAAGGGGTGATGGACTCGGCGTTTGGATCGCAGAAGCTCATCTTGAAAATCCTCTTTATTAAAAGCAAGAGGTACCCTTTCAAATGCTTCTCCAAAGAGTTAGGAGCAGCTTCAAAACTACGAGTTGTTGTCATGCAATGGAATTTGAAAGGGAGTGGAAACTCAGGGAGACTTGAGCTTAGAACCAGGTATCAGATGGGTACTAGGTTTATTGACAATTTCAAATATATTACACATTTCGTTTGTACAATGAACATTATTAATCTGTATGCAGTCAACAAATCGTGTGCACCTAAACTACTGTTCAACTTATCACAGTTATCAATACCCACGAGTTTCATATCGTGTATTACAACATTTTTATTCACAAAGAAAAAACCCCATGAAACAAAATGGCACAAAAACGTCGAGGGACAGTATGCAATCAACTGAGACCTCAAGCATTACAATTTTCGATTGAAACGAATTGATCTGAGTTGCTATTCTTCACTTGCTACGTTTCACTTGTTGAAAACAATTATTTTTTTGTCTTGAATTTGGGTAAGTGGTGTAGGTGCACAACTCATCAAACATTGAGCGGTACACAGGATTCTAGAATATTTGAAAAAATAAAATCCATAATATTCAAGTACACCGACTAAACAATGACGGAGAATATCAACTAAAAAACATGAATTAAACCTGTTCTCAATACCATACGTAAGTCAATAAAATCGTTCACAGCTTTTGACAACGGCTAGAATAACAATATTCAAAATACATTATATATAACAAAAGAAGAAAATGAATAAATAAAAAGTAAGTAAAATGCAAGAACTCGAAGAACTCAGAGGTCAGATCAGAATACTGAAGGGGACGAGATTTCAAAATGAACCGAGGAAAATAGAGAAAACTTAATGGAAGTGAATAATTAAAATTGATATATGACTCACTCGTCACTTCTGATAGACTCATACTACTTACACATATTGTCAAAAAAGAAATTAGCACCATGACTCCAAGATTCTGAGGTAAATGTGAGTCATTTCAATTTTGAAAGTTGGTAAAAACGTCATGAACACATGAAGACAGATCTAGAGCTATCAAGGACTCTAGCCAAAGAATCTAATCCATGAACTAATAATTGTTGTAGGCACTTAATCTGTATGTTAGTAAATATTTTGGGCAGTCCACTAGATCGCTGAATGCAAGTTGCTGATCAGTTGAACAATAACTGCAAACTCGCAGAAAAAGTCGATAAAGAATTAAGAAAATTGGTACATTTCCCCTTCGTTCTTACACAAGTAACATGACTTATATGAGAAATGTATCTCATAAGATGGGAAAATGACTGACGTACAGGAATAAAGTTGAAAAAAAAAAAACTGTCATCTGCATCGACTACACTTATATAGTGGACTGGATACAAGATGAATGAAAGAAAGCGTTGTTGAAAACATGAAAGTAGTCAGGTTTGGTACCAAGTACTCAAGGTATCTGGGAGAATATTGTTACCACCAGTAGGAGGAAAATGTGACAAGGTGATTGATCATAGCTTCCGAAATATCTTTTTGCTTTGGAACCCAGCAGCGTCATGAGAATAACTTCTCTTCGCAACTTCAGCAAAACTGCATCAATAGCTTCAGCAAGGAATTAGTCATTGTTAGAGGGCTAAATTAATCACTAACATTTACGGGAACATTCCAGGCAACCGCATGCAAATACCAAGCACCTAATGGCGTACCACCAGTGGACTTGACACCTAACCGCCTCCGTCTAGTCCAATAATAATAGCCTTAAGAAAAGGTAACAAAACACAGAGTTCTTTAAGAAAAGCAAGAATGAAAGACGTTAAGCACGTACAATTATTACAGGATGGACAATCGCAACAGGGTTGTACTGCTATGCTTCAATGAGTGAATGAAGTTACATTTAATAAACGAGTGAATATGGACAAATCTCACAGTGCAACAGGTCACTTGTGATGTTGAGAACAATTTCTTGACTTCCCCTTGAATGATATACTTTTAAGGATTTTATATTGAAAAATGTAAATTTTGAAATGTTACTCGTAAACAAATTCAAATTTATCTCAAGGATTAGAAGAGTATGAAGAACTACACCACAGGGTACAATCTCTTCAACTTCAGATGGTTACAATTAGGAAAATTGTACTCTCTGAAAGTACTCAAAGAACTTTGCACTGAAGCTCTCACTAATGCTGAGCTGGTTTCATAGACAAGTACAAAGACACGGTAAAAAATTGAGCAATCATTACATACAATCTATTATATAACGATAAGAAAAGATGCTGTTTGATGGGAATAAAAAATGAAATAGTAAACCGTTGAACAGAGATCAATTTTCATTCACTTTACCCAAGCAGAGAAATAATAATTTTTGACTAATGACAACTATAATGTTATTGGTACCCTATATTCTAGTTATTAGATCAAGGTCACAGATGAGTAGGTATGACATGCTCAATAAAATGAAAAATGCTTTAGATGAGCAGTAGGGGCAGAGAAATCCGTAAAATATAACTGCATAAAAATATTATCTCCTGCTTCGGGAGTATTGGCCTTTTTTCACACGAGGTGGTTTAGTTGATTCCACTGGTGTAATGGGTGGGTGCATGTATCATTTTGCGTTAAGTGATTGGGCTTTTTAATTTATTTCACATTCATTCAACTCGTCCGCGTGTATATGTAGAAGCTAGGCAGAGGTGCCTGCATTGTTATACACGTTAAATGAACTCAAAAGATGCCACTGACAAAGCTCTTCACGCGGGGCGAGTAGTTTAGTATACTATGGGCCACCATGGAAGCAATATCTCTACGCTGTACAAATTTGGACCATTTTATTAACGCCCTACTGAACTTTCCCCCAGCACAGGATATGATATCAAGTGAATACAGTGGTATGTTTTTATGTAGCGTTGAATGAATCAATTTCATAAGCAGATATATTTGAAGAACTGTTCTTTGTGGGATAGTAGCGAGCATACAACACTAAAACAAACACAGACACTTAATCCACATTACCATCAACAAAACCATCTCCTGTTCTCACTTTCTTCATACAGAAGAAACCACTCCAGTTTCTTCAGATTCTGAAATTGTGTTCTGAACGTTCCCAGAGAAATGAAGTTATTACCATAAGGTTGCTTCAGCACATCAGTAACAGTACTAACTGATGGATGATTGCCCAAAAGCCAAAGTCAATTTGATATTGTTTGGCGTTTTCGTGGTAATATAAGACTATTTTCAACCATTTCTACCAAGTGTAATCAACTAAACGTTTCTTGTGGAAATAACCAGTGTACATATGTCCCCAGGGTTCACACATCATGTTGTCAACAGAAATTTCTGCGTAGGAGTCGATCAGAGACTAAGACTATTTTGGACATCACTGTACTTGAGTGATACCAATATTAAGGGGGGAGGGGGGCAATGTAAAATGGTTCTTCAGTTGGCAGACACTTATTTACAATCTAGGGCCCGCTTAAAGCCCAATTTCCTAGGTACGCATAGTTTTTAAGCAGGTTTGCGTTCCACAACCCGAATCATTTGCAAACACCAGAAAGCCCGCAGAATACGGTAAACCCAATAGGCTTTAGGGGATGTCACCAGACAAAGGGCAATTTTCCCAAAAACTAAAAATGATGGAGTAGCCCTACGTACGAACAAATGCTGCCAACAAAAGGAATGTTTCTATTGTGTACTCACCTTAATGCTGTTTCCAATAAAAGGAAACTGGTCTTACAGAGTCAAGATTCTGGCGCAATAACTCCAATGCTCAACAAAGTCCATGTACTAGCAGGGTTAAGTTTTGGTTCAATGATACAATGACAACTGCAGTACATTGACTGCTAAACTTTCAGTGCCTTCCTACTTATAAGAAAATGAATTTGACCACACTACCTTCATACTTCTAACATTAACACCAACTAAATATGGACAGTTGGAGGGGAGGGAGGGATGTGATAATGAAGAATGGGGGGAAAAGGGTCAGGCATTGCATTTCAAGTAGAGCACCTGCTAAAATTCAAATTGTAAATAAGATTTAACTCATGCCTGACTTTCTCATGGCAGACCCAGTTAAGGTGCACCTTATTTCATAATATTTATTCTACAGAGAGGGCTGATAGAACACTTCACCTTTTCTATCTTCATATTTTATCAAAGAGATGATTTATACCTACAAGTGAGATATAATGGACTTACTTGGGCACAAAGTAATGCTGGTTGCCTCCCATACCTTGCGAATTCAGTTGACCCCGAGTATTGGTGGCATATAGTTGTTGCTGGAAATTGTGAAACTGTTGAGCGTAATTAGGATCAGCAGTGGTTGGGCCAATGAAGGCGTTATTTTTAAAGTTATTGCTTTGGCCCATGGATGGAGGTAAAGGTTGGCTGGCATCAGGTGCTAGTCCCATGGGGCCAGCCATAGAAGTGGCCATTCCACTACCCATACCGCCCCCCATGGATCCGCCAATGTTATTGCCCATGGGGCCACCTGGCATTCCTGAGCCCATATTGTTCGAACCTTTTGGCGAAGGCCCTCCAAACATTTGGCATGGTGAATTTTGAAATGCGTCAGGACCACTGAAGCCCATTGACTGCATCTGAGGGTTTTGCATTCGCATCATATTGGGGTTGGCGGGTCTCATGGGATTCCTGATATTTGGGTGAGGATTACACATACCCATATCATTCATATTGCCAGGAGGATAGTTGTTGGGGAAGTACTGTAGATTATGAGTTGGAACTTTGGTATCCAAATTAGAGAGAGGGTTTGAAAATCTCTGAAGGAAGTCCAGGCTAGGTGGTCCTCTAGGGCAAGCAGCAGTTTGAGGTCTGGATGGTAAGTACTGAATTGTGTTTGGGGCATTTGGTTTCACTTGAACACTTGCTCCATTATAACCCATACCTCGAGGCATTGCTCTAGGTGGGACGCCATAACCCTGCATCATCTTGGGAGATACAGAAATGCCTGGAGAGAGAGAATTGCTGCATTGAGGACGATTTGGAGCAAAATGAGGCTGCATCTGATTCTGCATCCTATGGTCAGGCGCTGTATTTTGGATGTGATGCATTTCGCCCATCGACATTAAATGCTGGTTGGATGATGCCGAATTGAAGGAGACCATATTCTGATGCATATTAGTTATTATATTCGGCTGATTGACAGGAGAATTTGGTACGTTATTGGTGAGCTGCTGGCTCATCTGGGCAAGGGAACTTATTGGATCAAAGTGGGACGCCTTGCTAGCACCTGCAGCAGGGATTCTATTGGGGTTAAGTGGAACATTATCAGGGCCAATGCAAGGGAAGCCCGTTCCAGATAAATCCTTGTCGTTCGAATTCATCTTTGGAGCTTGATTACTATCAATGAAATTAGTGCATTTTTGCATGAAGTTATTCGACATAGGAGGCATATGGCATCTATCAGGATTTGGATTGACACTTTGAGGGCTATTACAAAAGGAAGGGTCCATTTTTCTCTGAGTAGGATTGGGAGTAGTTGGCGTTGACACTCCTGTGTCAGGTACAGTAGTTTCGTTGCTGAAATTACGGTTGGCCATATCTGAGGTTGTTGATGACGGTGAATCTGCTTTCCTCGGCGGATGTTCATTTGCATTACTGTTTGCACTACTTGTGGGTATCACAGCTTCAATGCTTGATGGAGGTAAGCTGAAAGAGAGAAAAAAAAATTCAAATTCATATCATGTCAGAATCCCAACAGAAACGCGAGGAAAAAATGAATGATTTACTGACTAAAAATACTCACTTTGAAGGAGATTTTCTACTAGATTCCTTCAAACTGGTGTTCGGTTGTTTCTGAATTGTGAGCTCTTGGCCTTCAAATGCATTTAAGTATTGTATCTGTTGGGGGGATGGCACAGGCATCAGATTGGGCTCTTTTCCAGTAGCAGCTTGTTGTTTCTGTTGGTTGATCGATGAAACTGAACGGCAGTACATCGATTCCGCTGCGAAAATGAACATGGAATGTTATTTGGAATGCTTACATAAAGTAGCCTCTTTGCCACAGCCATGTCAATGTATATTCAAATTTGGTGATTAATTATTCAAGTTGAATCTCAACAAACTATGTGAAATATATTATTAATGAACACTTTACCTGGAGAGTGTTGAGAGTTTTGCGCAGAAACAGTACTCGATGGTGAGAAATCACTCGTCGTATTGATCTTCTCTTTGTGCTTGGGGGAGAGATGACTCGAAACAGGTGTAGGGGGGTTAGAGCTTGCATTGCGGGCAGGGTTTGGTGACTCAAGGGTAGGGCTCGGTCCTGGGATGCGAGAAGAAACTTTTTCAGCGGGGGAATTGATTCCAGAACAGGTTCTTGGAGACGGCAGAGATAGGTTTGAAGTAGTATTGTTGGGCGAACTGGGATTTGGGCTCTGGAGGGCTATAGGCACACTTGCTGAACGCGTGGCTTGTTGATAACTTGGTGGTGGTCCATTGTTTCTCTGCTTTCTTGCAGGATCATCATAAAATTGCATTTGAATTTTATGCCAATCGCTTTGATTATTAGCTGTTTTATTCATCTCCAAACTTTCCGATATTGGGGGATCTATATGGCCACCTGCATCTTCCCCTGTCTGTAATGCTTCAGGGAACAACATTTGTTGCATTTTTCTCAATGTTGCTAATTGCTCTTCTCTGTGCTGTCGCTGTTGCGGGGTCAGATTTTCATCAGGAACCTTTACTCCTGCAATGGAGGGAAAATAACAAATAAATAGAACACCATGGGAGTGATTCATCCACCAACACCAAAAACAATCATATGGAATTGGCGCAAGTCCAATGTTCATTGCCTACCTGCAAGAGGTTGTGGAGGGTTGAGGATATCCTGATTCAAATCTGTTAGCGAGGGCATCATGCCATCAGCAATCAAATTATTAGTGTGAGCGTTCATCATGTTGCATTGTGAGATCATAGAATTCTTGGTATTATTCTGGTCAACATTGATGTTGGAGTTGCATTGATTTGGCATCCCAGTGCTTGTTGGTTGGTTGGTGGTACCCTGAACAATTTATAAATTTCTACATGCAATGGATACATGAGCAATGTATAAAAAACTGTTTACGAAAGCTAATTTATTTAAATGTACGGTCAGAACGCTAAAAAATAGGTCTTATATTTTTTATGTAAGGCCACAGAAAGTCTGGGTTTCTGAAAGCTATTACGTCGGCAGCCATTGTGGAAAAACTGACAATAGGAATAATGTTCATTACACAATACAATATTACACATATTACACAATACAATGTTCGATTACACGGGGCTAGTTTACTCGCTGACTAGTAAGAAGCCGGCGAGTGCGCTAGTGGTCGATTTCACGTAGCTAGCGCCAGTCGCTCACTCTCCAACTAGTTGCGGAGTTGTTGTGACACGTGTTTGTGTGAAAATGAAGTGGAATGGCAGTGATATTGCTAAGTTTCTTGTACTTTACCGTGAATATCCTTTATTGTGGAATATAAAGGACAAAGACTACACAAATAAAACTTTGAAGGAGGAAAATGTAAAACGTTTAATGTTTGATCTTGATGAGCACAACTTATTGGGAGGAATGGATGTTAAAAAACTGAAGGTCAAAATTAAGACAGTAAAAGATGTGTATAGGCGAGAACTACAAAAAATAGAGAAGAGTAAAAAAAGTGGCTGTGGCAAAGATGAAGTTTACACGCCAAAACTGAGCTGGTTCAAAGACTCAAATTACCTGAGTGAGGTGACTTCAACAAGAAAAAGCATATATCAAACGACATTTTCACGACAACTGGCTTGTCACTTGCCGCTTTTAAAACTAGCAAATCACTTTACACACGGCTAGTTTACTAGCAAGCTCGCTCAAACGCTGGCTAGTAGCGAGTAAAGTTGACCGGTCTTCTACTTTTTCTTCAGCTTTTTTACTCGCCGGCTAGTATGGGTTTACACGGGGCGAGTTTACTAGCTACTAGCCAACTAGCCGGCGAGTAGCGAGTAAACTCGCCCCGTGTAATCGAGCCTGTAGGGCTACAACAGGAAGCAGCGATCTATCTAGGGCGAGTGTACTGATTTCATCACGGTTATAACTGTGTTCTGTTTATTTACGTTCTATTTAAAGTTTATGACGAATGTACTGGGGAAAACGAGAGAGCGAATTTCTACCAATGAATTTCGTTTTAGTTGATTCGTCGAGTGTCGCAGTGACGGATAAAACTTGATTCTGAAGGGTGTAAGGGACAGTGATCTAATTTATGTAGATCAGAGGGTGATAGATTTTCTTCAAAAGTCGGAAGGGAAATAAGGAGTATAATTTGTAGGTGGATATACACAGAGTTTGTACAAATAGTTCAGGTTAGTTAGTTACTCACGTGGAGGCCCAGGGGAAGAATCATGAGAAGAAAGGGGTCACCCGCTTGGTAATGGTGAGGGGAGGGGGACTACCTCCGCGGACCCCCCCCCCCCCCCGTTACAAGGGGCTGAAGCGAGAGTATGTATTGTTACGGTCACTCTTGTGTTTGATATCAAACGCTCCTAGTGTTGTTGTTGGTGACTCTTTTCTTTACGCCCGGCTCTTATCTCATCATGACACCAGTACTTCCCGCGGGAAGAGATTACGCTGCCGTTTCTGACGCAACGCAAGACAAGTTGGATAAAATTCTACAAAAACTTGATTGCTTGGATACAAGGTTTCAGTCACTATCCGAAAAAATGAGCTGCCTCAGTAGCTCTGTTGAAAAGGTGGAAAAGATCGTTGATTCCCATACAACACGGATGGTGGGCCTAGAAAGGCAAGTAAATAAACGAAACCTGATATGTTTTGGGTTTAAAGACGAGAACACAGATGCCCAGGCTGACCTAGAAGTGGTTTTGAAATTTATGGAAACACAAATGGGGATTGTGTGCGAGCCCATGAAGTCGAAGACGTCTACCGCCTTGGAAAATACAAAGAGGGTACCAAGAGACCTTTAAAAATAAAACTGAAGACTCTTATCCTGAAGAAGCTGATTCTGAATGCTAGGGCTCACCTCACCGATGCTTCAACAGTTTATGTAAAATAAGATATACCTCATGAAATTAGGGTCAAGCAGAAGCAGTGGTGGGCTGAAAACGGTAAGAAGGGAAATAAAAGACCACTGTCGTCCCCAGCCGATAAGGATCGCTCATGCAAACAACCACCTTCTGCTACTTCAAAGCCCAAAGGAAATTTTCGTTGAGCCGTCAGGAGAGCAAATTTCTGGTTGCATTTTGGAATTAAGGGTTTTCTAATTTTATGATGGATTCAAATTTCTTTTTTCAGCACAAGGTTAATGTTATTTGTGTTCTATAGACGTGGCTACAGGATGATACACCTTTCGAGTTAAATGGATACAGTAAAATTCAACAACATGCGAGCGGAACTTCTAATTTTGGGAGATACAGTGGAGGTCTCATTGTTTTTTTAAAAGAGAAGATTATTATTATTTTAAACACGACCCAACGATGCATTTGGATCCTGTTGCAAAATGTTGGGGAGAAACGTATCTTGTGCTGCGTGTACTTTAATGAAGGACTTACATCCGAAGAAGCAAGCTTGTTCGAGCACTTTGAGGTTTCGAGTTTGAAGAGATTCGTTCCGCTCACCCGGGAGTTAGATGCATAATGGGAGGAGAGTGGAATTCCCGCGTAGGAATCAGAAATCAAAACCAATCATTCTTAGAATTATTTGATGGGAGCAGGCTTTCGGATGCAAGAACAGCCCGTGACAGCGTATTAAATAAGAACGGTTAACGGCAGAACCTGCAGTGACCAGGGCGAGTTTACCTTTATATCGCACCTAGGAAAAAGTACACCAGATCATGTATGGATTGACATCGGTTTAGTAAATGAGGTTGAGAACTTTCAGGTATGTGATATAGGTTCCCCCTCTGACCACTTGGTATGCCTGTTGTCCTTGATACTACCTTGTCATACTGTATTTGTATGCCACCATCAGCTAGATCATCTTTTTCAACGTATGTCAAGGAAAGACTGATATGGAAGCCTGGAATAGGGAAGAAATTTAACGAAATTATGAACGCTGCACCGCCACCTCAAGACGCACGAGATCTATCTTCTATGTACTCCTCCCTTACTACAGCTATATGGAGCCGGTTACAACCTCAATCTTGTCAAGAAATGCAAATCATCGCCAGCAAATGATAGTGTTCGCCCTTGGACTCCTGCAGGTTTATCTAGCGCTAAAAAAAAATAGTACAAATTGCTTTTGAGACGCAAGAGAAGTGGGAGGCTTTGAAGTCGGATTTTGCCAACAGCAGAAACCCCAGGGAGTTCTGGCGAGCAGTGAAAAACGCTGCAAATTCATACACAGGGGTTGGTTATTCCTCGGACCAGGCGCATGGAGACTCATTTCTTCAACATGGGGGAAATGGGGAAACAGTTTGTGCGGCGGGTCCCAGACCTATTCCAATCGATTCAGGATCCAGAATTTAGTAGAAAATGATACCCCACACGCCCACGTACCGGAAATCTCGAAAACGCATATTCAAAATGGGTAATATATACCCAATTTGACCCATAACTTCTTCCAGAGGGTGCCAATCGTTCCGGGACCCACTTCATTGAAATTAGCGTCCAAGATTTAGCGGAAAATGATACCCCACACGCCTAGGTTCCAGAAATCTCAAAAACACATATTCAAAATGGGTAACATATACCCAATTTGACCCATTACTTCTTCCAGAGAGTGCCGATCGTTTTGGGACCCATTTCATTGGATTCAGCGTCCAAAATTTAGTGAAAAATGATACCCCACTCGCCTAAATCGCCCAAAATCTCGAAAATCCATTTTTCAAAAAACACATTTTGACCCCTACCCCGCCCAAATTTGGTCCGATCGGGCTGAAAAGCTTGGAGGACCGTCCTAGGCCGGGAACAGACCCCTGACCCAAATTTCAGATTTTTAGAAAATTTTCTACTACCAAAAACGGCCTGGACGGCGGACGGCGTACGGCGGACGGACATTGCCCTTTTTTGATCTAGACATCATGAAACGTCCAGAAAAAAAATTTGAGCCGAATCGGAGAGGTTGACCATTTGCATGAAAACATAGGTTGATTATTCAAGGAATAACCAACCAAAATGAGAAAAATGCCGTTCTATGGAAGCAAACTGACAATGAAGTGCATTGAGGAATTCTATTCCGGCCTCTACCCTGATCCGATTGGTGCCCGGTGTGAGGAGAATGAATCCTTTTAGGAACATTTGACGACACCTTGGACACTGAAGTGACTGAAAGCGAGCTTTTGAAATCAATGGCCTCGTTCAAAGACAATAAAGCTCCTGGGAGGGACAGAATAGCTTATGAATTCTACAAGAATCTTCCACCAAATTGGCAAGGGTTCATGAAAGATTTCTTCAACAGCATTATAGAAACCGTAACCATCCGGCGGGGTGGTAAACTGCCTGAGCGCTTCAAATTTTTCTGTGGGGAGAACGAAATTAAGATAGTAAATTCCTTTAAATATCTGGGAATAACGTTCTCTCCCTCGGGACTGTTTGGAGCCAACGCTCATCAGGCCATAAAGAAAAAGGAAGCGGCCATCAGATCCGTTTTGCAGTTGATTCATAAGGCGGGGGAAGGTTCACTGCAGTCCTGGTCCAAGGTTGCCCAGTCACTCATACAATCGACTGCACTTTACTTTGCAGCTGAGGTCTGGGGAATGAACCACACCGAGGATATTGAAAGAGTCCAAGTGAGAACATATAAGACGCTCTTGTTTCTCTCAGGGGGCACTCCAGACCACTTTGTGCGAACAGAGTGGGCTACCTAAGTCACACTCGAAGCGTGGTTCTGGTGGCTTTGGGGTGGTGGATGAAGCTGATGGAGATGAGCCCAGAGAGACATCCCCGTATTTGCTTCCAGCGTCTACTGGCTCCCCACGGGCGTCAACCGGATCCGAGGTATAATTGGGTTTCGCAGCTTTCAGCGGTGTTCAGGGACGCGGGCTTGACAGATATATGGGACACTCAAGACGTCGCTCGGCTGCAAATGGAAAAACCTGTGGTGATAGTGGCGATGAGGATGGTGGACGAAGAGAGAGTGCGGACCACACGCTTCAACCTATATTACCTACCCGTTTATTCAGCCCGCTGGTCTTGGAAGCGCACCTTATCTCTGCCTGGACGCTGGACTGCAGATGAAGAGATTGGTGGCCCAGATTAGACTTGGAGGAGAGAAGTTTGCTCGCCTTAGCATCCCTGAAGGCTCTATGAGGTTCAAGAGGGACCAAGACTGCCCCCTGTGCGACCTGTTGGTAGCGGACACCATTGTGCACCCCCTCTGTGTATGTCCCATGGTGCGGGAAGGAAGACAAAGACTTTATAACGAGGATGTGCTCTCAACCGGGCGTTTTTATGGTCTTCTCGGTAATTTAGTTAACTTGGTAGAAGCGAAGCAGTTGTTTAATTACGCGGCCTCGTGCATAAGAACCAGACTACTTTTTTGAATTTTTATTAATTGTTATTTCACCTATTTTGAATGAAGAGATGTTTTATTTTATATTGATAACGGAAGCAATGTAATGTGTCTACGCAGACATTTTTGAGCCAACCTTTGTAACCTGACGGTTTCTACAATAAATACCTATTGATTGATTGATTGAATTTCTACCAAGTACATAGTAAAAAAATCTGGGTCTGACCTCAAGGTACTTTTTAGTCCTGGGTTGGGTGCAGTGATAGGAGATTATTGTATTGCACTGTCCAGTATAGACCGCTTCAGCAGCTTTATTCGCCAGAGCGGTGGAGAAAACGAAGATCTGACTTTGCTGCTGCATGTACTGAGCTTCCATAGTAACGGGCTGCTTGCTAACGACATTACTCGGCAATGGTTGAACACCTTCATGAATATTTTCAGACGGCATTCCCATATGAAGAACATTGTCACAAGGATCGGGAACTGTTGAAGAGGACGTTAAGTATTATTTATGAGAAAATAACTCATATAACTAAGGACAGACAATGATATGAGATAATAATTTGAAAATTACCATTACAAAAGCCCGTTGCATCTGTGGAACTTTCGGTGACCTCAGGTTTTGTTCCTTTTGCAGAAACTTGGCAAGAGTTGGCCTGACTTGACAAATTACTCTCTTCTGCAATTATTACATACCTCGTCAAATAAACTGAGTAAGGCTTATCGACATAATTATAGGAGCGAATAGTAAACTTGAAAATGATTTAAGACAGCTCGGATTGCAATGTAGATACCTAATAAATCACCTTTGACGGATCCTACGGCGCCAGCAGGAACGGGTGAAGATTTAACTTCATCTAACGGCGAACTGTGAGCAACAGGGGTTTTCTCGGAACCTTCGACATCATCCACTTCATCCTTGACCTCGGAATTTTTGTCCAACTCTTTCTTGGACTCCTCTCTACTCTCTGAATTACTGCTTCCAGGAGTACCAATGTTTTCGAAGCTCGAGTTGGTGCCATTCTTCCCTTTCGAAGGTTGCTTTTCTTTAATCATGTCTCACTCCTAGAATATGAAATGTGATAAACAAATGTGGACCAATGTTTCATGACAGCTTTAAATAGAATCCTTCTCTCACTTCTTCTTCCTAGTCGGGATGAATGTCGATTTCGCAGACCTCAGCAATTTCTGTTTTTCCGATCAATACATTAGATGACTCTGCGGAACGAAACATGATCCAGCTACACGATGGATGTGGATGATTGACCCAACAAAGTCAATGATGTACGTTGATTACGAACTTGTATAAGAAGGTCGTTCAATAAAAACCACATCCACGATTCTCGACAATACTTGGCAATGTCTCCCAAATATCTGAAAAATAAAATGAACGTTATTAAGTCCTTAGTGCATAATTAACAAACATTATTAGGGCGTTAGTTATTAGCAGAACACGAGGTATTCAATTCCACAGAAATCAATCGCTAGTAGTACAAATCCAAATTAGAAAATCTTTAAAGTAAAAGTAAAGTAAAACCACCGGGTTTTTGACATGGGTGCTTTTCTCCACCCTTTCTGTAAAATTTTACAAATAAAAAAGTATAACATATAATGATATATTATGCTCCACTTCTAGAGACCCATTTGCACAATCAGCGAACTGAGGGAATCCTCGAATAATGAAGGGATAAGCTCTCTCGCGGTTTTAAGGTGATTTGAAAAGGTTTTTGGACGATGCCGCCTCAGACCAATTTTTGTTGGTTATTCATTGAATAATCAACCTATGTTTTCATGCAAAAAATCATTCTCTCCGATTCGGCCTAAATTTTTTTTCTGAGCGTTTAAAAGTGTCTAGTTCAAAATAAGCAAATGTCCGCCGCCGTCCACGTCGATTTTGGTAGTACAAAATTTTCTTGAAATCTGAAATTTGGGGATCAGGAACCCATTTCCGGAATCCAGACCTACTGCTGTCTTGGGGAGTAACTAACCACTGTGGACGAATTTGCAGCGTTTTTTCGGCGTAAGCCATTTCGCTACCATTAATCTCATAGCGGACGAACATATGAAATTCTGATGAAGAACTTATATCTTCTACGAACTCTTTTGTACGGGATGTTCTTCAAATCGTAATATCTGAGTGCGATTGTATCTACCACGGTTTGTAGGATTTAGGATCAAGTAAGGTAAGTATTTCCGGTACGAATGAGTCCTGCCGATTTTGTTCTCGACTGAAACACTGTTTTTCCAATTCTCTTGAGAAATTTTGGAAATGGGAGGTGCGGCTCTCAAGAGAACTCACCCTTTATTAGGCTTATAGGTCAGGTATGAGCTTCTCTTCCCGGTAAGTACCCTGCATACGTCAAACTTTCGCAAATCGAGCTGAGACCAACACGTAGTTCCAACTAGTCGTGAGTTCAGGCACTTACTGCCCAGTGAGTCTGGGATGGAGGATATCACCGACTAGCCGTCATGTAAATTCAATGGGAATGGATATTCGTACTTGACGAAAACCGGAAAATTACGTTAACAAAAACAGGAAAATACGAGATTCCCATCGATGAGCGGTTTTTATAATCAATGAAATTGTGGCCATCGGCATAGAGAATTCTAATTTCTTTCTGAGAGCAATCGCACAAGATGAGGCAGGAAGGCGGTAGGCGGTATATTAATAAACCACCGAGCCACCATCACAAGAAAAACTAGCACTCACCCCCGCGACGGGCCAAGACAATCTTAATCAAACGTCGATTGCCCAATATAACACCGAAACCGCAGGAAAAACTGATAATCAATAGGAATTTGCCTTTCAACTAGGATTCCCCAGGCAGTTGGAAAATTTAACAGCCGAGGCTACAGACAGCGGCAGAGCCCTTCAATACTCATTACTCGCTCAGCTGCAAGATGTTAACAGTAACAAGCAACACGGATATTTTGTCGAACTGATCGAAACTCGAAAAATGAACTCTTACCGTAGATTCACTTTAATAGAATACACGCCGTATTCACATTCAAATTTAGAAGACGAGGGACCACAGAGCTGAACGAATATCAACCGCGACACGACGAATTCTTAGAATCTGCGCCACATCTCCGCACCAATAATGCACTAGAAACTACGCCAATGTTCACATCCTCCAATAAATAGAGGCAAGAAACGATTTATGCTCGAGTTTTGTTAAAAAATGAAGAAACCAAAACAAGTTATGTTGGTCAACAATAGAAGCACGTCAAACAACTAAGCAAAGCAACACTGGCAAAACAAGTGGGGAGGTTAACGCCTGTGCCCTTCAGATTACGCTTCTCATAGTTACAATTTCGCTCGATAGAGGTGCTGAGTCCGTCTGTAACGGTGTAATGCACCAGTGTTGCCAAGTAAGGAAATTCCCCCCAAAATTTGTTTTTGATTTTTTTTTTTTTTTTAAACACAAACGAGCGGAAGGGAGGGAAGGCAAATTGTTCCTTGGAGGAGATTACCGGGAAAACAATTAGTGTGGAGTGTCCCGAACTCATTTCAATGGATTAAGAATAAAAAATTTAGTGGGAAAGGATACCCTCCATGCTTAGGTGAGGGATTCCTACATCGGTTTTGGTTGGTTACTCCTTCAATAATCGACCTATACAATCTCCGCCGTACGCCACGTCTTTTTTAGTAGTAGACAATTTATTTTCAAATGTTGAAATTTTGTTCTGGGGCCTCTTTTCGGCTCTAGTTGGTTTTTGGAACATTTCAGCCCGATTGGCCCAAATTTGGGGAGGGTATGAATGAAAATATATTTCCTGAATTCGAGAGATTTTTTTCCGATTGGAGGGAGGGGAGGAGATTTGGGTTTTTCGTAGTTGACCCGTGGTTATTTGTGGCCTCATGTTGGCTACTCTATATTTATTGTATGTAGGTATTCATTGTGTCTGACAGCAAGACAGGACAGAAAATGAAGAGCAAAACGTTGGTGATGAAGTTGTTGTGTGAGTTCCACTTACCAGTACCACTTTTTGGTCAGTCGACAATTTCCATTTCCATTTGATCATTGATAACTAACGGCACTGCGTGCTGATTGTATACACTCAATCTTGCTGAAAATTACATTCTTGATGGGTTTTCGCCGAGCAAGGTGATTCATGAATTCCTTGATATAATTTGATATTGTTTGACTGTTCTCTCTGTACGGGAACTGGGTATTGTCAATGAAGTGAGTGTTTTCATCCTGGTAACTGTTTGGAAAATTAATAATACAAAAATTATTCGTCACTTTCCTGTAAATAAAAATTCTCATTTTGATTCACCTAGGGGGCTATGATCAACGAACAGAACAAAATGAGAGGTTCGGCGCACAGGTGATGATCAAACAGCAATTTGGTATCTGATGGCTTTGTTCTCCCACTAAGCTTTGCTCTGAAGTTACCTTCGTACTTAACGCGGAGAAATAATTTGAATTCCCGTTTTTCTGTAACCAAATCTCGAGGTATGTATTCAATCTAGCTCTTGTAAAATATCTCTGGTGATATATCGAAACATGCCAGATTTGATTTTATGCATCTAGGAGGACATGGCTTTTCCATAAGTTCCTCATTTTCCTTATAAATATAAATATAAAGTCCTCTGTTTTACGTATATTGCATGATTCATGAAAAAAATATGCTCATTCAAGCTATTTAATTTTTAGGATGATCACACTAACCAGAAAATTGAAGAGAGGAGAGGACTGCGAATTCGGGACCAAGAATAATTCAAAAAGAGTCTCAGTTCGTGACAAGCTCTTGGTGAAGGAGGTGCATGATTTTTGAGTTGTTCTTTCAGCTTTCTAGTAGATTGTCAGCAAATAGTTTCTAACCATCTATCTTTTTTCTTTTTTTTTTCAGATTCAAGAAATGGAAACTATGTTACCGAGCACATGTGCCATAAAGTTTATCGATCCTCACAAGTTACATGAATTCTATCTCATTGTTTCACCTGATGAAGGGTTTTGGCAAGGAGGCAAATTCCTATTTCACGTATACATCACAGAGGACTATAATATTGCGGTAAGCTTAAAAAGTAAGGTCCAAGTTCGGCGTTGTGCATTTTCGCGTCAAATTGGAGGTTTTGCACATCAATTTGGAGGTTTCAAATTAGAAGTTGACGGAAATGGTTCGATTCTCATTACTTGTAAACGCCGCAACACAATCCCGCATAGATTCTGTAGTACTCGTCAAATTCATTTCATTGAGAACTCACCTTATTTTTCCATTGACTGTTACAAAATACAACTTTCCGTCTTACCTTTTCTATCAACAAACTCCTTCACACATCACAAGCATATGGTTCATAGTGGGGAGTAGCATAAAGTATTACGTTATGTAATTTCTTAATCATAAAAAAAATAATCACAATAAATACATGCCTAAATTTAAAACAAAAACCCTACTTGGTGCGACAACACTACATGCTAAAGACATTCCATTTGTCTCTTTCAAATGCCATTCTTTTGAAGGTGCCTGTTGATTTGCCTCATTCTAAAGTCTCTAGACCTGAAAGTCGCTGCTTGCATTGAAAAAAAAAAGTTCCTTTATTTCCCCGTTTTTTATTGTTCTCCGTTCCGTGTTACTTGTCGAATGTTTCGTTTCACTCGCTAATTTCTTGTTATGCTTTAACTATATTTAAATCATGTATTTATTGATGTCTACGACCTCCAGTGTGACGTGAAAATCCCATATTTTAGTCAACAGTCTAGTGTGAAGTACAACGATTCAGCGTCCAACAGTTAGTGGAAAGTGATACCCCTCACGCTTAGATTGCCAACAATTTTGAAAATTCATTATTCAAGATCACATTTTCTCCCGCACCCACCCCTAATTCGGTCCAATTGGGCTGAAATGTTTCGAGGACCTACTAGAACCAGAAAAAATGTGTCCCTGACCAAAATTTCAGATTAAAAAATTTTTGTACAACCTAAAACAGAGAAGACGACGGACGGACGTTTGGTTTCTGGGGTGTAGGGTAACATTTTCTACTAAATATGGACTGAATCCATTGGGACGGGACCCGGACCGAGTGGTGCCTGCTGGAGGTGAGTATGGGTCAAAATGAATACCAACCTACTTATTCTGGAATTGGGTTTTCGGAATATTCGGGTACCTAGGGTGAAGGGTATCACTTTCCACTAAATGTTGGACGCTGAATCGATTGGAATAAGTCCGGGATACTCCATACTGACTGTGTTTTTCAATAATCTTCTTCTGAGGAATATTATTGTATACTGTCAAGTTTTGGCGCTAATCGGAGAGGTTGAACTGCGGCATGACTACATAAGTTAATGATTCAAGAAATAACCAACCATTAGAATGGACTTCTTGATTTACGGATTTTAATTATTTTGTTTGTGGATATATATGATGATGTGGTTATGATAAAAATGCAGTATTCGGTTTTTTGGTTGGTTATTCTTTGAATAAACCATGTTTTCATGCAAAAGTCAACCTCTCAGATTTGACCCAAAATTTTCTTCTGGGCGTTTCTTGGTGTCTAGATCAAAATAAACAAACGTCCGTCCGCCGTCCATGCCGTATTTGGTAGTAGAAAATGTTCCAAAAATCTAGACCCGTTCCTGAGGGACCCGTTTCCGGCTCTGGTTGGTCCTCAAAACTTTGTGTAGACTTGTGTGTTTTATAAGACCTTTCTAATATTTCAGCCTCCTACAGTGAAATGCCAAACAAAGCTATGGCATCCAAATATAAGTGAAGACGGTGACATCTGCCTGAGCTTGTTAAGGCAAAATTCCATTGATGGCCTTGGGTGGGCTCCGACTCGTCGTTTGAAAGATGTAATATGGGGATTGAATTCTCTGTTCACCGTAAGTACTATTCTTTATTGTCTCTTGGAATACTCAATAATCCTTATCAAATCATCGCTACTTTTAGGTGGTTGCTTACTTTCTTATTTATTTACAGGATTTGCTCAACTTTGAGGATCCGCTGAATATCTCTGCGGCCGAGCAATATGTTAGAGATAAGGAAGCATTCAAATCCAAAGTACGAGACTACATGGCTCTTGACTCTCGCAGCTGATCTCAACTACAAGGAAATCATACGAAGAGAGTTTTTTCTTCTATCATGATAAAATCAGTGTTGCGCATAGGTCGCTACATGTTTGAGGAGGTTGTTATACCGCTTCCTATCTCACACAGGTAAGCATTTATATGTATTCTAAGTTTAAGAGCGGGCTCTCAAACTACCTTTTTCTGCAGCAGGGAGTGCAGCAATGAGGAAGTTTTGCTCAGGGAAGCCTGAGGGTGGCGAGTGAATCTGGTAGAGGCAGATATCATCAGCCCCTGGTCAAGGGGAACCCCTCTTGGTAGTCAGTGCTGCAGATTGACCCCATTTCAATCTTGATATCCTACCTTTCCCACCAGCACTTGGCGTTCTTGCTCCATATACCCTCTATCTTCATATTTCCGGTTGTTGCTCCATGATTTTCTCGACCTGTCCACCTCAATAATTAATAAAAATCATGAGTTCTCCATTTATAGAAATGACACTTATAGCAATATCTCATCAAACCATTCATTAGTTCACAAACATGCTACTTTCCACAGTATGATCCTTAGAAGTTTGTCAATACCAAAATTTTGCAAATGAAAAATCAGTTATTAAAAGTATAGCCGCAAGTAATGGTTATGAGGGTGTTCTCATAGATTGCTTATTGCTCTTGTATTCTCATTCTACTTGGAATAAGGTGCTTAGGAAAAAAATCTGCAAATTCTTACACACTATTCCTCGAATGGGGGAAACAGTGGTTGTGGCGGGTCCCAGACCCATTCCAATTGATTCAGGGTTCAAATTTAGTGGAATATGATACCCCACACGCCTAGGCACCAGAAATCCTGACACATACAAAATGGGTGGATACATACCCATTTTGACCCATAACTTCTTCCGGTGGGTGCCAATCGTTCTGGGACCAATTTCATTGGATTCAGCGTCCAAAATTTAGTGGAAAATGGCACCCTACTCGCCTAGATCGCCAAAAATCTCGAAAATCCATTTTTCAAAAAACACATTTTGACCCCTATCCCGCCCGAATTTGGTCCGATCGGGCTGAAAAGTTTCGAGGACCCGTCTCGGCGGGAACAGACCCCTGACCCAAATTTAAGATTTTTAGAAAATTTTCTACTACCAAAAACGGCGCGGACAATGGACGGCGTACGGCGGACGGACATCGACCTCTTTTGATCCAGACACCATGAAACGTCCAGAAAAAAAATTTGAGCCGAATCGGAGAGGTTGACCATTATCATGAAAACATAGGTTGATTATTCAAGGAATAACCAACCAAAATGTAAGGGAGGGGTATCAAATTTGGATAGAATTTTTTTTAGAAGAGGAAAAATGGATACATATACCTTACCATGGGACGATTTCAGATAAAGTTGGGAATATGTTATCGTCAAGAGGTTTCAAAATAGGGTTTAAGGATAAAAAGTAATCTCAAAGCTTCATTAGGATCAGTTAATGATAAAATTAATGTTCAGGATAAAAGTGGCGTTTATAAGCTGAAATGAGGCGTTTAGAATCAAAAGCAAACAGATCCCATTCTTTCAAAAATGGGTTTTTTGATGAATTTTGCAAGTTCAAGTAGGTTTGTACCCATGGCTATACGTTCTTGCTTCAAATGCAGTTAGATCCACCTGAAAATGTACGACGAAGATTCTTTGAGAGTCAAAACCAGTCAGATCCATGATGGCGTCCGCCAGATGCCACTAGTATTTTTGTAAACATCCTTATCACTCACGCTGGCACACGATGAAATTATAATGACCACGGCAGCTGCTCATGTTCAGTCGTGAAATTAAATTTTCGGTTTTTTGTCTCTCCTGTAAAATTTGCAAAAATGGATCTGTCCGGTTTTGATTCTAAACGCCTCAAATGTTCTTGGGGGCTTTGGGTCAAACTGGTAGGAAATTTTGGGAAAGGGTAGAAGAACATGAAAAAGATTTCAGGGATAGCATGGGTGATTCTGCTTATGCATGTCATCTAAGCGAACCCAATCATGATTTCAGTTTTGATCTAACAAATGAACATTACATAGAATTTCCCTATTTTGCTCAAAGGGAGGTATGTTGGATGTACTAGAAAACTTCGAAACTCTTAAAAGTGATAGGTCTGGTAAACGTCTGAATGAGATGATTCCTCAACATAATTTCACCATTATTGGGTTCATTCCTGCAATAGCTTGGTTTGCCTTGTTACAATGTTACCCTCACCATTGTTTGAGCTCCCATTAATTTTGTCAGTTTTAATTGGCAACGATCCCCGTCCCCCCAATTCCTCTGAGCCAATAGGATTTCATGTTCCTCTATCACTGTAACTTGACTTTCATTTCTGCTAATATATACCCAAGCTGTATTTCCACGATGTACCTTCAGTTCATGTTTGTTACTGATGATGACCTAGCCGTCTAAATTGATTTAATCAGTGTACTCATTACTTTTGGTGGAAATAGACTATCGTCAGATATGTCTGTTTTTTATTGACTTCTGGTAATGCTAATGAAGCAGACTGCGCTTTTGATTCCATGAATTTCATTCATCCACCGAGCAAGAACGCCAGCACGCGATCAAACTATACAGCTCAAAAACATTTGGTTAGAGTGTCGTCTATCATGACGAAAGAAAAAGAAAGCAAGCGCTTGGGTATGGGGAGTTTTATAGCAGTTTCCGTTTAACCAATAAGACTAATTGCTTCTTGGATATGTGACCTGATACACATACTGATACAGTTAGTACCTACTGACTATTGCAGTTCCTGAATAGGAGTTGTCTGTAATAGTTTTATAGGTTCCCTCCCATTTGACTTGTAAAATTTGTATCACTCACTTCAGTTTCTTCCTTGAGAAGACTTTGTGCGAGCTCGCACGATGAAATGTTTCATTGTTATTGATTGTTGGGTAAGCTGATTGTTGATATCTTCTTGTGAGTAATGGAGCTTGGCAAAGATTATTGTTCCATGTGTAGCAAATTTCTTTACAAAATAAAGTATTGTCTTTTTCATTGTTGAATAATTATGTTTCTCCAAAACCTCGTTCTTGGTTGAGCCTTGAGAGAACTGAAGATGTTGAAAGTTACAGGGAGCAGAGCGTATAACTGAATTCGCACAATTTTAATAGATGGCATTGTTCTCAGAATGTAGAAAACTCCATACAAGTTAGAACTGTTTTCAAATGAACTCTTTTTTTTTAGGGTTTATTTTGAATAGCGAAGAACTTTCCCATCTCGGGTGTAGATTAATTTTAACTAAGTGTGCTTGAAAAACTGGGTGTTGATTAGCAGCATCTGCCTTTACCCTCTTCCTGTTATGGCGCGAAATTTCCCAGAGTATCCCTCATTATTTTATTTAAGCATGGTTGACTGCTGCCACGCGACTCTTCACAACTGACTTCTCCCATTGTAGGTTGCAAGAAAGGTTCATATATATAGGACTATGATATAGTCAAGATTATTGACTCCTTAGTTACCAATGTCCTTCATTATGGGCACCAGTGTTGAGGCTGATAACTCGATCCTTATTCAAATTTTAGACTTTTTCCTAAGGAGGCTATAAGTATCAACTAAAGATGAAAAGAAAAATCTGAACCAGTCTCATTGAAGGTTTCCCACACAGGTCAAGCAGTGTCACATTCTCCAAGAGAGAGAGTCAGCTCAATTAAAAGGCCAAACTCTCCTTTTTTGTATTTTCAATATGAGTATATTACGCTACCTGGACTTACAATGTGATCAGAGTTACAAAAAATATGTGAAACTCTAGTGGAGGGAGTCTCAGGGCGTGCTCCATGTCATATTTCTACTGACATTCTGACTCCTGCATTGTTTCTTCAATTCATGGCCACCCTCCTCTTTTTCCAATGTTCTACTTAGTAAGGCTTACCCAGGAACGGATAGAGAGACGGGAAATCGGCCGGGGTTGCCTAAGTGGGCTGCGGTTGATGATGGCAAAGCCTGCAGACAATTTTTACATCAGGGAAGAAATAGGTCCTAATAACAATTTGGTACTGGCAATACAATCATGTACTCAATGGTTATGACCAACGCACTAGGGCTCCAATAAAAAGTTTAAAAAAAGGAGAGTAAAATATGAGCTAAGGAGTTTTTACAAGTTATTATTGGCAACAGCTATTTACATGGACATTGTACAAAACATGGTATTCACATAGTTTTAATGGAAAGGGTGTACAGTTTCAAGTAAATTTCAAGATACTATTGGTGTAGGAAACAGATTTTGGGAAGTAATAAACGACTAATAAACCATTATTTTGAATGTCCAATTAAAATGTCGCTATGGTTCGAGGCGGTGCAGGGTCTTCAAACTCTCCAAGTTCTTCGTCATAGTAGGCCTGAGCCCTCCTAGTTTTGAGTTCCCATGGGACTTGATCCTCCATCTTGGTGAGATTAACGCCTAAATCCTCAAGAGTTTTAACATGAGGGTCGACTGCATCTGAATGGCATTCCTGGTATAAGAAATACATGTCATTGAGAAACAAAACTTAATGCAGTAGAACGCTGATAGAAACCACAATACAACTATAAACCTATAGATTACTCCACTCACCCTTTCTAATGCCTCAGGGTGTATGCTGCCAATGGGCCACCCTAAAGTAAGCATAGGCATGATTCGGACTCTCATTTGGAAAAGGGGATCAAACCTCAAATCGTAACGCATGTAGCCATCCTTATCTTTTCTCATAATGCGGTTGAACCAATCCACCAGCTCCGACAGAAGATAACGATTGGGGCTGGAAAAGTGAACGTTTCAGAGTAGGTAAGTACTTAAATTGTGAGAATCCAATGGTTCCCGCTGTTTTCCTTTTCAAAGCCCCAGTTTAGTAGTAGAATGTAGCACTGATCACTTATTCATGTATTATTACGAATGTGATGAAACTGTTTTGAATGAATCGTTTCTAATGAAAGAGTAATTTTTAATACATAAACAAAGTTTACTAAGTAACAGAAGTATTATTATAGATAGGGAGAGAGTTATCTATCGATAATTCACGAGATGGGACGGAGGACGCCGATGTGTAGTATTTCTCACCCTATAGCTTGTATTATTTCACCGCGAGCTCTTCTGTCCTTGCAAGCAGCGACGATCCCAGCGGCCACGTCTCTGACGTATACAGGTTGCTTTTCAGTAAACTCGCCATTCTTGTAAAGCGGCATCCACTTGAAGTTGTACCTCCATCTACCACATAGATATCTGAAAAACGACATTGAATCGCATTACATCGAATCGAGTTTCTACTGCATGTAAGTACATTTTTAAATGAAAAGTTTGGATACGACAAAGTACTGATACCTCAAAAATCTGTCTTCCTGCCCATAGATATCCGAGGGCCTGATGATAACAGCGTCAGGGAACTCTTCTCGTACGGCAGATTCACCCGCATATTTACTTGCCAACCACTGCGAACCATTGGGCAGCAGGAAAGGCTTGGGGGAAGAACAAATTATTTTAGAAAAAATCTGCAAATTCTTACACACGGGTTGGTTATTCCTTGAACTAGGCGCATAATTTGAAACTCAGACCAGGCGCATGAAGATTCATTTCTTCAACATGGGGATAATGGGGGAAACGGTGGGTGTGGTGCGTCCCGGACTCATTCCAATCGATTCAGGGTCCAAAATTTAGTGGAAAATGATACCCCACACGCCTAGGTACCAGAACATGCATGGGTTGCAATCGGGACCTATTTTATTGGATTCAGCGTCCAGAATTTAGTAGAAAATGATACCCCACACACCTAAATTGCAAAAAAAATCTCAAAAATCCATTTTTCGAAATACACATTTTAACCCCTACTCAACCCAAATTTGGTCCGATCGGGTTGAAAAGCTTCGGGGACCAAGCGGTGTTTTTGGTGTCCTGACCAAAATTTCAGATTTTTTGTATAATATTTATACTACATACCAAAGTCGGCGTGGACGGCGGACGGACATTTGCTGATTTTGATCTAGACACCTTGAAACGTCTAGAAAAAAATTTGGGCTGAATAGGAATGATTGATTTTTTGAAATGACAGGAATTCGGAATGAGTAACGTTCGTTTTCGTATTGCTGTCTAATGAAAGGAACTCAAAGCAGCAACACAATTGGAAATACTCGTGAGGAATTCGTTTTCGTGTTGCTGTCTAAAAAAAAGAATCTGAAACAGCAACACAATCGAGAATACGAGTTCACGACTGCTCAGTCAAAATCAACTGTCAAATTTTGGGGCAAATCGATGAAACCTTTGTTTTGATAATCCCTAGGTACCAGAAATTACGAAAACACACATTCAAAATTGGAAATATACACCCATTAACTTCTTCCAGTGAGTGCCAGTCGTCCTGGGACCCACTTCATTGGATTCAGCTTCCAAGATTTAGCGGAAAATGATACCCCACACGTCTAGGTTCCAGAAATCTCAAAAACACATATTCAAAATGGGTAATATATACCCGATTTGACCCATTACTTCTTCCAGTGGGTGCCGATCGTTCTGGGACCTATTTCATTGTATTCAGCGTCCAAAATTTAGTGGAAAATGATACCCCACTCGCCTAGATCGCCCAAAATCTCGAAAATTCATTTTTCAAAAAACACATTTTGACCCCTACCCCGCCCAAATTTGGTCCGATCGGGCTGAAAAGTTTGGAGGACCGTCCTAGGCCGGGAACAGACCCCTGACCCAAATATCAGATTTTTAGAAAATTTTCTACTACCAAAAACGGCGTGGACGGCGGACGGACATTGACCTTTTGGTTGGTTATTCCTTGAATAATCAACCTATGTTTTCATGCAAATGGTCAACCTCTCCGATTCGGCTCAAATTTTTTTTCTGGACGTTTCATGGTGTCTAGATCAAAAACGCTGCAAATTCTTACACAGGGGTTGGTTATTCGTCAGACCAGGCGCATGGAAACTTATTTAAAAACATGGGGGAAATGGGGAAAATGGTGGGTGCGGCGGGTCCCAGACCCATTCCAATCGATTCAGTGTCCATGATTTAGTGGAAAATGATACTCCACACGCCCAGGTACCAGAAATCTCATAAACACATATTTAAAATGGGTGATGTATACCCAATTTGACCCATAACTTCTTCCAGTGGGTGCCAATCGTCCTGAGACCCACTTCATTGGATTCAGCTTCCAAGATTTAGCGGAAAATGATACCCCACACGCCTAGGTTCCAGAAATATCAAAAACACATATTCAAAATGGCTAATATATACCCAATTTGACCCATAACTTCTTCCAGTGGGTGCCAATCGTCCTGAGACCCATTTCATTTGATTCAGCGTCCAAAATTTAGTGGAAAATGATACCCCACTCGCCTAGATCGCCCAAAATCTCGAAAATCCATTTTTCAAAAAACACATTTTGACCCCTACCCCACCCAAATTTGGTCCGATCGGGCTGAAAAGATTGGAGGACCGTCCCAGGCCGGTTACAGACCCCTGACCCAAATTTCAGATTTTTAGAAAATTTTCTACTACCAAAAACGGCGTGGACGGCGGACGGCGGACGGACATTGACCTTTTTTGATCTAGACACCATGAAACGTCCAGAAAAAAAATTTTGAGCCGAATCGGAGAGGTTGACTATTTGCATGAAAACATAGGTTGATTATTCAAGGAATAACCAACCAAAACGCTCCAAATTCTTCCGCAAAGGTTAGTTATTCTTTGGAGGAGGTGTTCGGGAAAACAGTGAGTGTGGAGTGTCCCGGACTCATTCTAATCTATTCAGCCTCCAACTTTTCGTGAAAAATGATAACCCAATGAGAAAAATCAACGATTTTGGGTATCCATCTGCATATTTTGAATGTGTTTAGGCGTGTGGCGTATCATTTTCCACTAAACTTTGGACCCTGAATCGATTGGAATGGGTCCGGGACAAGCCACATTCCCCATGCTCGACATTGTCGTCGACTTTGGCGAGTGAGGTTTCGTTTTCCGCTAATTTTTGGACGCTGAATCGATTGGAATAAGTCCCCATGCTCCTCCTGGCCCGAAGAACAACCAACCCCTGTTTTGATCTAGACACCTTGAAATGCCCAGAAAAAAGTTTTGGGGGAAAATCAGAGATGTTTAGATCTTGTATGAAAACATAGGTAGATTATTCAAGGAATACCAAAAAACTAGGGTTATGAAATGTTCTTGAGATCCTAGCAAGGGTTCATTGAATCTTGACTAACTTCAGGGTTCGGGGTGACATTCAAGGCGGAAACGTGAATAAATGTCTCCACGCCTGCTTCTCGGGCGAGTCTTGCAATCCTTCGAGCGCCTTTTACGTGGACGTCGTCGTAAGTGAAATTTTTCGTCTCCCAATCACGACCAACGAGATTGATGACGGTGTTTGAGTACTTCAGAGACTTCCGAATTGACTCTTCGTCGAGAAGATTGTACGGTTGAAACAATACTTGTCCCAAGTCACCGACGAGTTTGAGAGGCAACATTTCACTAGCGTCGCCTCGATATGGGAGGATCAACTAGATGAAAAAAAATGGCTAACTGTGAAACATTCTCGGACTCCATATCCAATTAAACTATTAAGAGGGTAACCAACCTGAGTGCCGATTTTGCCCAACTGGTTGCATACGTATCTTCCAAGAAAACCAGTAGAGCCAAACACTGTTGCGACGATTCCACTGAAGCTCGACCGTCCCCCAGTTCCTTTCTTCAGGGCATGGATTCTCGGAACTTTGCTCCTTTCCGTGCTGTAGAAGTGGATTCGCGTACTGCACACGTTACTTGCTGGTGCTGCTGCTCCTAAAAAGAGAAATTTAGAGGTGATAGAGAAAGGTGATTCTTATTGCACGTATTCAATCGGTAGTATACATTAGGCTAATTTGCAAGGTCGGGGGCGGGTCGCCATACTGCAGTAGCCTGATATGATTCGACGTGCATCGGGTTCGGTTAATCTATGACAACATGTTGTATTATAAATTATATTTTTACTCATTTTATGGGTATAATCATGGGAGAACCATCTACTAATCATTGGTGAGGGAGGGGGGGCTGTAGGTTTTAAAATGTGTACTTTGAAAAATATATTTTTGAGATATGAACTTATTTCGCATTTTTCCTCATACTGTGTATCTTTCAATTGAAACTGAATTCTGAATGTGCAACCCAACCTCCCACGTTACTCGACAGAAAATACTTCCTACTGACAATACCTATTATCGGTAGAAATGTGGCCCATATGCAAATTAATGTCAATAAATGTTTCCCATATCTCTTCTACTTGATTCTAAATACCTCAGAACGCCCATTGACGGCCTTCACCTTCGTACAACCTCCAGAGCCAGAACCCTTCCCACTCATAATATATGCCTCCCACAACAAAATGTTGGGTTTTATCGAAATAAACTCAGTATCCCAGGATTTCCCCCAAGCACCAAGTAATTACAACAAGTGGAAACATATAATTGAAACCCGATATCCTTCCTCGGTGTGCAACAAACGGTTCGGAACTCAGCTTAGAATTAAATTTCTGAATTATACCGCCGGCCTCTCAGGGCTAAATAAATCTCGAAACGAAAATCCTTCGATACCCGGCGATTTGAATACTCTACCACCACTTTTCTGGCCGGACAGCAGAGTGACGTTTCCTAGTTTGGATACACCATACCTTACGCCTGATCTGGAAGAAGGACGTTCAAGGAGGGAGAAATAATCCTGTCGCCTACAATACAATTACCAAGGAGCATTATTCCGATTAAAATAAAAGGTTAATCAAAACGTCAGGTATATGCGCCACAGATGGATAATTGAGACGTTGAGTTACACTTTTGCTATTCGCGGAAATAAATGACGATGGCGTCAAAGTTTTTACATAAATCTTGACTTACTCGGCAACGAAGAATGCTTCAACGCAGCAAGAGCCATCATAGACAGTCGTTGTGGGATTTTCAAGTTTTTACGTTCAATTTCAACAATCGGAAAAAATTTGAGATCGCTAACCAAAACTAGAAATATTTGATAAGGGCGCATAACCTTATCGCTGTAATTTCTGTTGTACAGTCATCTCCGTATGAAGGACACAAACAACCTTCACCAGTTGAAAATTGCTTCATGGATTTCATTCCGGAACGAATAGTTCCAATTCTACCGGTATTGATTGATTGATATTTATTTTATTTCTTCAAAATAACAGAATATGTTAGTATTACAAACAAGGACTGAAATTGTTCCCTAATGGGCAGAGCCCGCGCTAGGGAGAACGTGTTGAAACTAATGAAAGGGGCATCGCATAGCATTTCAGCATTGAAAAATACAATAAAACGGTAAAAATACGGTAAAACTTGAAATATATATATTTTACAATGTTACACAATTTAAAGATGCTAGCAAATTTTCGGGCATATATGGGGAGCGGGCTATGCCAGATTACAAAAAATATACAAGAATACATTGTTTCGTGGGCAATTAATTACACACTGTGCCCGTGTGCATATAGGTAAGGAGAGATGCAGAAGTACGATCCAGGGGCACCGATAAACACCCTAACCACAAGTATTGGAATCTGGTTTCCATTTCATAGGCTGGACAACTGAAATTGCCTTCACGAAGCACCTGCTTCTGATATCTCAACCAATTGCCCCACTTTGGAAATACTGAGCCTCCCAAACAATGGGTCTGTGGGCCAGAAAAAACGTACATTCGGTCATCTTGAGGTAACCATTTTCATTGGTTTGGGATTCAGTACTACCCTCAGGTATAAAAAAAAAGTGGATCGGGTATTTTCATACCTATGTATTCATGCCAGAGATTGACGTCCCCAAATTGCTCCAAAACTAGACAGTTTGTGTTTCAAGATGTCTAGATCAAAATCAAAGTATGGCGATAACTGTGTGAATCCAAAACACATTCAAATCGATTCAGTGCTTCAAATTTAGTGGGAACTGACACCCAGCATGCCTGGTTGTCAAAAAATCCAGTTAATCAAGTTTCAAAAAACATAGTGCTACCCGAAATCTCCCCACAATACCCCAGGTTGACTGGAGTAATGCCCCACTTCATGGAAGAAATTTTTTTTCTCCCATGGACCTAACTATTCCCTTCTCTGGAGACTACTTAACCTATTAGAGGCTGCAGGGGAAAAAACTCTCTAAAATCTTCTTTTTAGTTGGGAGGGAATCCATTGTGTTATAGCAATATCTTTGTCACTTCAACTTTTCAATTTTGCGGCAGCAACATGAAACCAAAAACTCCAGTTTTCACAATCATGTTACCACTTCGGGTTCCAATTATTTGACAGCAATATGAAAGTAATACGGCATAGCAGCCTGAGAGTTCTGCACCAGAAGGAACCCATTTGTGACTGCATACTAGGAGCGACATTTAAATCTCCGTTCACAATGGATGTACAGATATCTCTCCAGGCCCTGATGTACTGATTGCAGCAGCAGCAATCGTATCAATCTCTCAGTCGGTATGCACTTTAAATCAGGGCGCCTCATAATTAGCAAACCTACACTTCCATATCTCGATTTAGATAAATGAAAAAATGAATAGATAGTTGATTCATAAATCAAATCTTGGCTAATTGTCTCTCAGGAGAGTCCTGTTTTAGCAAGCCAAGAGACCTAATCTCCTAGCGAGGATTTTTAGGTAGCTGGTTATCTTGGGGCTGTGTTCCAATGAGCTTGAATCTGCAAGATGCTGGGAACTAAAATATTGTGAGGGCTGCAGTTTCTTCCTCACATAGTCAGCATGGGTGGTTTGCAGAAAATGAGTGAAGTAATTATGTCAAATAAATGAAGTAATTAAGACATTATTCAACATGATTGGGGAGTAACCCTACAAAGATTACAATGGAGAAGGAATGAAGCCAGTTTAAAACGGAATACATAAAAGTTATCCAGATATTTTATTTATATTCTATTATTCATACATTCATCGAGTAACTAAACACAGCATTGTACATAACTTATGGTGATCTTAAAATCACAAAATATGAGGGGATAATTATATGTACATACATTCCGAAATGGTTTAAATTATAAATGCACCGCGCACGCACATTTCAATCTAAACCTCCTAAGATTCACGCTATGAGCAATGCTTGGATCAGAGATATAAATGAGTATGGCTAAATTATAGTCAATAATACAACAAAGCTTAAGCAAGATTGGAGGATCTGAACAATGGTTTCACCCAGCTACTTGGTCCTTCGTCAGTAGTGTGTGCAACCTACTATTCAATGTGGCAGTATAATAATAAGCCTGATTCCATTTGTGTACATGCCCTCATTTGCCGTTATTCTAACCACAGAAAAGGCACCTGTTTGGATGGGTAATCTGTGACAGTTAGTATAGATGTACTATCAGATTAGTTTATAGCCATTACTGGAGAAAACTAGCGAAACGATTCTACATACTCTGAAAATTGTTGTCGTGGATAGCATGATACGTTAGTTGAAATTTGATAAAGACAATAAATAGAATTCATGATATGAACACCAGATTCAGCTGGGCTAAGGTAAAGGGAGGTCTCAAAAAGGCAAGTAGTGCATTGGTTCCTTCAGGAAAATGGTATTGAGAACATAATTGATGAAATAGTATTTTGTCAAAACAGTATTATTTTAATAAGAAGAATGAACCTCGAAACAAGTATTTACTCGCATTAGGTATTAGATATAACTTGTTAGCCACATTTTGATTCTGGAACCATTCCACAGGTGTTCTTGAGCTCTAACAGCGACCAGGGAGAATAAAACTGTGATAGACTCTTAGACTACATATTATAAAATATACGTAAACACCATGTGGGGGGGGGGGGGAACTTAGCAATGAATTACTGAACAAATCTCATGAGCTCAGCGAGAGCTTCTCTGGAAGACTTATCAAGCATCTTGCACTTCAATTCATTCAGTTCAATTAATTTATGATTTTTTCCAGGAACAAAACCATAAATTTTTAGATTTTTAAGTGAAACAAGCACAGAAAGTGGAATGTCAGTAGTTTTTTAGGGTAAGGGGAAGAGGATAGTATACTCGAAGGCAATTGAATCAATATTTATGCAATTAGAAAAGATCAAATACCCAAGAGGGTGAAGAGATGTAGGAAAAATAATAATTAATGCCATTGGGACAGTGAGAAGAACTCAACCAGAAGAAATGTATCAGCCAAAGTGGGATAATTGTGTACAAAGAATTTTTAAACCGACATACCTCAGTGAAACACCATTTTAGGACCAGTCAATGATATTATTTACCATCATATTTAACTGAGGTCCACCCTGAGAATAGTAAGTGAAACAACATCAATATTGATAGAAAGATAGTAGAGGTAACAGCAGTATTGTGAATCAAGGTAGATGATGCGATTCGCATTTCATTGATTTTCATTGTTGCATGAATCCTCGATAAGATGCACTTGGTAGGTATACTATACACAACACCAATAAGCTGGCTTGTTATCAAAACAAGGATGTACTATCTACCTAGTTAATCTATTTATGAAAATGCTTTACGAATATACAAATTTTGATACATTTTTTACACACCTTAGTTTATACAACGCCATTTTCGAAAAATGAGAAACCTGACGACGAAACTTCGCAATCAATCTTGAGCCACAGTAGCACTATTAGGCCAAAACATCAGACGCTCTCCTTAGGAGAAATATTATCCAAATTAGAAAATTGTATCGAGGAACAAATGCCCTTTGGTGAGTTATAAACGACCTAAAAATCTAAAATCACGACGTTAAAAATTAGGCATTGAGAGAAATCATTGTTTCAGTACAATATATGGAAGATTGATAACGAAGGTTTTTTGGCATCAGAGTGACCTTTCACTAGGTGGTGTGGATGGTCACCACTCAATACAAACTAATGGAATTATACAAATTTTCAACTCAGCCCTTCACATTTTATACAAAAATAACAGTGAACACCTAAAAATCGCAACACCTGTTTTTGAGGAGTAGTAGGTAATCGAGAAACTAGGACAATTTAAACGAATAAATCACAACCCACCACACCATTTTGGAAACAAACCGTTATGTTTAGAGAACCAATGAGTTCTATGAAAACATTGGATACTAACAAAACTTCCGTTTACTTTTGTTGGGTTTCCTCAAATTGACTGTGTCATTGTTTTGGATGGCTTGCCTTTCTTTTCTCTCTTTTTTTGTGCGTAAAACCTGTCTGGTAATTGCCATAAACATCTGAAACAATGACAATGACAATTAATGTTCGAATAGGAAATTTTCAAGGCAAAACCACTGAGATGAATGAGAAAATTACCTCTTCCACATTAATGTTGTCTTGAGCACTGGTCTCGAAGAGTTGAATGCCCATCTGATCAGCAAAGCGTTGTGCATCTTCAGTAAGGACTACTTTACGATCGATATTATCATTTTTATTCCCAACTGTGGACAAAAATCAAGAAGTTGTTAACAGATAGGAAATTGGGTGAGCAAGTTGAATACTCACAGGTTACAACATTAGGGATGCAATTTGACTATTGATATTGAATAACTATGGATAGTTTGGTTCCAATCATCGATAATTTTTTGATAGTTCCTTCAATAATTACTGACTAACGATAGTTTTGTCCGATATTATCGGTAAATCAAACCCTAGGTTATCTTTTTGCAAATATATTTTTAAAAAATTGTTTTCCCACACATTTTTAAGTATGTATAAAATGAGCAGCGATGATATCCTCAGAAACACAATATTTTGTGATGGAAGCCCATTGAACAACCCTGACAGAAGGGGGCCTGAAAGGCTGAGGTCGTTAAGGCATTGGTTCCTGGGCTCCAGACTTCTCTAGTCGAGGTCGCAAGGCTGCTGGTTCAAATCCAGTCAAAAATCGGCCAATATTTTATCGGTAGCAGATGCTGAAGGTGGATTTTTACCGGCCATCCACGGTAAATACCGGGCCAAATAATCAGTTGACTAGTGTTCGTTATGCGAGATTCTTCGATAAACATCAGACATCGGTACGTGAGCAAGCCTCGATTTAGTCACGTACGCCACTATACCCTCTGGACTTCCAGTACCAGCAGCTCACTAGTATTTTCCCGGGTCCGGCTCACAGTCGGCGTGTGTGCCAACGCCTATTAAATTTGGGGTTTCACTGTCAGGGCTCTGACGCCCGGTAAAAAATCGGACGTCCAGGCTCCGACAGTGAACCACTGGATGGAATGGGAGTTGACACACACTCCGATCGTGAGCCGAACCCAGGGAAATACTAATAGCCTACAACTAATAACAAATATATAACAAAATATTAGTTGCCTACTAATAGGGGAGGACGTCGGCAAGGGCTCAAAATCCGTATGGGCTCAAAAGGCCCTTCTGTGAGCGCGGGCACTTGATCCTAGAGGTCGCAGTACCTAGCAACTGCCCCACACCCTCTAGTTAAAAGGGGGAAAACCCCTCACAAAATACAGGGTTGCTCTACAACAGCAACAACCTATTCAATTCTTGTGTTTGGTTTTTGATGACGATGAACAACTGTTTGAAAATCAAGAGCAACTCTGACCCAAGAGAGGAACAGGCTGAAGGGGGAAGTTGTCGCCTAGTTTTTGTTCCTGCAATTTGTCCCAAAAACTTTTTAAAAATTTTCTTTGTTTATATCATTTTTAAAGGTAAGTCAAGTAATGCTATAGTAAGTAATTAAGCAAGCTAATTAGACGGGTTTTATAAAACTATCAGATGAAAAACATTTTTTGTTGTTCTTCCCTTCCACTCTTAACTTTGTTTCGATCGTTCATAATTAATTATAGTGTGCAAACAAACAATTACTTCCAAAAATGAACATATTGCTTCTATGCTTTTGAATTTGTGAATATATCGGTTATATCAGTATTGACCAATTGATAGATATTGAAGCCGACATTGCAAGCCTATACAACACCATGTGTCACCATTGAGGGAGGAAAGTAACTCACCTAATATCCTATTAACTACTTCACAGTTTTGGTCAATCTCATGTAGCCAACGTTTGACGTTAGCAAATGTGTCTCCACTTGAAACGTCGTACACAACTATAACTCCGTGTGTGCCCCTGTAGTACCTGGAAAAAATATTAAAAAATACAGTTTTAAGAGTTTAGGATAGCAATGAAAACCAATATATTCGAGGAATGGGAGCTAAAAGTAATAAGTTATCAGTATGTTCATCACTCACGTAGACGTTATAGTACGGAATCTTTCCTGTCCAGCGGTGTCCCATATCTGAAGTTTAACTCGTTCACCTTCAATTTCCACGGTCCGGATTTTGAAGTCCACGCCAATCGTAGTTATGTAGTTACCGGTGAATGTATTATCGGAGAAGCGTAATAGCAAGGAGCTCTTGCCCACACCTGCAACAAAGATATAGCCATTCAGAAACAGAAGATATACTTGGGAAAAACGCTGCAAATTATTTAACAATGGTTTATCATTCCTAAAAGCTATAATAAAGGAAAAAAAAGTAACTGAAGTGTCCCGAACTCATTCCAATCGATTACGCGTCCAACACTTAGTGGAAAATAGTACCCCACGCGCCTAGATTGACCAGAATCTCGAGAATCCATTGTTCAAAGAACACATCATTTTCACTCATATCCTGGGTATTTGGTAAAAAAAAAAAAAAAAAAAAAAAAAAAAAAAAAAAATCCAACCTTCAAAACATTTGAAACTTTTCAGCCCGATTGGACCAAATTTGTGGAGGGTATGGGAATTTTTTTTCTTTTTTGAGAAATAGATTTCGAGATTCTTGGGGGTCTAGGCGTAAGGGATATAGTTTTTCATTAAATTTTGGACGCTGAATCCATTGAGGTGGGTCCCGGACCGGTCGGCGCCCACGGGAAATGAGTGTGGGTCAAAATGTGTAATTTGAAAAATGGATTTCCGAGATTTTCGGCGATCTAGGATTGTGGAGTATCCTTCCTGGAGTCCTTTTCGACTGAATTTTGGACGCTGAATCTAAGGAGACGGGTCCCGGAACAACTGGCGCCCACTGGAGGAGGTTATGGGTCAAAAGAGGAGGTGGGTAATGGGTTTTCGAGATGTCTGGTATGTGGAGTATCATTTTCCACTAAATTTGGATGCTGAATCCAATGGGACGGTTCCCAGAACGATTGACACCCATCAAAAGAGGTTTCGGGTCAAAATGAGTATCTATCTACCTATTTCGGAAGAGGGTTTTTAATATTTCTTGTACCTAAGCGTGTGGGGTATCATTTTCCAGTAAGTTTGGGACGCTGAATCGAATCGATTGGAATGAGTCTCCATATTCCTGGACCGAGGAATAACCCATCCCTGTGAATGAGTTAATTTGCAACATTTGGTCTAGACATCACAAAGAGTAAACTGTCAATTTTCTGGGACGATCGGAGAGATTGATCTCTGCCATAATTATTCAAGGAACGTAATAATTCAAACGTAAAGAAAGCCTTTTCAATAAAAATGAATTAGATAATATGACGGATCAGGCAGCTTATCACATCCAAGACACAAGTTGCCAAAATTCGAACTTGCAATTATTTTCGTCACGCCCAGATTATCAGTTTGTTCGTTTAAACCATTTAACATCAAATCAGCCCAATCGTCATCAAAATTATTGTCCTCAATTATTCGCAGTAATCACGTTTCCCTACCCTATCATCACAGACTATCAGCCCAAGGGCGTCAACGAAACTCATAAGAACAGGCGTCAATGGCTGCAGATACTTCAAATGCTTGTTTGAATTTTACATGCCGAAGAGCCATGATAAAGGGTGTTGATCATTTTTACCGGTTCAAAAAGTAATCAGTCAGCAGAAGACGCTTCATGCTGAGATCGCACGCCATTCAACATGTACATTTTGTGAACACGCCACTTTGCAAGGTGGTTTTATGGCAAACCGCAACTGATGAAGTAACAAATCATTAGAGAGATGGGAAAATGAAAAGGGCTTTTTGAGGTACACTACAAACGTTGCTAACGGGTAATGCGCGGCAATAAGATGAAAAATAATGATTGCTCCTCACCACTATCTCCAATGATGAGAAGCTTGAATAGATGATCATATTCCCTGGCCATTCTAAAACATCGAAGTTAGTGAGTCATCATAAAACTAAAGAACTAGGATACCACAAAGTTTCTGCAACAATTAAAACACACACGATTTCCGCTATTGATCATTTTCGTGAGTTATTAACTCGCAAGGGAAAACAAATTTAGGAAGCATTATGATCAAAAATTCGCTCGTCAGTGTTACCCTGGGATTACTTATGTTGATAAGGGGTCTCTTCTTCTTCGTTGAGACATTGTTGTTAACTTTCGTTTCTCATTTTTTAAACCGTTTCTCATTCCTAGTGGGAATAGGTATCAAGTAATCGATTAATCGACAAATCGATGTTGCACACAATTTGTATATTTCCAATTATTCCAATAATCTTAATTAATCCAATTATTTGGGATGAGCAAATCGGTGATTTCCCAGAGCAAATTCAATAGAAGGTTTCTATCATGAAGGGTGTAGCAATCTATCCGCGCTCTAGCGGTGGGAAGTGTAAGATGTGTCGGTACCTATTCTAGGATTATAGAAATTGAATGAATGATTGTTTTCTCAATTCTTTCATTTAATCATTCAAATTCTAATGATTAATGATTTGAACATTAAACATGAAAAATAGAATGGCGGCAGGCGGGAAAGAGGTACACCGCTTCGTCGTTATATCAAACCTTGAAATGAGCAAAAACATCGCAGAACGGTTCTTGAGTAATAAGTATTCTTAGACCTGAAGAGATCCTAAGAAATATCTGTAGACGAGTGCGTAGGCACGTAATATATACGCGTTTTTGATTTATCTAATTTTGTTTCGGGCAATAAAATAATCGATGTTCTCGATTTATTGGTGAATTGATAAAGCAAAATTATTTTGTAGTTTGATGCCCATCCTTAATTTCCTATATATACTCCTAACTTTGAAATTCCATTTTCGAATTTTGTATTTTTTGGAGATTATTGCTTATTGAAGGGGTCCAACGTGCGATATGTTTCTTTCGAGGAAACACTTCTGACGGTTTGGAGCGGCCCATTGTATACTCATATCATGTGAAACTGCCTTTGTAGAAAAATATTTATATTGAAAAAAGAAAAGCAGATGCCATTAGAATGAAATTATTTTTAGATAATTATTTAGTTTCAGCCTGAACTTCATCGACCTTCTCAAGTGGTGCAGCAACACCAATCATGCGTGAACCTTGGGATTATTTGTTGGCAGCATTGGCCACGTCCCATCGGGTTACATACATATATGAACTGCTTGAATCAGTTACACTTATTCATTTGTTCGTTTCTTCCTATTTTCTGCAATAATCCTAAGTTTGCGTCCTGCGACCTTCATTAATAGAAATTAAAAGAAACCGTCGCAGTGCCGTCCCTTATGTATCGCACGCTTGAATTTGGGCTAAGGTGGTTTCGATTACCTGTTTAATAACAAGTGCCAGTTTATTTGCTGCCGTCGGTAGACCATAGAACTTAAATGTCAGAACCACAGTCGGCTCTTCTCTTGAAGAAGCAACTCGCTGGTAAGTTATCCTCAATCAATTGTCTTTTGACTCTGTACTTCTCATCCAGCGCGTGGTGAAATATTGCAGAACTCTCGCATGTCGGCTTAAGCATGTTTCCCACGATGGCTCAGGGTGCTACTATATTTGTACCGTAGCACGTGAAGTAATATTTGTCTTATATTACCGATGACTGCCGCTCTGTAAATTAATTTGTTGGTAACTCGACGATGTATCGTGTCTATGTTGAACTCATCACGATTGAACCTCCCTAGTAACAAATAATCTTGAAGACGATCTGCGTACCGAAACTTTCCCTTGTTCTTCAAGGTCTGGTTTAGTGTAGCGCGTGTTACTACCGGGATCGCCTACTTATTATCTAGTAACGTTACTTTTATCCATCATAGTAGTGAATCCGCAAATAGAGTACGTTTCACTTCGTTTGAAAGAAGTTTGCTTTATTAACGGGATGGTGGAACTTACTATTTCTACATGAAAACGATAATTTTCGAAAACATCATGGATTTTTCTCGGTCGGATTTATCACTAGTATTCTATGTAAAACGCGTACATTAGGATAACTGCGGTATTAATTTAATCAAGTATAGCCCCCCTTTTATTGCAACAATTAGGTAGTAATGAGATGAAATCTCTGAGTAGCATATTTTCTTCTCTGCGTCTCCTAGTAAACGACTGTAGTTACCAAGATGAAAATGGTTCACACTTTAGAACTAGAATTAGTAGTTGAACTCTAGTAATACGACTCTGTTCCAAAATATAGTACAGTCAAATTGCATTGCCTCGTACGAAAATTGTCTAAAGTGAACAAGTTATGCTAATATTGCTTTTTCTTTTGATATCTGTTTGAGTTATAATGTCTGGTTATAAATAATATAAGTGTTATCGTGTAAAAACGTACATGAAGACAAAGTTGTCTCATGTTAATGCAATGTATTCTTCTTTATTTTTCAGAATTGAACAAAAATCCGGTGGAGGGTTTCTCGGCGGGTTTAATAGATGATGACGACATTTACAGATGGGAGGTTCTCATCATTGGACCCCCAGAAACTCTGTAGTAAGTGGATCTTTTTCGTCTGATGTACTGTTTACTGAGTTTAATAAATTCGTGTTTTTGATAGGTGAACTTGCGTACTAAAAAGTACGATGAAGTTTACAAATTGAGCTTCAACTGTGAAGTGCCCCACGCTCAGTTTACCTCTGTAGTTTGTTGGAGCAAAAATGTGCAAATTCTTCCACACGGGTTGATTACTTATTGGAGCAGGGTTATGGGGAAAACGTTGAGTGTGGAGTTTCCCGGACTCAATATAATCGATTCAGCGTCCAATGTTTAATTAAAAATGACCCAAAAATCTAAAAAATCCATTTATTAAAAAACACATCTTCACCTATACCCTCCCCAAATGCGGGTCGATTGGGCTGAAAGGTTTTGAGGACCAACTAGGACTAACTGACCTAACTGTACGATATACTAAGTAAAACTAGAAATTTTTGCACGGGCGTACGGCCAAAGTAAAAGTTTGTGTGAACTGTGCAGTTTTCTCAATTAATCGCTCAGATATGGCGTCACACGTGATGTACTGCGCAGTTAAACTGAGCGTGTGTAGGCTTCATCACTTTGGAGACAGACAATCTCAGTTTGGTTGATAAAATGGAATCAGATTCGAATTGGCCGATGCAAGATTGAATCTTCTTTGCTTCCTTTCTTCATACCTTGTGCTATTCTATCATATTATTTTCCTCTTTGTCTCAACGCAAACATATTCTATGTGTCTCTATGTGTTACGCGGAAGTAATCATCCAACTCACCTGTTTGTTTTGTTACAGCGAGGGAGGATTTTTTAAAGCTCATCTTCTATTTCCCAAAGAATATCCCCTAAGGCCTCCGCGGATGAAATTTGTCACTGAAATATGGCATCCAAATAGTAAGTTTTCCAAGGACCAGAAACCC
>CM033998.1:46899247-46921798 GCA_019603395.1 Cyrtorhinus lividipennis
TCCAAAATTAGTGGAAAAATGATACCCCACACGCCCAGGTACCAGGAATCTCGAAAATCCATTTTTCAAAATACACCTTTTGCCCATACCCCCCGCCCAAATTGGTCCGATCAGGCTGAAATTTCGAGGACCGTCTTAGGCCGGAAGCAGAGCCTTGACCCAAAGTGCAGATTTTTTAGAAAATTTTTCTAACTACCAAAAAACGGCACGGACATCGGACGGCGTATGGCGGACGGACATTTGGTTTTGGATCTAGACACTTATAAACGTTCAGAAAAAAATTCTGAGCCAAATCGGAGAGGTTGACCTTTTGCTGAAAACATGGAATAACCACCAAAATGCGCCGTGCGCCGTCCACGCCGACATTTGTAGTAGAAAATTTTCTAAAAATCTGAAATTTTGGTCAATGGTCCGATCCCGGCTCTAGTTGATTCTCGAAACTTTTCAGCCCAATCTGACCTAATTTGGGCGGGGTAGGGGTTAAAATGTTTATTTCGAAAAATGGATTTTTTGAGATTTTTGGCGCGATTTTAGTTGTGTGGGGATCATTTTTCCACTAAATTAGGACGCTGAATCCAATGAAATGTGGTCCCCAGAACCAATCGGCGCTGGATGAGGTTATGGTCAAAATGGGTGTTAATCCGCCCCATTTGCGAATGTATGTTTTCGAGATTTCTGGAACCTAGGCGTGTGGGGTATCGATTTCCATTAAATTTTGAACCCTGAATCGACGGAATTGATCCGGGACCAGCCACATCCACGTTTCCCCTATTTTCCCATGTTGATGGAATGAGTTCTCCATGCCGCCAGGGTTCGAGGAATAACCCAACCCCATGTGTGTGAATTTGCTTCAGTTTAACTCTCAGCCACCACATTCATGCCTTTGTTAGAGGATGCTAGTTTGAAATGTGTTATCCCCCCTTCATAATATCGTCCAAATGGAAATAAAAAAACAATTGCATTGTAATAACTTCCTAGTTGCGCAACTGCGCAAATGACACCACCCTTCTCATTTTAACTGGGAACCCTAACTTCTTATTACAGTTTTGGATTCTACCCAAAATTTTATGAAAATATGATCCCTCAACCAATTTTGGTACTCCGCGCAAACGGTTAAGCGAGCACGCAAAGTTGCGCAACCCCAAATCTGTCAAATAGTGGATGATGGAGAATTCTAAAGTGTGGACCATGAATCTTCATTGTTGTTCAACGCAGATTCTCGAGATCGTATTCGTTACATGATTAGACTAAATTTTTACGGAATAATGACCGAAATGTGTAAATTTTTAAGGAACTGTTTTTTTTTTTTAATTTCTATTTTCAACTCCACCATTGGCGAAAAACCTGAAAATTATGAAACTGTATGTGCAAACAAGCGCTAAAAGTGATGATTTCTTCACGCGAAATGAACGCATTTTGGTCATTATCCCGCAAAAATGAAGGCAGACCAGTTTCGCAATAAAAACGCTGCAATTCGTTCACAGGGGTTGGTTATTCTTCGGACCAGGTGCATGGAAACTGGTCGATTCTGCGTCCATACCTCTTCCGGTGGGCGCCAATTTGTTCCGGGACCCTTCTCATTGGATTCAGCGTAGAAACTTTGGTGGATAATGATACACTACACGCCTAGGTACCAGAAAATCATGATAACACATATACAAACGCTGCAAATTCTTACACATGGGTTGGTTATTCCTCGGACCAGGACGCATGATAAAACTGTTTCTCGACATGGGGAAACATAGTGGAAAATGATACCCCAACAAGCCTTGATCGCCGGAAATCTCGAAAATTCATTTTCCGAGAAACACATTTGACCCCTAACCCCGCCCGAAGTTGGTCCGATCGGGCTGAAAAGTTTCAAGGACCAACTAGGGTCCCCTGACCAAAATTTGAGATTAAAAAAAAAAAAATTTCCACTACAAAAAACGCATGGACGGCGGACGGACATAGCTTCTGACTCATGTAGGATCCATTTTTGGGACGTCCGATTGCCATAATTTCTTCATGTTGATCGAGCGGTTTCCTGTTTCTCAAATGGATTCTAGTTATTGGTATACTTATGTTACAGTCATATCAACGTAAGTCATCCTAGAAAACAAATGTTCAATCTGTCGTACAAAAAAAAAAAAAAAAAAAAAAAAAAAAAAAAAAATTGGAGTTTGGAGCAAAACATTATTATTATTTTTTGTTTTTGAGAGAGACATCGAAGATTCCGTCGCAGTCTCGGACGTAATAAATAAACGGGCCGAGTTTTGTCTGGAAAGAGGCGTGGGATGGCATTCTTGTGATCTTATCGAGGGCGCCCTCTTTCAAACACCAGTCAAGGTCCGTCAATCCACACTCGACAATTTTCTTCATTCTAAACGAAGCGTGCGCCTCCCATTCTCATGCCATCTTTGATTGAGATGACGAATTGAAATTTGATGCTCAATTAAAATAGTCCTAGTATTCCAAACTCTTGATCATGTTGCGGAGAAACTAGACATAATATTTCATGGGGCACAATAAAAAAAAAATCTGCAAATTCTTACACACGGGTTGGTTATTCCTCGAATGGGGGAAACAGTGGGTGTGGCGGGTCCCAGACCCATTCCAATCGATTCAGGGTCCAAAATTTAGTGGAATATGATACCCCACACGCCTAGGCACCAGAAATCCTGACACATACAAAATGGGTGGATACATACCCATTTTGTCCAATAACTTCTTCCGGTAGGTGCCAATCGTTCTGAGACACACATCATTGAATTCAGCGTTCAAAATTTAGTGGAAAATGATACCCTACACGCCTAGGTAGCAGAAATCCCGAAAACACATAATCAAATTGGGTAATAAATACCCAATTTGACCCATAACTTCTTCCAGTGGGTGCCAATCGTTCTGGGACCGGTTTCATTGGATTCAGCGTCCAAAATTTAGTGGAAAATGACGCCCCACTCGCCTAAATCACCCAAAATCTCGAAAATCCATTTTTCATAAAACACATTTTGACCCCTAGCCCCTCCAAATTTGATCCGATCGGGCTGAAAAGTTTCGAGGACCCATCTCGGCTGGGAACAGACCCCTGACCCAAATTTCAGATTTTTAGAAAATTTTCTACTACCAAAAACGGCGTGGACGATGGACGGCGTACGGCGTACGGCGGTCGGACATTGACCTTTTGGTTGGTTATTCCTTGAATAATCAACCTATGTTTCATGCAAATGGTCAACCTCTCCGATTCGGCTCAAATTTTTTTTCTGGACGTTTCATGGTGTCTAGATCAAAAAAACGCTGCAAATTCTTACACAGGGGTTGTTATTCCTCGGACCAGGAGCATGGAGACTCATTTCTTCAACATGGGGGAAATGGGGAAACAGTGGGTGCGGCGGGTCCCCAATCGATTCAGGATCCAAAAATTAGTTGAAAATGATACCCCACACGCCCAGGTACCGGAAATCTCGAAAACGCACATTCAAATGGGTAATATAAACCCAATTTGACCCATAACTTCTTCCAGTGGGTGCCGATCATTCAGGGACCCATTTCATTTGATTCAGCGTCCAAAATTTAGTGGAAAATGATACCCCACTCGCCTAGATCGCCCAAAATCTCGAAAATCCATTTTTCAAAAATCACATTTGACCCCTACCCCACCCAAATTTGGTCCGATCGGGCTGAAAAGCTTGGAGGACCGTCCTAGGCCGGGAACAGGACCCCTGACCCAAATTTCAGATTTTAGAAAATTTTCTACTACCAAAAACGGCGTGGACGGCGGACGGCGGATGGCGTATGGCGTACAGCGGACGGACATTGATCTTTTTTGATCTAGACATCATGAAACGTCCAGAAAAAAATTTTGAGCCGAATCGGAGAGGTTGACCATTTGCATGAAAACATAGGTTGATTATTCAAGGAATAACCAACCAAAAGGTCAATGTCCGTCCGCCGTACGCCGTCCGCCGTCCGCCGTCCACGCCGTTTTTAGGTAGTAGAAAATTTTCTAAAAATCTGAAATTTGGGTCAGGGGTCTGTTCCCGGCCTAGGACGGTCCTCCAAGCTTTTCAGCCCAATCGGACCAAATTTGGGCGGGGTAGGGGTCAAAATGTGTTTTTTGAATAATGGATTTTGGAGATTTCCGGTACCTAGGCGTGTGGGGTATCATTTTCCACTAAATTTTGGACGCTGAATCAAATGAAATGGGTCCCAGAACGATCGGCGCCCACTGGAAGAAGTTATGGGGTCAAATTGGGTATATATTACCCATTTTGAATATGTGTTTTTGAGATTTCTGGAACCTGGGCGTGTGGGGTATCATTTTCCGCTAAATCTTGGAAGCTGAATCCAATGAAGTGGGTCTCAGGACGATTGGCACCCACTGGAAGAAGTAATGGGTCAAATTGTGTATATATTACTCATTTTAAATATGTGTTTCGAGATTTCTGGAACCTGGGCGTGTGGGGTATCATTTTCCACTAAATTTTGGATCCGGAATCGATTGGAATGGGGTCTGGGACCCGCCGCCACCCACTTTTTTTTCCCCATTTCCCCCATGTTGAAGAGTCTCCATGCGCCTGGTCCAAAGAATAAACCAACCCCTGTTGTAAGAATTTGCAGCGTTTTGGTTGGTTATTCCTTGAATAATCACCTATGTTTTCAATGCAAATGGTCAACCTCTCCGATTCGGCTCAAAAATTTTTTTCTGACGTTTCATGATGTCCTGATCAAAAAAGGTCAATGTCCGTCCGCCGTACCGCCGTCCGCCGTCCACGCCGTTTTTGGTAGTAGAAAAATTTTCTAAAAATCTGAAATTTGGGTCAGTGGTTTGGTCCCGCGCTAGGACGGTCCTCCAAGCTTTTCAGCCCGAGCGACCAAATTTGGGCGGGGGTAGGGGTCAAAATGTGTTTTTTGAAAAATGGATTTTCGAGATTTTGATCAGGACAATCATGAAACGTCCAGAAAAAATTTTTGAGCCAAATCGGAGAGGTTGACCATTATCATGAAAACATAGGTTGATTATTCAAGGAATAACCAACCAAAAAAAATCTGCAATTCTATCACAGGAGTTGGTTTATTCTCTGGAAAATCATTGGGGGGAGAATCTTTCATTGTCAAAAATTTAGGGGAAAATGAATACCACCCCACCGTCTAGTGTACCATAGAAATCTCGAAAACACAGCAATTCCGAATGGGTAAAACCCATTTTGACCCCATAACCTCTTCCGGTGGACTTCGAATCGTTTTGGGACCCATTCCAATCGATTAAGGGTCCGAAATTTAGTAGATGAGGATGACCCCAACCCCACATCCATCCTAGTTCCCAACAAATCCCGAAATCCATTTCCTAAAATATCCCATTTTGACCCATTGTGCACCTCCGTTGACGACTAATACGGGACCAGTAGGTCATTTCGATGGGCGAAACAAAGGGTTCCCGGACGCCATTAGCAATCGACCTCAGCGTGCAAACATTTAGTGGAAACTGATACCAACCCACAAGCGCCTAGAGTACCAGAAATCTCGAAAATTCATGGGGTATTTTCAAAATACAACATTTTGACCCCTACCTCGCACTTGGTCACCCACCTTCCTTAAGCAGGATTTTGAACTCTCAGGATAACTATTTTAAGGTCTTGTATCTTTTTCTACTTTTAGAAGCCTATACTCGATTGGCTCCAGGGTTTATCTGGTCAGGGCAATAGACAGTGAATCCGCGGATATACAAATAAACAGAAAAAAAGCTGGGACATGATGGGATGTCATGTGTTTCAACAATCAAGAATACCAGTTAGGCTCAGTGATTCACGTGGGTGTTACCCTCTAAACGTAACCGTTTTATACTCTATATAATTGGACGGCGGAACAATATTCTGAAGTGAAGCCCCTCAGCGGTCGCTCCTTTTTCTCGGTTATTGAAGTTACATAACGTTCAGTTTTGTCACAAAAGTTAAAAGCCAAATGTTTCGTTAATTGCGAACCAAGCAGACAATAATTTGTTCACGGGGCAAGTAACATGGACTAGAGTGATAGTGATTAACACGTTGTCTGCATACCCTCTTTTGCCCATTTCATTGCCATGCGTTGTGACGTTATTAAATTGTCAGTGATGGTACTAATTTTTGGTTGGTTATTCCTTAAATAATAAACCCATGTTTTTTCCAAAAGTCTATCTGTCCGATTCGGCCCAATTTTCTTCTGGACGTTTCTAAGTGTCTAGATCAAAATTAGCAATTGTCCGTCCGCCGTCCACGCCGATTTTGGTAGTAGAGAATTTTCTAAAAATCTGAAATTTGGGTCAAGGACCCGTCTCCAGCTCCAGTTGGTCCTGGAAAATCATTTTCCACTAAATTTTGGGCGCTGAATTCAATAAAATGGGTCTTAGAAAGATTGGCGCTCTCTGGAAGAGGTTATGGGTCAAAATGGGTATCTATCAACCCATTTCGAATATGTGTTTTTGAGATTTCTGGTACTTAGGCGTGTGGAGTATAATTTTTCACTAAATTTTGGATGCTAGATCCATTGAAATGGGTACGAGACCTGCCACACCCACTCTGTTCCTCCCAGTTTCACCTGTTGAAGAAATGAATCTCCATTGGCCTGAGGTACCGAAGCAATAATGCACACCCTTGAAGACGAATTTGTGCAGCGTTTATTTGAGAATTATTGTTGTCGCACCCCTCTGGGAGTAGATTTCACTTGCTGGGGCGACCCCCCCCCCCCCCCCCCTCCCCCACACAACGTCATCCCAATTGAACACGAGTGAGTGGTTCAATTTTTTATATGTTCTATACCTTTGTTCCTATTCATTTCAAAAGATTGGGTTAATGAGGGCAAATTCAAATAATATTGAAATATGACTTGAAAAAGCATTATGTCAGGCTGCCATAATAGTATAAAATTATTTACGTGCTTGTGTGCATATTTTGTCAGACAAATCGAAAGGAATCGAGGAAAAACGAAACGAACTGCATGGTACCAAGTAAGATGTATGTCACTCGCGAAAAAACTGTGGAAACCGACTGCAGATAGAAATAATTTCTAAATCTATAGGTACTCTCTTGCGCCCAACCTCATAGAACTCTTCCCGGGGTGACAGCGTTTGGGGAGGAATAAACCGAGTAGATGACTCTGTGGGGTAGGTCCCATAACTTTTTGGTAGTTTCGAGGCATTTCGGCAGTGATGACTTTCACCCCAGAAAATAAAGTAAGGTACATGTAAGGGAAGGAGGTACACTTTAGTTCCAATAGTGTTGATCTTATCGTCCTTCAAATTGGTGACAATTACCTGAATCAAAACTTTGAAAATGGGTGGGACTAGAGAGACTATGAAAACAAATAAAGAGCGCTGCACAGTTACTCACTCTAATAAGGGAGGACGTTGAAAGTAACCTGATGCGGAGAGGTTTACAATCGCTAATGGGCTATTGGTTTACAATGGTCAACGCCTCCCAATCTTTCAACATTTGCTGCCAAACCGCTATTCGCCATTCGGTGCCGTCTTTCCCACCAGCGTCTGCCCCAAAGTGATTCGTTAAAATGAAATGACTGAAACTATGAATATGATGATCGATAAAGGAGTCTGTCTACATGTCTACGCCTATTATCTAGTCATACTGAGCAAGTTAGTGCTTAGATGGTATTTTGTTAGCAAAGGTTGGGTGCTCATAATATTACTGGTTACAAAAAGTGCAATGTTGTGTGTGACGGGTTCCTTGGTAGATACTGGTACTGGGCAGGAATTGATTTGATCACATTGAGTTGGAATATGCGCGAAAGGTGCACAGAAAGAGGTCGATTGTTTGGTGGCATTATAGTGAAAAGCGAACGGATCTGTTAGCGAATTGAACAGTTAGTGGACGTACCAAACATCGTTGGTAGCCGCTGTTTTGTTTGTATTGAATTCGTTTTGGCATAAAGGGGGATTTACATTACTCCATTCGCGAAGTTATTGATCGTCTGGCCGAATTTCAAAGAGAGAGTTATCAAAATGAATAATACGAGAAAGGTACCTCAACGAAAAAAGCACGAGAACAAGGATGTGAACACACATGAAGTAGCCAATACCTTGCTGGGTGTTGTATATATGGAAACGAAAAGGATGTGAAAGTACAAACTATCGCAAATACTCGTTATTGTTTATTGACCAAATTGCTTGGGCCGAAACACCTGGGTATAAGACATCAGAAATAATGTCAGTTTAAAATGTATATTTGACCAGTTAACCACCCTCTTCCCGTCCAAGAAACATAACACATAACTTTTGACATACATACAATGAAGAACTAGTCATACACATTTTGTTGAAGATCCTGATTTCATGGCTCAGGTTGATATGCGCTTTTCAGTTATTGATTTTTTGGCTTGCGTGCGCATTTCAATAGTCATTGTAGGGGGCTGTGCGCTTTTCAACGAGATCGTGCTTACTAGTACTTCGCTTGTACCATACGATCGCGCTAAAGTTCGAACCGGGTAAGGTTCACTGGCTGAACCCGACATGTGTATGATCTACAACCTTATACGATGACGGCATTGTAATATGAATTGAAAAAGCAAACGAACTTGAATTCAATCACACGATCTCTTTTGTGATTCGTCGTGGCAGAATTGAGCCCGAAGGCTGAGTTGACCCCTCTCGATCAACTTCGTTCTGACCGACAGGCGGACAGCTGATACGACCCAAGAGCTGATCCCGTATTGTTACGTTCCAATGGAGTCTGAGGGCTCAAACCAATTTGGAGCTTTTGTATCATCACGATCAGATACGTCTCGTTTACGAACAACTCTTGCATCACTATGTTATGCTCACGCATATTTTCGTACTTCTTTTTGTTGGGAAACGGGCCTACATTTTTGTACTTTTTTTTGTTGGAAAGCGAGCCAATGTTTTAGTTGACCTTCTACTGATGGCCTAGAAACGGTGGAACTGATCTGGCTGGATTAACCCAAAATGGCAGTTATCAGCGTGCTTTTTTTGTGACCAGGAAAAGGAAATTGTTTGAGATCATTACATATTATTTTATCTTGTGGCAATATACTTTTGGGAACCTCACCACGCGTTTTCATGTTTCATCCTAACTAATTTACGTTTATTTTCTTCACAGGTGTATTTGGAAGAGCCATGCAAACTTCGTGGTAAGCAAATACATTTCGACAACCATCAATTGCTCTTAGCATGCTAGAGTAGTTTAAAATTGTTGATGTCACATTTGAATCCCTGATGCCTTAGAACAAACTCTCATGTCCCTTCAACAGAGATGTCGCGATTTGATTCAATTCAATTGATTACTGTTGAATTTGATTGGACTTTCCACTTTGATTGAGGTACCTCCCGAATCACATACTCGTAAGTACGCACACGAAAGCACTAACATGCAGACTAAAAGAGGATTTCACGTACTTAGTAGTAAGATAGTGACCGACATAGGGTTCCGAAGGATTAAGTGTAGGATTATTGTGTCACTTTTTCCGCAACCAATTTCACGCAGAACTACTAATCCACCGTCCCTGATCCTTTGTGCCCGCTTTCACCCACCGTCCTTTTGCTGCTCTCTAACCTCCTTGGACCAGATAAATGAATGGAGGATGATGGCCAGCTGCCACCAAATCATAATTCAGCGTGATTTATTTAAGGCAAAGGGATTATTTGTTCTGAACGTTGCATCTACTCTGATTGAGTATGGAATTATCTTGAAGTCTCCAAATATTATCTCCTTATAATTTGGGAGTCTCGTCTCATTTTGGAATCAAGGCCAGGTGAGAGAGGTTGCTGTCTGGATATGACCTTACTTAAATATTCGCTTATTAATGCTCCTCGTGAGCACCAACCCTCATCTCACAATCTCACCCCTAGTAGCCCAGATCACCCGGTTTGCCCGTATAATTCACCCCGGGCAGGCATAGCTTCAGAAAAGGCACATTCGATAGACGATCAAGGGCTGAAGTAAAGCCAGTTGGCTCAAGTTGCGAGTATAATTCAACTTGAATCATCGCTCTATCATCTCAAAAAGTTGAAGTAATATTTTGATTTGCGGTCATTGAAATCATGCTTCATGCATGAATGCAATCTCGGAACTCCTCAGTCAAGTGTCTCAGCATCATGCTTAGTTTTCTAACGAAAATTTCAAAAAGTCAACATACTCATTTTAATCATTAGTAATCAATCATTCAATATCCGTCCTGCCAGGTTGAGAATATCCGTCCAAGTAGGCTAGTACGTTTTTCAGTTCACTTCGAAATCAACTAATTTGTTCCACGCTCCTTTTCTTCCCGCGCAAATTTGTCAAGGGAAATTTATCGGAAGAAGCAATACGAAATGATCCATTCTCATCCATTTGTGATAAAACATTTTTGCATACCTACGTTACATCCTTCCCTCGAAAAATGAGACAAAATGACAAAGAAAAATGTACGATGGTGAGAGTGACTGAAAATGGATGAGGGATAGAAAGGAGAATGATGAGAGGTAATTCACCTTTGGCAGCTGCTTAAGAGGCAGATTGACAAGGAGTCTGAGTTAGGAGTAGGTGCTGAGGATTCCCATTGTGACGAAGGTATACAATGGACGATAACTGTTAGAAAAGGGCTCTTATCAAGAGACGCTTCCTCTTCAGGTAGGCGCCGACGTTGCAAAGATCTCGGAACCACAGCACTTGAGCACATCATTCCATGATGGGTTACCATTCTACTGACATCATCATCAATTTAATAATGTCCTAATAAGTATGCAGTTATATATCAAGTTGACGCTTGTTGTTGCATTACGTTCTGATTCTAAAATTGTACATCACCTGGCTCTGTCTTCAGAATGCTACAATATCCGGACGAAATAGAATGCTTGGTAAAGGAAGTAGTGTACATACATATGTACATGTGAACATACATAGTGTACTTAATTATGAAAATGACCTATGTAAATATTTCTTTCTAAGGGTCTCCCATTGTTCCTAAACATTATGTGTTGTAGAAAATCTGATGGTCGACGGAAGGCTCCTATCTAACGTTTAGCAGACTATGTGAAAACATTGAATAACAGCTAATGGAATATTGATATCACATAACTACAAATTATACTAACTGCCAGAATGAATTGAAAGGAATTTGGTTCCGCCCGAATTCGGTGTGTTTGTAATTATGTCAGGTTGACAGTAGGAAATGTCGTACTAACCACTAGCTGGAAATTCAGTGTAACAAGAATACTTGTCTAAATCACAAGACGCCCTTGATACCTTGTTTACTTTGTGCATTCTGAGGAAGGTTGGTAATGCGGTGGATATGATGACTCGTAAACGACCTTTTAAAAGGTCCATTATATTCGCACTAATGCCCCTATTACTTTGAATGGAAATTTAATTGAGCGATCCAAAAATCTATCGTCCAACTTTCAAGCCACCGTTGAGAGGGTGACAGCTTCCGAAAACTTCCTCTTGAACCCGAGTCGATTGAGTTGACTCCGGAAATCCCTAGACGGTACTGATATAGGGGTGAAACTCCAAGATTCAACGCCCTTTGTACTTTCATTCCGTCACGTTCTTTGACTTCAGGTAGAGGGCAAGAACTCGTATTTACTGGAGCAGCTCAAAGCCCCATTTGATTGTAGCAGGATATTGGTGAGAATAGGATACACTATACTCCGGGTGTTGAATCCGTAAACAAGGGTTTTAGACCGATTTCTGCTACCTGAGACATGGGTAGGTAAAATGGGTTTTAGAGATTTTACGGGATTCAAGCGTGAGATATCGTTGTCCACTGACTTATGGACGCTGATTTGATTGAGATGGATTTCGGATTCAATGTATGTAATAGAGGCTGGGGGAATATTTTTGGAAATCGGGATCTTCATTGGAAAAAGTTGAGTTCTTAACCGTTTTGAAGTTATGCGTAGAGTTTCATTTGGGGTTTTTACTATGATCACTGAGTTGTTATTAGGAAACAGCTCAAAATGTTGCAAAATTATGGTTTTGATAACGATTAAGGAGTTCTTATAAACTCGTCGAGGATTAGAGATTCCTAGTTTGAATAAATTTATGTAAAGGCAATTCTCGAACGTTATTGTGAACCTTCTAACGTAGGTTCTTTCGAACGTGCTGATCAACAGATGATACTGTGCCCCTCCTTTCCTGTTTACCCTTTTCACCCAGTTTTGACTCTGGAGCATTGGAAACCCGTGGTGATGTAATTCGTCAGGTGATTAAATTCCGCTCGTAGGTAGTAACGTTGCCAGTGTGATATGACTCTCTTGACTAAGACAGCGTAATATGAACTCTTCGCGATCGAGCGGTGTAAACTTCACCTTCATGAATAATGGATGCCGTATAATACGTACCCCTGAAATTGGGAAGGCCAAGCACCCTCATTCGGGTCCCGTTCCCCCTTTACTCAAATGTTGAGCACGCCGATGTGCTCCCCATGGCAATAGGAACGAACCACTGCACCAGTAAACTTCAACGCAGATGGGTCTTCAAACAAGCCATCAAAGAAGATACCGATTTTCTTTGAAGAAGAATGATCAAGCGTGCCATACGTGGAACGGGTTTCTTTGTTTAAATGATCAATCTCATCTGAGGTGGGGTTTTTCTTAGACATTACCTCCACGATTTACGAGGACGTCTGATCGCTAGGTATGTATTTTTTATGGTTTTCTACAGTTAACAGGGCAAGAGAATTTTCCTCCTGAGTAAAACTCAGGTATTCCTTCACCATCGGAAGATAAATTGTAACAAAAATATTTTTCATTCGTTGACAAAATTCTGTTAGGGCTTTGGCGTGTCACAATAACATTCTATTCCTTCAGAAATGTTCTCCTAATGTCTCAAAAGACATGGTTCTAATCCGGTTCGACAACTTTTCGTTTGAAAAAATCTGTGAATCAGGTAGAGCAACCGGTTTTCACTCACATCATTCTTTATCTTCGCAAACATTTAGTAAAGTAGAATTGATTTGAGCAAATTGATGTAGACAAGGCTGCCATCTATGTCGTTTGTTAGTGAGACAGATGAAAGGTCTGTGGTAGATGGAGAAAATTAAGGGTTTGAACAAGACGTTTTTGGTGACAACTATTCTCAACGGGGAATCCAAGACCATGTTCGTTACGTCTGCAGCACTTTGTTTGCGCTCTTGTAATTTTAACGAGAGCTCAAACAAAGAGGAACGTCGTCATCCCAATGACGTCACTTAGGCACATAAATATAAACAGAGCCTCTTCTTTCTACTTTTTTATTTCATGTTATAGAAACTTGTTTCAAAGAAAACCTATGAAGTAGAAGGCAGGAATAAAAGCGTAGGTTGGTACACTGTTATAAAAATGTTGGGATAAAACCATTAACTCGTGTGAAAATCAAAATTTGATTTTGAATTAAGAATGCATTTAATGCATTCTTATTCATTTGTATTATTGTGCTTCTTCACCTTTTGCTGAAGAAGCTCTGATAGTCAGCATTTAGTCTTTAAAATGTCATACCGGTTGGGGTTTATTTAACGCTCTTTACGTAAATAAATTGCTTAGTATGAAAATCGGGGATTTTATATTGGGTGCCATAACAGGGTTGTGTGTGAGACAACTGCATTTTTCGCCTAGAGACGCTGAGGCCCAACCGAACGAGTTCCGTTCGTACGAGAAAGAAGTAGCGAGCTAGGACTCGAGCAGTCAACATCTCAGTGCAGGTATCTTATCGCTCCGCCTTATCGCTGTTGTTTGGAATCTCGAGAGTTTCTTTCACCGCTTTGTCTCATCAAATCGAACAATGGGATCAAAATCTCCAGGTACATTCGTAAACGTCCTCGTGTTGTCGAACCAGTCCCCATGACCACTTTTAACCACACAAACCCATTCAACCCACTATCTGGGCTAGACCAACCCAATGTACCTACCCACAAATGGAAGAGGAACTTCCAGTTGTTCACAAGGAAAAATGTCCGCCAATTTACATTTACAATATCGCCATATCAACTCATTTCTCAATGACATGAAAAAACTGAACCCTGGTTCATTCACACATCGCGCAACTGCGAAATCAGTCAAATCCAATGGACACTATTGATGGATATCGTAAGATAGTCGATTTCTGGAAAAAAATCACGCTGAATTTCACACATATCAAGTTAAAGATAGTCGCGCATTCAGAGTAGTTATCAGAGCCTTCATCACACAACTGATCCCAAGTTGGTGATGGAAAGTTGAAACGATTGGATATGAGCCATCCAAATGACAATGGCCCTTCACCCAGTAACTAAAGTCCTTGCCGCTATTTTTTCTTGACCTTAAACCTAATGCAAAAAATCAGATATTACAACTTGACACGGTTGTACAACGCGGTTTATCAAGATCGAACCTCCCAACCAAAGGCATCAGTGATACAATGTACCAAATGCCAAGCTTTGGTCATTCAAAGAACTACTCTGTTTTCGTCCGTCCCAATGTGTAAAATGTTGAGGGAGACCATAGCACCGCATCCTGTGATAAACCGGTAGTACTAAACCCGTATTACCAATTGCAAAGGGAACCATACAGCAAATTATAAGGGGTGTCCCATACTATTTTCCCTACAAATAATCTTCAAAAACCTAACAATATACCACTACCACAACAATTAAACAGAAACAAGAGGAACAAAACCCAAATTCCATCAACCGTTCTCACCAACCATTACAGCTAAATTATCCACACTGTAAAAACTTATTCTCAGCAGCCCGCAGTCAACCCACAATCAATACTGAGATAAGCAGTGAACCCACCATTTCAATGCTTTGCGGAAAAATCGACCAGCTAATTAATCTCATCCAGCCATTGTTCTCAATGCTCACAGAGCTAATCCCTAAACTGATCAAATGAGCACCAAACCTTATAACAATCTCAAATCGTCACATGGAACTGCAGAGGTCTGAATACAAATACCACGAATTAGAGCTGTTCCTAAGACAAACTCAATTCGATATCGTCCTACTCACTGAAACGAAAATGACTCCAGATATGCACTTCTTCATCCCGGGATACAGAATTTATCGAGCCGATCATCCATCCACAAATCGCAAAGGAGGAGCAGCGATCCTCATTAATAGGAATATATCACATAATGACCTACCCCCCGTTATGGAAGATGACGCACAAGTAGCACGAGTTAGTCTATATCTCAATGGCCATAAGTTCCAAGTCCGGGCATTTTATTCAGCTCCTGATCGGGAAGGACACAGACTACGTGATGAGCACAATATGGGGGATTGTACATGAGATGGGCCAAAAATTCATTCTCGGAGGTACTTTAATGCGAAGCACCCCCAATGGGGCTCAGCAACAACGAACCCGCGGGGAAGAGGGCTGCATAGTGGCAGTTATGCAACTAGATAAGGGTAATGCATCCTGCCGAACCAACCCATTACCCCACAACCCAAACCACTCGCCAGACATCCTTGACATCTTTTTGGGGAAAGGAATCACCAACTCAACTGTTGAAATCAAAGTACTTCACTCGCTATCCTCTGACCACTATCCTGTTTTATGTCAATTAGGAGCGCTGTACCATTCAAAAAGACGATTAATTCTCTCATTTCACATCCCTTCGACTGGAAACTATATTCGGAAACCCTTGAGAAGGAAACGAACTTGTCACTGCCCCTGAAAAACTCTAGAACATTGACATTGCAGTCAGTCAATCACCCACATAATCCAATATGCGGCGGGAGTGGCCTGTGATCAGTCTACGGAAATCGTCATAACATGCTCCAAAAAAAAGGCTATACCCCTCCTCACATTCAAATCTGCTAGAAGTGAAGAAAAAATCAAGATTACTGTGGGAACAGACTAAATACCGTCCACACAAACAACATAAACAGAGCAACATACGAGCTCAAACAAGCTGAAGTTACTCCATTCGGAAAAAAACGAATTTCGTTGATCTCACTAGATGCACAAGACGGTTCACTGTGGCGTAAAGCAAAATTATTAGTCAAACAACCTGAATCTACTCCTCCACTTAAGGTGAATAACGTTTGGCACTCCACCCCAGAAGAAAAAAGCGCGCGTTTTCGCTGAACAACTTGTGGAACAATTACCCCAAATCCCTGCGAATATCCCGTTTTCACGAACAAGTACAAGAAGAAATAGCTCAACCTCTATATCCTAACTCCATTCAATGAATTTGTCAATCCTGCTCAAGTGAAAAATGCCATCCAAAGATCACGACCAAAAAGGCCCCTGGAGTGACAGAATAACACAACCACTATTGAAAAATATGCCAAGGAACACTCAGTACTCCTAACACAACTATAAAATGCCATCCTTCGCACTACATATTTTCCAACGAAGTGGAAACATGCACAAATCATCATGATCATAAAACCACAAAAAAATCCTCGAGACCCCACAAGCTACCGACCATCAGCCTGATATCAATCTTTTCCAAAATATTCGAACGCCTCATGCTAACAAAACTGATGCACACTTGGACGGCAATTCCGCATTCCAATTTGGATTCCGCAAATCGCACTCTGCGAACTACACCTACAAAGGCTCATCGAAGAAATACTGGCACTTACGAAAACCAGGAAATCTGCCAGGGAATTTTCCTCGATACGGAAAAAGCTTTTGATCGGGTCTGGCACCCAGGCCTATTGTATAAATTGAAACCTCTCTTGCCTGATACCTACTATCTCATTATACAATCCTTCATCTCAAATCGCACCTTCCATGTGAAATGCGATGATGCGATCTCAACGCCAAAAGTATAACCTCATCAGTGCCTCAAAGAATTGTCTGGGGGCCGATACTATAACCTGATTACGTGAGTGACGTTCCAACTTTTCCCAACGCAACTTCATTAGCCATGTTCGCCGATGACCAATCCATAATCGCACGGGCTAGCTGCGGCCAAGTTGCATCAAGAAAACTCCAACAACATGTAACTGCGGTTGAGGATTGGAACAAAAAATGGAGAACCAAAATGAACCCTCAAAAGTCGACCACTCTCACATTTACCAACAAACGAAACTACCAAGTCAGTACAATCCTAATCAATAACATTGTCGTACCCACAAAGAAAATATAAAATATCTTGGTGTCGACTCGATGAAAAGTTAATTTTTGGTGACCACATTGGTGATTTGGTGAAAAGATTGAAACCCTTATCAATTACTCAAACCACTCATCGGACCACAATCTCCACTCACTTTGAGCAATAGAGAGACTAATTTATCTCGTAATGATAAGGCCTATTTGGCAATATGGCTGCTCAATTTGGGGATCCGCCAGTCCCACCCAAGTCAAAAGGGTCCAAATTCAGCAAAATCGTGCACTACGACTAATCGCGAATGCGGAATGGTATGTGAGAAACTCCGTGATACACCGGGACTTAGACATTCCCGAAGTTAAAGAAGTCATAGCGAAAACTTCCACGACAATTCGCCACAATCACATCGCACACAAACCCTACGTTTGACGGATTTGCTGAACGCCTACTACATCACCGAAATGGAAGAAGACTCAAGAAGGAGACCTGTAGACCTTCTTACACCGTAGCACCAAGAGAGACATGATCTCACCATTACATCCTACCTAAGAGCTCTAAACAATCTGTGATCATACGTTAAGTTAAAATATTAAGAATATCGAAATATAAAACCAAGCTATACAAGCTTATTGCCAAGACTACCGATGGGTAGATACCTTGATACACGTACATTGTACAACATGTAAGTACGGATAAAAATTTAATTGAGTCGTTACAACTGTAAAGTAAATTTGTTACTAAAGTTTATCATTAATAAAAAAAAAAAAAAAAAAAAAAAAAAAAAAAAAAACGAGAAAGAATAGTTTCCTCGGTCTCCCTTGAAAGAATTTTTTCCACAACGGTTTTATTATTCTACTAGGTAGTATAGTTTTCATTTTCCGGGGAGCGTTTTGGAGTAACTACCTTCCTGTTTTAAGGACTAAGAAAGAAAGGACTAGCACTTTTATGGTGATCGTACTGGGACTTTATTCAATCGATCCGGTGATGGAAACTTGATGGGTATTGATTGCCCTTCCTGTCCGGCACCTCAATAATCTTGAAAACCTATCTTCAAAGTACTAATTTTCACCCATACCTGGCCTATCTTAAGCCTTTGGTAAGAATCTCGGCAAACCATTTCTCAAAATATATCATTTCATCCTTGACCCGGATTCTGTTTTGGGGCGATCGGGCTTGATAGTTTTGAGAACGAAGTAGAGGCGGATTCACTAACACAACTTTTGTATAAATATCTCTTCACAAAAAGTCGTGGGCGATGCACGGACGTCTTGGTTTTGGTTTGTTATTCTAATAATATTGAATCCATGACTTTACGCCAAAGATCGATCTGTAGGATTTGCCCTATAGTTGTTTAAATTTCATCCAACTAGACAGAAAAATGTGAAAAAAGTGGTAACTCATTAGTAACAAACGCTGAATCGGCAGAGGGGTTTCGGACTGATAACCGCGAACGATGGCTGGGTATGGGTGGTTATGCGTTCTCTAATAATGGCTTTCCGAGCTTTTTGGTTTTCCAGGCGTGTGGCGAATCATTGTCCACTACATTTTGGACGTTGAATTCATTCAGGTGGGTCCCATGTGGATGACCGCCCACCATAAAATCCTTTGGGCCAAGAAGGACATTTTGATGATTGGTTCTTACTTTTTAAGGACGGGAAATGCTTATCCAATTTTTTGTTCGAATGGTTGAATATCTGCAGAGATATGGAGATATATTTTGTCACAGGAAGCGAAAACTGCCTAGTATAACGCACAAAATGTAAAATTGTTGGAAAAATCGAAGAGATCAATCTTTGGCGTGTGGGTTATTCGCCGAATAATAAACCAAAAAATCTGCAAATTCTTACACACGGGTTGGTTATTCCTCGAATGGGGGAAACAGTGGGTGTGGCGGGTCCCAGACCCATTCCAATCGATTCAGGGTCCAAAATTTACAGGAATATGATACCCCGCACGCCTAGGCACCAGGAATCCTCACATACAAAATGGGTGGTACATACCCATTTTGACCCATAACTTCTTCCGGTGGTGCCAATCGTTCTGGGACACACATCATTGAATTCAGCGTCCAAAATGAATGTGAAATGATACCCCACACGCCTAGGTAGCAGAAATCCCGAAACACATAATCAAATTGGGTAATAAATACCCAATTTGACCCTTAACTTCTTCCAGTGGGTGCCAATTGTTCTGGGACCCATTTTATTGGATTCAGCGTCCAAATTTAGTGGAAAATGACGCCCCACTCGCCTAAATCACCAAATCTCGAAAATCCATTTTTCAAAAACCCCTACCCCCTCAAATTTGGTCCGATCGGGCTGAAAATTTTCGAGGACCCATCTCGGCTGGGAACAGACCCCTGACCCAAATTTCAGATTTTTAGAAAATTTTCTACTACCAAAAGTGGCGTGGACAATGGACGGCGGACGGCGTACGGTGTACGGCGTACGGCGGACGGACATTGACCTTTTTTGATCAGGACATCATGAAACGTCCAGAAAAAAAATTTGATCCGAATCGGAGAGGTTGACCATTATCATGAAAACATAGGTTGATTATTCAAGGAATAACCAACCAAAATGCGCATAACGTACACATTAGGGGAACGTATAAGGTATTCGCGGGACAGCTTTGGGAATGAGGCAGCGCCAAACAAGTGCACGAGAAGGTTTTCAGAAGCCGACCTAATGCAACCATCGGTAGTTATCGGAATCTGAGTCTGATTAGCTAGGTCAATACTGTTTGTTATGTCCCGCGTGGAGGTCAACCTGTTTCACCGACTCAATCCAAGAACTTGAATCATGGGAAACGTTAATCGAGAAATCCTCCATTCGGAATCTACCAGCCTTCTGGTTACTGCCTCCCCTTCGACATAACGGGTACTATTCGTCTACTATGAGCAACCATAGAAGTTTTAGTTTGGCGTATCTACTTTCTGCATTACTGTCGAAAACTCATTCATCTATGCTTGGTAAAGTATTTCTGTAATTGACTGAGGCATGTGAGGCATTTGGGCTTTTTAAAAATATGATCATCAGAAACAGATTTAGAGTTTGGTTTCATACTCAGTACTTTCTCTAGTTCAACTACACGTATCGTGGGACTGATTGATAGCGAGAAAAATGCCACGATCCAATCTCTACCTGATAGTAAGAAGATATTAATTTGACCGTACAAAAAGGTCGGTTTTTTGAATCGACATAAGATAAATATTGCCCAAGGTAGGGAGTACCTGTACTTCTTTAGACAACCATATTAATTTAATCTTGTCTACTTCGCAGGCATGAGGCTACTTCCCGATTTGTACGTATTTTGCTTTTCGTTGTTCGTCAGTCTCATATACGAATCCCTGACCCCCAAGACGTTCTGGTCAAGAGAGAGAAGTCCGGGTTAACAGCTGCGATAGCTGTTAGGGTAATGGCGTCTCTCAATTCCAGCACAGTGGAGACGGGGATGGCGGCTTGGCGGACCATTAGGCATAGTAGGGAGAAGGACCGTGTAAGGTCAGGGACCTTCTTTATCCGCTAACCACTTGGGTCAATGTTAGATACAATTGCTAGAATTGATTTCCCCTCGCATGGGCGGAGGCACTATTGGTTTCAATCCAACCATATTGAGTATTGATAGGTTTTGAATACTTGGTCATTCTGTTCAGCCCTCGTGTCAGACCCATGAGACTGGTGAAATATTTCAGTAGTATTCCGGAAAATCTTCCATTACTGTGCAGTCTCGTCGTGGTCCCCTTGGGTTCCTAATGTTGAGCAATAAATTATAACGCAAGAAAATGACAAACACACTGGAGATGTAGGTAGATTCTCGTTTGAAACCTTTGATTCCAAACAACTTGAGTGTTTGTTCACTTTATTGGTGAAGATTATAAAGGTTAATGTGAGAATTAATGATCGCAAATACCATCAAACTGATTATATGGAATACGATGTTTGGTTTTGATTAATGAATATCAGGAAGACCCCCAGGGATCGATAATCAATTTGATTATCATATAAAAATGTGTACCTCATTTAAGCGAGATCTTGAGCGAGATCAATTTGTTATATGAACCTGTGAATAAACTGGCATAACATCCGTAGCTCGAGGATACAGCTTTGAGAGTAACAGTAATATATTATAACGCTTGACTCGTATCGGTATTACAGCATTTCGGTGATTGAAGAAACCCGTATTTACTCGTATCGTATTAACTAATGAGCTTCACTTCCTAATTTTTTCACCCCAATGACAATATTCTGGCCAAACGTGTTTGGTTGAGTGATGGTTTTGATTTTTGTTCCTTTTTATATTGTCAGGCCTATGGTTGATTTCGTCAATGCGACTATGCGAATTTTTGTGTTTTGTGATGTCCAGAATCCAGAACCGGAATGACCATCCACCGTACAAGTCGTCTAAATCTGAAACCTTGGTCGGTGACTCCTTTTCGCCAATTGTTAGTCCTCGAAACGTTTCTGCTCAATCCCTCGTTACAAATAAAATGGAAGTGTGTAAATGTGTATATTCTGAAATTTGTTCTTTGACGTTTTCAGGTTTCAAGGCATATAGTGTGCGAATGAACCTAGAATTAATAAATATTGTGGAACGAATTTGCAGCGTTTCCTAGCCGGTGACGTGCTATGGACCCTGGCTGAGTTGTGAACTGGTTTCAACTAATTTCATTGAGTGTTAAGATGCATGCAGGTATTTCCCTCTGTCTCCCTCACCCTTCATACTATTGTCCCCAGTGAAGTCTTCCTTTACGGCCCTCGTCATGCCACACTATTGTCAGGCACGTGTTTGATCCCTTCCTCCCACCGAAAGCATGTTCTCCGATAAAATTGTTATAAATATATTTCTTACCCCTCTATGTAGGATTCCATTCAAATATTTCGGAACGCAGGGAGAAAATACTTTTCATGGGCACTCCTACCTGACCAGATTCAGGCTGAATTCAATTTGCGTTGAAAGCCTCTCACGACGTCCCAAAAGTTTGCGTTGGTATAGTTAGAATCCAGCATTCAGCTTCAAATGTGTTTGAATATTCAAGATTTAGTGAAAAGTTCGTGCCGATACCAGCTTGATGACTGAGTAGACAAATTTCAGTCACGTTAACTTCGCGTTAGGCATTAACGGTCCTCTCTAATCTCTGTAGAGCTGGAATTGAGGTCGTTCCCATTCATTGCTGCGGGTGTTGATGTGAACATTTCGACATTTCATTCCTTCTCGGATTGACCGTAACGATTATACATTTGAATTCAATCCAATTTAGTCTCAGACTAGTTGATTCCTTCCCAGCTTCATTTATTGCGTGGAAAACGCAAGTGGCAGTTTTAGCGCACAATATTTACAAATTTAAAAATTAGTAAACTAAACTTTAATCAGTTTTATACAATAAATTCTACAATAATTCTAATTTAATTCATAATAATAATAATGTATTACATCTAGCTCTTACCCACGCTTTGCTATTGCTCTGATAATGGTTCATGTACTCTAGGACCCACGTTATCTCTAATACCAAGCTCCGATTCCAGGTTATAATATTCGATAATATAATGATATTACAATTATCAGAGGCAGG
>CM033998.1:46921823-46941424 GCA_019603395.1 Cyrtorhinus lividipennis
TCAACAAGGCCAAGATTATAGCCCAATTCTATGAGTCGAACCAAGACGTTGAGCTGTTCGCTTCCAAGGTTCGAGGGAACCCTCTGCGGTAATGATGTGCCTGAGACAAATTCCAATTCGAATAGGTCTGTAATATTTATCATTTTCCGACTGCTTAGAGAAAGTGTGTTTACCATTTTCAAGGGTCTCCGAAAGAAACCTTTGGTACACTAATTTCCATCTTTTTGGTCCCCCAGGATTAGAACAAACTTCCGTTCCGATTTCCGTGTGTGTCTTAACACCTTTCAAGACTAGTTAAAATCTGATTAATCTAAAATCTTGTAAGAATGCTAGATTGGGTCCTAAATGTGTAGGATCAGTTCATAGCGCGAGAAAGTAAAAAAGAATGCGTCATCATCTAACTTTGAAGAGCCGGCTTTGTTTAATCCAAGTTGCTCCTCCTATCCGGAGAATGAAGTTAACAACAAAATAGAAAGCTCGTAAACCAACCTGGTCTTCATGTTTTTGTTTGGTGCGAGAGAAATGTCAAGTAGAAGTGTTGCATCCATGTTCCAGTGGCGTACTGCAACTCAGCCTCCTCATTAACCATTAGGAAACCACTTGAAGAAGTAGCTGGAGGCTCCAATTAGCAGTCAGCTTGTAACGGGGATGGTGCGAATAACATTGTTGACAAGAGCACCCAGCTCCTATCTTTGTGCGTATAATTGAAGACAGAATTTTTTCTTACAAAATACCTCCTTCCCTCGTCTAAACCTCTGTCGGAGCATCCAAAAGTTCTTGTAGCGTGTTGGTTCTGTACTCCTATTCAAACTACGTGCGTTTATAAGATGCCAATATAGGTGGAATACAGAATGAGCATCAAAATATTTGTCATTCCGGACCTGAGGAGTTGACTTAGAAGCTGAAGTACGGTTTGACGTCTCGTTTTCATTGGATTTTATTAGGAATCACGTCTAGGGTTATTTTGATTTCAACACTTCCCGTGATTTCCCGGATAATTGACCAAGTTTCGGTTAAACAAACAATAGTCACCTTCGGAAACCCTAATACGAACGGAAGAAACCTATAAGTAGATTAATTCTGAAATGGTCCGCCGAGAAGTTGGAGTTAATCATCAAGGAATTCCTCGTATACTTGACGAGATTCGTAGGATACATTTTGAAAAAATACTTGCAAAAGACATTCAAATTACTCAATTTAATGAAAGAATAAAAACCGTTTTTCCTGTGATGACATGAATTCACCAATGACATATAGATTCCCATGAACTTGATGGCAAAACATCGATGAACGTAGGGTAGGTAGAAATTGACAAAAAATTAACTATTGAAAAATTAAGTTTTCCATTACTAGGCTACAGAAACCTGCGGCTTTTGTCTTGCTGACTCAATATATTATTTTTATCTCGACAACTGCTAATTACTTATTACGGTGTCTACACCCTTGAATAAAGTGGTTTATAATTTATTATTATTTTTATTATAATTCCTTTGTGGTTTATAATTTATTATTATTTTTATTATAATTCCTTTGTGATTTATCATCCTAGGTACCTCTTGCTCGTGCGAGGGTACTTTCGTATTAGAGAAATTTTATAAGTGGCTAAACAATTTTTTCACTTAAAAAAGTATCTATTTTCATTATATTATCCTTAACCCATTAGTAAACACTTATGGTGTGCGGAAATCGGCTCAGGATTCTTCTGGATGGGTTCAGCGTTTGAGATTCATTAGAAGTAACACCTTGCTTGTCAAGGCCGCAACAATTTTAAAAGCCCTTTTTGTGTCAACCCTGTTACTGGCAACCGGTCCAGAATTGATTGTCGAGTTTATCGATTCAGCGTCGAACGTTTAGTGGGAATGATACTCTAAATACCTGGGTCCTTGACAACAAATTTCCAATAATCCAAACAAATGTTCACTCATTATCTGCCTCTCTGAGTAATGATCGGGCTAAGAATGTATTGGGCGCATCTAGAACCCGAATGTATGCTAAATTTCAGGGAATTATGGACCATTTTGGATGGCTTTTCTGCTCCGGACGACGAATATTTCGGTTTTGGAATTCATCTATTGAAACAAAAAATGTAAAAGTATAAAGATACTCTGGTCAATGTGATTTCATGACTGTAATGTTCGAATACAAATAAAAATCGCTTCCTACCATTTGCGCTTAGTGCAATTTATGTTTCCCCCGTATACATTCAAAAACGACCTTAAGAATAATGATTGGCACGTGGTAGGCGCTGGATAGATAAATGGCATTCTATTTATCAAAAGAAAAGAGAAGAAGGTGCAGCGTTACGTTTATAAAGTCGAGGATCCGTCTGTTGGTAAATTCCGTCACGCTATCCGTCCATTTGGAGATGAACTAATTTGATCATATCTCTGCGGAAAAAGGACTGTTTCAATAACATCAGCAGGAAAGCTACTTTTCTGTACTCCGCTTGTTGTTTCCTTTACTGAGTTGGTGATTTTTCATTTCGGTTATCTTTTTTCCTTCACACTTTGCTAGCCGCGTGGCGGTATATCTGCCCTGATCGAAGAGCACTTTTACTCAAAGTGTTTTATCTCTCCAATGCTCGAATTCCCGCACTTGCAACTATATTAAATGTTTGCTATTACGCAAGGCGTTTTGTGTGTAGCCCCGACGTGTATGCAAGATCTGATTTTTTGAGATTTTATTCTGGTCTTGTCCGTTCCATGGTTGTACTTCCTGACTCACAAACAGATGAGATTTGGAGCTCTTTGCTATTTTCAGACGCGGGTATATTGATTAATTCAGAGCCCAAAATAATTAAAAGCCTGATGATATCGAACCCCACTATTTTCCAGTAATGTCTTTATTCTGATTCTAAAAGAATTCGACGCTCTTTCCGAAGTTGTATTCTAAGAAAAAGAAAATCAGAAAAACCCTGATGGAACTTCCCACACGACACCCTTTGCCAATTTCCATTTTTCAATACCCCCTAACCACCATATTCCGCCTTTTTTAGAGACTCATCAATGTCGGGCTTAAAAAAAAAAAGAAAAAAAAAAGGGAAAGCCGACCCGGACTCAAAGGATTGTGAAATGAGAGCCCCTTTTGAAGACATTTACCGAAACCTTCTGGAATGGACCAATCTTTTCCGGCCGAATCAAGTTTCGATGGACCTTCTAAAACGTTGGTCCCCAGTTATGGTTTGAGGAAGAAGGAATCATGTTTAATTTTCATTCCTTGACGACAGTTGAGCAATTAGTGGCAGGCTGAGACAAGCTCCAATTATTCTCAACAACAACATGAAGTTCTTTGCTGCTTAAATGTTCATGCAAGTGAGTCATTCTTGTTGGCTTCGTGTATCATAAAGAAACGTCCCTTTGATGAAAGGTAACGTGAAGGAAGTAGTGATATGTAATCGATTGTGGATATGTACATCAAAAGTTGCTGCCCGAACAATTAAAATATTTTGATTGTGGTTTTTCAGGTGCAAATTATTCCATTGATCCTAGGTGGATTCTGTTCGTATAGGTTAAGTTCATTATATATAAACTTGGCACCTACGTACCTTATTGAGAAAATCTAGTGAACGAACAATGAGTGGAGATAGAAAAATAATGACGTAACATCGGAAGCGGTCGCTCTTTGCACCAAATATTAAACAAGAAGGACGAGAACGGATGCTTCCACTAATGCAACAACCTTTTCTTTTTAAAAATTTCATTAGGTAAAAACCATGATTCATTGGAATAAAACTATTCTAGATTCCCGTGATTGCTAACCAATACCCTTTCCCAGGCCGTTGAGTACGATTTTCTTCAACTCAGTCTAATTCAGTGACGCTCGTCTTTGATTTCTCTCTTTCCGAGCGAAAACGAAAATAACTAAGTACGCACCAGACAGTTCCTCTTTTCACGCGGATGAGAATCGGGTCTGAATAACAAGGAGAACAAGATCAAACGTCATTTTCGTCTGGGTTGTTGAAACTGGCAGCTACGTTAACGTTCTTGATAGAACATGTTTTTTCATCGCCTGGTACGGAAATGAATTCTTCTTTGATGTGAAGAAAGACGAAGGAGTCTGGAAGAAGATTCCTTCCTAGCAACGATACGGTCGGTGGAAAATGAAAAAAATAATTTTGCATCTCGCTCTTTCTCGGCCCTACAAATGTTCATTTCAGTAAACGCGCATATGTTTCAGAACGATGCTGTTTTCATTTGTTTTCCCTCTTCGAAAATATGTAGGTAAGAATTTACTAGGATGCCAGGCATATATTTCGAGACCTTGTGGTTGCACCGTGTATACCGACCTTTTCCCTCAAAAAATCGTTTCTTCCCTGAATAAAACGTTCCCATCAAGAGTCCGGAGACCAACCTCGCCTGATTAGGGGCCTGAGACCAGTTTTTAATGAAGCTCTCTCTTGAAGCGTCTCAAATGTTCAGCCACAGCTGTGAAAAATCTCACGAGATATCTGCTTTTATGACTAGAATCTAGCATTATTTTTCTGTAAACTGTTGGCTTATGTCTCTCCCGACTTGTATAACTATTATTCAACAAAGGCATCCTCTAGTTCACTGGATTGATTATTTCTTGTTATGTAAGTAAGTAGTAAGTTGTTGAGGTTTGAGGACAACTACCCAATCCTTGACATTCCCCTCTTAGCTAAGTGACATCATACACGAGCGTCATCTACAGTTGAACTAGGGAGGTCTCTGTTGAGTGCTGCTGTCGCGGAAGAGGTTGTAACCTCCAGGTGTTGTGTGGTTCGGTTTCGGCCATATTCCCATATTGACTTTGGTGCTTGGCTATAAAAGTGTTTTATATCTTCTTTCGAGGTGATACGTATTTAACGAGAATACAAGTATATCAATTCTATCCTATCATCTTCCCCAGGTTCCTTTTAATTGAATTATTAGTAGTTAAACCAATATCGCGTTATGTATACATTGCTTAGGCGGTTATAAATTCACTTCCACTCAAAGGGAAGTCCTTGGGAAGCGTCCGATTATTTGCAGCGTAGGCTGGAGTTCAGTGAGAAGTGGTTTTATGAGTTCACCCGCTCAGTTGTACCCGGCAGCTTTCGTGAGTAGAGAATTTAGGCTTTGAATTCCGTAATAGTTTAAATCGTCGTAAGAAGGGACGTGACCGAGTAGAATGAACGATATCCGAGACGAGACGTCGGTTCGAAGTGAAGTACTAGAACACAGCAAATACTAAAATTGGGGTAAGATTGAGCGAACCTAGGGTGGCGTTTCGTGGAGTAGGAAAGACGCGACATAAATCCATGGTAGTCGAGGAAATCCCCAGTGGTTCCACGGGAACTGCTTACGTACGATGAATGTTAGTGGACTCGGTCACGTAGACGTAGATTCTAGCCAAAGATTACATGAACTCTAATCTATGATTCTAACTAGTGCAAGAGCTGTTCCACTAACAAATGAATGAAACGTCCCATAAAAATTAATATGAACGAAGGAAAATTAGTCGGGGGTAAGACGCTATGGGATAACGAAAGCTGGCCAAAACAAGAGAGTTTGAGTAAGATTAGTAGTTAATAGATTCTTGACTTGTGTAATCTAAGTGAAAGTAGAGTTGAAGGCATGTTTATGTTTCAATGCATGAAGCCCCCTACATTCGGTTGGCAAGCGCTGTGTCTGATTCGTTCGGATTTCAGGGAATAAAAATTGACAAGGCACGACGACGCAAAGACAGGACGCTGCTATGGGATCTCTGCAATATTTACTAACTAAATTTGTACCTTTTGAATTTGTGTTTGTTCTGGTTGTCTGTGCTTACAGGGAGAAGAGGAAAGTTAATGTCAGAAGGAATAGAACGCATCGAAAAATGTGCAAGGAATTCCCAAGCTATCCAAAATGAAATATATTTATTTATAAATATGCAATTTACTAATACGCTGCCAATGTCGAATGCAAAACTAATTGAATTGACTCCTGTAAAAACATGATCACTGTAAGTAGGTAGTAATTATACAAGTCAAGGGTCTCGTGAGAGAGGTATGATCTGGATGAGTCCCAAGGTAACCCCAAATAAAAGCGACGCGGTCTCCGAGGGATCATGTAATTTGTCCGACTCACCTGAAAAAGGTAGTCCAGCAAGCTTAGGGTTTAGGGTCGGAGTGCCCCCGTCCAAGTGGCCGTACCTGGGATAACGAAGGTACACTGGTACTCGTGCGTACCGTTGAAGTGCAGTCACCGGGGGTGGACAAAGTGGATACCTCAAATCAAATCGCTGTACTTACGGGGAAGAGGTATCAGACTGGTCTACTTTGAAAACTCGCGCAGAAACCAAATTGAAAAATGCCGGGGAAACGGTGGCTCACACGGTATCAATCCTGTCCGCAGTCCCTTCTTGCTGTAGTGGCATCTTTCATGAATTCACCGAAGGCGATAGGTTTTGTTCTCATGTTTTGGAAAAGGGAAGGATGTGTGAGTAAATATGATATTCCAGAGACGCGACGAGTCTTGATTGCAGATGGGGAACAGAGCTAACTAGCCGGTACTCACTGTAAGCAATGTAAGACCAATGGCGAATCTGGAGTCAGAATTCTAAAGTGTAAATACACAGAAATGAAATCGTTAGGAGCAAGTTGCACGTCTGGCTCAAGTCTGTCTGGCAATCACGCAATGATGTGAACTCACATCTAACTAGGGCAGCTTTGGGAACCATTATTAATTGCACGATTCTGAGAAAAATATACAGTTTGGCCACTGAGATACTTATGCTCTACTTAGTGCAAGGTAAATGGTCTCAATGCCTTCCTGGGGCAAGAGCATAGCCAGATGGATAAGGGACGGACGTAAAACGTAAAAATAAATGAATTCCCAAGTACCAAACTCATGAGAACGTGGAAAAATGGTTGATCAATCAACCCAAAAGTAAGAAACTAACCGAATTAAATCAACTTGAATCATGAATGAATAATATCACATTTCATGAATGTGGAGAGCATCCTCAGAGGAAATATTTGCACTATCACAAAAAGTCAAACAACTGCAGTTAAGAAAGCATGTTCTTAAAATAATTCTGAGGAAGATGAGGAACCAAAGGGGATGTAGGATAAGACATGTATGATGATCCTCAGAAGGATGCCAGTTAAGTCAATATAGTGTAAGAGTGGAACATTAATAAAGTGCTGTGTTCTAGGAAATGTGACTAATTTGTGTGGGTGAAGATAAACATGAATTAAACATAGAGGTTAATGCTCTGTGTAGTTTTGCAGGAAAGTCATGATGGATAGCAAGACGATTCAGGCGAGAGAAGCTAAATTCAGGCAAGACAAGCTAAGTTCAGGCAGAAGGTGATGAACAGGTTCACGCAGGAAGTGGTAAGGATGTGACCAGAATTTAGTGCGCTCATGGACAATACAGCCGAGGCGGCTGCCACTGGACGACTGGGTAAGTTCCTAGACTTACTTACTTCTCCTTAGAAGAATTCAGAGATTGATCTTGACAAGCAAACTGAAAAGTAACTCAAGAACCCAGAGAAGAAAACGTGGCTGCAATTATTCCATCTGTAGAAGACAGAAGAGTATATTCTTCGTCCTGGATGTCGGAAGTTCGATGAAACACAGGACTACTCCCTCTGGCGCGGCGTTCTTTGAAATGTAGTTGAGGTCAGCCGATTGTTGGCACTTGTTTGACCCAGACGTCAGAACAGTCACAACTACACCAGGGAAGAACTCAAGCAGATAAAGAATTATGTGACACTATATCTGCTTATTAACATTATAGAGACACACCAACGATGGTGAGGCAAGAAGATGGCCCAAGAGAGATGCTTCGAAATGGACCAAGCAATGGACCCGCTATTACTTGGACGCAAATTTAGCCTGAGATAAGAATATGTGAACATGAAATTTGACCCAAATTCCAAAACTGTGATGGATATCATCAAGTGCTTTGTTAAACTCGCCAAGAACAATCAATATTACCCAGGAGCTGCATTGGATGATCAAGAAGTAAGGAGGAACTTGGTTACACAATCTGAAATTGAATACTTGATCACAGCAATTGGTGAGGCCTGTCCTAAACTAAACTGGATGCTCTGAAGACAAAAGCCAAGAATGGCTGTTGGCACCCTCAAACAGATGGTGTTTTGAATTGTACTCTGCTATGGACAACAACAGGAGGAGAGTTATGGCTCTGGATCTGGAGGGGCATTGATTGGCTACACCTGCGGTCAAGATGAGAAGAAAAGGGGTCGCCATAGCAAGCCAACAGAATGTAAGACACCCATAGAACCATTTACAAATAACCATATGGCCAGTTTGTGCAGAGCTATTTGGATTAGCGGTCCTACGCCTTGACCACTAAGCCACCTCGTCCTTTGCCACTTCGTGAATGAGCTACAGACCAAAATGCAACTGATGAGGCCAGTACAGTCAAATGGCAACAGGCCCTGCTATTGCTGTGAGGAAGGATGGAAACAAAGCAACCCCAAGAAGGTAAGAAGAATGCAATCCACAAAACAGACAAGAGGAAATTTTATCATTATGCCATTATTCTTCAGCAAAGAAAACCGATACATGAAGGACTGGCAAGAGGAAGTCAAAAAACCCCTGCCCAAGATCACATGGTTGTGCTCAAAAGTTTGAGACTAAAAGCCAGAAGCAGTTGGAAAGTAAAAGGGCAGACCTGAGATAGGACTCTAAGCCAGAGTCAAGTCTCATGAATGATGAAGTTGAAGGTGAGTCTTCAGAAACTGACTCCTCTGTATGCAATGATAAATTATGGCACAAGGTACTGCTACAACACGAAGAAGAGGAGGAGGATTTGGACTACAAGGGATATGGTCCAGCATGTTGTACAGTTTGGAGTAACTCTACAGATCTGGAAATTGACGGAGTAGGGGACAGCGGTTTCTACTCTCAAACATGACAGTGAGATGCAACTAATTGGCAGAAGAATTACAACCATTCTGAAGGAAAGACAACATGAAGGAAAGTTTTAGTGGGTCTCCTTAAACCTGCCAGCACCACGTGAACTGAAACTGAAACTGCAAGTACTTTAGCAGGCAGACTCAAATTTGAGCTTGGTCGCTGTCACACAGGAGGACAGCATGACTTGCAGTCAGGGGTGCGGCAGTCCAAGCAGACTTCAAGTGACTCCACAAAGAGTTGTAGAGTCAGGAGGGAGAGAAACACCGTCAAAGCAACACGATGATACAGAAAGCCATTGGCAAGAGGAGAGTTTGACGCGACTTGAATTCTGGAATGAAGATGGCGCTCCTGAGATCCTAGTAACTTCAGAGAGAGAACAAAGGGATAGGAGGGAGTCCTTGAGAGAAAATAAAGGACTCAAGGCATTAATGAATGACCCATACCTCCAAATGATACCTGGAATTGGCAATGAAGTACCTGCCAGAATTGAAGAACATCCAATTCAAAAATGACACATTTGATTGCCCAGGGCAAAAGGAAAAAGACAGCCAAGTATTTAGAAAAGGAATAGATCGGAAATCCCATTTGCAAGTTTCTACTCAGATCTAATGTGACCCATTAAACCTCAAGCAACAGGATCACAAGCAAGATATATAGCGGCATTCACGGACGATGCGACAGGATATGCCTTTGCCTACAAACTTGTAGATAAAACAAGAGTTAAGATGGTACTAATGTAATGACTCGAAGATAGACGCAAGATAGCTGGCCCAAGCATGATGGTGGCAGAAATAAGGCCAGAGGCTTTGAGTACAAGATGACAGAAATGAACTCGCTGTTGCTCAGAGAACAGATCGCATTAACTGTGTGCAAACCTGCGACGCCTCTGCACAATGCCACTGCAGAACGACTGAACCTAAAGCTTAAGCAGAAGATATGGTAAACCTAACTTTATCAGGCATACCAATTAACTTCTGGGCTCATGCCATATGATTTGTGTTGAATGATCACAATCTTCTAACTCTACTTGTGGATTCAGAACGCCATACGGAATGGCAGTGGGTCGAGTGCCGGTTTCTGAAATACCTGAGAAAGTTCGGATGTAAAGCTTTTGTTCTGGACAACCTGGCAAAGCAGAAATTAAAGTTTGCTCCCAGAGCTCACCGAGTATATCGGTTAGATTGGGAAGAGACTGGCTATGTACTCTGACTGGAAAGCAAGAAGACTATAATTTGATCGAATTCGTCGAAGATAAAACCTATGAGGACTTCAACACAAGGGAGACGCACGTCCAAGTGAGGCAAGAAGTAATTCAAATATATAACATTAAGTAAGAAGGAAATAAACAACTGGAAAAAGAACAGGACGCAGAAACAGAGGAGCAAGAAGAACTACGAGATGAAATTCCAAAGAAAATTTGAGTCAAGGCAAGATAGAGGAGTACAACTTCTTCGAAGAAAGCAAAGGCAAAACATAACCTGCCTAAATAAAAAATTATACATTAAAAGAAAAAATTAAATAAATGAATAAAGGCAAAAGCAAACCCAGATATCAATAGCTACGTTGAAGCAAGACAATGGATGGAAGCCATTAACCAGGAATTCCAGGCGTTGGAACGATATGAGACTTCGAAAATAATCCCGCGATCCTAAGTTTCTTTAGGGATCAGGATTATGGAAAAATGCTGGATGCACAGAAGGACGTTGGAAGTTGATGGAACTACAAGTCTCCGAAGCAAGCTGATTGTAAGAGTATGAGCTGCCAGAAATATATACGCCATTAGGTGGACTACCTTAATGCTCATACTGCGCTACATGCTCATAGTCGCAACGTAATGTAATCTATAGTAGAACTGAAATAGTTTCCTGAATGGCTTGTTGGATGAACCGATACCTATGTATAGATGTGCTGGATGGTTTCTGCAAGTACCTGGAAAAACCCATCAATTGAAAGAAAAAAGAGTGTACGAAGTACATTGGGCTTTATATGGATTAAAGTTACCGCCCTGAAGATGTTACGAATGATTCCTGGAAGTAATCGAAAGACGACCTGAAACTATACGAATTTTAGCAATGCCTATTCGTATGGAGGAAAGAAGAGAAATTGGCAATCATGCTGCTGTAGATAGACAACATTCTCTCTGCAACCAACTTCAAAAGAAAACCGGGACAATTTTAAGTAGTAGAAATCGTAATTCTCAATTACGGACCTGGAGGAACCAAAGAAATTCCTAAGTCTGGAAATTAAATGCAATAGGAAAGAGAGGACGACGCGAGTGCACCAACATTCATGCTACAGCATTCATGTAGATACCATTTTGGAGAGATACAATCCAAATGGCAGATCTCGGGAAGAGATACCCATGATGAGAATGATGAGAAAGGGAAGAAGAAGGAAGTATGATGAGATGCCTTATAGCATTCAAAACAGACAAGCAATTATGTTGCTTATGTGCCTACAAGGAGGAAGCCAATTGGATATTGCTTAAGCTGTTTGCATTCTCAGCAGAAGACAAAGAAACTATACGGAAGAAGACCTGGAGAGCGGTACTACGAGTTATTCAAAACCTATGAGGAACCAGAGACGTTGGACTAATCTACAAGGGAAAAGGAGAATCTCAGGAATGCTACATGGACGCATTGCTCGGGCGTCGAAGATGGATACTCAACAACAGGACTAGTGATAGAATTATTTGGTGACCTAATAATGTGGAAGGCTCAGAAGCCAAACCACATAGCCCTCTTTTCAGCAGAAGCCATGAGCTGGCATGCTTCAGACCTATTAGCCAAAGTATATACTAAAATTAGGTACCTTTTGCACCAACTTAGAATGAGGATTCAAAGCCAGCCATAAGATTGGCTGAAACTGATTACTTCTAAGCATTGAAACTTTTGGTCAGTGTTCAATTTGTTCATCTGAGAAGAGTACCTTCAGGGCAACATCAAAATTCGATAGATCTTTAAACAAAATAAAAAGGCGGATGTTCTGATCAAACCATTGCCAGAACAGTTTAATTAAATTTTGAAATATAATGATGTAATGAAGTATATTGAATATTTGATATTGTGGTGAATTCTAAAATTTGTTCTGTGTTCTAGGTAATCTGATGTGGAGAGCCCTAGCCTGGTTAAAAATGCGTAAGACGAATAAGCAAGACGAACGTGGAATGAAGATGTGTAAGACAGAAAGTTCCTTGGAGGAAAATAATGCAAGAAGAAGTCACACAGATGCTGAATCTAAGTTATGTATATAGGCTTCATGGGTGGGCAACCATCAAGGTGGTAGCACATCAGGAGCAAGATTTTCTTGTCTAGAAAATGTTGTACATAAAACCAAGTTTATACACAGTGTGTGATATGCATCCTTTGTTTCTAGCACTTCACAGGTAACACTGGTGCAAGAGATCTAGTTCGACAGTTCCAGAGCCTACTGGACTACGGCAACAGCTGAGAATACGAGGATCTCCGCTGGAGCAGCAGGTCCACCAGACTCACAGACGACGCTGGACAGATGGCTGAGATCACGAGACTCGTCAAGGAAGCAGCTGAACCTCAGGCAACGTCGCGACAACTGGAACTACATGGATCATCACAGTAACGGCAGGGTCAACCAGACTGAAATTAAAACCTGGCAATTTGAAGAACTATGAGACGCCAGGGCCAACCAGACTGAAATTAAAACCTGGCAGTTTGAAGAACTAAGAGACTGTAGCAGTGATCAGCAAATCAGAATTTGTGGCAGCAGCTGAATTTTGTACCTACTGCAAGTAACATTGAAGTGCCTTGCCTTATAGACTGAGGAATCAAGCATTGTGCAGTTGGGAGGGAGTGTTGAGGTTTGAGGACAACTACCCAATCCTTGACATTCCCCTCTTAGCTAAGTGACATCATACACGAGCGTCATCTACAGTTGAACTAGGGAGGTCTCTGTTGAGTGCTGCTGTCGCGGAAGAGGTTGTAACCTCCAGGTGTTGTGTGGTTCGGTTTCGGCCATATTCCCATATTGACTTTGGTGCTTGGCTATAAAAGTGTTTTATATCTTCTTTCGAGGTGATACGTATTTAACGAGAATACAAGTATATCAATTCTATCCTATCATCTTCCCCAGGTTCCTTTTAATTGAATTATTAGTAGTTAAACCAATATCGCGTTATAAGTAAATATATTTATTTGTAAAAATCTTTGATTATTACAAAATTGGCTCCAGAGCTCGGGCCGTTGATAATAAAATCATAAGTTAAAATCAAGCAAAGATGAAAAATAAAAGGTATGACGACAATGCAGAGGAGATTTATATAAATTGGGACATAAGAATAATTTCATTCCAATGATAGAGTTAGCCTTAACGGATCTCTCACTAGTTGTAGTACAGTGACTTTGATTGGGATCGGATCTATTCATTCAAGCAGAATGCTCTAAGCATAAGGCTCCTATAACAAAAATTGAAGATATCAACTGCTTTCTTCTTGTCACCTAGGGTATCCAGTAGGCTGCTTATGTTGGTATTAGGCTGTATCAAGTGTGAGGACAAGTAGAAACCCCGGTAGGCCGCTAGAGTAGGACAATCAAAGAAGAAGTGTGTCAGAGTTTCATTCTCCAGGCGGTTACAGATCTGGCAGAGTTGTGATGCGTCGAGCTTGTAGATGTGCCCACGGATGCGGATTGTCACAAGCTTTTTGTAGGCCAGCCTCAACTGGCATAGGACTCTTTCGATGTGGATGTTGGCGTGTGATCCCATGTAGGCTTGCCTGGCCGTAAAATCTACCACCTGTCGGAAGTACTCGTTGTACCTTGCGTCGTAGACAAGCTGAATGTCGCGGGACGCGAAGTAGTTTCGTACACATTCCACGTAGTTCGGTATTTCTTTGTGCACCTCCTCTGGACCAATCTCCATGCAGCCTGCTGCCCCTGTTTGGGTGAGTACCTCAAGCAACCTTGAGTACCAGTTTATGCGTGGGTCATTCCTGGGGTGAGTGTGCAGCTCAGTTAGGGCAGTTAGACAAACCTTGGGCAGTCTTTCGTCTGGCATTTTAGAAATCTTTCCCCAATAGTTTATTGCCCTCTCGTAGGCCGCCACTTGAAGTGCGGAGAACCCAGTCTCCACGCGCAAGAAGTGATTGGGGGTACTTCTTGGAAGAGACAGAACACTTTTTAAGAACTGCCCCTGCACCTGCTCAATGCTGTCTCCCGTCCAAAGGCCCCACACCTCGCCCGCATAGAGGAGCACAGATCGGACCATGGAGTTGAACAGGGCAGTCCTCGAGTCCCACGAGACCACCCTCGTCTTCACAAGCAGCTCCCTCAGACAACCTGATGCTGACTTGGCTTTTGAGATCCTGGCGTCAATATTTTTCTTGAAATTTCCAGTGGAGGAGAAAGTAACGCCCAGGTACTCGAATTGAGGCACAAAGTCGAGACTTCTACCTTCACAAGCAACCCTTCTCCATTTTGCTGTTTTTCGTGTTCCATTGATCACTAAGACCTTCGACTTCGAGGAATTCAGTTTCAGACCGTTTAGTGAGCAGTACTCCAAGAACACATTCAATTTTGTTTGCGCATCAGGGATTGAGTCTGCAAGGATGGCAACATCATCAGCAAAGCTCAAGGACAGGATTTCTCTTCCTCCGATCTTCAGCCCCGTGCACCCAGCCTTTTTCAAAAATTCCTCGAGGTCATAAAGGAATAGAATGAATAGTAGAGCACTTGCCGGATCTCCCTGGAGCACCCCCTCAGTGATGTCCTGCACAATGGAACCCTCCTCTTCCTCTCCAAGTCTAAACTGTGCGTTGTCATAGAGCGCTTTCAAGACACGAATCATTCCTGAGTCGACTCCCATACGGTCCAGCTTGGCCCATAAGAGGTGATGTTTCACAGAGTCAAAGGCTCGTGAAAGGTCGACCATAATCGCGACCACAGGCTGATTTTTCTTTATCCTATATACTGTGGCTATCGCGTGAAGAGTGAAGACCTGGTGGTGAAGACCTGGATTTCTTGTTATGTTCATGGTTAGTTATGATAGATAATGAAATGCACTGTTGGCCGTTAGGAGAGAGGTTCCTGGAAAAGCTAGGGTACGAAGGAGGGAGCGCTGGGCCCTCTCCGGTGTTCAGTTGAGTAGGTATTGGGAACAAGCTCGTTGAGTTTGGACACAGCTGCCTATTGCGATTGTGACACAAGTATTTCTACGGAATAAAACCACCTTTGGAAATTCGGATACAGTCCATTACCCCCGATGCGCCCTGGTCACATCATGCACCTTGTTCTTGCTACTCCATTATGTTTAGACTGAAAATAAATAAATAAACTAGAAAGAGTTTGAATATTTTTGTAACACTTATCAATCGCTCAGGGGTCACACTTTTTTTAATCTTTACGAAAAACATTAGGCTTCAAAAAAAATGATTTCATCCCGCCAGCAACGATTTAATGGGGTAGTAGGATATTTTTGATGACACCCCATGTTGGCAGTATGTACTTGATCTTTTTTTCCTATTCGACGAGGGTAGAGAAAAGCATTGGGAGTTTTATAACTCCGTGACAAGAACGTGTACCGTGGCTTGTTCAATAAAAATCTGGTTTTTGCCAGTGTAGTAGAAAGCAGGTTAGTGTAAACACAATTTGCTCCGAGTGAACATGCACCCTGGCAACAACGGGCATAAAATATTAAAGAGCTCCCGCTCGAATCACGAATAATATACTAACAGTATCTCTTCAAAACACGTACCTCCACTTCGGCCAAACGTTTACTTACTTTAGTGAGTACCTATAGGAACATTTTAGTAAATAAGATATAAAAACGCAATGAGTGTTGCAGCTAAACGGATTTGGTATTTAGGTTATTTGCGAATAAGCTTTCTTGTAAGATGTGTCTCTTGGTTGATGTACAAACTGCTCCAGTTTTAGGAAGATCGTATTCATATTGTGGCTTCTAATTTCATTGACCATGTAGATATTTCGCTAAATATTCAAATGAAGTGTTCATTAAAATGATCATGTCTTGAATGTCTACAAACACTTACGTGCAAGTACTTCAACACAACGGGTTTTGAAAGGTAAGCAGCCCACCACTTGGTGCCCCAAGCAGTTGGATGGCGACCATTTCTACAAGGCACATGATTCACCTTTGCCCAGCTCTGTGTGGTTAGTGTACCTGGAAGGTCTTTGGCAACTTTGAAGGCATTGTGGCTAGACTGGTATTCTTGGAAAAACGTTGCAAATCCTTTCACAGGGGTCGGTTGTTCCTCAGACCAGGAGCATGGTGACTTATCCCTATCGATTCAGCGTCAAAAAATTCAGTGGCAAATGATACCCCATACACCTAGATCACCAAAAATCTCGAAAATCAATTTTTCGAAAAATACATTTAACCCCTACCGCCCACTCCCAAGTTTGGGGCTGAAAAGTTTCGAGGACCAACTAAAGCCAAAAACGGGTCCCTGACCAAAATGACTTATTTTAAAAATAATTTCTACTAGCAAAAATGGCGTGGACGGAGAGGTTGTCTACCCGTATGAAAACAGGTTGATTATTCAAGGATCAACCAACCAAAAGACGGAATAAGAAGGAGTGGTGGTGTTAATAAAGAGGATGTCAAATGAAAAGGTCTCTTTCCCTGAATGATGAACTGGATGCCAGCCGTCTGGGGCTCCATTCTGAGATAAATATTGTGATAACTTACATAATTGCCCACACACTCCTTCAAGGATTCTTGTCCATTCACACAACACTACTTGTATCTTTTGTTCAAACTCTGAGGTCAGTGAAAAGACCAATTCCAAACGCTCTCCCCCTACCTTTGAAGACAATTGCAATTCTTTCCGCGAAATCCAAGAAAAGGTCAAGGCTATAGGGAGGAATACACAAGTCGGGTTTTTATAGAAAGGAGGACAACTAAATGCGTGCACACGTCGAGGCAGCACAGAACGTGCTGTAAATGATTTGATACGTGGTTTTCCTCTTCGATTTAAAACCTTTTGTGATAGTGTCACGATCAAGAGCAAAATATTCTTCGCTATGGAGCAATTTATTCAGTAGGAGCTAATAAAATATTCTTCACTTAATGGCCCATGAATCAGTAATATTATTGGAGCCTTCACTTCCTACTCCATATAATTTTTAACAGTTCGGACTGAACAATACCCATTCTTACAGATAAGCAGACTAAATTGACCTTCGTTTCATGGATTTTCGTGGGAAGGACAATGGTTTGTAGTTGTTTTAGTTGGTGTCGTTGTTAGTTTGTTGTATTGCTTACTACAGTTTTTTTCAAATTTTCGTTAATTTTTATCATTGTGTCTTTTTTAAGCCAAACTGAAAAAAGGACGATAAAACAAATCCGTCTAATAAATATTCATGAATCCTACCTCTCCTTTTAGTTCGGAAGGTTCTCGTCATCTTCCATTGTCATAGATTATCGTCTGTAGTGAAAACCCCTAAATGTTTAACATTTAACTTTTTCTTTAGATTTGCGTAGTGATCAAAGCGAACCTTTCTCGTTTGAGGGATAAGACGACCGTTGATATTGATACACTCCTGGAAGGGTAGGTTTATTAATTAGGCATGCAAAATTAATGAAAATCGTCAAGAGCTCCTCCAATGGGATGATGCCGAGGAATATGTATATTATGCTTAAGTAAGCAGCTCTGTTGTCGTGACTAGGAATAATAATTATTTTCCTGGGGCTGAAATAGTATTATTATACTTTGTGTTTATCGTCGTGTCAGGTTCAGGAAATAATTTCATAAAATGATAGCTTGCTTCGTTAGGCATCATCCTAAGCATGTGCACTTATCCTGCACTGTGACGCCACATTCTAGATGCATAAAACCAATTGAATGGAGTGGATGTTTTCGCGCAAGTTCCGGTGACACACCTTTCTTTATTTACTTTACTTACTCTTTTTTATAATAGCAACCCATGCGAATCCTCTCCTTTTAGATTCTCGTAAGACCCTCTATTCGTGCAGGGACGTCCTCCATACGGATTTGCTAATTTCCGGAGCTGTGAAATATGGAAAACCTCACTGACCCGAGTACGAGGCTATTCCTGATTGTGATATTGATGTTGATGATTGCGCTCCTTTTAGGAAATTTGCTGAAGTTCCTCACTTCTACCATTTCCAGATGTCAACATTTACTTTTTACGTTCCGCTTCAGCTCCATTTGGCGCAGAATTGGTCGCATTCTCATTTTACCAGACACACAATACATTGTCATATCCCTATCTATTGATTAATTCGTTTCGTCCGTATTTTCAGGTTGGTGGAAGCAACGCGCAATGTAAGTACATCATTCATTTCATCGTCCTGCCATTTTGTGATATCAGTGTATTGCACTCTTGTCGTATAGCTATCGCTTGAGCCGTCTTTCACCAAATTAGGTTCAACAGCACCATTGGATTCAGCGGCTTCCCATCATAATCGATTTAATGTTCCAATGTTGAAGGGAGGAGTACATGGACGCGTCTACGACTGCCGTCCAGCAATCAAGGTAGGCATGTATGGGGCTCAACAGTGAGTGTTATGTTATGGTGGTTTGCAATGATCTTGTATTCGGTTTTGGCATTGAAAACCATGCACATGGGATGCAATATTCGAGTGGATTGTTTCGTTTTCAACCGTATGGTTCCGTGACGGCTGGATGCGGAATATACGGGTGATATAAATTGACTTGCACGCCGGCAAACGTGCGAGACTCATGCACTGTGGCCCATAGTGTAACGGGGCGGCAGATTCCAAGGGCCCCGTCAAGAAACTTCGGCGGCGGGGTACGGATCGGGCCCTCTCCCCTCCAAGCGCCTGACCCAGCTGGGCGAAAGGCGTGACCTCATCGGATTGGTTGGGCAATGGGCGGCGCGAGACACCCAGGGAGGAGTAGGAGGGGAAGGCGACTTGACGAGCGGACTGGGAAAGGAACATCAGTCAGTCGTGTACGAACTCAAGTGAAGGAAAGTTGGGATCTCCGAAACGAGGTTGGCCCCCCCTGCTCGCCATAATCTCGAGAGGACGAGGCGAGGCAGGGGCGGGGCGGAACAACCTGTTTCGGGGCGGAACAACCCCAGCGAAACAACCTGTTTCGGGGCGGAACATCGAAGCGGAACAACCGACGCGAAGCAAATCAACCCCTTGTGAAGCCGGTGTTGTGAAAGTGACCTGAGGGAACAAGTGTATCGTGGTTCCTTCAGGGTGAGAACTCGGGAATTGGGAGATCAGCCAATTCCTCTCCCGTAACAGTGGGCCCTTATACGAACTGAAAAATCCCCCGTCGGACCCGAGTGTTGATCCGTTCGCGCCCGATTCGACGGCCAATAGTCCAGGTTTCCCACGCACCGCCAGTCGTCGGACCTCCGTCGGAAAGAGTCTCGCCTCCTCCGGCCTGGACGGCGTTCCCCTGACCGAAGCCGAGCAGCGAAGAGGCAACGCGCAATGTAAGTACATCATTCATTTCATCGTCCTGCCATTTTGTGATATCAGTGTATTGCACTCTTGTCGTATAGCTTCGCTTGAGCGTCTTTCACCAAATTAGGTTCAACAGCACCATTGGATTCACGGCTTCCCATCATAATCGATTTAATGTTCCAATGTTGAAGGGAGGAGTACTGGACGCGTCTACGACTGCCGTCCAGCAATCAAGGTAGGCATGTATGGGCTCAACAGTGAGTGTTTTGTATGGTGGTTGCAATGATCTTGTATTCGGTTTTGGCATTGAAAACCATGCACATGGGATGGC
>CM033998.1:46941449-47304947 GCA_019603395.1 Cyrtorhinus lividipennis
GACATCACCCTGTTGTCTCCATCCGAAGGAGTTGGTACCGTAGTGGCGAAATAACTCTGTCTCGTACCCTCGCAACGCGAAAGTCGAATCTTTAAATCTGGCCCAAGCCCTGACGTTTATTCACCAGAAAGCTGATCATAGAGTTGTACATTGTACCGTATTATTTAGTATTTTGTCTGTCGTAGGAAAAGTAAAAGGAATTAGGGGAGGACATTAACAAATCACTTTCATTTTGCCGTTATTCAAATCAAACATTCCTGAGCCTTCAGCTACCTCGTAAATTCATTTGGCCCTCAGCCCTTCACTTCTGCCTACTCAATAATTAGATTACGTAATAGTCAATATCCTTCTCGGCCGAGACATTCCGTATTTTATATTTCTGTCAATTGCGTTTATTATAAGCCAATATTGAACCCTTGTCTTTTCATCACAAAACCCCATTCCTCAGAGCTTGGTAAATTCAGGTGTACTTGGCGTCTTGACCGACCATTGCCGACATTCCGGACGGTAAGTGAAAGTCTTTAGTCTCCCACTAATTATTCGCCTAGGTCTATTTTGGATCCCTAGCCCGTTACGTGAAAACGACGGGTTCCATCTTTTGGTGCACGGTGGGATTTTTAGAAATCTCGATTTCTGTCGTATCCACAACAAGTGATCTTGACCAGGTGAATATTGGTGAGAAAAAGCTCTGAAGGAATTGGGTCGCGTTCCATAATCTTGAAATTCAAACTGTGCTAGTTGTAGATTCCGAAATTTAAATGTAAGAAACAACAATCGGCCCGAGTGTGAGGAAGCGAGTGAGGAGCCAATTGACTTCAAAATCCGTGTCTAGGATTTTTTCTTTCCAAAATCGAAATTTAGATACTGGCTCATTTATTTAGTAGCATCACTCTCACTGTAGCCCTCTGTTCCGGGACTGTTCCGGGACTTGTTCCGGGGCCTTTGTTCAGACTGTTCCGGGACTTGTTCCGAGGCCTTCTGTTCCGAGACTGTTCCGAGACTTGTCCCGAGGCCTTCTGTTCCGGGCTGTTCCGGGCCCTCTGTTCCGGGACTGTTCCGAAACTTGTCCCGAGGCCTCTGTTCCGAGACTGTTCCGGGGCCTCGTTTTTCCGGGACTGTTCCAGACTTGTCCCGGGGCCTTCTGTTCCGAGACTGTTCCGGGGCCCTCTGTTCCGACTGTTCCGAGACTTGTCCCGAGGCCTTCTGTTCCGAGACTGTTCCGGGGCCCTCTGTTCCGGACTGTTCCGAAACTTGTCCCGAGGCCTTCTGTTCCGAGACGTTTCCGGGGCCCCCTGTTCCGGGACTGTTCCAAACTTGTCCCGAGGCCTTCTGTTCCGAGACTGTTCGGGCCCTCTGTTCCGGGACGTTCCGGGGTCCTCTGTTCCGGACTGTTCCGAGACTTGTCCCGAGGCCCTCTGTTCCGGGACTGTTCCGGGAGCCTTCACTCCAATTGACATCCCGATTCCAGACCCGTCATACTCTTACCAACTGGGAAGTCCTTTCTCGATTCGTGGGGAAATTATCGGTCCTTGGTGCGCAAGAAAGTGATCTATCGGTTCTATAATTTTTTTCTTTATTTATTATTTTTTTTATTAACAAGTGAATTCCGACCATGCACCAAAACAGCAGCCCATCAGACGAGGGCGAAGCCATGATGAACCCCGATCTAGATAAAATGCACAACACAAGTACTTACCTTGTTTTACTAAATACGTACCTCATGAGTCGTGACAGGACTCCCTGGGTCCCCCCCCCCCCCTTTTTTTTCTTTTTCCCTTTGTATGTTAGCAAAATCTGGTTCGTTGTTCAGTTTCTGGCTTTGTGAAAGAGGTTGTCTGCATGACAAATGAGCCGTCGTTGATGGAAAATGTGTGAGTTTGAGTGTGAGAGGAGACTAAAGAAAGGGCCGGTTTGTATGTTTCACATCATAGTAGGGAACAGAAGATAAGACCAGCGGAAGACACATCTCGCCCATCGCACCACCTGGGAACACCAGCGCCATCATGCTCTCGACGGGTGGGGACGTCCTGTGCCCGTCTGCCACCAACAACGACACCCGCCGACAACGTACCGCTGCGAAGAAAATGCCGGAACCTGCGGCCCAGGGACCCTGCCTACCCGAACCCTGCTCCCGCGCCAAACACAGAAGGACCACCACCAACCTGTACCGCTTGGAAGCGATGGCGGTACGAACAACATGGATAGCGGCCAAACAACCAGACGCAATGCCCATCGCACCAGTCACCCCCACCGGAAGGAAAATTGCCGAGGTAGACCTCGGCCTCCAAAGATCGGAGGAGTGTAACGGGCGGCAGATTCCAAGGGCCCGTCAAGAAACTTCGGCGGCGGGGTACGGATCGGGCCCTCTCCCCTCCAAGCGCCTGACCCAGCTGGGCGAAAGGCGTGACCTCATCGGATTGGTTGGGCAATGGGCGGCGCGAGACACCCAGGGAGGAGTAGGAGGGGAAGGCGACTTGACGAGCGGCTGGGAAGGAACATCAGTCAGTCTGTACGAACAAGTGAGGAAAGTTGGGATCTCCGAACGAGGTTCCCCCCCTGCTCGCCATAATCTCGAGAGGACGAGGCGAGGCAGGGGCGGGGCGGAACAACCTGTTTCGGGGGCGGAACAACCCCAGCGAAACAACCTTTTTCGGGGCGGAACATCGAAGCGGAACAACCGACGCGAAGCAATCAACCCCTTGTGAAGCCGTGTTGTGAAAGTGACCTGAGGGAACAAGTGTATCGTGGTTCCTTCAGGGTGAGAACTCGGGAATTGGGAGATCAGCCAATTCCTCTCCCGTAACAGTGGGCCCTTATACGAACTGAAAAATCCCCCTTCGGACCCGAGTGTTGATCCGTTCGCGCCCGATTCGACGGCCAATAGTCCAGGTTTCCCACGCACCGCCAGTCGTCGGACCTCCGTCGAAAGAGTCTCGCCTCCTCCGGCCTGGACGGCGTTCCCCTGACCGAAGCCGAGCAGCGAAGAGGACATCACCCTGTTGTCTCCATCAAGGAGTTGGTACACGTAAGTGGCAAATAACTCTGTCTCGTACCCTCGCAACGCGAAAGTCGAATCTTTAAATCTGGCCCAAGCCCTGACGTTTAGTCACCAGAAAGCTGATCATAGAGTTGTACATTGTAACCGTTTATTTAGTATTTTGTCTGTCTAGGAAAAGTAAAAGGAATTAGGGGAGGCATTAACAATCACTTTCATTTTGCCTTTATCAAATCAAACATTCCGAGCCTTCAGCTACCTCGTAAATTCATTTGGCCCTCGCCCTTCACTTCTGCTACTCAATAATTAGATTACGTAATAGTCAATATCCTTCTCGGCCGGACATTCCGTATTTTATATTTCTGTCAATTGCGTTTATTATAAGCCAATATTGAACCCTTGTCTTTTCAATCACGAAACCCCATTCCTCAGAGCTTGGTAAATTCAGGTGTACTTGGCGTCTATGACCGACCATTGCCGACATTCCGGACGGTAAGTGAAAGTCTTTAGTCTCCCACTAATTATTCGCCTAGTCTATTTGGATCCCTAGCCCGTTACGTGAAAACGACGGGTTACAATACAACCTGAATTAATCGTCCACCTCCAGGCGGACGAATTCCATGTGCGTTCCCCATCGAAATTAGCTACCTTCAATTTCTTTTTCTAACGGTCCTGAAAATAACACAGCGCATTCCGGATGAGCTTGTGAATGTTAGTATGCTCCACCGAGCTCTCCCTACCTTTCATTCTTATCAACAGTCGCTCGATTAATGGAACAGCTATGCAGATTAGTGACCGACGAGGCAACGAAAACGTACCATATTCATATAACCTGCATCATTATCATCCACAGGGGTTTTATATTTAACCGGTAAGAACATATTTAACGTGAAAACATAGTGTATGCATAATAATTGTGTGTTCAAATAACATTGATCCCGTGGATATGCATGCCTGTATCTCCAAACAGGCATTATGTGAACAAGCCGCCTAGATGTGGGAACTGTTAGAGTGACTGCTATATTTGACTTTCAAGGGCATTCACTGAATTTTCCATGTTGTCGTCGAATAATCACGGTTGTACCTTCGTAGGTATCAACAACTTTTTAAGATCTAAAACAATACAGTTTAATTGTGAGGTACTCATTCTCATCTATAACGTGGTAATCGCTTGACACACCTTCAAACGGCATCGCGTTACAGTGTTCACCCAATCCACTCGTTAAAAAAATGTAAGATAGATTTTATTCGGGGAAGATATTCATATCCAGCACCCAGCAGGTAGGTTGGGGATTTGCGGTAAATGTTTGGGTCGGTGTGTTGATGTTCTAAACCTTCCAAAGATATCTCGCTTCGGATTGTGCCGAGATCTGCTCCTCTGTTCTGTGCAACTGTCACGTATTCAGACTCCTCGATAGTATTGGCGGCGTCACAAGTTTAATCGATTGATGAATTAGTGAGGCTTTTTGAGTGGTATCAGGCATGAGGTATGCATGGTTTGTAATTAAATATTGGGTGAGGATAATCTATCATATATCCAGTATCTAAAACTGTGACACGAGAATTTTATATGTTAGCTATATTGCCACTCACCAGTAATCATGGCAACGGGTCGGGCGTCACCTCTTTCAACCTTGTGTCGTTGCTAGGTGTAGAAATTTCTGGTTACCCGTGATCGATTTTACGTTCGAAATGGGTTGGTCGGAGGCTGAGGCGGAGGAGGGTGTCTCTTCCTCAACTCGTCATCGCTTTTTACATCGCTCTAACAGTTTGAAACTAATAAAACCTTAGTTGTAGTTAAATCCACGCATTCCCTCTCGATCCACGTAAATCCACAAAAATCAATAAGTAGGAATTTTATATATCTTGCAATCATTTATAAATAGAAAACAAAGAGTACTTGAATACGTATTTATTTCTACACATGCCAAGTCTGTTGATATTTCATTCCAGCTAGTATTAAATCGATTTTTAATATTACTATGAGATACCCAATACCTCATCCATTGCTTTGATAACGGTGACTATCGAAAGCGCAAATTCCATCCTAATGAGGGATCATCTGAGTTTGCGCTTTTGATGCCATCAGAAGCGCAAAGTCTCGCTGGATGGGAACTCCGGCAACGCCGGGTAATGTTGAGCTCTGTTCTGTTGACATAGAAATGTTATTGAGTCGCATCTCCGCACAGACTTCGAGGACTTGAACAATGTCAACAAAGTATGTACAAACACGAAGAAAGGTGACTCCGGCTTCTGTAAAAACAATTTCTGAACTCATGGAGCAGCCACAAATCACCCTAAACAACCAGTCGTGGGGAAATTTTCGCCTTTGGCTTCTGTACCAGGAAATCGTGATGTTCGCTTCCCAAAAAGGTCTCAAGTTTCTTGCTGACCAGGGACCAACGATTTTGGCTGATGGCACTTTTTATGCTTCACCCCTTCTTTTCACGCAGCTTTACACTTTCATGTTTACGCCAACAAAGCGTACATACCGTAGTATATTTCCTGCTACCACAAAAAAAACGTCATCAACCTATGAAACCATGTGTGCACCCTCCGTTCTGTCATCAGAGAAAGTCAGCGTAGAGTTCACCCCTTCACTGCAATTCTGGACTTCGAATCTAGTGCACATGTAGGCATAAGAAGAGTTTTTCCACAAATTACCGTCAGAGGCTGCACTTTCCATCTGGCGCGACGTTGCCACTTGGTGCATTTTTGCGCAATGGACATTTACCACAGATTTGCGCTTTTGACGTGTCCGATCCGGGCTTGCGCTTTTGATTGGTATACTTTTGCGCTTATGAGATACAGCCTTTGATAATCAACCTGAAGTAGTATGGTGTATTGGGAGAAATTATACGATGTTTCAATAGGCGCCCCAGTGTGGTTTAATATACATATTGCAAACAATATTTAGACTACGCCTACCGTCATGTTGCGTTTTAATCAGATGAGTGATTGTGGTTTCCAATGCTTTTCGTATGAGAATAGAATATTCGAGTGGATTGTTTCGTTTTCAACCGTATGGTTCCGTGACGGCTGGATGCGGAATATACGGGTGATATAAATTGACTTGCACGCCGGCAAACGTGCGAGACTCATGCACTGTGGCCCATAGTGTAACGGGGCGGCAGATTCCAAGGGCCCCGTCAAGAAACTTCGGCGGCGGGGTACGGATCGGGCCCTCTCCCCTCCAAGCGCCTGACCCAGCTGGGCGAAAGGCGTGACCTCATCGGATTGGTTGGGCAATGGGCGGCGCGAGACACCCAGGGAGGAGTAGGAGGGGAAGGCGACTTGACGAGCGGACTGGGGAAAGGAACATCAGTCAGTCGTGTACGAACTCAAGTGAAGGAAAGTTGGGATCTCCGAAACGAGGTTGGCCCCCCCTGCTCGCCATAATCTCGAGAGGACGAGGCGAGGCAGGGGCGGGGCGGAACAACCTGTTTCGGGGCGGAACAACCCCAGCGAAACAACCTGTTTCGGGGCGGAACATCGAAGCGGAACAACCGACGCGAAGCAAATCAACCCCTTGTGAAGCCGGTGTTGTGAAAGTGACCTGAGGGAACAAGTGTATCGTGGTTCCTTCAGGGTGAGAACTCGGGAATTGGGAGATCAGCCAATTCCTCTCCCGTAACAGTGGGCCCTTATACGAACTGAAAAATCCCCCGTCGGACCCGAGTGTTGATCCGTTCGCGCCCGATTCGACGGCCAATAGTCCAGGTTTCCCACGCACCGCCAGTCGTCGGACCTCCGTCGGAAAGAGTCTCGCCTCCTCCGGCCTGGACGGCGTTCCCCTGACCGAAGCCGAGCAGCGAAGAGGACATCACCCTGTTGTCTCCATCCGAAGGAGTTGGTACACGTAAGTGGCGAAATAACTCTGTCTCGTACCCTCGCAACGCGAAAGTCGAATCTTTAAATCTGGCCCAAGCCCTGACGTTTAGTCACCAGAAAGCTGATCATAGAGTTGTACATTGTAACCGTATTATTTAGTATTTTGTCTGTCGTAGGAAAAGTAAAAGGAATTAGGGGAGGACATTAACAAATCACTTTCATTTTGCCGTTATTCAAATCAAACATTCCTGAGCCTTCAGCTACCTCGTAAATTCATTTGGCCCTCAGCCCTTCACTTCTGCCTACTCAATAATTAGATTACGTAATAGTCAATATCCTTCTCGGCCGAGACATTCCGTATTTTATATTTCTGTCAATTGCGTTTATTATAAGCCAATATTGAACCCTTGTCTTTTCAATCACGAAACCCCATTCCTCAGAGCTTGGTAAATTCAGGTGTACTTGGCGTCTATGACCGACCATTGCCGACATTCCGGACGGTAAGTGAAAGTCTTTAGTCTCCCACTAATTATTCGCCTAGGTCTATTTTTGGATCCCTAGCCCGTTACGTGAAAACGACGGGTTACATCTTTTGGTGGCAGCGGTGGGATTTTTCAGAAATCTCGATTTCTGTCGTATCCACAACAAGTGATCTTGACCAGGTGAATATTGGTGAGAAAAAGCTCTGAAGGAATTGGGTCGCGTTCCATAATCTTGAAATTCAAACTGTGCTAGTTGTAGATTCCGAAATTTAAAATTGTAAGAAACAAACAAATCGGCCCGAGTGTGAGGAAGCGAGTGAGGAGCCAATTGACTTCAAATCCGTGTCTAGGATTTTTTCTTTCCAAAAATCGAAATTTAGATACTGGCTCATTTATTTAGTAGCATCACTCTCACTGTAGCCCTCTGTTCCGGGACTGTTCCGGGACTTGTTCCGGGGCCTTCTGTTCCGAGACTGTTCCGGGACTTGTTCCGAGGCCTTCTGTTCCGAGACTGTTCCGAGACTTGTCCCGAGGCCTTCTGTTCCGGGACTGTTCCGGGGCCCTCTGTTCCGGGACTGTTCCGAAACTTGTCCCGAGGCCTTCTGTTCCGAGACTGTTCCGGGGCCCTCTGTTCCGGGACTGTTCCGAGACTTGTCCCGGGGCCTTCTGTTCCGAGACTGTTCCGGGGCCCTCTGTTCCGGGACTGTTCCGAGACTTGTCCCGAGGCCTTCTGTTCCGAGACTGTTCCGGGGCCCTCTGTTCCGGGACTGTTCCGAAACTTGTCCCGAGGCCTTCTGTTCCGAGACTGTTCCGGGGCCCTCTGTTCCGGGACTGTTCCGAAACTTGTCCCGAGGCCTTCTGTTCCGAGACTGTTCCGGGGCCCTCTGTTCCGGGACTGTTCCGGGGTCCTCTGTTCCGGGACTGTTCCGAGACTTGTCCCGAGGCCCTCTGTTCCGGGACTGTTCCGGGAGCCTTCAGCTCCAATTGACATCCCGATTCCAGACCCGTCATAGCTCTTACCAACTGGGAAGTCCTTTCTCGATTCGTGGGGAAATTATCGGTCCTTGGTGCGCAAGAAAGTGATCTATCGGTTCTATAATTTTTTTCTTTATTTATTATTTTTTTTATTTAACAAGTGAATTCGCGACCATGCACCAAAACAGCAGCCCATCAGACGAGGGCGAAGCCATGATGAACCCCGATCTGGAAATAAAATGCACAACACAAGTACTTACCTTGTTTTACTAATGACCGTACCTCATGAGTCGTGACAGGACTCCCTGGGTCCCCCCCCCCCCCTTTTTTTTTCTTTTTCCCTTTGTAATGGTAGCAAAATCTGGGGTTCGTTGTTCAGTTTCTGGCTTTGTGAAAGAGGTTGTCTGCATGACAAATGAGCCGTCGATTGATGGAAAATGTGTGAGTTTGAGTGTGAGAGGAGACTAAAGAAAGGGCCGGTTTGTATGTTTCACATCATAGTAGGGAAGCAGAAGATAAGACCAGCGGAAGACACATCTCGCCCATCGCACCACCTGGGAACACCAGCGCCATCATGCTCTCGACGGGTGGGGACGTCCTGTGCCCGTCTGCACCAAGCAACGACACCCGCCGACAACGTACCGCTGCGAGAGAAAATGCCGGAACCTGCGGCCCAGGGACCCTGCCTACCCGAAGCCCTGCTCCCGCGCCAAACACGAGAAGGACCACCACCAACCTGTACCGCTTGGAAGCGATGGCGGTACGAACAAGCATGGATAGCGGCCAAACAACCAGACGCAATGCCCATCGCACCAGTCACCCCCACCGGAAGGAAAATTGCCGAGGTAGACCTCGGCCTCCAAAGATCGGAGGAGTGTAACGGGGCGGCAGATTCCAAGGGCCCCGTCAAGAAACTTCGGCGGCGGGGTACGGATCGGGCCCTCTCCCCTCCAAGCGCCTGACCCAGCTGGGCGAAAGGCGTGACCTCATCGGATTGGTTGGGCAATGGGCGGCGCGAGACACCCAGGGAGGAGTAGGAGGGGAAGGCGACTTGACGAGCGGACTGGGGAAAGGAACATCAGTCAGTCGTGTACGAACTCAAGTGAAGGAAAGTTGGGATCTCCGAAACGAGGTTGGCCCCCCCTGCTCGCCATAATCTCGAGAGGACGAGGCGAGGCAGGGGCGGGGCGGAACAACCTGTTTCGGGGCGGAACAACCCCAGCGAAACAACCTGTTTCGGGGCGGAACATCGAAGCGGAACAACCGACGCGAAGCAAATCAACCCCTTGTGAAGCCGGTGTTGTGAAAGTGACCTGAGGGAACAAGTGTATCGTGGTTCCTTCAGGGTGAGAACTCGGGAATTGGGAGATCAGCCAATTCCTCTCCCGTAACAGTGGGCCCTTATACGAACTGAAAAATCCCCCGTCGGACCCGAGTGTTGATCCGTTCGCGCCCGATTCGACGGCCAATAGTCCAGGTTTCCCACGCACCGCCAGTCGTCGGACCTCCGTCGGAAAGAGTCTCGCCTCCTCCGGCCTGGACGGCGTTCCCCTGACCGAAGCCGAGCAGCGAAGAGGACATCACCCTGTTGTCTCCATCCGAAGGAGTTGGTACACGTAAGTGGCGAAATAACTCTGTCTCGTACCCTCGCAACGCGAAAGTCGAATCTTTAAATCTGGCCCAAGCCCTGACGTTTAGTCACCAGAAAGCTGATCATAGAGTTGTACATTGTAACCGTATTATTTAGTATTTTGTCTGTCGTAGGAAAAGTAAAAGGAATTAGGGGAGGACATTAACAAATCACTTTCATTTTGCCGTTATTCAAATCAAACATTCCTGAGCCTTCAGCTACCTCGTAAATTCATTTGGCCCTCAGCCCTTCACTTCTGCCTACTCAATAATTAGATTACGTAATAGTCAATATCCTTCTCGGCCGAGACATTCCGTATTTTATATTTCTGTCAATTGCGTTTATTATAAGCCAATATTGAACCCTTGTCTTTTCAATCACGAAACCCCATTCCTCAGAGCTTGGTAAATTCAGGTGTACTTGGCGTCTATGACCGACCATTGCCGACATTCCGGACGGTAAGTGAAAGTCTTTAGTCTCCCACTAATTATTCGCCTAGGTCTATTTTTGGATCCCTAGCCCGTTACGTGAAAACGACGGGTTACAATACAACCTGAATTAATCGTCCACCTCCAGGCGGACGAATTCCATGTGCGTTCCCCATCGAAATTAGGCTACCTTCAATTTCTTTTTCTAACGGTCCTGAAAATAACACAGCGCATTCCGGATGAGCTTGTGAAATGTTAGTATGCTCCACCGAGCTCTCCCTACCTTTCATTCTTATCAACAGTCGCTCGATTAATGGAACAGCTATGCAGATTAGATGAACCGACGAGGCAACGAAAACGTACCATATTCATATAACCTGCATCATTATCATCCACAGGGGTTTTATATTTAACCGGTAAGAACATATTTAACGTGAAAACATAGTGTATGCATAATAATATGTGTGTTCAAATAAGCATTGATCCCGTGGATATGCATGCCTGTATCTCCAAACAGGCATTATGTGAACAAGCCGCCTAACTGTGGGAAACTGTTAGAGTGACTGCTATATTTGACTTTCAAGGGCATTCACTGAATTTTCCATGTTGTCGTCGAATAATCACGGTTGTACCTTCGTAGGTATCAACAACTTTTTAAGATCTAAAACAATACATGTTTAATTGTGAGGTACTCATTCTCATCTATAACGTGGTAATCGCTTGACACACGCTTCAAACGGCATCGCGTTACAGTGTTCACCCAGAATCCACTCGTTAAAAAAATGTAAGATAGATTTTATTCGGGGAAAGATATTCATATCCAGCACCCAGCAGGTAGGTTGGGGATTTGCGGTAAATGTTTGGGTCGGTGTGATTGATGTTCTAAACCTTCCAAAGATATCTCGGCTTCGGATTGTGCCGAGATCTGCTCCTCTGTTCTGTGCAACTGTCACGTATTCAGACTCCTCGATAGTATTGGCGGCGTCACAAGTTTAATCGATTGATGAATTAGTGAGGCTTTTTGAGTGGTATCAGGCATGAGGTATGCATGGTTTGGTAATTAAATATTGGGTGAGGATAATCTATCATATATTACCAGTATCTAAAACTGTGACACGAGAATTTTATATGTTAGCTATATTGCCACTCAGCCAGTAATCATGGCAACGGGTCGGGCGTCACCTCTTTCAACCTTGTGTCGTTGCTAGGTGTAGAAATTTCTGGTTACCCGTGATCGATTTTACGTTCGAAATGGGTTGGTCGGAGGCTGAGGCGGAGGAGGGATGTCTCTTCTCTCAACTCGTCATCGCTTTTTACATCGCTCTAACAGTTATGAAACTAATAAAACCTTAGTTGTAGTTAAATCCACGCATTCCCTCTCGATCCACGTAAATCCACAAAAATCAATAAGTAGGAATTTTATATATCTTGCAATCATTTATAAATAGAAAACAAAGAGTACTTGAATACGTATAATTATTTCTACACATGCCAAGTCTAGTTGATATTTCATTCCAGCTAGTATTAAATCGATTTTTAATATTACTATTGATAACCAATAACCCGTCATCCATTGCTTTGATAACGGTGACTATCGAAAGCGCAAATTCCATCCTAATGAGGGATCATCTGAGTTTGCGCTTTTGATGCCATCAGAAGCGCAAAGTCTCGCTGGATGGGAACTCCGGCAACGCCGGGTAATGTTGAGCTCTGTTCTGTTGACATAGAAATGTTATTGAGTCGCATCTCCGCACAGACTTCGAGGACTTGAACAATGTCAAACAAAGTATGTACAGAACACGAAGAAAGGTGACTCCGGCTTCTGTAAAAACAATTTCTGAACTCATGGAGCAGCTCACAAATCACCCTATAACAACCAGTCGTGGGGAAATTTTCGCCTTTGGCTTCTGTGACCAGGAAATCGTGATGTTCGCTTCCCAAAAAGGTCTCAAGTTTCTTGCTGACCATGGACCAACGATTTTGGCTGATGGCACTTTTTATGCTTCACCCCGTCTTTTCACGCAGCTTTACACTATTCATGTTTACGCCAACAAAGCGTACATACCGGTAGTATATTTCCTGCTACCAACAAAAACGTCATCAACCTATGAAACCATGTGGTGCACCCTCCGTTCTGTCATCAGAGAAAAAGTCAGCGTAGAGTTCACCCCTTCAACTGCAATTCTGGACTTCGAATCTAGTGCACATGTAGGCATAAGAAGAGTTTTTCCACAAATTACCGTCAGAGGCTGCACTTTCCATCTGGCGCGACGTTGCCACTTGGTGCATTTTTGCGCAATGGACATTTACCACAGATTTGCGCTTTTGACGTGTCCGATCCCGGGCTTGCGCTTTTGATTGGTATACTTTTGCGCTTATGAGATACAGCCTTTGATAATCAACCTGAGTAGTATGGTGTATTGGGAGAAAATTATACGATGTTTCAATAGGCGCCCCAGTGTGGTTTAATATACATATTGCCAACAATATTTAGACTACGCCTACCGTCATGTTGCGTTTTAATCAGATGAGTGATTGTGGTTTCCAATGCTTTTCGTATGAGAATAGATTGCTACAACAGAGAAAGTGAGAGGGAAAGAGAGAGATTGAAGGTCTTGATCCAGAGGAGTTTCCAATGTAGTATTTTACTGGAAGACCCTTGGAATCCCGAAACCCTTCATGAGGGGATTGTGAGCTCACCCCTTTTAATCTGGGCTTCGCATCCACAAGGATGAGCAAGTTTTGGAGTTAGAAACTTTTCTCCTCAATGTAGGTAACTATTTACTGCAAAATCGCTATTTTCATCTTCGATAGAAGCGTAGATCCAACGTTCCTTGATTGTTCTGGAAATCGTGGGTACTATATGTGATGTCGTCGTCGTCAATGATCTGCCCTTCCTCGTAGTTGGAAGGCATCATAATGAGGTTTTCACTGAGTGACACACGCGTCTCGTGACAATAACGAATATAAAAAGGGTTTATTAAGACGTATCAGGACTTTAACTCATAGATTAATTACACCCGAACAAGCATACTCCCCCCAGGCACTCAATCAAAATGTTTATACTCAGAACACAATAACTTCTTGTCGTAGACGCGCTCTCTGACAACGTTTTCGACCGACTCCTCGAATGCGACTGACTGACGCTCCGGTAGTGTCCGGAAGTGCCACACGGGGTGCTGTGAGCAGCTAGTGACGACACAAAAGTGTTATTCGGGTGAATTAACAACTGGTGGGGAGTTGGGTAAATCCAATGAAGGTTGTAGGTAGCATAGAGGTCCGTCGGGAATCTCTACATCACACGGCGATCCTGACATTGCTGCCGTCCCCGGGAGCACAGTGTACCTGCGGGACCAAAGGCAGCCCATTAGTCTGAACCAAAGCCGATCGCCACCGCCCCCAAGAAGTGGGAGGGAGCGAGGAACCATCACTGGGAATTAATGCCGGTGATGACAGCCAGACAAACAGCGCACAGAGGTGAGGAGGCACAACATAAGGGGCGAAAGCCCATAAAACAGGGGCAAGAGCCCATAAACATAAACAGGGGGCGAGAGCCCATAAAACAGGGGCGAAAGCCCATAAAACAGGGGCGAGAGCCCATAAACAAGGGGCGAGAGCCCATAAAACAGGGGCGATAGCCCATAAAACAGGGGCGAAAGCCCATAAAACAGGGGCGGTAGCCCATAAAACAGGGGCGGTAGCCCATAAAACAGGGGCGATAGCCCATAAAACAAGGGGCGAGAGCCCATAAAACAGGGGCGAAAGCCCATAAAACAGGGGCGAGAGCCCATAAACTAGGGGCGAGAGCCCATAAACTAGGGGCGAGAGCCCATAAAGTCAGCAACGAACTGAATGCGCAAGAAGGCAGCAGCAGATGGTAAAACAGGCCAAAGCCTCAAAACAAGCCAGAGGTGCGTCCAGTGGCTAAACAGAACAGTGCACAGGAGAAGGGACTCGAACTCACTTGGACTTGACAATCACCCTATCAGAAAAGAAGTGACTGTGAGGACGAGGGCAACGTAAAGGGAAGGACGAAGAAGGAGGGACCAACCATGACGCGCCCTCGTGGTGCCAAGCAAGGTAGAGATCCCAACCCCGCACTAAACAAAGCAAGGCATAACAAGACAGTAGTGTAAAACAGCATGTGACCGGGCGGATCCACAGTCACACGAGTGGGAGAGTCCACACACAACAAAACTGTCAAGTCAGCCCAAACTCATTGGGATTGGTCCCCAGTATCAGCGAGAGGATTTAGTCCATCAGGCATAGGTGCCCTGCGCAATCGTTCGTGAGGATATTTAAGGTATTTCCTTGTACAGACACAGGCTGTAACAAATAGCGGTCATTTGGCAGAACTTTACAATTTTATAGGGTCCACGATATGCATCGTCAAGTTTTACCCGGTTCCTCACCTCCGTTTGTGCAAAAACCAAATCATTTTCTTCAAATCGTTTAATTGGCAACTTGCCACTGTCAAATCGGGTTTTACTTATTTCAGCTTGCTTTTCAATTAATTGAGCGGCAGTGTCACGCAAAGCTTGAAGGTCAGTGGAAGGTTGCTCAGTGAGATGATCAGTTATAGAAATCAAATGCAGGGGGCCGGGAAACACGCCCGAACATTAGTTGCATTGGAGATATTTTAGTGACACTGTGAGGTGTAGTATTGAGAGCTAACTGGATGTGACCAACACAAGATTGCCAGGTTCGATGTTCATCCTTTTCAGCAACAGTAAGCATGTTACGAAGGGTGCTCATGAGACGTTCCACCTGGCCATTCGCCTTTGAGGCACCAGTGGCTATAAAATGAAGGTCGATTTGATGAGCACCACAGAAATCTTTAAACTCCTTCGCCGTAAAATTTGTACCTTGATCACAAATGATACGCTGTGGAGGTCCAAAAAAGTCTATAACAACGGTTAATGCTTTCACAGCACTTGCAGATTCAAGGGAGCGGGTATGCTGAAGCACACAGTATTTCGTGAATGCATCTATAAAGACGAATAGGTATTCTTTGGAGTCTTTTTTTTCGCTCAATTTACCTGAGCCGTCCAGATGAAGGGTATGCCACGGTTCAGAAACCTTGGGAATTGGATGGAGTTGGATTTGTCGAGGACCTGAATCCGACTTTGATGTTTTACACACCAGACAATTCTCGACAAACTTTCGAACATACTTGGCCATATGTTCAAACCAATAGTGTTGGTATAAGGCCTCCAAGGTTTTTTCATAACCCAGATGGAAAAGGGACTCGTGAACATTCGAAACAACAGAGTAACGAAGTGAATGAGGTACAATTGGGAGATACCTAGTCCTTGTGTGTCGCTGAACTTTCCGACACAGAATGCCATTGTGAATTTCGTATGTGTTTTGAATATCTGGGTCTATTTCGTCAACATTTAATTTTTGGACGATTTCTGACACGAATGGATCACTTTGTTGGGCTGTCAGCAACCAGTCAGTAGAAACTGCTGTCAACTTGACATGCTCGTCAGAAACCTCAGGGTTCAAATAAGGCTTTACATTCCTTTGCCTACCATGTGGCCGCATTTTTGGACTCTCTGATATCAGCGTTGGAACCTGGACTGACTTTGGAACGAAATCGTTAGGAATTGACGAGTCGTCAGTAACAGGGTGTCGACTGAGAAAATCCACATGTTGCATGCGGGAAGACTGGCGATACTGAAGTTTGAAATCGTAACTCTGCAAGAAGGATGGTGGTCCTCTGTGCTCGGGGTACAAGATCTTTCTTGGTTTGACTCTTTTTCAAGGAATCACAGTCGGTGATAACGGTAAATGGATAACACTGTAAATAATTGTGGAAGTGTTTAATGGCATAGACCACTGCTAGAGTCCCCAATTCGTAAGAATCATACCGAGATTCAGCATGGGTCGTTCTTTTACTGTAGTAGGCTATTGGTCTGGGCTTTTTATCAACAATATTAATCAAAATGGCACCAAACCTATCGAGCTTGCATCGCAATGCAATTTAATAGGATGGGATGGATTGAAAATTGTTAAAGTGGGTTCAGAAGTCAAAAGACTGATGAAATGTTGGCGAACCTTCTCAAGGTCCTCTGTCCAAGGAATAGGACGATTCTTGTTCTCATCAGCAGGACTATTCGTTTTACGGGTTAATTGAAACAATGGAGATGCGATTTGTGAGAAATTCTTAACGAAATGGCGGAAATAAGATGCCAGACCTAAAAACTGGCGTAATGAGCGTAAGGTGGTTGGGGGTGACAATTTCGTAAGAGCTTCAACTTTGGTTTTATTTGGGCGCAACTCACCGTTTTCTATCTCATAGCCCAAATATTTAATTTTCGAAACGACAACAAACACTTTGCAAGATTAAGGGAGAACCCTGCATCAGTTAGAACCTTTAGAATATGATCTAACCTATCAAGAGCCTGTTGCTGAGTTTCTGCTAAAATCAGCAAGTCGTCCATATAGCAGATAACATAACCAAAGGCTAAGTCCCCTAGAGCTTTCATGACAGCACGCTGGTAAACACTCGGCCCATTCCTGACTCCAAAAGGTAAGGCCAAGTATTCCCATTGGCCGTCTGGAGTGACGAAAGCCAACTTTTCAATGGAATCTTCTTCAACAGGAATTTGATGAAAACCGCTCGCAGCATCAAGTATGGAAAACCATTGAGCTTCATTTAAGCGCGCAATTTGGTCACTGATTAAAGGCAACGGAAATCGATCAGGAATTGTGTTAGCATTTAGCTCCCTAAAATCAACAGCCATTCTGAAACCTCCCGTTTTCTTTGGAACAAGAAGTATAGGGCTAGCAAATGGAGAGGAACTGGAGCGGATCACTTTGGCATCCTCTAGTTCCTTTATACGTTCTCGAACTAGTTCACGCTGCACAGGACTAAGTTTATAAGGGCGACGATTTACTATCTTTGACGGATCAATAAGACGGATTTTGAAAGTGCCTGTAGTGACACGGGTTGTAGGAATTCCAGAAATGAAATACTGGGCATACTTCTGTCAAATGCGAATAAGGTCAGAGAGTTGACTAACAGGAAGATTTGTGTGAACTGTATCCAAATTTATGGTGCTTACTGGCAAAACATGGCAAGATCCCACAGGAGGAGAAAAATCAAGAAACGGAATTGTGGTATCATGGCAACCAAACATCTCACCGAACATCACAACCTCATCAGCAGCACACTGTTCTAATGAGCAGTGGCCATCCAGAAAATCGGAAATTTCATTTTCATTACAAATACCAGAATGCATATCTTCTCCAGCAGTTACATGGACTGGTTGAATTTCAACTGGCATGGATTTGGGTTCAGCTCTTGAGAAGTTGGCAGTGTCCAACAAACTACTATTTGAATCATTCAAAGTGCTAGGAGGAGCGTCCTTCCTAAGCACACAGGTTGAAGAATTCACAGCCATACAAAAATCTGGGGCAAGGATTTCCCGCCCCAAAATGATTGGTACGGGCAACAAACAGTTTTCCTGAGGGTCATTCCCATCTATTGTAACCAAAATTTGTTTTTGGCACCTGGAAATAGTTACTGCTGACCCTAGACCATGCAAACGGACGATATTTTGAAAAGATAGACCATGAAAATGGTCACTGATTGACATTGTGAAGGAGAGAGCATTCTGATCCTGAATCAAAACAGTACTTGAATACATAACCTTGATGGGTCAATGTCCCCTCCAGATTAGCGACGCAGAGGCCAACCTGATTGTTGGCTGGCTGTGCTGTTGGCGCCTTGTTCTCTCCTGGTTTTGGCCTTGCTGCACTCTTCTTTCTGGTTACAGGTGGTGTTGGTGTAACCTGATGCAGCTGATGTAAGCTTGATGAGTTGGTTGACTCGGCACGGGTTTGTTCCGTCAAGAAGTCCTGGAATGAGCCTCCGCAAACGTCATGTGGAGAGGGGTGACGAGGGTGAGAAGTTGAGCGCGGAATCCACTCGGGCCTGGTCGGGTGGGCGGAATCCACTCGGGCCTGGTCGGGTATAGTCGGGTGGGCGCTCGGGAAAATGTCCTTGTGTGACATGTAACGAAAGCTACCTCGCCAACAAAATGGAGTCGCATCCCTCACTTGTTGCCTATCGGCAGCATTACCATGCGAAAAATCGCCAAAAAACTCCGAGGCCAGTTTCCATCATTATTGCCATTCGAAAATGCACGCAGATTGTCGAATCCCACTTCTGATGTGATGTCGTCGTCGTCAATGATCTGCCCTTCCTCGTAGTTGGAAGGCATCATAATGAGGTTTTCACTGAGTGACACACGCGTCTCGTGACAATAACGAATATAAAAAGGGTTTATTAAGACGTATCAGGACTTTAACTCATAGATTAATTACACCCGAACAAGCATACTCCCCCCAGGCACTCAATCAAAATGTTTATACTCAGAACACAATAACTTCTTGTCGTAGACGCGCTCTCTGACAACGTTTTCGACCGACTCCTCGAATGCGACTGACTGACGCTCCGGTAGTGTCCGGAAGTGCCACACGGGGTGCTGTGAGCAGCTAGTGACGACACAAAAGTGTTATTCGGGTGAATTAACAACTGGTGGGGAGTTGGGTAAATCCAATGAAGGTTGTAGGTAGCATAGAGGTCCGTCGGGAATCTCTACATCACATATAATTGTTCATTTGGAGTGAGACATGAGCATTGTAGAGGGAACGTTGATGTGATGATCCCATCATCCGGTTCAATCCCTCAATCCGGAAGAATAAGTGCTACAGGAACGAACGGCGTTCTCTGTGGAGAGGCTTTAACGCTCGTGTAACTTGGTTGCGATCACGAAGCTTCCGAGTTTTAGGGAGAACGTCTCTGAATGTATAGGATTCAACGAGAACATGGATAACCATTAGGTCAATAGAAAATGTCTCTTACTCTACAGTTTGCTTAAATTCTACTGCTTAACTTCGCTAAGACCTTTTTGCAGTTTTTAGACTAGCTTCAGTGAGAAGTAAAATGAGTTGAGGATCAAAAAATGTGTCAAAAATGGAAGTTGAACATTTTGTTATCATGTTGTTGATTTAAAACAAATAACTGATTGTAGTAGGATATATATTCTTTACCAATTTTTTTCAAGTTCTTATTTTGCGTGATAACCTTGCAGTGGCCCGACTTATAAAGACTGTGCACGTCTTAAATGACGTAAAAGTCTTACTTGACGTAAGGCAAAATTGATTTTTCGTAACCCACAGACGGGTTTTCTTGACAATTAATGAATTGTTTCTAATTTACGACCTCTTATCAGTAGAATGTCAGGCAGAAAAAGACTTTGCACGCCGCATCGTTCTGAAGAGCACGCAACGTTTTCAATTTGACCTGAACGGCACATTTTTTCATTCCAGTTCACCTATTACATAACAAGTTTTCTTACCAACGAAACGAAACAATGCAGTTTTCCTTTTTTTACTGACTGACCTGAAATTATGTTCGATATTATAAGTCCCTCTAGCGATTTTGCCCTGGCACTGAAATTGTCTGAGGAACAGAATTCATGTGGTTATATGAAGTTGGGACTAAAACGATAATTAAGTTACGAGTACGGGCCTTATTTTAATTTTGAATGCTCATCCCCTAGTTTAAAGGCAGTCGCCCCAAATTGAGTCGATAACTACGTATAGTGTAAGGGCACGAGTACTCAAGAATTGTATGCTTATAAGTCCCATCATGTTAATGATCTGCTAAAAGCTGAGATGGTTTTAATTTGGAATTTAACGCCTGGCAATTTATTTATTTATTCAATCAGTCACGAAATTGCAGTAAAATTGAATATAGGTAATAATCATAATTTACTAAATCGATTATAGGCAAAAGCAATTGAGTTGACTTTCATTCGCCTCATTTCTTTAGGCTCCTTGGTTGGTTGTAGAAGGTGTCACTAAGAAACTGAAAGTAGGAGCAACTTAGGGTCTGTACCTAGACCTAGTCCTAATTCACCTTTTTTGCCCCTCTCTCTCTGGCTCATGGTTGGTAGGATATCCACCTCAGGCAACCAGGATTGGAAATGCCCTCTGGTTCACCCAGCGCTTGGTATCTTTATTATTATTATTATTATTATTATTTTTTAAATATGGTAATAGTACTCAGTTTTTCTCTCTGTTCAGGGTCAAAATATAGATATATGGTGCCCTGATAACTAAGATAGAACCTATTAATTCTAATGGGCCATTTGGGAGTCAATAGGGCATGGCAGATTGGCAATTAGCATACATAATATATTCATGTAGAATGAGAAGCGTCTGTTGGTTTTCATGGTATTGAAGATATTCTGAATCAAATATTGTTGATACAGTGCACATTGTCCTTGTTAAGAACGCTTGCAATCATTTCTAGTAGGATCGTTGGTGTATTCAGGTTAGATAACCATGATAGAGGGGTCCTTTAGGGATAATAAAAGGTAATATCCTAGCCGGCCCTGACCAACCTCGTTGTTTCCCCGCTTACCTTGGACGCTCGAGGTCTTGTGGGGGGCCTATGTCACTTGTATCTACGGAAAAGGTTTACCATCCGACCAAATCCTCTTCATATTGTGTTGGAGAGACCACACGATTCCTCCTTTTCGCTTTGCATTATTTTTGTTGTCATCCTGTTTAGTCTCCTATAGACAACTTGCGCTCAATACTGCAATCGAATCAGTTCAAAATCAATCAATTGAAGTTTTCTATTATCACTTTAACTTCATACGTTAGTTTATGATAGTATACAATAAAAATTAATGAACATAATGTTTTTTCTCAATGTCAATACATAATACATATTCCCGACCCACCTACCGAAATAGCGTACTCAATGCTAAAACGCTGCACATTTTTCCACACGGGTTGGTTATTCCTCGGACCAGGCGTATGGAGATTCATTTCTTCAACATGGGGGAAAATGGGGGAAACAGTGGGCGTGACGGACCCATTCCAATCGATTCAGGGTCCAAAATTTAGTGGAAAATGATACCCCACACGCCTAGGTACCAGAAATATTGAAAACACATATACAAAATGCGTGGATAGATACCCATTTTGACCCATAACTTCTTCCGGTGGGTGCCTTCAGGATTCATTTAATTGGATTCAGCGTCCAAAATGTAGTGGAAAATTATACCCCACGCTCCTAGATCGCCGAATATCTCGAAAATTAATTTTGTGAAATTCACATTTTGACCCCTAACCCGCCCAAATTTGGTCCGATCGGGCTGAAATGTTTCAGGAACGAACCCCTGACCCAAATTTCAGATTTTTAGAAAATTGTCTACTACCAAAAACGGCTTTTGACTTTTGGTTGGTTATCCCTTGAATAATCAACCTCTCCGATTCAGCCCAAAATTTTTTTCTGGACGTTTTAAGGTGTCTAGATCAAAAATGTCAAATGTCCGTCCGCCGTACGAGGTTGACCATTTGCATGAAAACATAGGAAGGGTTATTCAAGGAATAACCAACCAAAAACCCACATGAGCAGTGTCTGCAAAGAGAAACGAGAGCTCAGCAATAACCGAGAAAAAATCTGCTCGTGCAACGCCAACACAAAAACTCATTGCACCTGCCTGTTCTCTATTGGCTAATTCAGCTTTGGATGTCTGCCGCATGTTGAAAAGCTTCGTTGAGTGATGGAGTATCTCCAATCTAATCGCGACGTAGAGGGCAATGTTCGTTCGGAGTTCAAAGCAAACTATTTATTATCTTGCGCAGGAGTCGCCACGCGTGCAGTGATGGTGTTGAAGGTTTTCTTTTTTTTCTTTCATTTGATTGGTTCGATACTCAACTCATCATCACTTTTGTCGGTTGGGGAGGCCATGGAAGAAGACCATACCGTGTTTTCTCGTTCATCAATGTGATTATTTCACTCAGTTTTATTTGGAAAATCTGATGTGTATTGTATATTATTAAATTATACGAGCATGAGAGCTGCAGGAGGTAGGGTGGTGGTGGAATTGGGTGCAAGTGCAATGGCATAAGAAAATCGTCTTGTCTCATCTTTCCGACAACCTCCAACGCGTGAACCCTTGAAAATATGGATCGCGGCGCCGGCTTAAGAAACAGCTTAATGGCTGAGTGAATGGTTCAAGGCGAGGCGCGTATTGTTTTAATGAGGTGCTGGCCTATGAAAGCAAGTTCAGCCTCATCTGAGCAGTTCCCGTACGATGTGCTTTCAGCCTGCTTCTCTCCGCGAAACCCTCTAGAGTAAAGGAACTAGAGGTTGGATGGGAACCAGTCAGTCAAGGCCAGGAGCGGGGTGGAGGATGTTGAGGTTTGAGACCCTAACCGTATAACCCAGGTGTGTACTAAATTGCCGTTCCCATCCCATTTTTCCTCACGATTGGAACACACGCTACGGTTGACTGGCGTTGAGTTATTTATAGGAACTGGCGTGTCCGTTCATCCTACTAGCCATCGGTTATCCTTCTGGAAGATTCCATCATCGGGCCAGCATAGCGTGTGTACGTGTCACAAAAATTGAAAACTAAAAACAAGACGCTACTAATTCAGTGCCTATCTCTCAATGTAAAATGTCAGGCATGCATTAGAACGATACGAAAATATCTGAAGCGAGTGCCCTGCGCGAATTGCTGAAATCCCTTTAAAATGAATGTGAATGAATTCAACTTCATGTTCGAGCTCAGTCGTCAACTTTGTGGAAGCTGGTGGAAATCTAGCCTTGAAATGAAACTAAAAATCATCGTGTAATTGTGGGCTGTGGATTAGTAGATGTCTGACTTTGATAATAATGTATTATTTCCTCGTCAATATTTTGACGAAGTTTATACGTGAAGAAGCATCCATAATGGCAATCGTGTACAATTCATCCTTCCAGAACTAGAATAAGTAAGAGAAAACAAGTTCTAAGCGAATGTGTAACATTTATTCAATGCCACTTTTAAGCGAAAAGAAAGTAATAAATGAATTGAATTGAATCGATTGATGAAGATATATGTCTAGGGTCGTATGTTGGTGGAGGTTAAAATTCGTCAAATTCTTCTGGTATAGTATATTTTTTATGTTTATGTCAGTGTTATCGCAACATGGAACACTATCAAATAAGCCCTTCCCATTCATTTGGAACGTCCGACTAAAGTCGTACATCGAAATAGCTTTTTCTTTGCCTAATACTAAATTCAAACTGACGGAAATACTCCGTGTGTATGCCGTTGAGTACGTGTACCGACCAAATTCGGTAGCGTTCAAGGATCAATAGATAGTAAGGTGAGGCGTCGAGCGCACCCCAACATGACATAATATTTACGCGATCTCACAAAGGTGCGACGTGTCGTGAGAGAATGTGTATCGCTGTCCTTCCTATCTCTGGCAAGGAAAGGTGTGATGGCTCCCCTTATATTTTTATGAACCTCCCGCGATGCCACGGTGGAGGAAAAAATCATCAAAAAGACGTCACTCACTAATATGGAAGGGTGAATTCAGGAGATCGATTTGAAAACACACCTATCCTACTCCCACACAGCCATCCTTCCCAAAGGCTGTGCTTAAGTTGAGATTTTAACTCTGTGTTATTCTGATCGTCCCACGTAGTATAGTATGACGTTAATCATTAGTATGATGACTAATACATTATCTTGGCGAATCGTAAGATATTCACTTGTTAGGAAGGAAAACAACTAAAACCCCTTTCTATTGAGAAGTACGATAAGTTTCTTTGATAAGTATTTCAGGCTGTTTTAATGGAGATATTATGCTAACCTGGAGAAAACAAGTTCCGCTGCGGGATTAGTTATTCAAGTCAAGCCCGCCTTGGCTCACAAAACCATGCTCCAACTGAAAATATTACTTTCAGAGAGTCCTTTTGTTTATTATTCATATTGGAATAATATACTCTCATATTAGTATTGATGATACAACTTCCCCAAGTTCAAATTCGATGTTTTAATGTGTGTAGATTAACAATCTGAAATGAATGACCGTCGACCGGGCCAAAGAAATCCTTGGAAATTCTTCAAAATATTCTGAAAATGTACGCAATACCTCCATTTGGGTCTTCTTCTTTTTTTTTTTTTTTTTTTTTTTTTTTTTTTTGTATGTCTGGTTCGTTTTTAGGTGATTCGATCGACATGGTATGTGTATTGGAATTTTGAAAAAGATTTTTGGAGACCTAGGCCCCAAGGAGAGAATTGGTCGTTGTCCAAAATAATATGAATAGTCCGGGTGCCGGATGGATTGAGACGTTGCAGGCACGGGAAAATGCAGTTATCAGCAAAGGTAAACCGTTCGGTCCTTAATGGGTCTCAATTGGAGTTGCAAAATCTACATCTGGTTTCAGGTAGTCCATTTCATTTTTTGTTCCAAACACACCAAGAAGAAGTTATATTCATCTTATTTGATTATTAAACAATATAAAAAAAAAGTAAGCATTGAAGCTCTTGTACTAGATTTGCGTGAGTGAAATTCAGAAAGGCCCCAAACGCTTAGGCATTTTGAAAACTGAAAACTACTCTTAAATAAGGCGTCATAAACGCATTTAAAAAAGTTTCTGATGCAATTTTTGTTGTAAATTAACTGCAGTAGAACCAACCCTTGAAATTTCGGGGTCTGGTTAGCTCCTCGCATTCGGTGTCAACATACCCCGCAAGCCAGTTCATTGCAGTAGGTCATCTGTGATGCATGGAGTTATGTGAGGAGAGTAGAGTTGAGGAACACAATTTTTCTGACGAACGCGGAGGGAACGTCGTTTTATGATTCAAATAGTTTTTCCTCAGATGGTAGGCAAAGGTTTTGCACTTGGGGATTGAGAGAACAAAGGAATTACGCTCAAAACAAGGATCAAATTAAAAAAATTACGGGTACTGTAATCCAAAAACAGTTCGCTTCCAGTGAGAAGAAGCTCCTTAGCCTTCCAATACCGGCTCTTGTGGGGGGCTGACTTGTACCCGAGGTTTTTTTAATATTTTGTCGTCATCTTACTGTATGTGTGCAGCTACTTCCTGGAAGAACGAACTGCTGAACTGAAAACTGAACAGAATAAAAAAAGGATAGTGTTGGGAGTTGATGGCGAGGATGCAACAGGCAGACATTATACCAATCCGATTTCAAAAATTAACCTGCCCATTAGCTCTCTTATATATCAATTATTCACCCTGAATCTTTCTCCGAGAGAAGTCTGAAGGTCCAAGATGAATGAAAGTTGTTGGAACTCCTCGAGCAGTGTCAGTTTTCTTTCAAGGAGGTGGTTAGATCCGTCCTTCCCTTACGCTCCTTCGGTTCTAAAAAAAACCACTTCCAGCCCACAATGAGAGCAGCCTCTCAGAGTTTATGGCCCTCATTTTAAAGGTGATCCGTCTTGCCAGACTCGCGGCCATCAATAACATTCCAGCTTCTCGGTTCCACCGTGTAGGAGGTGAGCATCCGCGGAGTTCTTGTTTACCGACACGAACCAAGGCAGAGACGAGGATTACGTGGAAAGTTTTTACCCTGGGAAAGGTGAGATGTCTGGTCTAAGCCATCGGTGGCGAGGGTTTATTGGGTGACCGCATTGCTGCTTAGACAGCTCTGCGAGCTTCAAGTTCCTCAGAGTCCTTCTTATTAGGAATGAACTCATATACCTTGAAGCTTTTCCATTTCTAGTCATGATTGAACGCGCCAAATTGTCTAGTTTGATTTTGGGGAACATTAACGTTTCTTGTTGGGCCGCTCAGATGCCGAAAAAGCCCGTAAATGGCATTTTATCTTCAGTTAATTATATAGGAAGATAGACTTAGAGATTTGCAGATCAGATGTTATTGCAAACTCACTTTCATCAGAAAGATGGTCCTACGGTTTAAATTTAGTGGAATCTAAAGTCGCTCCAATAAAACAAACACGATGGTTCCTGAAGAGCAAACGCTCTGGCAGCCTTCTACTGACTGAATAAAATTGAGGTAGAGAGTGAATTTACCTTTGGTTACCATCTGAAAACTTTAGTCATTAGAAGCTGTATTCGCTCCCCCAACATCTCTTGACCCGGTTTGCTGGTATAAACGGTAACACGGTCCACTCCAACTTGAGTAAGTAGGTGGGTGCTATTCACCTTACGGGATCCATTCATCCAACAGCTCTTGTCAGCTGAATAGGGAACGGGACGAGTCAATTCAACTTGAACATGATTAATTTATTCAACCAGTTCCTTCTTCCAGACCGATGTGTGGCGCGAATAATTATTTTTGTTGGCTGTAACCGTTGAACGTAGAATAGAGTTGTGTTGTTGAAACTTGAGTACCCACTATTGAAATGTATTTGAAGAATAACGTATTTACATGATGGATGCAGCCGAAAGGCTTAGGATTTGTGGTGAGGGAGGAATGGAATCGTGCTGTTAGTAGATGGATACGTAGGTGCGTCATAATGTAATGAATATGATAGGCAGCGGGACTCACTGAAGGTGCCAATGTTGTGGAGGGTGTTTTCTCCTCCTTGCTGTCGTAGTTTTTGTCGGCCATGCGGGAAAAAGCTCTCAACAGAACTTCATATCGTCTAATGGATACGAATGGATTCCGCACAGCTGTCATCATGAATGTATGTTCTTCCCCGACTTTTCCCTCATTTTCGCGCCCGTTCCAGTTTCATCTCGCTCTGTTCCGCCCGCCTAGGTGCCTTGAAGCTGAAGGCGCTCGAGGCATAATAAATAATTTAGGAGGTTATTTCAATGAGTGAACAACCACAATCGGACCGGCAGCTGGAGTATTGATCAGCCCAGTGTACATCTTCTCGCTAAAGTTTGGAATGCATTTTCTTCCTCATGAAGAGAAGAACCAGAGCAAACAGTGTAATATAAACAAGTGAGACTCAAGTCATTATCATGATTGAGGAATTAAACAGGATAAGTTTATTTAACAGCTCTCGATGCTGTCCGAATCGATCGGGTTGACAAAGTTCACTGATATGGCTGTATCATTTTGTTTAACCAGGAGAACTCCGGGAAATAACATTTAGGTCGAGGGGTTCTGCGGAACTTTTGGCTCTTTGAAGACCTTCAGCAATTCAAGATCAACTCGAGAGGACCGTTGTATGTGTATTTTTTGCCTCCCTGAGTCAATAAAAGTTTGGGGATGGCATTTATTGACAAGCCGTATCGCTGTAGAGAGGTCCATACTGAAGCAGCGATGTGTATTTGTGAGGATACTGAAAATTATTTCCCCATCAAACGATACCCTGGAGAATACCCACCTAGCGCACTCGTGAAGAGAGCTGAGCTCGATAAACGAGGACATGGTCTGTTGGTCGTTAGACCTCGAGCCGTCACGGATAAATTGAATTAACGTTGTTTGCCAGAAACTGGTCTCCCCATCTATCTATTATTCTCTGGAGGCTATCAGACTTTGTCAGGTTTTTGAGCTCTCTGCGCTTTTTGTTGTGGGATATGATAGGCAACGCTGTAAATTATTCCAAAATTGTACAACTGGTTCTTGGGGACAACTAGTACCCGAAAGATGTTGATTGTCCGACGTTTTAAAATGATTATTAACCCTACCAGGAAACATTCAAATTCGACGGAGGAGCCGGCATATTTTGAAGAATAAGAATCCCCTGGAGATATGTAAAGTTAAGCAGTATGTATACGATTTCTCGCATTGGCTTCCTGCCAATGCGGATGAGGTCGCGATTACACATTTTTCATTTTTCGCGGGATTCCCGAAAAAACTTGGATTGCGGCCCTTTATACCAGTTACATATTGGAAGACAATCAGCGATACCCCTTGAAGAAAGGAAAATACGATAATAACTCGAGAAATCATCGCTGTGGCCGTGAGGGCGAGCCATCCTCATCATCAAGAGGGGGTCATCGATCGTGAGCAGTGATTGTGCTTCAATATGTAATTACTCTTGGAATAGTGAGACATAGGATGTGGTTTTCTCCCTCCCATTCTACTGAGTTCTCCTTCGGCGAATCGATCTTCATCGAACATCCACCTTCTGCTGTGTCCGGGCTACGCTAGGCAACCGTTCAGAAAATGAAGTTACGCTGTTACAGTAATAATCCTACTGTACTCGAGTCTTACGGAAGTCAGAAGAGACGCAGATAATTGCTTTCAGCTCTAATTTCCCCTGTCGCTTCTAATTTAATAGAAGGCATAGCGTGTTGGCGTTCGCCAGATAAACACGAAGATGCAATAAGAGGTGTTGGTGCATTATGAACATGACAATCTCGTGCTACGGCCTTAAGTACTGAGCTATAAGGAGCTCCTACTCCAGGCAGGTGGATTAAGTCCTGCTAGTGAATGATATCGCTCTAGTATCTTCCCTAAGATTCATTGAAGCTCTTAGCCTCCGTTGTTGTGTAGGGTACTGTTTACTCAGGTTATGGCCGACTACTAAAACTGCAGACTGTAAAACCATCATCGCGAGAGCTTTGCTCCAATTTTATCACCCCGACTATAATCCGCCTAGCGCCATTGTTTCTGAAGCGGTGCACGAACCTCCTACTTACGTTCTCCTACAGCTTGATAAAGGGTTTCGTACATGTATTCAGGATGCTCACAAGTTACGGTGGAATGGCAATTAATCCTCGTCGGTGTCTGAATTAAATGGCCTTTCCTTATACCATCAGAGACTGTTTCAAGATATCCTTTTGATCTAAGCCATAGCTGCTTCAGTTTTACTAGAGTTGAAGTATTCTAAAGCCTTACTGAAAGTATAGTTGATGCTGTGGGAACTTGCTAATGACTTTATGATATATTTCCGATGGATGAAATATTTTCCCGGCCTCAGGAAGGATTTTCTTGTAAGCCGTTACCAGCACTTATAAATATGAACCATTTCGTTGAATTCCAACGGTATTCATGTTTCCGGTCTTTTCAAGAAAGAAGCTTCTTACATTCGTTGAATTCTCGTTCACAATGATTTATGCACTGTTATGGGGCTGCTTCCATCGTTGTCAACAAGAGCTGACAAGCTGTCGGAAGGTGGGCAGAAACTGTTCGGAAGAAAAAGAAAGTTTGTTTGGAATCTATTTTTGGTTCGTTCCTAACTTTCTCGACGAGTTCGAAGGTCTTGTGAAAAATGTCTCTGAGGAACAGCAGGTATATTATCGATCACGTCTATAATCCGATTCCAAATTTAGAACTGACTAAAAGTCACACAATATATTACAGCCAGGAAAGCGGTTTGAGTGGTGTTGATGGAAATAAGAGGGGGTATTCACATCATAGATCACGTTGAATCTATGTTGAGTGCTCCTTACCGATGAGCTGGCGTCCTGTTCGCATAAATTTATGAATTAATTTGTACGAAACGTAGTCATAGGCGATGTGAAAATGTTAAATTGAAGTAGTTCCTTTTCTTTCTTTGCAGGATATAGGTAGGGCGAGAGGTTGAGCAATGACGACTCAGGAAGTGGTCGGCGCGAACAGTGGCTATGGATCTGGTGACGAGACATCGACGCTTCTGGCCAAATCGGCCAAACCCGTGCTTATGCGGCAGGACTGTACGACGACTCTCATCGTCTCGCCGACGCCTCATTTGTCGGCGTCGGGTGGTTTCATGGGCGCGTCGGACGAGAGTGGCATCTTGCCGCAAGCCGACGAGAGTGCTCGCTCTGTTCCTGACATCGAGATGCACTGCAGAGCGAGAGGGCCAAACCATCTCGTGCCTCAAAGGTGAGTTGCTAGAACGAATCTCAATCCACGTTATGAGTACCATTTCCAATATGTTCAGGTTGTTACACATAGACTTGTACTCGTTCGACTGGACCAGATCACTGGAAGGATCCCAGCAACGTACCAGTCTCACTATCCCCATTGAAGTGGAACGGAGGCGATGATCCCCAGATAGCTGTTAATAGAAAAAGTTTTTCAACGAAATAAGTTTGAAATTTTTTTGGGGGAAAGTGTTTTTTTCGCGAAAGTAGGTGTCGCGTTTTCATGAATTTTCTATTTTAAGGCGACATTAGTGAATACAGTGGTACCTCGCAATACGATCTTAATCCGTCCCTGGACCGGGATCGTATCGTGAAAAAACCATATAATGAACAATGTGATCTTTTGTAACTTAATTTAAACTTACATTTTAGGTGATGCATCATCGTCTTTACTTTCTTTTCCAGTTTTCTTACTAGAAACACTCGATTCTTCACTTTCTGGAGCACTTCTCTTCCAAAAATATCTATTTAAGAAGCCTGTTTCTGACGACTCCTCAAAATGTTTCGAAAATGACTCATACAAAAAACTGTCATTCACATTGTCCATTGCACGAGCCGTACGCACACGTGAGGTTTGCAACTTGTGGCAAGCAAATATTTGCGATATTCCACATCGTATCTTGAAAACATCGTATCGTGAACCCATCGTATCGCGAGGTACTACTGTACCATATGTACTTAATTAATTGCAGACTATGAGGGGCCCATAAGAAGGCATAAACTGCACTCTCTTTGATTCACACACAACCTGCCTTGCTTTTGTTATGCCATCTAACATAATTATTATTGAAACAAAAAAGCAATAAATAGGCAAAGAGAGAGACAGAGAAGAACTGAGATGGGTAGTCCTGTAGGGGAGACATCAACCTACAAGTAACAGGGCAAAATGCACCCATCTCTGGGCTATCAAAAGACCCTCACAAGCCAGCTTGGGGCATTTTAACATCCGCTCTTGAAGCTTCTATCTGGTTACTATTCTGAGCACCGTCTTTCATTATCTCAATGCTGCTTGTCAAGCACAAGTCAAACTCATTTGTAAAATAACTTAGTGTTTATCAAGGAGTGTCATCCTGACAAGTTGCATCCAATGTGCCAGTAGTACGAAATTTCCCTTTGTATAGGGACAAGCTTAAAAACAACTTCGCGTTACTGGTGGCGTTGGTTTCCGTTGCATCCCAGAACTAGCAAGTTCAAACTGCTCAGCTCATTCTATTAGTTCAATGAAGAACACCTTGCATTATTGGTATGCGAGATTCAAAAATTGTGAGTTTTCTTTTAATTGGATTTGAGTTGAACAAGAAAACGAATGAATAGTTGATTACTCTAGTCAGACTACATAGTAGGTGGATTAATGATTACGTTTGTGTACAGGGCCATTAGGCTGGGGATATTTCTGTTTGATGGGGAAGGAACGGACTTGAGTGCATTGCTCAATTACAAGTGCAGGAGTGCATTATGCTAGGATTAGATCGGTAGACTCATCGCTTGTACTACTGTGGTAAAATATATGTTGAGTTGGGCCAAGCTCTGCCTAAATTGAATTGTAACTCAACTTAAAGAAAATGTGAGAAAAAGTGAAGGACATGTGGCAAGCAAGGGTTTATTTGTGGAGAGTTGTTTGTTCATTTGTGAATTCACTCTCCAAAAAAATGTTCAATAATCGAAATTCTGGCAATTTTTACGGTATCGTGAAGCACCTTATTTAACGTTTTCTCTTAAGCACCCTACCCCACCATTCTCCTGGAGACGGGTGTTTCCGATCAAGTTCAATAAATACCAAGTTGAACTTATCGCTGATCATCACGCCGAACTCAATAGAGTGTAACTGACGGGTTACTTTGAAAGTGAAGTTGTCGGTAGGCCTCCCGTGGCAAAGGGATTATTAACATTTCAGAGATCCAAGTGAGTGGCTGCTCTGGTCGAAAATGGGCAATCAATGAACGGAAAATGGCAGGTGTGTGAGGCATACCCTCGAAGGAGCGCCTGGCAATCAATCTAGATTGACTAACTGAAACAGCTGATTGGTAATGCTACAGGATGATGCCTCGAGGCCGACAGGGCTGCACCGAACCGTGACAGGCCAAATGTTATAAGGCTCTACGAAAACGCGAGGTATTGAAAAAATCTCCGATTGACACCTTTCACAATTTGGATTCTTCGATCTTGCACGATGAAGTTAGCTCTTCTTGATAGACCTGACAATAATATTGATTTGAAGAGTTAGGTGATGACATCATTAATGGTGAAATTCCAGGTCAATCGGTTGAGAAAACCTGAATCGCCTTATTCAGTCAATGCGCTCGTCAAGTTACTTGGCGTCGGTCGAACGGAGCCCTTAGAAGGTGAACGAATATCTTGATATTACCCAATATCCTTCTAGCGGGAGTCCATCAAATCATCAAAGTAAACAAGAGAGGGCAATGAGGGAATGTTGAGGGACTCGCGAGGAAACAGCCAGCAGACTGGATGGAGGTAGTTCCTCCAATATTCACGCATATATCGTTCGAATGGCTGAGTAATAAGTAATACTGAATCCTGTACAGGAGGTATCCAAAATTAGCCATGTTATTACCCTCTTACGACACAGTACCGCCTATGTTAACCCTTTTTTCCAAGTTTAAAATGAATAAAACGTTGGTTTCTCTATTCCTGGTGAATCATTCTCTTGTAGAAGAGCTTACCTAAAAGACAAATCTTTCTGGCTTACGAGTACGGCGGTGCTTTCCGGTCTGGGACCCACCTTAATCGATTCAGGGTCCAATCTTTTCGTGGAAAACGATATATCTCGGGCACCTAGCCCCTAAAAACCGTTAAAAAAAATTTTCACCCAGAAGTTCAGATCCTTTGAAGGCAAATTATGTATCAGTGAAGTAGTAGTAATATGTTGTAAGTAATATGTAGACTACTAATACTACTATTAGACTACTATTAGAAACGGTTTAGATGAGTTCCGGCCCGCTATCCGCAAATAAGGCCGGATATGGATGGAAACAGGGTTATGAGAATTGTCCAATTAGGAGACCAAACGAATTTCCGAAACAAGAGTTTTGTTCCTTAAAAATGCATTCCAACATTTATTTGGCCAAGTTGTTCAGGTTACACTCAACTTCTATTTTTCGAAGTCTCGAGAAATTATTGCTTCGTTTTGGTGTGTTCGTCGTGCCCAAAGGTTTCAATCTCAACTACCAAGCAAATTGCTTTGCTTATAAAGTTGACCTTGTTTAGAACGCTCGCCCTTTTCGTTACGTCCACCATTTCAGGTGGGTTGATGAAGAAATAACAAAACTGCGTTAAACGGGATCGGTTTTTTCAACTAGTTGGACTCAGTTGAGTTTTTGAATTCCTTAGCCCTCAACCCGTTGATAAATCGGGTAATCCGCTTAATTGGCTGGAAGAGAGAAGAGGAGAAGCTACTTAATCAACTTTTCACGTTCCTTTATTCCTCTTTCTCTCTCAACCCAAGTTTTACCGTTGTTCAGCCGCCTGCCGTTTCCCTCCATGCAATGCAACCCCTACTCTCATCTTTCTCATTAATTCTCCTTTCCCGCCTATTCTCATGCTAACTTCAATTTTTCTACAGTTTCAGTCAGCTTTTGCAAAACTTTCAGTTCCGACTCAGGCCAAAGTTTGTTTTTCAATTTTTTCAGTCTAATTGTGTAGCAATGACTATGAGGTATTACTGTGCTCGAAAGAGAACCGGGTTCCTTAAGGTAACGGTGGTGTTGAAGAAATGTGGCTTCATTTCTTTTTGTGAGATCCGCGTCAGCTCACTATTCGTGTTTCAGACCAATTGTTTAACCTTTTCAAAGAAAATCAGTTTCTATGGGCGAGTCTTTGCAATCCAAAAACATTCATGCGCCGTGTTCACATGGAGGAAGAGGAGGAGGAGGAGGAAAGGGGGGTGTTTAGTACTATGTTTCTTCAATCATGAGAGTACCAGATCTCATCATTGCGCGCAAAATTTTTCCTTCATGAAGCTCAGTGGCGTAACCCTGCATTTGGGGACTTCCGTAAATGTTTTAATACAACAAGAACGGGGGTAAAGAGGGTATAATTGATTCCGGATTTTGATAAGCTGAGATATGTTTTCAAGTCTAAAATAAAATTTAAAAGAAAAAAAAGGAATGTACATGACGAGTTTATAGAGGTAGATTCTGTATGTTTAAAAAATATACATAGCTGTTTTCTTACTTAAAGTTGATATCTCCGATTTAAACAAAAATGTGTAATTTTTTTATCCAAGTCCAGATTACAATAAATTATCAATGATGACTTTCCGGCTCAACTGTCCTAAAAACTCTTCAACCCGATCATCTTTCTCCACTAAATTTCGAATCCATCAAAATGGGATGGAAAACATCAGCGGGCAATTGGCTCGGGACCCATTCTAATGGATTGAGCGCTCAAAATTCAATGGAAAATGATACTCTACTCACCTATGTCCTCAAAAATCCGTATTCGTACTACCATTTTTCACCTATACCGAACCTCTTTTTGCGGCAATCGATTGTTAATTAGCCTTATATATAGTGAAAAATGTCCTATACGCCTATGAATCAAAAGTCTGATTAATACATGAAAATGACACGCAAAAATATTGATAGAAGTACAATTCTACTTATATTACTTGTCACGGGTCATTTCGCAACACCATGCCTTATGTATTTTCATGTCATGGTTCGTTATGTATCTCTCATTACGTGTATGTATATTTATACGTATATACGTATAAATACTCGTGCATGTTGGCTATAGAATTTGGAGATGGACAACGGGACGCAGGATTAATCCCCTTGACACTTGAATTTTCGGGCAAATTTACCGAAACAAACCAATGTTTTTAATATTGACTCGAGATTTTATTTGAAGGGGCCGTACAAACGCGTGGCTTGCATACACTCCACTGATACACAGGCAAAACGTGCTCTGCTTAATCCCTTTGACAAATCTCTTGGTATACCAGACATCGACCCCGCGTCTCTTTTAATTAAAAGAGCTGAATCCCCACGACGGACATTAATGATTCCAGCCCGATGAGTTGTGAAATGCAAATTTTCTTTATTGCCCTTCATTCGGCCTTCCTTTTATAAATTGTTTAGGGACCGCGAATTCGGTGGGGTTTTTCACGTCTGTGTTGAATAATATACTAGTAATTATTATTCATTAAATTATTTTGATTCATTAATTTCATTCATTGTGGTATATATTGATCGAACGGTATTGATAGAATGGTGAAATGATATCATTCGTTTACACGCGTACATGTGTGTGATGTATCACCCATGGCCTGCAATGTTCACCTAGTGTCATTTCGGGCGTAGCCACCAATATGATTAATGGTTTCAAACGACTAAGTGGTATTGTACCGTACCGTAGGACTTTCCCCCATCATCGCTCGGTACATAATATAATTTTATTACGGATTACAATTTTCCATCAATATTCCTTTTCTAATATAACTTTGATTTTTCTCGTTAAAAAGCGGGTTCATTCCTGCCTCCCTGTGAATCCCGCCCTCATCCAGTCAAGTTATTTGCTATTCGAATGTGATTGGAGAAGGAGAGCCGAGGTAGAGGTATCTCAGATGAAAAGTTTTTTATTGCCTTTTTTTCTTCAAAGTCCTACAGTAGGGTACGAAGTGAGTCGGAGGGAGCAGGACTTTAAAATTATCTTTCAACTTTTCTCTTTGTTCTTTGCCTTTGATTCAATGACTACCTATCGCCGCAGAAAGGAGTATTGGATTTTAAATCCAAACGAGGCTACGTGGCGTCCTCGTAAAAAACATTTCATTTTAACGTCGGCGAGTTTGGACGGTGTCACTCTTGGCATCATTTGTAGAAAATACTCAAAGTATACTCAAACTGTGAAGATTATTTATTTAAAAATATAAGTGGTATTCTTACTGAAATGATAATCCTTTGTTTTTCATGGACCTGAAATAGTTTTTTTCACATGACTAACCTTTTACCTACTTTTCTGGTGCCTAACGTATTCTCTGCCCTGGGAGGAAATTGGTATTGTTAGAAACGGCCATACTGGGAACCTTAGTTTGAAAACAAGTTAGAAAGGCTGACGGAAACGCGCCTGCTTAGGAATCATGGGGTACGTCCTCGATTTTCTCTCTGATTTGATCGTAGAAATCCACATCTAGAATAATTTTTAAACATCAGTTTGCTCTCGAGTTGCTTTGGACAATTTACAGCAGTTAGGCCCCGAGTTAGTAAGAAAATATTACTTCACCCTTCTGGGAGGGAAGGGGAGGGGGTCAGAAACTCTCAAAATGTGGATGAATTGCGTTTATCTCCCTCCCACTCTGATCCCTGAAATGTATACGTTTGGGCACGTAAGTGCTTTTTGCCAGAGCATTGAGCTTCCGTAACTATCTGAGCCGCCCAATTCAAATCAGCAGGGCTTCCCTCCACCATCCTACAGGCGGGACATTGACCGGTGAATTCAGTATCTTGGGAATAAACGCTTACTGACCGGAAAATTCGGCAGATCATTGGTTTTTCGTTTTTAGCTTGAACGGATCGAGCAGGTTCCAAGTGCATCCAACTAGAATCTAAAATTTAAACTAGAGCGAAAACTTCTTCCAAACATATACCGTTACAGTAATATGCAACCGTGGCCATTCATTGCCTCTCAGGTCAACGAATTTTCCATTCACCGGATTTCCACCCTGTTCACACACTCCGCTGTAACTGAAACTGTAGGTATACATGTATAGTCTCTATGCTTAGAACCGAATGTACCGAAATGGTATGTAAATATTTTATTCATGACAAAGCCGTGCACGGCTAATTTATCGTTAAGTCTCAGACCAATAACCCCAAACTACATTTCGTCGGAACCATTAAACCGGGAATTCAGGAATTGGGCACGATCTCGACTAATTCAATGCTACTCTCAGCACCCAAGTCCTCTGATGGTTGAATCGATCCTTATGGTTCACCTCACTTCGTCCCCCCATCATCTCATACAGTTTGATTAGAATGGATCGCTTGTCAACGGTTCCTGTATATGAGAGGTTTATAATCGTTCTGGACACTCCAGAGCGGAAATACCGTTCGACCTTTAGTATATAACGTAGAATGAGAGGAAGTATAATCGATTCATGAAGTAAACTCTTCCTGGTAGATGGTTGTACATGATGGTATATTCTGCTTTTAAAATTTGACCAGCTGGTCTTGAAATGCTCTCGCTCGCCATGGAGATATATTAATTTGTCGGAATGACAAATAAGTGGAGAGGTGAAATGATTTAATACGAATACTACGAATGATTTAATACGAATACTCGTATTAGGTGTATTATTCATATTGCCGAGATGAAACGTGTTCACGTTTTCAAAAAGTATTACTGTCTTTCCACTAAACGATTTCAACCTTACAGAAATTGCATCTATTAGGTACTAAAAAAAAAAAGTTTGTCTGGAGATTGAATTTTTGGAATTTGATCCCCCTTGTGTGAGAAATATTATTTTTCAAGTCGTCAGAATTAGTGCCTTGTATCAGATCAGAAAAAAATCAAAGGCCCCTCAGAAAAACTTGAGAAATTCGCTAGAGATACTGTATTATTTGATAATGATGAATGAAGGTGGAAAGGGTTGAAGAGTTTAGGCGGGCAGAAGGCCAGCGTGTAAAAAGCAGATGTCAGAACGGCTCGTTCTGGGTATTGTCATTGTAGGCAAATGGTGGACACTCCCTTTCCGCCCTCTAATATCTCGACGGTCCCTCCGCGTTTGCCGTCCAGCGATTTATTCTGGCCCAATGACGCGTCGTTATGAAATGAGAAATGAGAGTTGAAGGCAATTTGTATGGGGCGAGTTTGATATCATGAGCACCTTCTATTTTTCAACACCTTCCAACAACTGGGCTCTTTAATGTGTATTTTTCGGGCGTAAGAGTGGACGTATTCAGTTTAAGATTTCCCACTATTTACCTTCGAAAGTTTGAACTATCAGCGCAGAGATATAATTTCAAGTACATAATTCGAGACCATTTCTACTCCTGCTTTTTTACGTACAAGATAAATTTATTGGAATAAGAATTGTTTCGCTAGTTGGTTTATTGAAAATACGTTATTTAGTCAAACTAGACTGAATATGAATGAAAAAATCTGCAAATTATTACACACGGGTTGGTTATTCCTCGAATGGGGGAAACAGTGGATGTGGCGGGTCCCGGACCCATTCCAATCGATTCAGGGTCCAAAATGTAGTGGCAATGATATCTCAAACGCCATTCGCCCTAGTCTACATTACACCGTGGCGCAAGTGGCTAGCGCGGTAACCGGAAGGATCTCAGTTCAAACCCTCCTGGTGGAATTCTGGTTTACTTTTTTTTTTTGACTCATAAATTGACCAATTACTTCTTCCAGTGGGTGCCAATCGTTCTGGGACCAATTTATTTGGATTAAGCGTCCAAAATTTAGTGGAAAATGAAACCCTACTTGCCTAAATCGCCCAAAATCTCGAAAATCCATTTTTCAACAAACACATTTTGACCCCTAACCCGCCCAAATTTGGTCCGATCGGGCTGAAAAGTTTCGAGGACCCGTCTCGGCAGGGAACAGACCCCTGACCCAAATTTCAGATTTTTAGAAAATTTTCTACTACCAAAAACGGCGCGGACGATGGACGGCGTACGTCGGACGTACATCGACCTTTTTAGATCAGGACATCATGAAACGTCCAGAAAAAATTTTGAGCCGAATCGGAGAGGTTGACCATTATCATGAAAACATAGGTTGATTATTCGAGGAATAACCAACCAAAACTGCCCCGCTTTGTACTGTGCGGCCTGCGTCTCAATGTGCGCCCGGCCTAAGAACAGAATTAAGATTGCAAAAATTTTGTTTTAGAAAATACTGTTGCGATTTGAGAATAAGTCAACTCAATAGTTCACATAGAATCTGTTTCTTTCTGTCGAAGCAGTTATGGCCCCTCACGTTGGCTGGCACTAGAGGGCGTCTTAGCTCCTGCTGCAGCCGGGCCGTTCGCTTTATTTCTGTCCTGTACCGCCCTTACTTTGTCGTCCATCCATGGGACATTGACATAGAGAAGAACCTGGTGATGAATTGTGTTCAACGCTGGTCCCTATACCTGGTAGCACTCTCTCAAACGCACCAAAAAACTACGTGGATCCCGCGTCGCAGGAAATACCACAACTCCTTATCGAAATTCTGACTGCCCTTTGCCTGGAATTCGGTCCTTGCTGACCCCTATGATTAGTATTCCGGCTCCTGTCCTTTGAACAATTGCTGGGTTGGGCACAAATCTCCACGAAAGCATTGGATTCATTCCAAGTGTAGTGCCACTACCCGAATCTCATCCTTAGGCTGGCTTTTACTGGCTGCAATTCTACACAGATGATCCTCTCTGTTGCTTCACTCGCTACAAAACCATCAAAGCTTTCGATCCCAGGAGCGCTAAGGATAGTTATTGCGTACAGACCTGCAGTATCGGAGCCAGCTGTCCTGATACTGGTAGGGGTCATTCCTGACTGCAGAATGAAAACGGAGTCATAGTAGAATTGCAGAGCCGAGGAAGACAACAATGATCAAGGAAGAGTGAATAATTGAACATCTCGAGACAATGAATCGAGAGTTCAATGGATAGCGAGGCTAGTACCAGAAGCGAGAGGCTACACGGGGAGATGTACCATACTACTGCCTCCCTCCTAGGACACAGCCTTTTCTATCAATACTTAGATCGAATGGCAATAGTTGAGCACCCAGGGTATTTGAACTGACCAGAAACAGAAGTGGAAGACACGTTCTTGTGAGCAATGGCGTTTACCACGGGAAGGGCTGTAGGAAGAACTAGATCTAGAGTCTCTACCTTCGAAAGAACTGGTGCAAATAATAATGTCTAGCTAACAAACATGAAGGAGAACTGTAGAATATGTGGAGACACTCTTCAGAAGGAAAATCGAGGAAGGAAGAGCTCGGCAACAAGCCACACGGACAGACAACTGGGACTGTTCTCAGTTCTAAGTTCTAACCCGCAGTCTTGTGAATTTAATACTACCAGGTAGGGCCATTTGACGAGTGATGTTTTAGTGGGTTGGACTACCATATAACTGTGAGGAGGAGCCCCCTCCCCCCTCTAGCTAGGAAGGAGTCCTAAAGTCTCAACGACTGTCGGTAAACAAAATTTCTTAAGACCAATGAGTGTAGATTCAAACTTCAAAAAGTCCGCCATCCGTTATCTCTCTTCCTGGCCAAGAGGAGGTTCTAAAATCTTTTAAAATTTGCTTGAAGACTTCACTTAGCCCTCAGTTGTGCCTTATTCATTTTCATTCCGAGACTGTTGCACATCGAAGGAGGATACATGTGGGTCAAAACGGGTATTTTAGAGGAAAAAAATCTTAGCTACGCGCAGTTAAGACCACAGATATGAAATTTCCCGCGCGATCAAGGTTCATCTAGCATAAAAAATTATTGTTGAATAATTTGCAACGATTTTAGCACGAATTGGAAAACACTCGGTTGAAACTTCGTCCATTATTCGATGCCCATTTCACCCTCTCAATCCGATTGTTCCAGGTGCTATTGTGAAAGGCGAAAATCGCAAAGCATGGCTCGCTCGGTGTCCCGGGAAAGCGTCCGAAGTGGCCATCCCCACAATCCTCCACCGGTTCTCCTCACGACAACACCGAACTCGCGGATCATTCGACAGAGCAGCCAACCGGAAGCTTGCCACTGTTGCCCAAACCACCCCGCGCCGTCTTCTTCCCTTCGACAACTCCGAGAGCCTGGTGACGGTATAGCAGGGATCGCCGCCGATTCCCTTCGGATCAACGGCGCCATCCGCCAATTCAAACAGGTCAGTCTCTTCTCTCTATTCATCAAATGAGTCGACTGGTAACTCCCCCGAACACCACCCTTGAACACCACCCCGTACCCACCCGCGCAAGGCTTCACTTGAACACCCTACACAAACGAACCCACCGCTAATATTGTTTGTGTTTGCTTAGTAGGTGCCCATCTATTTCACATGTATTGTACATACTGTATTCTAAGCCTTTGAAAGCGATTGGTCTATTTGTAGATGTCCGATAAATCATTCATTGTCTAGCAAGCCCTACGCCATTGAGGACTCTCCAACATTCAAAGAATTGTCAGATATTCTCATCTGTCAGTTCCCATGCATTCTTCATTGCCCACGCTACAAGTGTCAATCTGATACCACACAATCATCTATGATATTCATGTCGTCGATAAATTAAAGGCCTTCACTTCATTGCATTCCGTTTGGACTATACAAGCTGGTATCATGCAGACCTCCTGTCTAGTTTAGCTCAGACCAATTTAACTTTCAATAGCTCACGATAGCAAGAATGCCTAAAGCACGTGCCTCCTTGAACCGCTTCCCCGCAGAAACCTGGTATTGCTTCGATGTAGTACCAAATTGTGAATCCCCAGTACAATTAGAACAATTATGAATGTTATGCGAGTGGGTAGTCCTGAACGGAACTCACTGAAATCCAGGACTTTTACAAGGATGATCAGAAGCTGCTCTCCATCGTTGGATTCCATCGTGTCATGAATTGTAACTCATTTACCAAGATCTCAATAACCTCTTCGCAGTCTTTCAAAAATGGTAATGAGTTATGCCGGTGTTGTCTTGTTCGATCAACGAGAACAGAGCGCCAGGGGAGGGTCAGTGAAATTAAAACGTGATTGCGACTGTTCTGAATTACCTACACCTGCAGCCAATCTTCCGTTCATCATCTTGAAAATAGTTACGCTCAGTTGAGAAGCTGTTTCGAACAGCAATGAGTTAAACACGTTTTCTTTACGATCCTCTACTTGCAACCTGAAGCGGAAACCTAACCTATATATTATCTTCCCTTCGGTTACACACGCGATTTTCCCTCCGTTTCTTTCTAGGCAGTATGGATTCAGAGGTAGTTAGTTCATTTTGTTTGATGGTTTTCTTCATTGGCCTGACAAATTGAGATGTTTTCGGTTTCTTTCCTAAACAAAGTAATGATTTGTCGAAATTTGTGTGGCTAGTTAGGCTCCCTAGTCCTTGACATATAATGTATGTGGTACATTCGTTAATACCCCAAAAGATTATATTGTTTTGATCACCTTAATACCTGTACCGTCCTATCTGTACCTCAAACTAATTTGTATTACTGTGCCTCATACTAGCTAGTAAGAACGTCGTTACAGCAAAATTTTAGTCCAAAATTTGAGCTGAACTCTGTGTCCCCCGCTTCTTTATAATAGCTGGCGAGGGCTCAAGTTATCTTACGGTAAACCACCCATGAAAGTTTTGCCCAGTTTTGCCCTCCCATACCATATAGAGACTTGGAATGATTTTCTGTGTCGACCTCATTTTTAACTAAAAGCAGTTTCACCACACGACTCAGTGATTGAGTGTCCACATCCTGCAGAACAGCTGTACTGCCATTTTGTACCCCTTCCGGAGAAAAAGGAAACTATTAAGGATCTCGAAAATATGAGATTCCGCTCATACCTACACTCCTTACGGCCCTATCGTACGCAACAGATTGAACCATAAAAACATTTTTTTGGTCTGTACGAATTTTTCAAGATTTCTCAAATAGACTTGTCTCCTAAAATTTGCTAATTCAACAGAGAACCCGTCAATTTTGGTGAATATGGAAAAACTGCATAATAACTTGTGAACGATACTGATATTATAATTATTTCATGCTGTACCTAATATTCAGAGATATTAATGAAATTCACTCCAATCTTAATTTGCTGGAGCCTTTGCTAAGATTCGATCCTCTAAATTCATTTATTTTCAATCGGTAAATTATTATACATTTATCGAGGAAATTTCATGACCCGTTTGATAATTGCTCATTCTGAGAACTACCTCCATAAAAGATCGTCCCACCCATTTTATTTTGGGACCTATTGTTATTTGTTGTAGGACCTCCCATTGTTGTTGAATCGGACATTTGAGAGTGACTTGAGCTCAAAAGGAGGCTCGACATCTCTTTATACTTGCGCCTTTTCCTTTGTATTCTTCCACAAGGAGATAACCGAAATATGAACCATTGAGAGAGTAATGAAAGCGATGACGAGAAAGCAAAGGGAAGTGTGGTAGGTAGAGATCTGATATACATTTATTTCACTCCTTCCGTCCCTCGAGGTCTTTTTTCCAAGTCTCGTGAATGATTGTCAATCAGGTTCTTCTTATCAAGAGTAAATTCATTCACCGTGACTGATGCCAAGTCTAGAATGAAATTCGACACAAAAAGAGGAAAGATGGAATGAAGTCAGGATGAGAATAGATTATTTCCCCTTCGCTCTCAATAATGAGGTGGCTTTTTCGCGGAAACGCAGCACGCTACTAAACCGGAAAGCCTCCTCCGCCGGGTCGTTCAGATTTCCCCATTATCAGAGCCAGCCAGTGGAACAAATTTATTGTGAATCAATTTAAACCCTTCTTCACCCTGTTGAACAGCGACGCAGTTAATTCTCGTGACCACAAAGCAACTTGATTATCTCACGGATGGTCAAGTGTATTATTGCATTTACATATGTCTGTTCGACACTCTTCAAAACCGCGTTACTCATAGGTTTCAAAGGCTAATTAGCCGTAATAATAATTTTTTTTATTGTGAGCCTGTGAAATGAGCCACCGCTTTTTAATTATAATTATAATTTTTGTAAGTTACATTCAGAACACCGATTAGTTTACAACTTTTAATTTGACAGTGATATAATTACGTACTTGGTATAGCTATACACCGAAATACATCTGACTGCAGAAGCGTGACTAATGACCTAATGAACGGAACGGCTGCATCGAAATTGACACGGTTAGCACACTGAGTCCTGGTATGACTGTCGAGGATATTCTCAGTTGGAAATTCATAATGAATGTCGACATTACGTGAGGACGTAATTAGGGGCGTTATCACAAGAATTAAGAATTATCATCGATTTTTGGAATATATTGAGATTATGTTGCCTTTTTAGAATATAGGAAAAGATAAATTACAGGACCATCAACGATTTGAAAGAGGTTATATTCTAGATCGACCTCACTCACGGTGTAGATATGGTCAAGATAGAAGCTCTCACAGGCATCGAGGTCTTCAAACTAGGTTCCAACCACATTGGACTTACGAATTGTTTTCTATTCAGAGCCCAATTTCAAATTACAAAATATTCCCGCATCCGTTGTGAGCAATTAGACTGAAAAGGGTTCAGCACCAATTAAATTTCAAATTTTTAGAAATACTTTTTACTTTCAATTTGACACGGTGGACGGCCAAAGGATGTATTGGTTCCGGAATCTAGACATCTTGAAACTCAAAATATAAAATAATTGTGCAAATCTAGAATATTGCAGATGAGGAAACATAGGGTTCAGAGTGGACAATAAAGAGAACAAAAAAGTGGTGAAGTGAGGGTAACCCGCTAGTTTTTTCTACTTTTTTGAGAATATAACTCGAATACAAAAAACAACGGTTGGTGTGATTGTAAATTGATGGGTGGTTTTGGTTGGTTATTCCTTGAATAATCAAACTATGTTTTCATGCAAATGGTCAACCTCTCCGATTCGGCTCAAACATTTTTTCGGGACGTTTCATGGTGGCTAGATCAAAAAAGGTCAATGTCCGTTCGCCATCCATTGTCCGCGCCGGACCAAATTTGGGCGGGGTAGGGTCAAAATGTATTTTTTGAAAAATGGATTTTTCGAGATTTTGGGCGATTTAGGCGAGTTGGTTATCATTTTCCTCTAAATTTTGGAAGCTGAATCCAAAGAAATGGATCCCAGAACGATTGGCACCCACTGAGAGAAGTGATGGGTCAAAATGGGTGCCTGTTCACCCATTTCGAATGTGTGTTTCTGCAGCTTTTGAAAATCTATCATCCACACTATTTCTGATCCATCTGACAACTTTTCCTCTTTCATAGTTATGGACAACATTGGAAAACAAATTGATTAATTTCAGACACAGGGGACACCTATTGTTTCCAAGTTTGAGTAGAAACTGTCAACAACTCAAACTCATAATTCAATTTGAAGCACTGCTTCTTTTTCCTCATATCTTTTTGAATATCAATCAATCAATAAATGTTTTATTTTTTGATGCAGGAAACACTGACCTATACAACAAAGGAGTTCGTAACATAAATAAGAAACAAGTTGCACATATATACACATTGAAAGTATAGTTGGGTCCTTCTAGATATACTTTAATATACTTATTTTTTTATGGAGATCGGAAAATAAAGAATACATAATATATACACGTTTTCGCACAGTCAATGTCGGAGTCCGACATATCAGTAAATCTTCTAGGAACTTTCTCCTCTTTAGATATATGCCTTAAAAAAATTGAATAACCTAAAAACCAGGTCTTCGTTCAGACAAGTCAGTAAACACTTCAGAATATACTCGTTACTTAGCCTTGCTGAACCGAAGTACCTTCTTTTTCTATCTTTTTGAATATTATACTCATTCAATCAGCTTCGTTGACAACCAATATTGGTCCGGTCGCTGTAAGTGAACCATTTAGTTAACAGCCTCTTCTGCTGCTCAATTCGGTCGGAGCTCTCTCAAGTCAACTTGTGACGTTGCTGCCTAACTTCCTTCAATAAAACATTAGTGAATGAATAAAAAATTGTCTAAGGTTCTTTTAAAAATTCAAGAAACTCTAAAAACCGCCCAAAAAATCGTGTTGTATTAAGAGAACATTAAAGTAAGTTCATTGCCTATGCAAAGTTGATAATCTGATAACTGGAACTCATGAGTCTAATTGAGATTATCGACCGGGCCATCAGATGAATTCCATTAGCAAAACTGAGTCCGTCGCTCCGCACGAACTTCTCTACCATCTCTTCAAACTTGTTGTTTTTGCTTGTGAATGAGAATCAATTGAATTTGGATTCAAGCTGGTGGATGTCGAGGGTTCGACGGTCAATCTAGTGATGCTTGAGTGATGATTCGACTGATTTGATGGGTCCAAATGAATTTGACGGGTATTTGGTTTCAAGGTCCAGAAGAACCCCTTTTGACAGTTTGTTGGCAAAGTTTTTACTCGTATATTGGGCTTATACTTTAATATTTGTACCGATATCTAGAGACTTTTAAAAATAGTGAGTTATTTGGTCAGCAATAGCGACCCTAGTATCCTAGAGTAAGGACTAACTAGTACAAATTACTTCAATAGTTCAACCTGGCAGGCTAGCCTTGCTTTTTTGCCAGTTGGTAATATATTGAAACACGATGCGAATGAGGTTACTAAAAAGTTATATTTCCATTCCACGTCAAGGGCATAACATTGTTATTATTGTTAAATCCTAGAATCCTGCTAGTTCAGTGCCCAACTCTGTTCAAGTGAATGTGCGCCAGTCATGGAAGTCTCGAGAACAATCACCTTCCAGAGTATGATGGTAATTTTTTCTTCTTCTAGTAGGTGCCTAAAAGAAGGAGTTATAGTACTTATTACGGATTTGAGTTGTCCACGGAATATTACCCAAAATAGACCCAAAACTGATTTTATGATCATGTGTGACCCAACCAGAGAGGCTTCTAATGTTCTTTTGAAATGAAAACACTGCAAATTCCTACACAAGGTTTGGTTATTCCGTGGAGGAGGAGTGTGAGGAGAACAGTGAGTGTCTAAAAAATTGTTGTAATTGATTCAATGGAAAATGATAAGCCACACGCTTAGGTACCTGGAATCTCGAAGACCCACGAAATAGGTAGGAGGGTGAGATTGCTTGACCCATACCCACCCCCAGTAGGCACAAACCGGTCCAGGACCCATCTCAATGAATTCAGCGCCTACTATCCCAGATAAATTAAATTTGCCTGATGTAACCTCAATACAGCTGCATACCTAGCGAAGCTAACCCAAAAAATGTAACACGCAATTTTGTCTTGTCGTTACTGATTCGCTCCTTGCAAGGAGTTAGACACCTTTCGCATGGAAGAACTTTGTATTCGAACAATGCGCGCTTAGTAGAAACTGGTCCCAAGGCACAAGCAGAGCAGGCACAGGCAGAGGTTGTAGTCTAAGTGCAAAGTTTGCGACCATTTACGAAGTTTACAAAGTTTAAGACCACTTGCAGGATTTTTTTTTTTTTTTTTTTTTGCCTAGAAGTTGAAAAGTACCGAGAATACAGCCCTTTAACCTGCCAATTTGTTTAAAAGGAAAGTAACTCGATCCGAACCCTACAGCGATACATAAGCAGTGTGAACGCATGGTCGTTGAAAGGTCCAAAAATCTTTCTAGGCTTTGAATGTGACCTTACCAGCGACTTCCATCACTTTCTCAGCTATATTTTCACCCGGATGAATAAACCACTCTTCGTAATGAAGCAGCTTTTTGGCGCTTGTAATCTCCGCCCGTTTCTCTAAACGAACGTTCTTGTAAGTAAACCTTACGTAGGAAATCCTTCATAAGTGCGACCGCTTCTGTTTTCTTCACTTGGGTCACGCTTTAAGCAGCGTTTCGAAGAACAGTTTTACAACAGTTTCTTGTAATTAATTCGACAAGCCCTTTGAGAAAAACTATTGTTGAGTGTTATCTGACGGATCTGCTAATCGACAACTTTGAAGTCAATCTACAAGGACGTCAAGTACACCTGAAGAGTATTCTAGGTTGTCCAAAGATGTACACCAGAATTTACCAAGCTCTGAGGAATGGGGTTTCGTGATTGAAAGGACAAAGATTCAATAACGACTTATAATAAACGCAAATTGACAGAAATACAAAATACGGAATGTCTCGGCCGAGTAGGATATTGACTTAGACGTAACTTAATTATTGGTTAGGCAAAGGTGAAGGGCTGAAGGCCAAATGAATTTACGGGGTAGCTGAAGGCTCAAGGATGTTGAATTGAACAAAACGGTAAAAATGAAAGTGACTTGTTAGTGTCCTCCCCTAATCCCTTTCTCCTTCTCTCAACATACGACAGACAAAATGCAAAATAATACGGTTACAATACACCACTCTACGATCAGCTTTCTGGTTGACTAAATGTCAGGGCTTGGGCCAGATTTAGAAGATTAGACTTTCGCGTTGCGAGGGTACGAGATAGAGGTATTTCACCACTTACGTGTACCAACTTCTTGGGATGGAGACAACAGGGTGATGTTCTCTTCACTGCTCGGCTTTGGTCAGGGGAACGTTGTCCAGGCCAGAGGAGGCAAAGCTCTTTCCGACGGAGGTCCGACGACTGGCGGTGCGTGGGGAACCTGGTCTATTGGCCGTTGGCCGTGCGCGAACGGATCAACACTCGGGTCCGACGGGGGTTTTCAGTTCATATAAGGGCCCACTATTTCGGGAGAGGAATTGGCTGATCTCCCAATTCCCGAGTTCTCACCCTGAAGGAAGACGATACACTGTTCCCTTCAGGTCACGTCCACAACACTGGCTTCACAAGGGGGTTGCTCTGCTCCACTCTGTTCCGCCTCGTCCTCACGAGATTATGGCAAACAGGGAGCACAACTTCCTTTCACTCGAGTTCGGATATGACTCGCTCCGCTCCGCCGTGCTCCGCCTCGTCCTCTCGAGATTATGGCGAGCAGGGGGGCACAACTTCGCTTCACTTGAGTTCGTACACGACTGGCTCGGCAGCCTTTCACCAGTCCACTCGCCTGGACGCCTTCCCCCCCTCCTATTCTCGGTTGCCTCCCGCCACCCTGTTGCCCGACCAATCCGACGAGGTCACCCCTTCCGCCCAGCTGGTTCAGGCGCTTGGAGGGGAGGGAGCTCGATCCTTACCCCACCGCCGAAGTTTCTTGGCGGGGCTCTGGGATTCTGCCACCCCCTTACACTCGCGGCAAGATCGATGTGCCGTTTGATTCATACAAGTATTTAACTCATTCCCATATAAAAGAACAGCAGATCATTTTCAGTCGATCATTTGTAACCATTAACGGATATGCGTAACTTTCTTACCATTCGAATAGAATAAATTGAACTGTTGTATTGTAAACTAGGTCGCATAAAAATGAAATAATTTTCATTTTAAGAAGGAACTGCAGCGATGAAGAAGCTTGGCATACGGTTTTGTGGATCATTAGCTTATGAACCTGGTCGTCTTCAGATCAGAACTTATAAGCAAGGATCTGAAGGGTCCACTCCTTTTGAAATTTACTTTTCCACGCCGTCTTCCATACAGCCAACTTCAGGAAGCCGGAAAATTAGTAAAAAATATTACCGGAAGTTATTTTTCGAACCTCCTAAAAGCTTTCACATATATCATAAATGTTTTACGTCTCAAATTGTGTGGATTCCATATCAAAATATCCAACCATCGTTCATCTTCTGCCTTCTGTCGTCCACCATTTGGGCCAAAACTTTTACCCATAGAGGTCGTTCGGAATATATACCGTTGTGGTCAGCTAACATTCAGCCCTACCGCCATCAACGGAGGAAGGGTATCGATGAATATGAACATTTGGAAAAGTTTTCGAAAGTTTTGAGGACCCAGGCACGAGAGAGGTCATTTTCCACTTAATTCTTGAGGCTAGATCGATTTCAGTAAGGGTACGCACTCCTAACAATCGATATAATGCTACATTCGATGCGACTGGTCGATATCGGCGTGCGACCTTTGTAAATCGCATGTGCACGAGATGCAACCTGTGCATTTTTTTAAATTCATTATATCTTTTTTATTATCACTTATTTACAAAAAATCGAAGACAAGTTTTCTTTTTCCAGGTAGATCTCAAGTCGTTACATGTGAATTCGATGTGTTGAAAGTAGCAATGTATCAATTGTTGGGGTGCGTACCCTGATCTTCAAGTTCACCCGGCTGCTTGAAAATGGATTTTTTTTTTTTAAATTGGAACCTCTCACAAAATAACAGACGCTGAGTCGATTCGAAAGGTTTTACAGTTCCCTTGTTCAAGTCAGTTAGATCATAGGGCTGAAGGAACTAATTAAACTCTCCGTTCATTGAGCCTCTCGTCACCTCTTGTGGACACATTCTCTTGAATTACATTTGATTGATCCCGAAGAAGTTTACCATAGTACTTTCTTCTCGAGATAAGTTTGTGCGAGTATTTTGTCATTCGTTATTATTGAGTGGTCAGCGATCGCTATTTCGGTATTTGGATAGCCGAGTCCCAAGTTGATGATGTCGGAAAGGTCGTCGCATCAAGTTCAAGTGAAACACCCACCCATGGACTCTATCGTCAACATCGGCACAATGAAGGCTTGAGCATGCTCTGTTGGGATTCTTTAAAAGTATGAAAAGCGGGTTGAGGAGGCACGTTCTGGAGGAAGAGCTTGTTTTAGTTGCTCACATCGCCAGTAGAATCCGCTGGCCTGCGTAGTAGCCTCGTGGAAAACTCGCCTCCGCCCGGCGATTAGTTCGTAGCTTGAACCCCCTAGACGGCAGCACAGCACTACAAGTAGACACCACCTACCCTTTGTCCGTCCTTAGCCTCCCTTGTTCGCTAAAAATACTTGCATACATAACATAGTAGGTTCGGATGCGTTCGATAAGCCTAGTGGCAGGTTGTAAGAACCCGTAAGGAGCAAACCCCTCAAATCGACCCTCGTGACGGGGATCGATCAACTGAAGGGCTTCATTCGTGGTGAGATGAATGGGGCTTGGTGAATGGTCTTGTCTCACCCCGTGGGACCCCCCCCCCCTCCACAACCATAAATTAATAATATCATTATTAACCCCGAAGAATATGATGCCACACAACAATCATCATTTTATTGAACAAATCGTAATCGCGACAGAATACTATTAGGCAATAAGTAGTCGTAGAATATGTTGTTGTTCAACTCAAAGGTTAAGGGACACTATGAGTAGTCGATTTCGTTATATAATAGGTAATTTTGGTAACATAAGATGTAGTACAGATTGGAAAATACTTACCGGAACACATATTCGCGGCAGTCATTTCCGGTCAAGGTTTTGTTTTGACCCAACCTTAATTCCAGTTTCTCAACCGACATTCGTCCTTCATCTTTACCTCCTATTACTTTTCCTTTTCAAAACCTGGAAAAAAATCGATTGAGAATAGCTCTTCATACAGCCCTAATACTAAAACGTCAGTATTATCTGTACTTCAGCGGTCAATTAACCAACGTACGGTGGAGAGCTTTTCTGGAGTTAAATAGTTTTTTCAGGACCAATAAGAACATGAAGAAGAGAACAGAAAGCCAAGAGAAAAATACAACAACGTTGATCAAATTAAAAATAAGAAATCATGAAACTAATAGGACAGTAATGTTGCAAGTTATGCAAAGGCGGACTTATGCCCCTAATTAATTTGGGTAGCTATTACCGAAGATATGGAGGCCTTAGAATGAATATCGTGGAAAAATTGAGTTTTCTCGAATGGTCCCTGAGCACACCGTCGAGGAAGGCGAAGTGGGAAAAGGGAGGCCGTTGCCATGTAAAGTGGGTGCCTACCTAAGCTTTTTTCAACGGCTTTCCTTATTACGTTCCCAAAAGGGCCTATCGCCGCGCTGGGCAATGGTGATGCACTGTAGTTCGATCTAGTTGGTGAATTTCATTACATGTTATAGGAATAGTTATCTGAGAATTTATGTAATGAGGCAATAAATAATCTTTTTTCTTTTGAGAGATTCCTCTCCTTGTGTGCTTCGTTTTCTCGGTACGTTTCTCTGGAAGAAAGATCGACGCTTGAAAAGGGACTGAAGGTTGGGAATTCGTTTGTATCCGAAGGTTTCTCCGAAGCGAGCCCAGAGGAGTAATTTATTATATAAAAAATCCCCGCTCAACACCACGTTTCTTGAAGCAAACGGAGAAGCTCTCAGCTCAAAACTGCCCGAGAAGGAAACGCGGGCGATTCAGATTTATCGAACTCGATGCCCTTTCCAGTTCTTTCCATATGGCTTTCGTTGCTCTCTTCTTTGCCGCCATTTTTTGTAAGGGTTTCTGTTTCATGTCACCAGCCTGTCACAAGATTTTTCACCATTTGTTCACATTCATTCACAAACTACTTTCTGATTTGCAAAAGTCCTCCCCTTTTTCCTACTCTTTTCCCTTGCTGGGTCCACCGTTTACGATTAGTGCGATTGTGGTGAGTTATGGGCGACTGCGCATCGTTGTGCACAACCACCGCTACGTTACCCCAGCATTCGAAAATTTCCTCTTAGAGATGTTAGCAGGTTGAATGCTGTCCCACGTCTTCAATGAGTGTTCAACCATATTATTTTAATGGGAAGGTGTATTGTGAAGACAGTAACTCAGATAATCGAATCGTTCGAAGTGGCGAGGAACTGATCATACTAAGACAGGCAAGAACGCCAGGTCTTGAAGGAGGGGTTGTTTAGCAGCTAGTCTTCCTTTTACCTGGGTGTTTCGGTCTTCGTGTCTCATTAACAACTTGATAGACCACTAGACTACTGTTGAGCTAGTGGAAGGTAACCTACTATACCTTTCAGTTTCAGTTCGCTCGTAAAAAATATCATTCTTGAAAAAAATAAAATAATAATAATAAAAAAATAAATAAAACCGTTCTTCTGCAATTGAATTAAATTGAACATCATGTTGGCATTTTGCAACGTTTATCGTGCACGTAGGGTTCGTTCATGTTCAGAATCTAACTCCTAAGGATCGCAATTGCAGTTCAAACATTAAACAATGGAATGAGGAAAGTTAAAGGAAGAAAAAACCATCTGTCAATACTAATTAATAAGTTATCTAAATGCAGAGAGAAGCACTTGAAGTGGTCGATTTTAGGAGGACTTGAAAACTTAATCAGTGTTCTCATTTTTATGCGATTCCGTAATCACTTGAACGCGGAAAAAATGTAGGTACGACTACTTCAGGTAAACTGACGTCATTTTTCAAATGTGGCAAGATTTATGCAATAGTAGTAATATCGCTCAAGTCACGGCGACAGAATTTTACTCACAAACTATGTTGTAGAGGCGTTCTTAACACCTCATTTCGGCCTTTGCATCAATTATTTAATAACTTATTCTAATTTCTCCATGAAGTCGATTAGGAATCACAAATTGAACCATCGACGAGGTGATGAGACCCTGAGTTTTCATTCCATTATGAGTACCTATAGCATGTTATTGGAAACGCAAAAATATATGGGTTAATTCTTTTTCAACGTGAGCGATCCTTGGGAAGCCGTTATTGGTTCATCATTCCCAAAATTATAAATTTTTACTTCTCTAAGTAAATAGATAGAAAATCCGTAATGTCTGTCCGCTTCAAAGGGCTTCAAAAAACTGAAATTTGCAAATAGACTGGTTGTTAGTAGCGGTGTGAGAGTATGTGTGAAAATGAAGATTTTCAAAACGGTTTTTCGAGTTTTATAGACCGTTTGCGTGCGGGTTGACCGTTTCCAATAATTTTTGGACTCCGAATCAATTGGATTGAATTCAGAGAAAAATAAACTGCTAAATTAAAAAATTCGGTAAAAATCGAAAAATATTGCTGAAGAACCGTGGGTTTATGGCAAAAAATTGCAATAAGAAAAATTTGTATTTTGCGGATAGACCGATAAGTGACATCTCGCATAATTTCAGTCAAGCTATATGCACTCATTGTTCTGTATCATCAATCGCGAAAATCCCAGCCTAATGAGGATGATCCGATTTCAAAACTATTTCCCCTCCAATGGGTCTCACTGAGCAAAGCAATAATTATTGGTGTTCCCATTTTTGAAAATGCTGTAAAACTAATTGGTGTACGTGGTGGTTACACTGAGTTACTTATGATCTTCCTTGTAGAGAATAAAATTGTGGAGAATCAAGTCGGTATTTTTTGGTCGCTCTCTTCCTTCGTGCAGTTCCATTACCCCAGCCTTTGTTTGCCTAAGGGCTGAATCAACGTGCATCACCAATCACCGCGTTGTGGTGTTCATTGTGCCTGGTCGGTAGGCTGGGGCGTAGAATAAACCTGGTTGCTCCCGGGTGCTCCGACCCAATATAAGGGAAAATGTGCAAGCTGATCAGTCTGCCGAAGGAACACGTTATTGCTTTCAGCATAAAGCTTTTGACGTCGGATCGATATCTGTTTCTCCGAGTTTCTAATTTCCATTAGAAGGGTGTGAGTAAGTTCGAGTGATGAGGAGGAGAAACCGTCTAGGTGGCTCTCTACAATCGTGACCTTGTGTCGAGTGTGTGGTCGTCTGTTGAACTCATCAAAATCGTTTTCTCACTCCAGGTAGTGATTTGTGGCGTCGTACAGCTAATACTAAAATACGATGTTACTTGATAGAATATTTTGTAGCCGGGATCTTCTTGAACTTCTTCTTCGGCCATGCTCTGGGCGATTATAGAACGCTAAAGGATCTCGTAAATTTCGTAGCGAAAGGGGCCTAAGCTCAGTGTCAGTCGGAAATGGGTTGATATATCAGAGAGGAGATTCCGTCTACTACGTAACCTATTTACATTTTTCGCCCATTATTTTCGTCTATTAGGAGGGCGAAGGGAAAGGATGATGAATTACCACAAATTGAAAAGAACTCTGACTTTAACTTTCCCTCGCTCCCATCACTTGGGGGTTCCCTTTCCTCCTCACTATCTCGTCATCCCTTTGCCCTCAGTTTGAACAGCTCGTTTCATCATTCGAACCGAGCGCGGATTATAGTCGCCCCCGGAGCTCAGCCTTATGGCCCTTCAAGAGAGCGCCATTTTCTTTTGGTCATTTACTTAAGTCTACCCGTTCTTCACAAATGACCTTGGAGTTTTTCTCCTTTCTTCTCTTTTCAACCCTCAGCGCCAATTCAATCAAAGTTTTTATTGAGCCGTCCTTCTGAATTTGTCCCAAGTACCTTGAGTCCAGTACTTCCTCTTCATTCTCTCTCGTAACTCAAAGCTATGGAAATAAGCAGCCAAGTTTACGATCGAGAAAGTTTCGCTTGCGAAAGTTTGTACAGGAAGGATGAAAGAGTCAAATTAGGCCTTCTCTTCAAACAATCTCCGGGATAAAAATAAATCATTCGTAAATTGAGCTGTGTTATTCACTACAAATAAGCGGGGGTGTTAACGGCACATCTTTGATTTACGAATAACGTTGTACGTTCTAAACCCGTCTTTATCGTTTAACGTAACCGTTAGTTATCAAGAAATTTAAAAGAGGCGTTTGGAAACGAAGTTTGAGATTGTAGAAACCAAGACAGTTCGTTTTTACAGTAGCTTCCTCTTCTTGTGCGCATTGTAACGTGTCCTGATAATTTCTTGAATAAACGAACTCACGTAAGGAGGTGCATTCATCTTATCGTAAACGTAATCCTCATTTTACTGTGTAGACATAAGAACCGCTGTTACAACTGTGCATAAACCGGTCTACTATCAAGGACTCTTAATTCTACATAAAACACTTTCCAGCTTTAGATATCTACCCTAAGTACAGCTGAACATAACGCAAGATTTGTAGATAGCCTCCCAGCTGACTGTCGTCGAACGTCTTCATTCCTCTGTCTCAACTGAAATTCGGGTACTTAATTTTCAACCACTCATGTAGTTATGAGGCATGGCTTGATTGGCTCCGTGAAAGGTTACGATTTTAGAGTAAGACAGTTTGTCATATTCCCATTTTAGTCTATGCATGTTTTATTCTTTTTCTAACTCACCACAGTAACTTTGCTAATTTTCCGATCTTTCCACTGAATCATGAAGTACCATCACGTAGTTCAGGAATGATTTTATTTCGTGAATGCATGCCATTTATTTTTACCTTGTGACTTCAATCTATGTTCAAATTGTTTGTGTTACTAATACTTCTATGATCGCCGCTGTTTCCAAACTACGTGTGTGTAACAAAAGAGTGCTTTGTTAGGGAAAAATTCTACCTAATAAGGTGTCTCGACACCTAAACGTGAAAGAAGAACGTGAAGTTCATCGTGAAGCAATGATCTGGGAAGGGGGGCTGTAAACCCGCTGTCTATCGGACCACCTTTGATGCCTATCATCCAAGATGAGTCCTTATCTTTTGCCCGAATCATAGGAATATTATCAGCTCGTGCCACCGAGCCTTAAAATCCATCATAGAAGGGAGCTAGTAGTAATATTCTAATTTTTGGCCTGGTCTTCCTTAGTTTTCAGAGCGCTCTCATCGCCCCCAAAATCTTCCAAGAATGTTGAAATGGGTAGGATTGTGCCCGAACCTGGAAGTCCTGAGAATCTCACCCAGAAAAGTATTTCGTTGGACCATTTCCTCAGCAAACATGAAATACGCTGAGCCTTCCATTTCATAGTAGACTTGAGCGATGTAGGAACATCAACAATTTTTTCTCGAAGTTATATCTTCTGTTATTCGGAACCTTACCAGTTCCAAGTGCAGGAGTCATCTCCTCGCTTGTGTTGAACCATACGAGTCCTGCAGATGGAGATCTGATCGCTATTTTCCAATATGCTCATTTTTGACATTTTTAATCCACTCCAAAAATGACTCGGCTAACAACACAAGCATCAATTGAGATTAGTAGGAATGAGTTTCTATTCTGCTGCGGTTGTTATGCTTTGTTATTCATAGTTTGAAGCATATTGAGGGCCTAGAATACTCATTTAAAGAAGAATGAATGATAAATTATTTACTTTGACTAATATCTTTATCTCAATCGGATTATGTTTCCAACTTGCATCTTGTTTGCCCGAAGCGCTAAACTAAAATCGTCTCAATTAGTGACTTCATCGCATTCAAATTTATTCCATTCTTGGATAATTCATTTCACCACTGGAACTTTTCCACTTACATCTCCTTATCTTCCTTTCTCTTTATTAGCCCACAATTTCTTGCCAATCTAGTTTCCCACTTTTCAAATGATTTAAACTGCCAGAGGAATTAGAATTCAAGAAGGTCGTTTGAGTGGGAATGTCACCGAAATTCGGAGTACCTATTTTAACTCGTGGCATAGAAAGTAATCCCAGCTTGGACTTAACTTTATGAGGTTAGAAGCCATTTCTCTCAGAAGGGAATATGCGAACAACGATACGAGCTTACATTTTATTCGTACGGCACTGAGCTTCGTCTTTTCGTAGGAAAATGTTTCCCTCGGGGGTTTTTAAGAGAAATACCCCCGCGAATTTCTCATAAGGAGGGCCTTGATATAAAAGGGGTGAAGGAGGTGGATGGAGAGATAAGAGGTACATCTGCACTCACACTAAGGTTATCGAACACGTTGAGGCCATGAATTATTCGTAAGGAGTATTCCCTTCTTTTTCTGAGAGTCATAACAGGGAATATAGTTAGGTATAGTGGTTTGTATCATATTATTCAAGGGGCATCCACCCGGCCAATCGGGACGTACCTCTGGCTTTGAACGGAATTAAATTCTAGCAGGAATTCAAGAGAAAGGATGGGAGGAATCCAAAAGGAATTTAATTATTTCAGAAAGGGAATTGAATGGATGTTTATTAATACTGGGGAATTTGATTGTCTGAAAAATCGTATTTGTTTGATTTTTTCGGATAATCGAGTGTAGAAAAAATTGTGAAAAATTGTTTATTTGTCTAGGTGTGGTTTGTTCCCCAAATTTTCGCCTGTCTGGGATACATGTTCACTTCCTGTATCGCTCTCACAGCCCAAGTCTTCAGTAATCTTATCAATAAACATCAATGATTTGGCTCCCACTCCCTGATTTGGCACCTTAGTTATAGTTCTCGTTGTTTTGTTCCATTCCTTCCCGCTCCTGTTGTAGAAATGCCAAAAGTAGTTTTGAAATGTTACTTTGATGTTCCTTGTTAGTGTGCCGGTAATTTAGTGGAAGTGAAGCCACATACCATACCGACGCTATTGGAGGTAAAACCTTCGTACTACGATCATTCATGATCAAAGGATTTGTTGAGTTTTATCCATCGATATGATAGAATACTTCCTACATGAATCGTCGATCAATGCGATCATTCTTAATCCTGTTTTATTTGTAACGAGACGCAGGAAAAAATTTAGATTGAGTAAGACAATTTCGAATGGCTAAAAAATCAACTTCAGTTTATCATCAAGTTGATTTGGCTGTACTTGAGATTTGATGAGGAGGGAGATTTATGTGTGCCTCTAACGTAATTGTTCCATGTCTTCATCGTCACTAGGAAGTACATGTGACCACCTCGTGAAATCCATTGTCGTTTACGCAGAGAAGGATAAATCTTCAAGTAGTCGTTAAGGTTACATAATTAGAGAGATTGCGCTTCAACGGTCACTAATACACCTAAAAGTACCGTTTGTTTTTGAAAAAGTGCCCAAAAGCAGTTCTGTTAGTTGGGAGGTATCCAACTCAATACGAGTCCTATTCATTCACTATGAATAAAAACGTTTCTGTTCAAGCAGCTGGTAGCCTGTGGTTAGCTCATTATGTTCGCTCAACTATATGACTGTAGATTGGCATACCTATACATTGATGTTAGTGTTCACATGAACCCCCTACAAACGGGACACAAGGAATTGTGTGGTGTTAGCTTATTAGAATCACCTTATGATCGATGTACGCACCCCCACCTCTCCTTTTACAAATTAATGGCAAATGGCAAGGTTAAATCCATTGTCCGAGCTGCATCGTCGAATTGGAATGGACTTCAAGTGAAAGCCGGTGTTATCGAATTTGACCACGAGGGTAAAGATATGTTGTACCTTTGAGTCTATTTATTTCCTCGTATTTTATTTCGCTGAACAGGAAATCTATGTTTGGCTCAATCAAGATGGGAAAGAGGTTTCCCGAAAATCCAGGTCTGTAAGATGCACTTGTTATTGGAATCCCACCTCCCCAATAGGAAAATCGTCCTTGTGGAGGGATATGACATATTTACGGGTTGTTATCTATGTTATCTATGGTTGTTATGTATGTTATCTACAACCTAATGTGCCCTAATAGTTATAATTAATTTCAAACATTGACAAAATTTCTCTGCATAGCTGTTTTCTCTCGACACACAATTTTGAAACATCGCTCTTTACTACCATCCTGAATTTACTTGGACAATTAACACCCAAACTGATTAAGATTAACTCCACTAAGTTGAGCAATTTCATCACGAACTCAAAATCTTGAGATAAATTACTTTCATCCCTGTTAAATTTCGGGAAATTACTCACAAACTTCAGACAATTTACGGCGTTTTATTCATTGGTAGCGATTTACTCGTATCGTGAGTGCGCCCCTACTCCTAAACTAACACTATTTCCAAGTGCTGCGCCTGAACCTACTCCTCCTGAGCTATTTCCAGAAAAATACGGCTTTTCCCTCAGGTAGTGATTCAGTCGTCTCAGGAGAGTGGCTAACTCTCGTACATGCGAAATTTTGGGTGCCGACAGCATGGTCCTGAATTGGCAATTCTTCACATGCCTAACCGTAATCCTGAACCGAGATGCACTGCAGTTGGTCCTGACAGGTTTTCTTCAGAGAAGGGCAACAGGGAAATAACGTTCGTTCGTTATAGGGGCCTTTTCTCACCCCTTGAACATAGCCTGATTGGTGTATAGAGACAAATTAATTGAACTATTCATCCAGACCGTTCACAGCTCAATAAACGTTGCACTCAGTTGAGCTATGCCAGTGGGGTTTTCGTCTGATCCACGGCTACTATTAGGCTTATCTCGTTTTATAGAGATGTTGGTCGTCTCCTTATCAAGATTGTAAAGTTGCTTCCAAGAAGATTGCCCATTAATTAAGTTACTTCCCGTCTTTCCAAACCCGTCCACTTCCCTCCTCCTGGACAGGCCCCACAACATTTTTTTTTCCAAGTTCTGATCCGTGTTGTTCCCTCACTAAGCATTTCAATTTGGCTCAAGAATTACTTGATGGCCGCCTATTTGGATTTGAATTACACTCGAGGAACCAAATTAGTACTGTTTCATATACGCGAATATTGTTGTACGGAGTTGTAGGTAGTTATAACTATAGTTTCACGATCCCTCTTCTTAATGTTTTCGCTATGGCTCGAATGAAAAAATTCTAAATTGGGGATTTTATATATAATAGCTCAATTCACACTGGTGAATAATGCTCACTTGAGAATAATATAGAACAACGCTAAAACGCTAAGTACAATATCCTGCGCGTACATTATGCCGCCCGTTCGTTTTGAGGCGTGATATGGTTTTAAAGTGGACATTAATATTCTACGCACCGAGTTTGCTATCATCTTTCAACGTCTCTCATAGGTGTGTGAATATCGTAGGGTCTTCCCAGTCGTGTGGAGGCCCTTCATTGTTTCAGCTCATTTCGAACTTTGAAGATTCTACTTTGTACGATAATGCGAAAACTTTTCGGCACAATTTATAATAGAGAAAAGCATAATACTATAGAGCAGAGTCTGCAAGAGTTCAATCAGCTCTATAAGCTCGGGAGACAAACGGAACCATTGAAATAGTTTTCCGGTTGCAATAGAACGATGAAAATAGCGACCAGAAATTAGCTATTCAGTTTCATACTTATGAAAAAATGTATCAAATAATTAGGTTCCACCTTTTCAGGTATTCTACTGTGGGCTATATAACTCGAGAAATATCTGCTTCTGGAGAATAATCTTGTTTCAAAGCAGTTTTTCAAACTGTAGGAAACAATTTATTACTTACGCAGATGCCAAAATAATCTTAAGGGTAAATCTTGTAGGCTGAAAAGTTGGACAGTGTGAAATATAGTACCAACTTTTTCTTCCCAAGAGCGTTTAGTTCAGGTGCCAACTCTTTTAGAAAGCGCTAAATCAGGAGTTGTAGTATCCTTGATTCATACCAACTGGCGGACAAGCTATATTTTGGTGCATTGCTCGCTTTTGGGCTACTATTCAAAATACATATTGCGCCTTTGTTTTCATATGGACAAACGAATCCCAAACTTTCTCCATTTCCCTGTTAAAGTTTGAAGATGACAAGGACAAAATGTCCGACTGTTGCAAAATTTTTTTTTGGGCGTTTCAAGGTGTCTAGATAAAAAAAATCTGCAAATTCTTACAAACGGGTTGGTTATTCCTCGAATGGGGGAAACAGTGGGTGTGGTGGGTCCCAGACCCATTCCAATCGATTCGGGGTCCAAAATTTAGTGGAATATGATACCCCACATGCCTAGGCACCAGAAATCCTGACACATACAAAATGGGTGGATACATACCCATTTTGACCCATAACTTCTTCCGGTGGGTGCCAATCGTTCTGGGACACACATCATTGAATTCAGCGTCCAAAATTTAGTGGAAAATGATACCCCACACGCCTAGGTAGCAGAAATCCCGAAAACACATAATCAAATTGGGTAATAAATACCCAATTTGACCCATAACTTCTTCCAGTGGGTGCCAATTGTTCTGGGACCCATTTTATTGGATTCAGTGTCCAAAATTTAGTGGAAAGTGACACCCCACTCGCCTAAATCACCCAAAATCTCGAAAATCCATTTTTCAAAAAACCCCTACCCCCTCCAACTTTGGTCCGATCGGGCTGAAAAGTTTCGAGGACCCATCTCGGCTGGGAACAGACCCCTGACCCAAATTTCAGATTTTTAGAAAATTTTCTACAACCAAAAACGGCGTGGACAATGGACGGCCGGCGGACGGCGTACGGCGGACGGACATTGACCTTTTTTGATCAGGACATCATGAAACGTCCAGAAAAAATTTTTGAGCCGAATCGGAGAGGTTGACCATTATCATGAAAACATAGGTTGATTATTCAAGGAATAACCAACCAAAAGTCAAATATCCGTCCGCCGTCCGCCGTCCACCACCGGCGCCGTTTTTGGTAGTAGAAAATTTTCTAAAAATCTGAAATTTTGGTCAGGGACCCGTTTCCGGCTCTAGTTGGTCCTCGAAACTTTTCAACCCGATCGGACCAAATTTGGGTGGGGTAGGGGTCAAAATGTGTTTTTTGAAAAATGGATTTTCGAGATTTTGGGTGATCTAGGCAATTGAAATATCATTTTCCACTAAATTTCGGACGCTGAATCCAATGAACTCGGTCCCAGGGCATCCACTGGGAGAAGTTATGGGTCAACTGGGTGCCTGTTTACCCATTTAGAATGTGTGTTTTCGAGATTCCTGGAACCTAGGCGTGTGGGGTATCATTTTCCACTAAATTTTGGGCCTTGAATCGATTGGAAATGGTCCGGAACCCGCCACATCCACTGTTTCCCCCATTTGCCCATGTTGAAGAAATGAGTCTCCATGCGCCTGGTCCGAGGAATTACCAACCCGTGTGTAAGAATTTGCAGCGTTTTTAATCTTCCTGGCAGGTGTTGTCCTGGTGATTAAGTGTAGGTAGGTTGACGGTAGCCTCCTTCAAACCTGCAGCATTTCGGTTAAAACATGTAAAATAATGAGAATCTTATGGATAAATTGTGACATTTATACGATCGCAAGGAGATAATTTACGTACATTGAAAAAAATTTCAAGCATTCGGAAAATCGACGTCGAGGAGTTAATTGACCTGTTTTAAATCTCGAGTGACCTCGTTTTCCAAAGCATTGTTGGCATGACAGATCGACGGTCAATGAATAGATTTTGTTATTCAGCAGTATTCACCGCGCGCCCTCATCAGCCAACCATTTAATCAACCTAGGCGGCTTATATCCGTCTGTCATGATACATTATCAATTTGATTAAATAATTCACGTAATCTTATTCTTACCACGTGAGTGCCACCAGTATGTATGCGCCCTTTTAGCGATCAAAACAAATGCAAATGTTGAGAAGATTTGCATTCGAAATTTTGCATACCGCTTCTATTTCGAATGATGCTGTGCACATACTCGTAAAATTCCTATACTTGACCGACTCATGTCCAATTCGCTTTCCAACCAAGTTCGCTCGGCTTTCGGAGACTTTTCCCATAGATTTTCTCACGAATGCACCGAATATTGGTCGTTCGTATTCAACCTTGGAGGTCTCGTGGAAAACCGTATCTGTGCCAACAGGGGTGCTCACACACCCTCAGCCTTCCTTCCTGTTTTACACCATTCGCCCTCACCACGCTTCTAGAATCGATGGTCTGAGCTAAGCAGACGGGAAGCCGATCGCCCATCCTCATAAAAAGTCTTGCCTGCTGTTTTATCACTTCCGCTCGATCTCCTTCTTCGCTTCTTTTTTCAACGTGCATCACCATATTGGTTTTCCGGATTCCTGGATGGAATAATCAGATCGGTTCATTGTTAGATACTCAAGAGTGTAAAATGCCGCCATGACTCAAAAGAATGTGTGAATTTCAGACGTGCGGTGAATATCCTCATGTTTTGACATTAAACTCAGCTTGAAAAAAAAAAAAAAAAAAAAAAAAATACACATAATAGAGATGAATAACAGATTACGATGGACAACGTAAAATGTTCCAATGCAGATGTATGAGCCAGCAAGATATTTCTCTCAATTTTTCGACTTTTTCAATGTTTTCGCGTTAGTCAATATTTATTGATCTATTTCGGCTCAATACACCATCTATTTGTTTAATAACCTGTAATCTTGAATTGATGTTGGCCCTCTTTTGTTTGATTTTACTCCACTCTGACTATTTCGTTATCCATATTGGAATTAATTACAATGTTTCAAACATTGCGTCAAATTATTAGGACATCTCCATAATGTATCATGCCAGCAGATGCCATTTGTAAAAATATTTTTCGGCTTGTTGTGTTTCTCACATTCATAAGGTTTCTCAGGAATCATGCCGAACGAGCTCACGAACGAATTAATTAAGAGATTTATAAGAGACGAATGATATTTCGGCTCCGAAAGTGTAAAGAAAATTCTAACGCGCTGATATTTTGGCTTTTATCAAACCGTTTCGGAAATGTTGAGGAAGATTTTTATGTACCGTCCATGGACACGTGGCGCACTGTTAGAATACGTTGGAACGCTAATCCGACCGACGTGAATTGTGATCAATAATCTGAATCCCGAATCAAAAATGTTTTGAACGATTCAGCCTTAACCACAAATCCAGTTAAGTAAAATAAGTAAAGCCCTCTAATGACCGTAAAGAGAATCTACTTCTTTAAAAAATTAATCTACCCACACCATTGATTGGGAAAAGGCGTATCCATAATTAATTCCTTCATTTTTAATGGAAAATGGTTGTTCCCAGCAGAGGTGAATTTAACGTGAGATTATAATTCAATGTGAAAGTTTTTATTTTGACTGTTTGCGGAATTGATTTGTATTGCGCTATCATTATGCGGATGGCGTCCATTTGCTTATTTGATTTGAAATATTGCGATGTTATCCGACATTGTATTAATGTTGAATCAATCAGTCAATTACGACGAATGACAGATCTTCAATCTAAAATCTAATCGAACCTAATTTGGTTTTACTGTTAGTTCTGAACTACTCAAGTTTTCCATTAATTATTGATTCATGTTTTTCGTTGCTGATCATTCACAAGGGTAATGTATTTCTGTTGCGTGATCATTCGAGTCGTGAAGGATTGATGCTCTCTTTGCGTGTCCTCGATTAGGGACGCATGAAAGAAGTATGTACCTAATCGGGTATCACCAGTAATTCATTTATTCGGAAATTGGAGAAATGTCCTCTGTGACATTGATCAAAGGAAAGAGCTGTGTCTATTCATCCAAAACTGTTTACTATTACTCGATAGATTTCCATCTTTAGGGAATAGTCCCTTTAACTGTACAGTGGTAAAGGAAAATTCACGAGTTTGCAGTTTTTTCCCATCCGTCAGATTTGGACTATGGTATCAATACGCTAGTGTACTAACTAAAACCTATAAACCCAAAGTAGCTCATTGCATCACAACCGAGTAAATTGTAATGGCATCTGCCGTTCCACGTCCGCGTGTGTTCGAGAAAAAAAGAGGAAAACAATTTATAAAAATTAATAATTCATTTTAGTAAACTGATAAAACTTTTAAATACAAACGCGTACGTTAAAAAAGGTTATTTTTATGAATAATATATTATCAGACGAAATAAATGTATTTTGAACATTATTCCGCAAAATAGATTCGAATTAAGAAACGGATCATCTCGGAATCAGCTTTTAAAAAATAATTAAAATTCACGTGCCACACTTCAGAGTTGACCATTATCTACTATTTGACATTTTTGTGTTTGCGTAACTTTGCGTGCTCGCTGAACCGGTTGCGCGCAAGAAAAACAATTGGCTGAGGGTGATCCCTCTCACATTTTCATCATATTTTGGGCGAAATCCGAATCGGCGGTAAAAATTTGGAGTTACCATTTAAAATATGAAAAGAAAAAAGTTGTCACTTGAACATGGTTCTGCAGTTGCGCGGGGTGCGCAAATATAATATTTGAAATCCTTGAAAAAAGGTTAAAAAATCGATTTTGTTTACTCCCATTTGGAAAATTTTAGGAGAGGGGGAAAACTCTTGAGACGCTCTGCATACTCTTCACCTCACAGTACGTAAAATGTTTATGCTGCGCGTTGGGTGCCCAAAATTCAGTCTACTGTAATCGTGTTGTGCTCTACTGTGCTCCGCTGGAATTGTGATCTCCGTGAACATCTTTTCTGGAGACTTGTCGAGTCTTTATGATACCCAAATACCAAACCTATCGTTATCATCACCTTTTACGGAGAGCAAATAGTGAAAAGCCATAGGGTAATGATATGAACCAGTCTACTTAGCGGATGACCAAAGAATAAGACACTCAATGAGGTGGACCATTGATGAATACGTAGAATAAAATGGGGACTAAGGCAGATCATTGCGTCATTGAATGTGATCTGTATGCCTATCAGCCTGATGCCTATCTGTAACAGGCGACCATATTTGTACTGAAAGGAGACAAAATAAACTTGGCAGGTTCCCGAATCAGGATTTCATCGTGAATGCATTCACAATTTTTGGATGTGACGTCTAAAGTGACGGTTCGATACTACCCATTTTCAAAACCTTCAACGTATTCTCGTATTTAGACTGCTTCAGCAGTGACCTACCGGACCTGAATCCAACCTGTCTATCGCAAGACAAATAATTTCTCTCAGTCGTAGCCTCGTATTCAGGAGCCCATGAAACCATGCATAATGTATTAGGACCATCAAAGGAAAACAATTTTCATTGACTCAACTAAAGGCGAGTACAGCGCCAGGACCACAAAACACACTGACACACGTACGACGATATAATTAGCAGTCAAGGAACATGACATGTTCTTATGTTTCCCCTCATTCCAGGCTTCAACTTGTGGCCACAGAAAGCACGACATTTATCAAAGAAGACAGTTATACAAATCTCTGAAGGAGGACGTTGCTAATGGATGTGAAGTGAGATGGGTTTTTCACCCTCTCTTCCTCAGTCATCTCCGGCGGCAACTCTAATGTATGAAAGGCGTCTTTTCTCGTCAAAACAGGGTCCTAGCCTTTTAGGGTGCCAATCTCAACCGTGTCATGTTATCCCGTCAGTGTGTCCGACGGCCTGGAGTGGTAGTTTTAAACCAAACTAACCCTAGCCCAGTTTTTGATATTTTTTAGGATTTCAATTAGGATTACTATTTTGACAACAACATTCATGGGTCAATTGATCTCGGTTACATTGTTTGAGAATGATCATGAACGATTCAGCTATGATCTATGTATTCGTAATTTCCAATCATGTGACGAAATTTACTCTTATCAATTCACGATTCTCAAAACGTTCCCTATTCGTTCCTGATGTCAAGTTCTGCTAAAATCGGTAGATAGTTGACAGATAAAAAAGACTTTTCCGATTATGATATATCTAATGAAAAATTGTTTGTTAGAACAATGGCGGTTTATTTCTGCGTAATCTTGATTCACCATCCAATTTATTTTATGATCTTCTTCCAAGTTTTGAGGAATCTGATTGCTTTATGTTCAGTTGTGTCATGAGTGTTTTCCCTTCCTTGGATGCGCCCATTACATAAAGGAAGGGGATTAGTTGGGAAAAGTAGGTTGAGGAGGTTGTCTAAAGGCAATGGGTTAGTTCAAGTTTGGCTTCAGTCCAGCGAAGGCCCGTCCACTTAATGCCAAGACCCCGTTTCATAAAGTTGAAAACAGACCTTCCGATTTTCAACTCAATCAATAGTGTACGACGGCTTTTATTAGTTTTTCTCTGTTTAAAAGAAAGTTTGTTGAGAAAATTTTTTGAAAAAAGTCAGAAACTTCTGGTGGCCCGTTCAAGCTTCATTTCACATTGTGGGTAGGAGTATCGTTGAAAGTAAGGGAAAAAGGGAAGGCATCGAGATCAAAAGTAGTCAGATGGGCCGAAGCTTTTCTTGTTCCTTGAGTGTTTTTATTGCAATGGTTGTTGGAGCTTGAGTCTAGAAAGTTTGTTTTCGTTCAACGCGACTTGATCTGCCACCCCGAAATGTCAACGCTTCTCCAATTTATGCCGAGAGTACGATAAAAGTACGGCTGATGTTTCAGTGCAAATTAGCCTTATAGATGGAAGAAGGAATGATAAAAATGAGTTAACCAAATTTGTGTGAAGTAGTGATACAAAGTACGCAAGTTACCAACTTTTCAAAACGCATTTTTCTGAAGTTGCATACAGCCCGTTCCATATTATGTGTCTGAATTGTCTTTGAGAACGTTGAATTGAGGTTTACGTTGCCGAAGTACTTCGTGCGAAAGGGGAGAGGTCTGAGAGGGGATAACGTTTTGTATATGATACATATATGAGACAACGGTTGCTATTAAATCAGTAAATGCCTGTTAGTCTTCCTTAGCCCATGGTATACTACAGAAACTAAACTTCTAATAAGTGTTATATTAAATATACGTAACATTTTTATCAATCCAAACGGCGGACGTTCAAGATACAGGTTTTAGTGATGTATTAAGAATGAAGAGAAGTGGACATACACTCGGTATCGACTGAGGCCTTAAGCTTTTTACGACTGTCGATCACCTAATGAGTACGAGGGTGAATATCAGGATTTCCAATCTATATGATCTTTCTCAAAATGTTTGAAAGGAGGTGGAAGTTTTGAAGGAACCCCCACGATCGATCGAAAAGTCTGAACATGTTTCCCTCAAGTCTGTCTGTAACGCTGAAATTTAAAGGAGACTCGGGGTAACCAATTACTAAAACCTTACGAACTACGCAGCTCATAATTTGAAAACAGAAGCTCAAAACCTAAGGCACGTGCGGTCATGTTTTTCGTCAAGTTCTCGCTAGAATCTACGGAGGAATGAAGAATTCTAAACTAAAGCGAATCTTACACGTTTGGATAGGTCACGAGTATTCTACGCTAGCTGAATTGAGACTAATGTTGGAAGAAATTCTAGTAGAACGGCTCACTTCATATCATATATTAAGTAGTAATAGTATGCAATTGCGAAAATTCCCGCCTGTGACCGAAGAAGAATATTGACTCAGGACCACAATTTTCTTCTAGGAAACAAATTTTTAAAATGATTGACTCCAGAAGAGAAAGGATTAAGTAAAAAAAAATGTATGTACGCATTTGATGTTGCATTTTACTCTGGAGGGATACCGATGGGGTTTTCATGTTTGGTATGTTATTCCTGGAATAATCAACCTAAATGTTGATGCAGAAAGTCAACCTCACCGATTTAAACCAAATTTTGTTTAATGGCTTATCAAGTTGTCTAAATTAAAATGAGCAAAAAGTTTTCGAGATTTTCGGGTACCTAGGAGTGTGGGGTGTCATTTTCCACTAAATGTTGAATGCTGAATCGAACGAAATGAGTCCGGGAGACTCCGCACTCACTGTGTTCCCCATAACCCCCATGCTCCAGGTCCGAGGAATAACCAACCCCTGTTAAAGAATTCGCAGCGTTTTTTAGCATTCATGCAGCAGGATTTTTTTATTTGGTGAGCCTTCCTCCGAATCCTCTCACCTCTCAACTTCCAGGAAGCCGAATCTTAGAGTAAAAATCAACATACTTGTTCATCATAACATGAGCGCATAGTGAGCTAAATGGAAAATCCCACGTTTTCTTCGGTTGTAGAGGTTTTTTTTTTTTTTTTTTTTTTTTTTTTAAATAATCGTAGAACCCTGATTGGACTGCCGTTTCCAATCACGTTGTCGTCAGAAGATATCTCATCAGCGTTGGTTGAGATCGGGAGAGAGCTTAGTAGATAAGTTCGTATTACGTTGGCGTTACCTAAATCTAGCTCGACAGAAGATAGGGCTCTGATGATACGACGATCTCGTACGCCTCCCCTCATCAAATCGCGAGCTCATTTCCTCTTAGGACCCCCCCCCCCCCCTCCTCCAGTTTGGTATATCTACGAGAGATAGCTCAATGAGGTTGAACGGTGTAATCTATAGACACGTGCGTTCTGGCAAAGTACACTTTTCCCAGGTTATTGAGGCGCTGTTGTTTTCTGTGCGTTCGCCGCTTCTCTTGAGAGAACTCAAACGAAAACACTAGAAATTCCCCCAACGTGGTTTATTATTGCAGGCAAAAATGTTCTTTAGTCAGCCAAGCTTGGTTATCTGGCTGAGGGAATGTGCCGTTGGTCCAACATCTTCCTTAGCAAATGCAGAGTTCATAACTATTGGTCATTACGTGTCCCCCCAAAAAAGCTTCAATCAGATCAAAAATTGAGAAAATAATCGTAGCAAAAAGCGGGAATTGATAACTAAAACATAATATGTATAAACTTGTTTGGTAGAGGTTGGGTAAGGGTAGTTGAAATCTTTCGAAAAGTGACCACAGCCTCTTTCTAAAACCACGCAAGATGATATTATTTCAGTGTTTCGTAGGATATTCGTACTTCAAATCAATTTAGAATTTAAAAAACTCAATAAAAGAGCGAATATAAAAAATTTTACTCTTAGTATCCAAATGGATTCTTTGCGCAAAAATAAATGAGGAAACGTTTTGATATTTTAAAACACCTTATAGTGCATTTATAAATATCCCAGCGCCTCATTAGGGGGCTTCCAACCACGGTTTATTAATTCCTTCTTCATAAAGCGCGCCGGAAACTGTTAATTATACTCTAATATTTATGTATATACCCTCGTCTTGAATAACGCGTTTTCCTGGTCGCCATTCGATTTTTCATCCTGCTTTCTATTGAAGACGATACTAAAAGCACGACTCATCCGAAAATCATCAATATTCATTAAACCTTTTTACCCGCGCGATCATCTGGCTACTTTTTGCCGAACATACCTGCGGAAATGATGAAAGAAAATACGCGAAGAGGCACATGTATAATGGTTATTAAAATATAGATTTATTAGGTACTTTTGTTGTGAGATGTTGAAATGCGGGCCTCTTTTTGTGCTATCAGCTGTGTACCACGTACCCCAGGTTTCTCGTCGTTGTCATTTAAGGGAAGGTCTCTTAGAGGTAATTGCCGAGCGTGGCATGCACTTCAACATGAAGTGGCGGTCAGCTTGTTGGATCCCTCTGTCGTGGCGCTGGGGCCAACCTGGGAAGTGAAGGAAGCGACCCCAAAGACCAGGTTGAATACTGTACATTCGTAAAGTTTCCGTTTGAAATCAGTTGTAGAGAAAGAGAGCTTCCAATAAAAGGAAGCTCCCTAATTATAATGGAAATTTGAGATGAGGATAATCCTGCCCTCGTTTTACCTCGAAAATACTGAAGCTAAGACGGAAGTATCAAGAAGGATGGCGGGTATTTTGTTTTCTACCTGTATAAGTGGAGGCAGGAGAGGAAATTTCGACTGCCAGTAATAACCATAATAATAATATATTCGCGCGGACTTGCTTTTTGATTCATAGAGGAATTATCTAATATTTTAATAGGCACTTTGATCTCGTTGGATTGATTAGATAAAACCCGCATGACCGTTTGGTCTTGAAGTGGTGATAGTAGGGCGCCTGACGATTAAAATTAAGTCGCTTCAGTAGACGGTTTTAGGTATCGCGTTCTGGTTGGCTGTGACGTCTCAATTTGTTAAAATTAAATTTTTTATAAATAAAAATATTTATTAAACAAATATTAATACAGAATGTACCTTATATCGCATTGACCATCGTCATTCTGGTTGATCTTCGCAATTGATACTTACCCCACTGAAAATATTGTTCGTCATTGTTTAAGTTTTTTTGTACGCATCTATTTCTGAAATAGAGACGTCCATCTGTGTTTTAATTCTCCTTCGATCAACTTTGCTTCCAATTAAGCGGGTAAATTCCATTCCGATCTCCTACGACGGTATAAACGTTCCAATTTCAATTTCGGGGGAATAAAGTCAGCGCTGTTTGTTTATTCGCCTCACTGAATCAGCTACCATTTCAGTGGACTCTACGCTAAAGCTCTTTGTATGTTGAAACGTGCGTACAGACCACCAGACTTGGCCTTGTTACGCAACTTGGCCTCTCCGCTGAGGCTAATTTCTCGTCTTTCAGTGTTTACGTATCCTGCAAAGTGTAATGCAAAGAATATTAGAAGAACGAAGAAAGAATTGACTTATAAATGGTGTGGTTTGGAAACACGGCAATCATTGATGTAAATGCCAGGGGGCTAACAAGTTCTCCATTGGTCTAAAATCTATGCGATTCAAAAATTAGAAAGCTCCGTATCTTTATTTAGGGAATCCTCCTCAACCCCAACACACTAGCTCAACAGAGAAGAGCTAAACTACGCAGAGCTTTCACCGATGCGACCAGCGAGACTGTCACCATTGTCAAAACGGTAATGTTTCCTTCGTTATCATCACATTACTTATGATTTCTCGCACCGTAGGTATAGTTCTTTTATGGAGAGGGGAATTCGAGAGAAACTATGAATAGTATGATGCTTCTATCTTAAGACTTTTTTTCTATTACATTTGCATTGATGGAATTGGCCTCTGAATCTTGGAATAATTCTCTTGTCGAAACAGGAGAATGTTCATAGTTATGGATCGAAACGCCCATGAGTTCGGTGACCACTGGTTGTTCACACATGCGCCAAAATGACTAGGGAATTATTGAAAACATGAATACGTGCCTAACTCACTTTCAGCCAGATTGCCTTAAATAGAGGGTGTGTTTTGAAGATGATTTTCAGACATTTTGAGACTATTGGCTTATGGGGTACCGTTTTCCATTCATTTTCGGACGCCAAATCGGGTCAAAAAATGCCATTAAATTACTTCAAGAAATTTTGAATCTAGCACCAGTACCCATCTTGGTATTTATTGGTTCCAGCTCATTTTTAGGCAGGTTATGGGTTAAGTAGGATGCTTAGACAATGGGTTTAGGTCCATGGCATGTGGGATATCGTTTTTCGCTGAAATTTGGACGCTAAATTGATCAATGTGGTGTTCGGACCGACTACTAAAAATTACGGAGGGTAGTTATGAGGTACCCCTTTAAAGTAACATTATTTCAACTTAGTTTTTTCTGATGACTTACGCCGGGATATAGTAATTATTTTTGTTTATACGTATAGATCATAGCATGCCGTAGCCTGAGGTTTGGTAACGAACTGTTCAAAAGTCCTCACAGATGTCTTCAACAGATTATTGTTAAAGGGGAGCATTTGTACCCTATCACATCCCGGAAAATGTGTCTTCCCTTTAATTACTTATTTTTCAAACCTGTGTCTATGGTGAAAAATGTAGACGACAGGAATTTGTGGTGCGATTCGTGTGTCCTATGGGTTAAAAGCGTGGGATTTCGAAGTTCTCACAGAAGAGTCGAGTTCTCTCCGCGAAGCCTAATTCAACTGCCCTCGTTGATGTCTCGCGCCTTTGATCCTGGATAATTAATTGAGAGACGACGAGGGGGTTTTACTCATTACTAAAGTTGAGCTCGCGGCAAAGTCGAAAGCGGTACTATTTTCGCAAGCGATTGCTCACTTTGATGACCGAGTGGGCCACTCGTAATGTGTTCGAACTTGTTCACGGCCTTTTCAAAACATCGCCATCAACGTTCATTTTCAAAGCTGAAAAGTGATAAGGCATCCGTCCGATTTCTGAATTAGTTGATGCGAACTACCTATATTCTATACTGGGTGAACTTCGTTTCCCTAGTACTCGTATAATTTTTACACGAATGAAACTTAACTTTGTTCTCTTTAAAAAATGTCAAGTTTTAGAAATTTTTCTAGTACGAAAAAAGGGAGGGACGGGTATTTCAGTTTTGGTTTGTTATTCCTTGAATAATCTAGCTATGTAATCCCAAGGTCATGAGGGGGGTAGACTATAATATAGTCTCAATAATTCATATCCCATAATAAATCAATTCATATCCCATAATTGGATATTATCCAATTGACCCAAATGATGACAGTATACGTTTCATAATGTCTAGATAAGAAACGCTGCAAATTCATTCACAGTGGTGGTTTATTTCTCGGACCATCAGCATGGAGGCTCATTCCACTCGATTCAGCGTCCAAAAATTAGTGGAAAATGATACCTCACACGCCATACAAACCCCGGTCCACCGTACGCCGCCCACTATCTTCGCCGCTTTCTAGAAAGCTGAAATTTTTTTCATGACGTTTTTTCATCTCTAGTTAGTCCTCTAAATTTTTGAGCCCGATCGGACCAAATTCGGGAAGGGTATGGGAGAATGCGTGTTTTTTGAAATCGATTTTCGGGACCTACTGGGAACTAGACGTGTGAGGTATTGTTTTCCACCAATGTATGGAATGCGTCCGGGACATATTCACTGTTTTCCCCACATACCCATGTTAGATTTAGGCGTCATGAACCTGTCAACATCTGAAGCCTCTCAGAGAGGTTGACCTCTGGCATGAAAACATATTATAGGTTGATTATTCAAGAAATAAACCACAACGGGCATACGTTTTTGGCATAACGTCTTTCTTTTCGTAGCCAAGTTGCATACTTGCATGCCTCTTCAATTATATTTCACAGTGTTTATTTCATGTCCCACAATATAAAATAATAACAAATGCTTTCGGAAACGCCTTGTAACGAAATATCTTGTTGAATAAGCTGCCCATAACACAGTGATTCTAAACATAGGAATTCAGTTTGGATTGAAGAACAAATTGAGGACTCAGGATGGCTTCACGAGCATAATATATAGCCCACAGGTAACAACATCTTGATAGGATCGTTTGCATACGAGAGTATTACATAGGGTGGTTGTCGATGATGGATGAACTCGGGAAGGGGTGAATTCTCATACTTCAAAAAAAAAGTATTAAATATTCGGATGGAAAAAGAAGAAAAATGCTCGTACGTTATAAACGAGCGGCCACCATGATAAATGGCTATTCAAACCGCAGCCCGGAACTGTGACAGCTTGAAGGTGGAAGGTCACAGTAATCAATTCGCAGACCAGGCGCCGTGAATCGCAACATCGAGGACGTCTGAATGCGGACTGCGGGGGATTAATAGATTTTATTGATACAGGAGCAAGAATATATTAACAATGTCCTTCCCGAGGGCCAACTCTGTAACACCAATAGGATTTGTCCTCAAGACGCTGATACATCCGAGTAATTTGGGAAACTCATAAGTTCTGAAAAAATACCGAGGTGGATCATTTTAAACAACTATCATCAGTATTTTTTGAAGGAAAATCATTTGAAGGATTCATTGGAGGTCCGATTAGAGCATCCAAAATACCGTGAAATATGCTGCAATTGACTCCGGAATGGTTTGTTGTTTTAGATAGACCTCCTTCAAAGGAAAAGGCAACGTATCTTGAAGTCTTTACAAAGACAGCCAGCAAGAAGCGAATAAGTACCTGATTTAAAAATTTCCTTTTGTACCCTCTGGAACCCTTTTCCGGTGTGAGGCGATCGGACTCGGACCCATCTGGATCGATTCAATGTCCGGAATTACTTAGTTAAAAAACGCTGCAAATTCTTACACAGGGGTTGGTTATTCCTCGGACCAGGCGCATGGAGACTCATTTCTTCAACATGGGGGAAATGGGGAAACAGTGGGTGCGGCGGGTCCCAGACATATTCCAATCGATTCAGGATCCAGAATTTAGTAGAAAATGATACCCCACACGCCCAGGTACCGGAAATCTCGAAAACGCATATTCAAAATGGGTAATATATACCCAATTTGACCCATAACTTCTTCCAGAGGGTGCCGATCGTTTTGGGACCCATTTCATTGGATTCAGCGTCCAAAATTCAGTGGAAAATGATACCCCACTCGCCTAAATCGCCCAAAATCTCGAAAATCCATTTTTCAAAAAACACATTTTGACCCCTACCCCGTCCAAATTTGGTCCGATCGGGCTGAAAAGCTTGGAGGACCGTCCTAGGCCGGGAACAGACCCCTGACCCAAATTTCAGATTTTTAGAAAATTTTCTACTACCAAAAACGGCGTGGACGGCGGACGGCGTACGGCGGACGGCGGACGGACATTGACCTTTTTTGATCAGGACATCACGAAACGTCCAGAAAAAAATTTTGAGCCGAATCGGAGAGGTTGACCATTTGCATGAAAACATAGGTTGATTATTCAAGGAATAACCAACCAAAAGTTACTCCTCCTGGCCCCTCAAGCATCTTGAAACCCCATTTTTAAAGTACCCGTGTTTACCCATGCCTTCATCACGGCAACGTGGTCTAAATCTCAATTTATTCAGCGTCCAACAATTCGTTAAAATGACACTACACATAATATGTAGGTAGGTCTGGTTTAGTTCTTATAGGTATGTTGTACTTCACTAGTGAGCAGGTGCCAAGGTTGGAGGTTGAATATTTTCAGCTCCAATGTGATAATTATTGAATAACATGAATAATAAACAATCAATGAGAATATCACCCTCGAAAAACTTCACGTTTTGTCCCACGCTGGGACCAGCCCGGTACTGTTTAGCACATTACTTCAGGCCTGGGTTCCGAATTCCGGCTTTCCTAGCTCCCCTTACCGGGCCCTTTCCTCGACAAGCTTCCCTCCCAGAATATTTTGGATGTACCCTGCCACGGCAATACACTTTGCCTCGCTCTCGAGCATCCACCGTCTCCTCAGGGGTGGGAGGGCTGGTCATTTCCAGCTCCCTGACGATCTGTTCACGCTCTGTCTCCCAATTTTCGCATTCAAACAAGGTATGGCAGGCGCTATCCTCCTCGTTCTGTCACTATAGGGGAGTATACAATGCATATCCTGTAGAGGTTCTGGTAGAACCACACGCGGCTCGAGAGGAATTTTGTCTGGTATTTTGCTGTATTTTCTCTCCAGCCAGGGGCGTATGTTGGGTACAAGTCGAACTGTCCACCTCCCTCTCGTTTCGACCAGATTTCCTGCCTGTGAACGTGTTCCTGTTCCTGTCGGGCTACTTCGAGCCGATGAATAATAAGAGATATTTCATATGAAATATAAGATACTCCGGATATAATTATATCTAGCAGCCCTTCGTGAGCACCTAGCTTCAACACTAGCAGTATTGGGTCAGTAGTAAGTAACTCAAATGTTGATGATGATAATAGGAGAGGCTGGTGAACCAGCCAATTCATGCAAGTAAGCAACAACTATAGGGGTTTCTCTCTCAATCGCCAACCAATAATTCTTTGGAAATTCGCTAATGAAAGGTGGACCGTTTAATATACATTTTTCAGTGTCACTAGTGGCAAGAGAGCTCTCTACTTTTTTATGTCCTCTCATTGTGAGAGCATGTACCAACGGTAAATCTACCGCCAACATGTGAACAACATTTTGACGTGATTAAACGGGAGTGGAATGAGTTTAGTGGGTTTTCGGGTTTCGTAGATTGAAACATCCAATCAGTAGTTTTATGAGGAGAAGGACGGGAGGGTGGACGCTGAGTAATTATAATGCTCAGAGCTCGCTCCGTCGACCCAAAATGAATTATATGAGGGAATGATTTAAAGGCGGAGATAGAGATTCCTATCTTACGAGTCAGTTTGTCTTAACCAACCTGGACCATTTTGTGCTTGCTATTATTCATCGGTAGTTCTTGTTGTTTTCCGCGGAATTTATAGGATTTATCGTTGTCCCTTCATATTTATTAGCCGTGTTCTAACCACAAAAAGTTAGGTTTCCGGTTTTATCGGCCTGAAGAAAACTGCCGATGAGTTAATGAAGATTCAATATTGAACTGGACGGACAAAACACGCAGCGCTAATCCATCAATGGGAGTGATTTGAGTTTTCAATGATGAACGACGCGAGTCTCAACATACTTTGAAAACACGTTTTTCTTGCCCTACCGGCGTTTAATGTACACTAATATTAGGTTGTCATTCGAAAAATACTAAAAACTCGAGCTCTTGCCACGTCCAATATGCACTGATATTGCATCGGTATTAAATTTAATCTCATTTAGTAATCTCAAATTCCCTAATGTTGTTCCTCTCATTAAAGCTTGCTTTGCTACATCTATTTGAGTGAATTTAACTGGAACCGTTGAAACCAGTAGCAAATTCGTTATCCCAACGTCAAAAGTATTGCATCACTTCCATTTCGTCGGACACAGTCCATTAAATTGTCTTCTTTGGTGAGGAAAAATCAATTTCGCTTTGGTAGTCTAGAACCTCCATCCCCTGGCATTGTTTGAAGTTTGCACACGAGCAATAAACGAGCAACATTAGATGGTTAATGGCATTTGAGACAAATACCTCTATTCTCATATTGCAGCTTCTTCTTCTCTTAGCACCAGGACGGTCACAGGAATCTCTGGCTTATGCTAAACTGCTCTAAATCATATATCCCAAATGCGCTCAATGAAATTCAACTGCGGTTTGTCCATTTACCGAGATTCTTGTTCTAGAGCTAGTGTTAAACGACACCCCCCCCCCCCTTCCCCCCATGGGCAAGCATTTTCGTAGACCTGAAGGAAATTCATGCCAATGGTCCTGTATTAATACTGTAATAATAATACTGTGTAGGTAACAATCCCGTAGGTAAAAATTGGCTTTCTTTGTACCTTTCATAGGTACAAGCTATAACCTCAGTTCGAGCGTTGAGCACGATACCTGCTCAAAACATGACTGAGCACAGTACGTAGGGTATTTTCAAGCGGCTTGGTCTCCGATCTGTGATCATCTGGTACAAATGCAAGACGAGTTTCAATTGAAAACAAACAATATCCCATTTTGAGAGAAGCCTGTTTTCATGGCCCATTCCATTCGTAGCCGCCTTCAAGCTGTGTTCATAGCAGGGTGTCGTAACGGCCATCTGGTGTTAACGTTCAAATCTTGGTGTTGTTACGCGTTGCCTACCTCTGCAACGCCTATCTTCAATTGAACCTGTCTTCGAAAATCGGTTACAAGTCCCCACAACACCACTTCATCCAACTTCCAGCCTTCTGGTGGTTTGACGGATTGAAAAGCCCTCTTCCTTGAAAGTACGACCCAAAAGCGTTTTACTGGGGATATAACTTGCCAATAATCTTTCAGAAGGAGGGAAAAAGCAAAGTTACCACTGGGAACTCGGAATCGGAATGAGACATACCACGTCCGAGTGTATCCGTTACTGCAATTTCCCGTATTATTCATGATTTGGTTCCTAATTTCTTTTTCTAAATTAGTCTCATCATTACTCTGTGCTGTATTATCTCAGGTCTCATTTTCACAGGTTTGATATCCATCGTTAGGAAGAATCGCGAGAAGTATGGCGGTCGCAGCATAAAAGTAATCCGTCAAAGACAGGCTTTTAGTCGTGAACCGGTAGGAGACATCAAAGAAAGACTGTTCACTTTTGGTGAAAAGGAGTTTAAATGGTTTAAGTTTGTAGGAATGATGTTCAAGTTTGGTGAGAAGGGTAGATGAAAGACTGAAGTTGTTTACCGAGTACTCTACCTTGAAAAATGTTCCGAGGATTCGAGGATCGTTTCCCTCCCATTTCATTGATAAGTAAAAAGAATGGATGGTGGCGTGATTGATTGTGGTTTGAATGATTGATCGATGATTGATTCAGACCAGTTGAACAAACAGGGGAAGTATATTATTAGGAAGCAGTTGGTTGTCATCGGGAGTCGCAAAGAATCGCTTCCAGTTTACTCATCGCTCCTCAGGCGACAGTTGAAGAATGATGAGGATCTTTCAACGTATTGATCATTATGTTATAAATGGATACCCACCTTGCTTCACTCAATTTATTATGATCAGTGACGAAGGATTGGGTTTTGCAAATTTATTCGTGATCGATAGTTACAATGTTTTCTTTAAAATTACACGGGAGTCCTAGTCCTAGTTTGGCTCAGGTATTATTTAAATTATTATAATTTAATCATTTATATTCTTATTTAGATATTATAATCATTCTTGAGTGAATGATTCAGTCGGAATAATAATACCGCTTCAGCATAAAATATTGTTTAAGTCCCAGTGAAGTTGTCGGAAATTCTACACGTTGACTCCACATAATTTCCAGCTGAATAGTGGCAAAACCAAGGAAGGGTATGGGTCAAAGTGGCCTTTTCAAGGAGAGGCAATCGAGATGATTCAAAACCTAGTTGTGTATAGTATTATTTCCATTCCTAGATGCCATATCAATTCACCTATTGAACTATGCTTGGGCTTTCGCATCCCTTCTTTATTAGTATTGTTCTTCTGAGAGAGAATATAACTCCTCGAGAGCTATATGAATAAAGATAACAGGATCATATAGAAATTCTTTTGGTACCTACGTTCGATTCAGGCGACTATTGACATCGTTCCAAGCGGGTGAAGGTCGCGCTTTGATACTAATGACTGTATCGGAATCGTCTGGTTAGATGTCACTCATCGAGCCACCGAGTCATCAATATCGTCCCAATGGATTTCGTCCTAGTAGATAAAAAATTGATCGGAATGAGTAAGTTGAGCTATTCTGAAAACTTGTGTCAGTTTGTAGTTTTTTGATGGCCGAAACCGTGTTCGTGTAAGGTGGATCGAACAGAGATTGTGGGCATTAAAGAGGATTGCGTCGGCAGATCGACAAATGCATGTGAATGTTTTCAACACCACAAGAACTCGCTTACCTTAATAGGTACACCCCAAAATTTACTTTTTTGTGAATGCTCTTCTCCATTTACAGAGTGGCATTTGGACCATTTATACATTAGCATACGATTTCATCATTTTTGATCATTTTTCATCATTTTTGAAAACTCATCTTACCGGGCAATCTTTGGACAGGAAAGTTTCGATGAGGTTTTGTCGGTTTGGAAAGTATTGTCAAATTTGCGAATGACTCGCAAGATTTCGCTATCCGGTGTCCGGCCACTGCTGATAAAACTGTTCCATTGGTTGGCTTACTTTACTCACTCCTTTGCTCATAAAACACTGAGCGTAGTTTACCGTTTATACCAAATTAAATATAAGGGTGGTGCTATCAGTATTTTCTTTCAACGGCCGTTTTAAACTCTCTCGATTACTAGGGACGAATGAAGTTGTTATACAAACGGAAACCAAACAGGGTTGAACGAGATGTTACATAAAAATATTGGAGGTTGAACGGAGTGAAGTTGATTTGGCTCAGTGCAGGATGGATCGCCTCTAGAGAGGGGAGGCTAGACAGAAGAGTCGGCCAATCTATTAGACTGTAATATGATATCGTATTTTCCCGCGGAACAAACTTCGTGCCCCAGCACCGGTTCTGACAAGAGAAAAAATCTGCAAATTCTTACACACGGGTTGGATATTCCTCGAATGGGGGAGACAGTGGGTGTGGCGGGTCCCAGACCCATTCCAATCGATTCAGGGTCCAAAATTTAGCGGAATATGATACCCCACACGCCTAGGCACCAGAAATCCTGACACATACAAAATGGGTGGATACATACCCATTTTGACCCATAACTTCTTCCGGTGGGTGCCAATCGTTCTGGGACACACATCATTGAATTCAGCGTCCAAAATTTAGTGGAAAATGATACCCCACACGCCTAGGTAGCAGAAATCCCGAAAACACATAATCAAATTGGGTAATAAATACCCAATTTGACCCATAACTTCTTCCAATGGGTGCCAATTGTTCTGGGACCCATTTTATTGGATTCAGCGTCCAAAATTTAGTGGAAAATGACACCCTACTCGCCTAGGTAGCAGAAATATCGAAAACACATATTGAAAATGGGTAATAAATACCCAATTTGACCCATAACTTCTTCCAATGCGTGCCAATTGTTCTGGGACCTATTTTATTGGATTCAGCGTCCAAAATTTAGTGGAAAATGACACCCCACTCGCCTAAATCACCCAAAATCTCGAAAATCCATTTTTCAAAAAACCCCTACCCCCTCCAAATTTGGTCCGATCGGGCTGAAAAGTTTCGAGGACCCATCTCGGATGGGAACAGACCCCTGACCCAAATTTCAGATTTTTAGAAAATTGTCTACTACCAAAAACGGCGTGGACAATGGACGGCGGACGGCGTACGGCGGACGGCGGACGGACATTGACCTTTTTTGATCAGGACATCATGAAACGTCCAGAAAAAAATTTTGAGCCGAATCGGAGAGGTTGACCATTATCATGAAAACATAGGTTGATTATTCAAGGAATAACCAACCAAAACAAACCAAAATCTCTTAACAACCTGTTTTTTTGGGCGCGGAAGGGTTCGTATGTTCTTAGCCTCTCACCCCTTCCCCCCACCCTCTCAAAAAACCTATTCCTATGAAAATGCCTTAGAGCAAACCAGATGTAGAAGGCTTTCAGATCCTATAAAGTCAGATATTGAAAGCTTATTCAATCACGCCAGAATTAATTGTTGGCCGTTCTCATCAATATATTGACTTTCTCAAAGAGACCAATATCACGGAAAACGACTGAGTTCCTACCTTATACTCGTACCTATAAAATAAACCAATGTTTATGGTTCTTATTAGACCACTTGGACCCAGTTGTATCCCATTTCTCCTCCCAAATTTGCATCCATCTTTTATAAAAACTGGTACTGGTGGTTCAAACTACAAAACTCAGGGAAGAAAATTTAAATAAACCTAATGAGTCAATCAGCTTACTTACTTCTTCTATCTTGGCGTCTGTCCCGCTGTTGCAGGGTCCGCTCTTCGGCAAATGCTTCTCCATTTGATTCTTTAAGTCAATCAGCTTACTTACATCTGGGCGAATTCTCGAGGGGGGAGGGTGATAACTATCCGCATCTACAAATGCTTGGAAGTCCTTCCGAAAGAAGTTTGTACGCACTTCAGAGCAAACATAAATTTTTCACGTCCTAACTGCCACCTAGTCACCACAGTGCGAACACTAATACTGACGGGTGACAGGAATTGACGGGTTGATCACCGGGTGAGTGTTAAATAAAGATTTCAAAACTCTCGGTACAGGTTCACCCCAGCGGTCTGCTTTTTTGCGAGTCGAGACAACCCCACAAAGACCGCATCATCCTCGTGACAGCCGTGTCAACTCGCCACGAATAATCGACGTTCTTTTCGTGAAAGATGAAACATTTGACATCATTTTCATTCAGTGTTAATATATCATAATGTAGAGTATCAAACTGGAATTATGTCAAGGCGTGGTTAATTGAATGAAGGACAACACGATGAGTGAACGTACTGCAAATGGATGAACTTGAACGATCGGCAGCATCAAAAGAGGCTGGTTAGGTGATACTGATACGAGAACATTTCGTCTCGTTGCAATGTCCACTATGAGAGACTCAGGGAATGATTGAAGTGACCCGATACACAGCACTTTATTTTATCCGCTTTTAGTGAAATCGCCCGTATATTTCTAGAGATGAGTGGCCATAAAAGGGGTACAAACAACACCTATTTGACGGTGACAGGGAGGTCGTCACTTGGAGCCGTCTGGACACGAACGGATCAGCCACCCTTTCCTTCCATCCTAGGAAGGGTTTTGCACAATTCTACTAGCTGAAAATCCGCTAATCGTTTGTATCTTTCTTCTGAAAAATTTATTCAGGGAACAATCTTTCCATTTATCCCCTCTCTCACACCCTGACGATTACTTCGAGGAACTGAGAACCAATTTGCATTGTCATGACAGAGTTTGACAGGATAATACATACAGTTCGGTATGGAATAATTTTCTGTAATTTCCTGGTCATAATCTATGGATTTTTTTGATTATTGACGTATTATTGTTGATTATTAAAATCAATAAAGACGCAGAAATGTCGTAAAAATATTAAAACACACACTACTAATGATTATACGATGGTTTATTATGGCAATAATGACAGGTAACTAGAAAAAATCAAAATTAAAAAAAAAAAAAAAAAAAAAAAAAACATTAAATTATCATAACTGAGCTCTACCGTGGTATGGCAATCAGTGTGGTTGTTCGATTCAAACGTTCTAAATGTATTAAAAAATGTCTTGGACACTGTTACAGCACACCGTAGAAAAGGATGGAGAAAGTTGGTTTATTTAAAATAGTTTTCAACAGTTTCAAGAACTAGAAAACCTATAATTTATTAACACCCCTCAAAAATTGAGAGCTTTGACTTATAGGCTATGAGAGAACGAGTCCTGGCAAAACGTCGAAAAATTGTAAAATGAACACAAAAAATAACTACTGACCTATACAAAAATTCTCTCTCAAAATTTCAGAGGAACTGAGAACCAATATTCATTGTCATTTGGGTGGTCTCGGCTTGATTACTGCACACCGGAGAAAGGTATGGGGGAAGTTGGTATACTTGTAATGGTTTTCAACAGTTTCAATGACTAATTTCATCAATACATTTTGGACGTTTGAATCGAACAACCGAACTGGTTGCCATATCATACTGGAGGAGCTCAATTATGATAATTTAATACTTTTTTATTTTTTCTAGTTATTAGAATCATTAGTAGTGAGCGTTTTAATATTTTTACGATATTTCTGCGTCTTTATTGATTTTAATAATCAAAAATAATACGTCAATAATCAAAAAAATCAATTGATTCTGACCAGGAAAGTACAGAAAAATATTCCATATTGAACTGTATGTATTATCCAGTCAAACTCTGTCATGGCTGTTTGAGAAAAAATCTGCAACCCGAAGCATCGGATTTTATGTCTGCTGATCATATTCAATTCCAGTCCACCCTTTTCTCTCGGAAGGTTCGGAAAATGACCGGAGTAGATGTGGCGTTTCCACCCGGGAAAGCCGCTGGGCAAACAAGGATGATAGTATTCCCTAGCGAAATCCCGGCTGCCCTACCCGTTCTTCCTTCCTTCATTTCATCCGTGTTCATCCTCTCTGGTGTTTTTCCTTTATACTCTTGGCACTCAACTTCTTCGTTCTTTCTCTCTGATTTGGTCTGTCCTGTGAAAGGAGCGAAAAGTTAACGTGAGTCTCCATGCATCATTTTTTACCGTCTGAAAAGGCTGACAAGTAAGAATTCACAGTCCTAGCTTTGATTGGTTTTGAACATTGTTTGTTCGTATTCCACTTAGGTTATACTTACGTCTAAATGTTGATGGTTAATACAAACATACGACAAATTTATTGATGAACAGGCGGTTACTCGTTAAAGTTTGTAATCGAAATTTCGGTGACTCAATGAGCCCTGTGTCAACTTGGATCACAACTCCCTATAAGATCGCCTGTTGAGGCGGATATTATGGAAGTTGTAAGAAGTTTCAGCATTATCTCTGCAACATCAAAGCCTAGTCAATCAATCCTGTTTTAGCCACGCTCCCATTCCTCCTCAACGTTCTCAACTCTCGTTTCGCTGACGATTTTGCCAACTCGATGGAAGTGGAGCCTAATGCGTATCTAAATACAGTGCGTGGTGAACGTACTACCCGGCTCTTCGTATACCTCCATGGTGAAGTGAATTCAATCGAACATTCTGTTGGTTATACTCATTTTTCTCCCATTCCTACATCTCCTTTTAATCAGGCTTTTTGGGGATTCGACGCACCAATTGCTTGGTATCTTATGGCACCTTTTAAATACTACTTTGACCTGCCTCTGTGTGAACAATTCTTCTCATATCCATTCTTTTTTCAATCTAGACACCTATATTTGAATAATATATAGATATTAATAAAAAATTGAGACGGATTTCATCATAAAACTTCTCTAATTGACTCACCTCGATGGATGTGTATTGTAGGGAATATTATCTTCAATATAATGTCGATAAATTGTGAGCCGGGTTTCAATAAGCGTCTCTGTTGACAACAACCATAATATTATATGAATCTGCACACGCGAAGGGAGCCGAGTCTACTACTAATTCCACCCGGAGCGCTCAGATCACTGTTTTTGGTTGGTTATTCCTTGAATAATCAACCTATGTTTTCATGATAATGGTCAACCTCTCCGATTCGGCTCAAAATTTTTTTCTGGACGTTTCATGATGTCCTGATCAAAAAAGGTCAATGTCCGTCCGCCGTACGCCGTACGCCGTCCGACGTCCATTGTCCACGCCATTTTTGGTAGTAGAAAATTTTCTAAAAATCTGAAATTTTGGTCAGGGGTCTGTTCTCTGCCGAGACGGGTCCTCGAAACTTTTCAGCCCGATCGGACCAAATTTGGTGGGGGTAGGGGTCAAAATGTGTTTTTTGAAAAATGGATTTTCGAGATTTTGGGCGATCTAGGCGAGTAGGGTGTCATTTTCCACTAAATTTTGGACGCTGAATCCAATGAAACGGGCCCCAGAACGATTGGCACCCACTGGAGGAAGTAATGGGTCAAATTGGGTATTTATCACCCATTTTGAATATGTGTTTTCGGGATTTCTGCTACCTAGGCGTGTGGGGTATAGTTTTCCACTAAATTTTGGACGCTGAATCCAAATAAATTGGTCCCAGAACGATTGGCACCCACTGGAAGAAGTAATTGGTCAATTTATGGGTAAAAAAAAAAATCTCATCACCACCTGGGTTCGAACTGAGTACCTTCCGGTTACTGCCGGAAGCGCTAGCCACATGCGCCATGGTGTACCTAACCTAGACTAGGGCGAATAGCGTGTGAAATATCATTGCCACTAAATTTTGGACCCTGAATCGATTGGAATGGGTCCTGGGACCCGCCACATCCCACTGTTTCTCCCCATTCGAGGAATAACCAACCCGTGTGTAAGAATTTGCAGATTTTTTTCCTTGTAGGTTCCATATATGTCTGTGACGTCACTGAAGTCTTTTGCAGTGGGTAGGTAGTGACAAGATAATATGAGGATTTGTTCCCCAATTCCTGACAAAAGTTGATATCATGACAAATTTCACTTCCTTTCATTTAATCTAATTATATACTTCACTTTTTACCTTTTCAGGTATGTGCAGTTCTTGATCCTGATGAACTACTTTCTGAGGTTAGTGTTGATATGATAGTGATAATAAATGTTAATTAATGCCAATGTAACACACTTAATGTTGAGCTAATTCAAATCAATCAAATTTGTACCATAATTAATTACATTCTGGTTGGTTTGTTTTGTTTCAACGCATATATAGAACAAAGAGTTTAAATTGACATGAGTTATTTTAGCACTGCTTTGTTATAGGCTAGTTGTACATTGGAGTATTGAACCGATCAACAATACTGGATATTAAAGATCCGAATGAGTAATCAGATCATTTAAAACCACACTAAATACCGCACTGTACAATAAATAATTGAAACGCATTATCGAAACGACTGCCTTTGATGGGTAGTTCGAACTTTGGGAGTGACCCGCAAACAACTTTACGTTATAACCTGCCGTCTGAATGTTTTATAAAAGCTACAACCGTACGTATCTGAACGCCAATCGTTTGATTTATTTATTGGTTCACGAATGGATAGTAGTTCGTTGGAGAATACAATCAAGCAAAACTCGGGTCCGATAGTCGAATTTTTGCATGATCTAAGGAATGGATGGTTTTTTGATTCGTCACACTCCTTGTCGGTGTTTACAAAGTAAGACGTCTCTACTTGCATTACTCCACAGAAAAAATTTTGCCTTTCTAAAGTCTCCCAAACAAATTTGGTTCAGCGTATGTCTGTTACAACAATTACTGTAATACTAATAAACTGTAATAAATAACAAATTAAAATATATTAAAAATTAAAAATAAATATATATTTTTTTAAATTAAAATGTTTTCAAAAACATTTCTCTATGTCGCGTACCCGCGACATGAGTTCTTCGAGAAACTTCCTAAAAATTCAGGAAAACTTCTTAAGGCAGGCTTTCTAAATTCAAGGAGGAGAGATCGCCAGCGATAGGTAGGACCTAGGGAAGGGGCTGATGTCATTAATTGAATTTGTGCGCAATTTCAGTTTGTTTTTGATGTTTACATTGAAATTTCTGTTGTTTTCCTCAACATTGTTCATGGCGGGAAGAATGGTAAGCATTTTTTGTCATGGTGCTAAAATTTCAAGGATTCATCGCGAATTTTCATTACAGCTCCGAGGGTATCTAATAAGCGACCGGAGCCGCGGGTGGTTAACTGTTGTTTGAACCATTTTTCGAGGCAAAGAATTATTTTGGCGGTGGAGACCTTTCAGTTTTTGGAGAAGAAGGAGTGGAAAATAGACAATTCTTCAAATTAACCCCTCTCAGGTCCCTCTAATATTGGGAAGATTGCTGCTCCATGTTACAATCGACACCCCACTGGAGAAGCTGCTCTGAATAGCCAGTCTCCAAGATTCTCTTGGTAAAGAAGCTTGAATTGTGTTGAACAGGATTCACTCATATTATGAGATTGGATTTTGACTATTCACTCCCGAAGATAAAAGAAGAGCCACGCGAGACAATACACACTTTTGAGATGAGACGAGTCCCAGAACGAAAGGCGAACGAAGAAGGGTCAATATGGGTATCTGGTATCAATTTATTTCAAGTGTGTTTTCGAGATTTCTGGTACCTAGGTGCGTGGCGTATCATTTTCCACTGAATTTTTGACGCTGAATCGATCGAGATGAGTCTTCATGCTCCTGGGCCGAGGAATAACCAACCTCTGTAAAGAATTTGTTGCGTTTTGTATTCATTCACTGGGTACTGGGTACAGGGGCAACAGGTTAAAGGTACTTTGTTGTAGGTGTGCCTGCAGTCACTCACATGCTAATTTAAATCTCTTTTCATATCTTGAATAGTTCTCAAGTTCGTGGAGGACTGTAATCGAAATTCAAATCGACATTGAATTAGTATAAGGGGGATTAACAGGTCATAGAAATTTTGAGAGAAGCGCTTCGTGATTATTTTTAAGCGCATAGGCCTTAGTGGCGAGAGTGGTTTTAATTTCGTTGAGTGGTTGAGAAGACCCAAAAGGGCCCACTGTCATCCTCCTCTTGAGATTAAATATACGGTGTATAGAGCTTAAAGAAGTGCGCTCATTAGTTTGGCGGTTCTTAAGACGTTGAGATCTCAGGGAAGGGTGGGAGGACCGAGTCGCCGAGAGTCCTCTTTGGTGAAAAGATATCCTGGAGGCAGAGCCAGGCACGGTAGAGTTTTTTCTCGACAAAGCCGGCTGTATGGATGGTTGGCAATGATGTAGACCGGAGGGGTAGGGGGTAGGGGGTTGATAGGAGCCGATAAGGAGCCTTCGCCGCTCTGCAGTCCTGCGCACTGAACCGAAATACGGCGAGGGGTGGCGTTGGTGACGGAAGGGGACGGCGGGCTCTATAGTCTTGGGTTGGGATGCGGTGCAGGCTGACCCGTTCGCCAGTGCTCGTCCGGTTAGAGATAACAGGAGGGTGCAAGGACACCAAGTGTTTTTGAAGTTTTGGATTCGGCAAGACCAAAACTTCTCACACAAAAAATAAAAAATCGCTCGCAAAAAAAAAACCAATTTCAAAACCGGAATCACCCACGTACTTCCCGGCTTCTGGTTACGCGATACGTTTGATTTCACCTATTGTTTCGTCCTCAAGAATTTCAATCGTGGCAAAGCTTTTGGAAATCGTATCACGTCCGCTCATTTCTCGAAATGGCGAATCAAGGTGGAAAAGGGAGTGCGCGGCGCTCTGGGCCTTGTCGGGGCGGCGGCGTGCGGCCATCACTTCCACACATAGTTTGACCATCAACATCTGCTGTCCAACATGAATCTGTAATAGTCCATGCTAGTCCTTTTTGTTGACGCTAGCTTCATTCCTGCTAAGGTAACGAAAAAGTTCAATAAACTGAAACCCCACCCAGTTTTAGTCAACCCAAAAACTACCCGATCACTGTAACTATTTGTGTTGAATGTGTGTCTACAAGTACCTCGCACAATGCATGACGTCCCCGCCGAATCCCCTCAACCCTGACACCACATGGGGCAGTCTTCTACAAAAAATGATCTATTAATTTTGGAAGAACACCAGGTAAACATTATATAACACGATTCCATTGCTTACATTTTATTAGTCTCAACTTCACTACTCTTTCCCTTCGCCTGCTTTTAATGGTGATAACGCCCATGCTCACGTAATGTAGGCATTCGCTGCGCTATACGCTGAATGATGGCTGAAAAGCAGACCCTATAAGGTTACTCTTTTGCATTTAGATTAAAGATTATCTCATCTGTCTATCTATCTTATAGGGTTTTGATGAACCTGAACAGTGTAAACTTACATATAATATGCCTAAGCAGACAACTCACATACTGGAACCCCTTCTGTCCCTCACATTTCGTCTTGAAAATAGGTATTCGTCACAAGAGGTGAAATCGGTCCAATCTTAATCCAGACTGCCTATCATCTCTCTTCTTTCACTCAGGAAGGCTTTCAGAAGAAACAGAACAATAATGTAGAAACTTGTTACTTTTTTTTTTAAACCAATGTTGCAACCTTTGTGACTAATCTCTTTTTCTCAAATCCCTTCGTGTCATGGACTAATAGAAAGGATTGTGGACTGCTCGCATATTAGTATTTACAAATTTATCAAGCATACTTATCAGACATTGTTAGTCACACAATATAAAACCAAATCATGGCAGTTAGCTTTATCGAATGACGGCTCAGCTCGATTACGCGTTCCTTCGGTTGAATATCGCTCAGAGTAGTTGATACAGGTCCTCGCGAAGGTATGAATCATTTAATCCTGCTCAACGCTTGATCCGCTTATCACCCTCGTTCTTGTCATCGAGAATTTTGTAAAGAATGTTTTTTCTGATGTGGATTGAGCGGCTTCCCCTCAATGCGTAAGATGCAGTGTATTCGAAAAGTTCCCAAGCTTCTGTGTACGTCTAATGTGGTTTGAGTAACGTTCTCGTTGAAATAGAAAAATTTTGTAAGTCATACATGCCACTACTACAGAAAAAAGTTCCGTTATTATGGATAAGTTACCAATTGTTCATCTTCTCACCTCCTTCCTGGCTCGCATTCTTCTTCAAATTGCCCTTGTCTATCGTATGGTTTGTTAGTGTGGTGTATGTCTGTATTACAAATATGGTTATGGGCATGGTTTTGGCTTCCACCCCAACCAATTTACTGCTTCCAAATAAACAAAGTGTTTGCATTTTTCGTTACGTACCCATTTTTTCTTCTCACTCTTCTTAACAATATTCTGCGTAAAAACGTGAAACTGCCAGTTGGAGCTTCCCTTAATCGATTGGGCACCATCAACGTGGCTGTTTTAGATCGTAGAGTCTCACTTTGCCCCCTGTTTATTATTCAAAGGCGATTATGGAATCGTACTCTCTGCCACCTACGTCAACAAACCGGTCTGCCACCTTCCTCGGGCATAACCTATACTATAACCTATACATTGCGCACTCCTCACATCGTCGCGAGCGTCGGATCCGGTTTCTTGAAATTCAGCGGAATTATAACCAGTCAGGGAGGGGGAAAATACACAAAATAGTATTCGTCTATTGGACGCTGGGTAGCCGGTTCAGTGTACAAGCCAGACAAATCAAACACCAGAGAAGATTATTCTACTAGCTTTCATCCTTTCAAATTAAATTCTATTATATTCATTCCCTTTCTAAATGTGGGCTTGAATACCGATATGGAAGCAGTTCACAATGTGATCGCGCAGTAATTCCTAGTGTCTACTTTATCCACCGTACAACCGTGCCCTTTTCTGATTTCAACATTTTTGTTAACGTGAAGGTTGGAGAAACATCAGATTGAATATACCTTTTGACATTAACCACGCGATCAGATCTATATCAGGAATGAAATTCTGTCTCGTGACTTCTCGACAAACTTTTTTCTCCAGATTTTTCGGTTCGCAATAAAAATCGAAAAGAGCTTTTCGCTTCACCGTGTTCCGCTCGAGACAAATTTAACTTTCAGATCGCTCCCACTATGCTTTCCGTTTTTATCTGATTAAAGTATGTTTATGTCTATCAACGAGTACGACGAAGATTTAGTCAGAGTGTGAATAATTCAAATTGTGACGGTTTAATGCTTAAATTCAATTCGCGCTTCTTGTAATTTTACGACCAACCTTTTACTTTGTAATCTGATTCATTTAGATCACGTACTTTTGAACTGCCTGAAGCCTCGCGTATCGAAGTGTAAAGAATAAGCATATTGAAAATTTAAATTGAAGAAGCTTTTCGGGAAAAACTGTCTATTTGCAATCGTCAATCTCTATCAATCGTCGTTTCAGTTAACCTAGAACTATACAACAGGAGTTCAGCCAAAAAAAAAGTCTCACAAGTGCATGCTATGAATAAAACTAGGTCACAAGAGTGAATTCATGAATATAATTAATTCACTCGCATTAGTAATTATTTTGTCAATGATTTTGCTTTCTCTTAAGAATTTTTTATAATGTTAGTGACAACAGTAGTAAAATACTCGTAATAACATTTAGAATATAATAAAGAGTAAAGGTTATTGAACGAAAATTGCATATATGGTATCATAACATGCATAAAACCATAATGGTTTTCATCTTTAAATAGTAATCCGCTTTATCACATTATTTTCCAGGTTCCAAATCATTGATCCTATGTGCTTTTAGCCCTTGCTTTAGTTTCAGATTTCTCATTCTTTCTTCGGGATGGTGTTGCAGAATCTTCTTCTTTCTCCTCCCTCCCCTAATCTTAGTTTCATTTCTTGAAGTACATTCGGATGACTGCTTATTCGCTGTCTGCTTAAGATGAGGTCAATGTGTATATTTCCATTAATTTATTTCTATTTATGCAGAAATGATCTTTTATCAACACTGATTGATGTCCGTTAGCTCTCGTCTTCTTCATCTTTAGAAACAATTTGCTACTGGGTTGACGTGATATCTAGTGACGCGTTGAACGGTATGTTTTTCAACATTCGTGACTGTAGAATTTTCCCCTCGATGGTCAATCGGTAACATTTTGTCTGCCAACTCTAGTCAGGAGTCGTCTTGAGGTGGATGCCCATGAAGTTTTGCATTACTTTTGTCTCCTTAATTCTGAGGTGTGACGTAGATAAGAGACAGGTGGGGATGAACCCTCGGCAATATTTAAATAATGTGAGTAGGGAAAGAAGGAAATTGAATTAAATTGAAAAGAATAAAATTTATTTCTGTTTAAAGAAAAAAAAGAAAGAAAGAAACGAAAGCCGATACTTCTCAGGGTATTCTTGTCACAGGTATAACCAGTAGACGATAAATTGCAAAAAGAAAATTAGGAAAAAGGAAGGAAATTAAACGTTACTTGACTATCTAGCAGTCTTTGTCTTTATATGCTAGCTAGCACAGATACATACATACAGCTACGATATATTTTACCTGTTTCCGACGGCCGTGGAAATTTAGAGTAGAATTTTAGTCCTACCGGTTTGTTGGGTGGAAACAGACGGGAAATGATACGGAACGGGATAGGGAACGAGATGGATCGGGATATTTTCCAGTTGTCTTGCACGATGTCCTGGACGAAACGGGCAACAGGCGACGATTGACGATAGCGGTAGAGCGGTAATCCGAAACTGCGGGACGGATGGCAATAGATGATAGACGAGGTATTATCGAGTCGTCCTTGCCACGATTCTTTGGCGACGATTGACGATTGACGATAGCGGTACCCAGAAACTGCGAGAATCAATTAAAAGAAAATTAAGGATCGGCTTGATGAAAGAGGAATGGGAGAGCTCCACAGAGGTTATCTTTGAAGGAGTTGCGAAACTCACCGGTACGGGACGATCCTTTTCCAAAAATGGAATCCAAAGCGGCGGTGACCACCACGACGACGATGAAGCTGAACGGAATCCAAATTCAACGAAAAAATTAAGAGCAACCAGCAGGCAAAAGCGGAGACAAAAGGATATCGGAACAGCACCACGAGGAAGATGATAGGATCCGAGAAGACGCCAGTTTAGGAAAACTTCGCTCAGGTGGCAGCACCGGACAGATCGATGGGTGGCAATCGATGAAATACAGAAGGCAGCGAAACCGCGCTCAGTTTGAATTGGGAGGGAAGGTGAGAATTCAAATTTTTCACGGCACAGAGGTCGTCGCCGCTCTCCGTACCAGACTCAGGCACATTATAAAAGACCAAAGCGATGTTCTCCCATTTCTCGTGCCCCAGCACTTTTTCGGCGATTACATCTTTACGTGAGCATCTTCCACCAAACGTGCACGGTTTTCTAAGGCAATGATTTTCTCTTGAATCGACGATTCTGAAATCCCTTACTACATCCAAATCTCGCTGTTTTTCCCTGATAATTTCAAAGGCGTTGGATATTATGTACGTTGGTCTGGTTGCAACATCGAGACTGAGGAAGCACGATTGATTCAGCTGCATCAGCTGCTTTGCTTGCTTTGCTTTGATTCTCTCTTACGAAGAGCAGTTTTAGTTCTTATTTGACGAAATTTCGAATTAAGTATTCAAGATCGTCTAATATTATGACGTATTCTTTTTGAATTGATGATAAACCTTTAATACCGACACTTAATAATGCCGAAAATAATGCTATTCAGTCGAGAATAACCACGTTGTTTGCAATAGAATACAAAACCGATCCACAACACGTGCTGTCTGCTCGGCGGTCAAGGCTGAACTCCATCATTTTTTCCTAATACTCAGACTGACCGGATTTTGAATGCTTCCTCGGTTAATGTTTTAGGGAACTTGGACTCACTCACACTTTCGAATCAAGGAACAACAGCACGCCGAAAATTTGGTTACACTTTATCAAATTCCTACTTGCAATGACTTTTATCGACTTAAGTCAATATTTACCTGCATAGATATGACGCGTACGAAAATTTCGTACGCTTCATTGAATGCTTCATTCAAATAACTTTTCGCACAACAGCGCACAAATAAGGAGCCGTACTACCCTCATATCCTGCTTGTACGAGTACTTGCTTGCTGTAGTAACCTTCAACGAATCTCTTTCTTTTAACGGATTCCATTGACTTTCCGCTATAATTTTCGCCTAGACAGTTGCTATTCCAGAACGGCACTTTTATGTCCGTCAATATCCTCATTACTTATTTAAATCCTCTTTTGGTTGAATATTCCTTGAATAATCAACCTATGTTTTCATGCAAAACGTCAACCTCTCCGATTTGGCCTAAACATTTTTTCTGGACGTTTCAAGGAGTCTAAATCAAAATTAGCAAATGTCCGTCCGACGTACGCCGTCCACGCCGATTTTGGTACTAGAAAATTCTCTAAAAATCTGAAATTCAGTCAGGGACCCTTTTCCGGCTCTAGTTGGTCCTCAAAACTTTTCAGCCCGATCGGACCAATATTGGGGGGGGGGTTCAAAATGTGTTTCTCAAAAAACCAATTATTCGAGATTTCTGGCGACTAAGGCGTGTGGGATATTATTTTCGACTAAATTTTGGACGCTGAATCCAATGTGACAGGTCCCGGAATGATTGGTTGGCGCCCACCCGAAGAGGTTATGGATCAAAATGGGTATCTATCTACCCATTTTGAATGTGGGATTTGAGATTCCTGGTAGCTAGGCGTGTGGGGTTTAATTTTCCACTAAATTTTGGACTCTGAATCCAATGAAAAGGGTCCCTGAACAATTGGCGCCCACCCGAAGAGGTTATAGACGATGAATTGATTTAAATCAGTCTCCACGCTTTAGAACTCGAGGGAGAACTGGTCCAATCTCCCTGTCCTCGTAACTATTTTTTCCCCATTTTCCGCTGTTATCAATGTCACACACTGACATTTACATGAATTTGAATGTAATCAATATCCGAAACAGCTTTCATTTCAACGTTCCACTAAAGTGTAATGAGATTTCGATGAAGCTACGCTCTCTAACAACATTTCGTGTCTCCCGTTTGAATGTGATCCCTCGAGTCTGTTAACAGTCTCCTACTTTCTGGAGTTGGCAGGTACATTATTCCGCTTGAAATACAGTTCGCAGCCTCCAGGAGTTCACTCCAGATATTCAATGACGTTCGCTTCGACTCTGTCGTTGATTATGGCCTGTTGGCTTGTTATAAGCCTGCCTGTTTTCTGTGTAGTGAATTTCTGCTTCTCCAAGCTACCATTAGCGTCATACCACTTTACCCACAATCGATTTTGATTGATTTTCCGTTGTTTTGAAAAATGTTATTGAATTATGTAGAACGACGAAGCACAAGCAATGCTTCTCTAAAAATATAAAACATCAGTGGATTAACCAATTTACAACTCTTTCGGTAAGCACTAGAACCCACCGAACTGATCCGATTGACCAGCTTCACAGGATATGTGTTCAGTTCTATTTGTTTGACTGATAGTCGTCAAAGTTAAAATTGAAAGATCTAGTTTCAAGAAGACTTTCGTAAGCTCGCTGAGATTTACCCGTGTGATGATAGAAAACCTTGCGTCTAAGGTTTTATTAAGCACAATCGAACTAAGAAGAATGAAAACGGGATTTAGCGGTGTAAGGTAGAATCACATGATCCATGTGATTCATAATAAGGTTGGATGTGCTTCCATGTATCACCACAACCCGTATTGAGTTATGTGCTTTGCCTCATCTTCTTACCTTCCTATATACATAAACTGTACAGAGTAGGTAAACTTTGAAACTTTTCTAAATTGGTCAAGATTTCTACGATTTACGCATGGGACTGGGTTAGGTGTCGTTAATACGTACCCGAATCTTCGTTTTCCCCTACCAATGTATTTCCACTGATCTCGGCGATATTTCCAACTCTAATACTGATCCATTTCGCAGAGTTAAACCAGGTCCCTGGCGAATCTTTATTGGTTAATATCTACTGTTCGAAATTTACACCCTTGCGACGAACAAAATGATACCACTCATGAGTGTAATCCCAAGTGAACTCTCGTCGCGATTCTAAGCACCTATCTACGAGAATGGATCGGATGGGTCCGAGGGAGAAAGCGGCTAGTGGTGGGTTCGGGATCGTCCAGTACTAAATTCCAAAGCTGTCGACGGTTATGCAAAGAGAGGGGCGCGAGAGTGGCTGAGGCTTGGGCTATTTGAAGGGATATGTGAAATGTTTGTGAGGGCAGGACTCGGGCGTCATACTGCTAAGGTCATAATGGGTCAAAACTGGGTCAGTCAATCCACTGAGCGACCGAACAGCAGCTTTTAAATCACACAACATCCTGATCCATAGGTAGGTATAGTTATTACAACGCTGATTCCAATTCTCTAACTATTTTACTTTCGAAAACCCACTTGAATACACCTTACACAACGATTGAATGTATGAAATTCGATAGGTGATCACCACTTTCACCCGTACACTGCCTCGTGGCACTTCGGCTCAAAGTGAGTTAAGTAACGGCCCCAATAGAGTCAATACGATGGTGGAAATACATTTTTTTTCCAAAAAGTACTCGTGTTCAAAGTACCTCTGATGAACCCATAGATTCTTGCCTCCAGCACGAGGCAATCGGCCCCGGACTCATATCAATCGATTCAGCGCCTAAAATATGGTAAACAATAATACCCAACCCAAGTCCCCCAGCTGTTCAGTAACCTCTTTTCATACTCACAATTTTTCATCATACCTTGCCTCTAATCACGCGATCAGTCCAAAACCCGCTTCAATCTGTTTTGCGTCTAAAATTCGATTGAACATTTGGTACTTATGTATTATACCGACCACACCAAAGTATCGACATTAAAGTATTCATGTACTATACCGACCATAGGATAGGAGGAGTTGGCCGTATTGTCGAAATAGACGCAAGTTTATTTACCAAACGAAAAAATAACGCGGGACGTGTTTTGGCTCAACAGTGGGTATTTGGCGGTTTATGCCGGGAAACAGGAGACAGATTTTTGGCCCAAGTTCCGAATCGAACAGCAGAAACCTTGATGGAGCAAATTCAACTCCACATCGAACCAGGAAGTATAATTATTTCGGACTGCTGGAAAGGTTACAAAACGGCCGAATTAGAAGCAGCAGGGTTTGAACATTTCACCGTGAACCATCAATACAATTTTGTGGACCCAGAAACTGGTGCTAATACTCAACAGGTTGAACGAATGTGGGGTTCAGCGAAATGGCGTAATAAAAAACATCGAGGAACAGCAAGACACCATCTTGAGTCGTACCTAGCTGAGTACATCTACATATGGCAATCGGCAGTAGCGGCTAAAGGGGGAGATCCACTACGCTCACTTCTCCTTGACATTGCTGCATTCTGGGCATCACAGGAATCCCATTAACTATTCTTTGAAATACAAATAATCCTTGTAGTTCTGTAATTAAAGAGTTGTTTTTCATGATATAATGTTCGTTTCTGTAGAGTTCCTTATTGGGTGTGGTCGGTATAGTACATAAATACTTTAATGTCGATACTTTGGTGTGGTCGGTATAATACATAAGTACCGAACATTTTTATTACTCGCCTGGGTCCCGACTTATCTTGGGTTTCGTAACATCTCACATTTATATCATGCCCCGTCTTTATTTCGGGCCTCAAATTGACTCGTAGTCGTAGTACCCGGCGTCCACGCTAGAAGTACTCCTCGCTTGCTGCCACGGTTCGCGTATCTTGAATCAGACGTCCTGGCGATGGGCTGCTTGACTTCTAGTACGAAAACAATTAGGATAAAGTTTCAGCATTCATCGCTTAAGAGTTTATGATGGGCCGCTGTCCTCCACATCGGACGAACTCTGCGCTATTAGGATCCGTGACAATCCACTTGTTGAAGGCTGCAAAGCCGTATTGGTTGTCAACATTTGGTTAACAAACATACCTGAAGTCTTAATTTATAGTCAAAATACAAATTCTGAACTGAGCTTGTCATTTAAAGCAAGCAGGTACCTCTGTAAAAAGCACCTCTTCAACGAACCTGGAGGACTGGTTGGGCTGGTTTTAATTTTGCCCGTTATTTCCGACCGATCCTTACTGCTCAGGTTTGATGTACCGCAGCATTATCTGTAACATTTATTCGTTCGATGATGTTTTCTTTTGGATGAAGTCACTTGATAATTTTCACATTTCACTGGAGTTCACTCGTTGAGTCAGAGAACGACCAACGAACATTTTCAGGGCATTGGTCCACAACTGATGTCCACCTAATCCGAGACACTAGGCAGCTGGATGGTCCATTCTCCCTTCCTTTGTTTTCCTCGTCGTCTTAGGACTAGTGTTACCAGTTGGTTTGACTCTTGAATAACTAACGATCGTGTCTCATACTTAGCAGAAGGATGTCGTTCCCTTCCGGTTTACACCGCCAATGACGAGAATGGAGGGACCAGCAGGGGGGTCCTACTTCCTTCATTCCTCGCGACATTGATAGATGACGGTGAAATAACAATACCTGGCCCGAGCCGCCTCCATCAGACTAGAACTCCACCTTTCCCAAGTTCATCCCTTTAGAAATTCTCTCAGACAATAATAGACAGCTTGGCAGTCAAGAATGAAGTCCGCTCAAACTTTGCCGAGCTGCACATCGTTTGTAATACTGAGACAATGTACGTCTCTTTATTCCTTTTTCATCCATCTGTAATGGCTCTGTTCTACATAGGATACCCCTTGATAATGTTTCCAGTGTGACATCTGCTTGGCGCGCTGCTAGATTACCTATGTCTTTCTTTTCCTTTGCCTTCGTATCCTTCTGCAACGAAATCTATTACAGGCGATGTCCTCATCTCCACTGTCCTGATGAAAGTACTGTAATTTCTTTGAAGTAATTTCTCATGTTTGCAATTAACATATTTATGGATTAACATATTTATGATGTGTTAAAAGAAAAATTACTGAGCGTGAACTAAAATTAGAAGGAATTCCTCGTACCACGGTTTTCGGTTGGTTATTTCTTAAATAATCAACCAATATTTTTATGCAGAAAGTAAATTTCTCCGATAAGCAAATTTCCGTTCGCCGTCCTCGCCGATTTTGGTGGTAGAAAATTTTCTAAAAATCTGAAATTTTGGTTTGGGACCCGTTTTTGGCTCTAGTTGGTCTTTGAAATTTTTCAGCACTATCGGACCAAACCCCAATTTTTTCTGCGTTTGTTCAACTTCATACCACTTTTTCAGATTGTGAGCGTTCATATTCGTAAAATGTTTGTTCTTGAAACTGCAGCTGTTGAAGATGGCAAATGCAGGACTAACGTAATAATAAAATAGACATAACTCTCTATATGCAATAACCACTGCATACATTTACAGAAAATGTGCCAGAAGGTGTACTTTTAATTGTGATTATTTAGTTTTGGTTGGTTATTCCTTGAATAATCAATCTGTTTTCATGCAATGGTCAACCTCTCCGATTCGGCTCAAATTTTTTTTCTGGACGTTTCATGGTGTCTAGATCTAAAAAGGTCAATGTCCGTCCGCCGTCCGCCGTTCATTGTCCGCGCCGTTTTCGGTAGTAGAAAATTTTCTAAAAATCTGAAATCTGGGTCAGGGGTCTGTTCTCGGCCTAAAACGGTCCTCAAAACTTTTCAGCCCGATCGGACCAAATTTGGGCGGGGTAGGGGTCAAAATGTGTTTTTTGAAAAATGGATTTTTCGAGGTTTTGGGCGATCTAGGCGACTAGAGTACCATTTTCCACTAAATTTTGGACGCTGAATCCAATGAAATGGGTCCCAGAACGGTTGGCACCTACTGGATGAAGTTATGGGTCTAATTGGGTATTTATTACCCATTGTGAATGTTTTTTCGGTATTTCTGGTACCTAGGCGTGTGGGGTATAGTTTTCCTCTAAATCTTGGACGCTGAATTCAATGAAGTGGGTCCCAGAACGATTGGCACCCACCGGAAGAAGTTATGGGTCAAAATGGGTATGTATCCACCCATTTTGTATGTGTCAAGATTTCTGGTGCCTAGTCGTGTGGGGTATCATTTTCCACTAAGTATTGGACCCTGAATCGATTGGAATGGGTCCGGGACCCACCACACCCACTGTTTCCCCCATTCGAGGAATAACCAACCCATGTATAATAATTTGCAGGGAAACGCTGTCTGCAAACGCTCAGAAAAAATGTTTGGCCCGAATCGGAGGGATTGACTTTTTGCATGAAAATAGGTTGATTATTTAAGGAATAACCAACCAAAACTAATATAAAGTGCACGTTTTCTTTAAATCTCGGACGATGGCAAAGGAGTATGATTGTTTTCATCAAGATAATCAACCAAAATTGCAAAAACGTTTATTATCTCGAAATGATGTTCTACTTCTTGCGCTATTTATGTTTGAATCTTCATTTATAGAATCTGTAAATGCTCTAGAACAAAAATAATACAGTGACTAACAGGAGGCCACTTGAAGCATGAAACGTCGGTAAACATCTTTTTATTTCCCCCTGCACGCTCGAATAAAAAAGAAGAAGATTGCCAGTTGAGCGAGATACATGCTTCGCAAAAGTTGGAGGAGACACGCACAGAAAAGCCAACGCTGGCTGGTACCAGACTCATCTTAACGCAATGCGCCAAGCAATTTACTTTACAAGCACGCAAAGACGACTGCCGTTTGTTATTAGGAGGCTAATCTCTCTCAATTTTCGTTTCCCGCCGCCTAACCAGCTCATCTCCCAGGGTAACTTTAATCGAGGTGAAATGAAAGGAGGAAAGGTTGAATAAAGTTGGCGGACACAATGCACAGCGTGAGAAGGATGGTAGAGAGGGGAGGGAGTACCTTGTAGCCCGTGAGTGGTGAGCCTGTGGAACATTCAGCTCGTGACCTCGGCCACTTTTTACTCCAAGCCGACGCCTCGTATAACATTCAAATCACATCATGTGTAGGTATGTGAAGGAAGGAATCTGAAATGAATCCTAAGGTAGAACCATGGTCCATGAAAATATATTTCATATTATAATATTATGAGACGTTATAAAAACATACGATTTCAAAGTTCGGAATGAATATTTACCATCTTGAAAATTAAGTAATTTTGCTCTGTAGATGAAGGCCACCAAATTAATGCGTAATAGTGGGTACGTGTTATCTGTCCCAGCCCCTTTTTATCTAAAGTCATTGTTTCGCATCTTGATTTTTTCAGTGTCGCGTGTCCCAGACCGATTTATCAAGTTCTCAAGGGGCACCACACTGTTAATAACTGGCAGCTACCACTTTCTACCGTAGGTTAAAGAGTTCTTCGTTTACGTGCATCATAGTTATGCAAATTTGAAAGCCCGCGTGGAGCTAGTCGTAAAGAATACAGAGAGACGCGATGTGAAGTGGAGATAATTTTGTAGGGGTAAACGAAACCAAGGTTTCGTAAAGTCTCAAGGAGTAGGGTAGTAAATATTTGAGGGACGGTACCGATAACCGTTCGTGCAACGTAAGCTCACGCGGTGGTGGCCGTACTAGGGGTTGGTAGCGTGTTATTAGGAATTCACGTGAAGCTGAACAAATATCCCTAGTACACCTCGGCACTATCTATCTTAAGGGGCGCGACAATTGAACCTTTACAAAATGCCTTCTTCCTATGACCAATCGGCTCCAGGGGCTTCACGCAGTTCAGCTTTACACCTTCGTGATGGGCTATAAGCCGTTGGGCCAAGCATTTTCTGATAATTACGTTTCCCTATGCTCATCCTATGCTTTGTTTTTGTAATGGCACCGTATGTACAGTGAACATAATAAAGCAATAAATTACCTCAGAAGCGTGAAATGATTCTGACCATATTAAGGGTGGGGGAGTGTGATTTGGCGCAGAAAAGCTCCTCTTTCGAGTCTCCTTTATTGCAGTGACGATAGCCAAATCTTTATTGCTGGCTGATTCATGTTTCTCTTCCTAATTGCTTTATTAGGGGGGTTTCCGCTCGGCTGAAGACGAAAGGTGGTTTATTGTAGGAGTCAAGGCGTTTCCCGAACGGCAACCTCCGGAAATTCGTGGGAACGGGATCCACGCGATTAGTTCCCCTCGCGACAATCCACTATTTCGCTTTGCTGGCATTCAACCAAGATGAACTAAGGGTCTTTATTATTGTCCTTAGAGGATGAAGGGGTCCTCCTTGCGCTTGAACAACCTCTTATCACCACGCATTATCGTGTTTTCCATCGCCTTCCATAAAACACTGTTTTATAGTTTGAACTGTGGCCATGCCAGTCAGATGTGGTAACAAGGAAAGGATATTCTGCTAGTTATTCCACGATATTGACCATTCTTGGCAGATCTCGCTTGAACGGGAAAACTCATCGTAGAGGTCTTTTGAGTATGTACCAACCCTCCATTTTTAGGAAGAAAAAAAATGTGGCGGGTCCCGGACCCATTCCAATCGATTCAGGGTTCAAAATTTAGTGGCAATGATATCCCACACGCTATTCGCCCTAGTCTAGGTTACACCATGGCGCAAGTGGCTAGCGCGTTAGGCAGTAACTGGAAGGTACTCAGTTCGAACCCGGGTGGAGTTTAAGTTTTTTTTACCCATAAATTGACCAATTACTTCTTCCAGTGGGTGCCAATCGTTCTGGGACCAATTTATTTGGATTCAGCGTCCAAAATTTAGTGGAAAATGACACCCTACTCGCCTAGATCGCCCAAAATCTCGAAAATCCATTTTTCAAAAAACACATTTTGACCCCTACCCCCGCCAAATTTGGTCCGATCGGGCTGAAAAGTTTCGAGGACCCGTCTCGGCAGGGAACAGACCCCTGACCAAAATTTCAGATTTTTAGAAAATTTTCTACTACCAAAAAGGGCGCGGACGATGGACGGCGTACGGCGTACGGGGTACGGCGTACGGCGTACGAACGCTTCTAATTCTTTTACAAGGGTTGGTTATTACTTGGATCAGCAGCATGGAGACTCATTCCAATTGAGTGGGAAATGTAAAATTCAAGAAGAATTTTTCTCCAATGGATAGGTATTTTTGAAAAAATAAAATAAAATGTTCACTTTTCTTCCTGAATAGCTTTTCCTTGTCACCTGAGCCCTCAAAGATCTTTGAAGACCCCTCTCGCACACGAATGAGATCCATCTCGAACCCTCTGTAAAATCATTTGCTGTGTTTGAGACACCAAATTTCACCTTTTTTAAATAAGTATTGTTCGGAAAGAGATTGAGCTCTCAGTCATGAAAACTTCACATAGTTATTCAGGTGAATTGAGATCAATTTTGTGTATACAACGAGTGGTAATTATTTCTACAATTAGCTGTCAATATCATTGGGCCGTTCCTTGGGCAAGAGAAATTGTAATGAAGATTAGTTCCCAGACCACAAGAAATTGGAGCAAGAAAGCTTAAAATGTCTTCCATACAATCTTCTTGCAGTAGTTGCCATGGGTGTGGTTGACAAACAATTGCAACTGAGTCAACACGTATATAAAATTCTGCGGTTTTATAACTGCATTCTATATCTAGTTTCTTTGAGAGTTTGTAAGATTCATTATGTTCTTGACATTTCTATAACTTGGTGATAGTTTCTCGGGACACGAATGAAGGGAGCGTGTTTTTGGTGGTTTCTGCTTACTATGTTCTTGCTACAATAATGATCGCCGTTCATTTTCCTCGAGTCATGAAGGTCTTCATGAAACTGGCGTCGGTAGTCAGTGTTCTATTGACGATGGCCATTTTCCTTCGGCCGAAAGGAAATTACATGCAGGTGGTAACAGTTACTAATGGTCATGAAGTATTGCTCTCTGCTGACCATGACCTAGTGCCTAACATTGTCCATTTTATACGTTTCAAATCCAAGAACCTCACGTTTATTGAAGCAGTGTGCATACTCGCTGCGTTGAAAAATCAGAAACCTGAATCCTTGATAATCCACACGGATGATCATTATTTTGAAGAAACCGGAGGGAAGTACTGGAAAATCATCAAGAAACATCCGCTGTCAGCAGTTATTCAAATCCAATACCTTCCGTTGCCGAGTAAAATTTTCCACTTCAAGTTCAATCCTTCATTTAAGCTCTTCCATGCAAGCGATGTGGAGCGGTTGAAGATTCTGAAAAAATACGGAGGAATATATTTGGATGGGGATAGTTACGTCGTTCAAAGCTTGAATACGTTTCGTAAATACGAAATGGTCTTGGGTTGGGAGCCCGGTGGCGGGATTTCCGACCAAGTTATCGTCGCAGCTAAAAATGCTAGATTTCTTGACGTGTGGCTCGACAGCTATCACGACTACAGAGCTGACTCATGGTTCTATAATGGAGGAGAATTGCCTACTGAACTCCTCAAGAAACAACCTTATCTCGTTCATACGGTGCCTCAAGGTTTCGCCGAATGGAAGACAATCCCAAAAATGCTCTATACGGAGAACTCGGATCGCTGGAAGCGTCATTATGCGATTCATCTGCTAATCAGACATCAATACTTAGTAAAGACGAATTTGTCGGACATCGCTACTTACCCGATTGAGTTTAACGAAACGAACATTTTGAATTATCCAGCAGCCATACGCCAAATGGCAGTAGACGTTTACCCTTACAGCTGGAATGATACCAAAATTCAACAAGTTGGCCGTGTCTTGTAGGCTTTCTGCGAATCGAGCAGTGTATAACCATGATTCAAACCGTGCCCCATCAACAATCATGTTTGTTCATTCACTTTTGAATTGGATTGTATAGTTTTCACTGGAGGAATAATTTAATAATACAATAACATTGGTACAATAGCAATCCTGAGTGGTTTACCCCACGACAGCAACAGAGTATCTCACGTATCACTCATCTTGTATCATGTAAGGTGACCCAGTGGTTCTTATTTCAGTACTAATGGATCTACTTTGGGGGTTGTGGTTCTGCAGTTCACAGAAACCTGGAGAAAACCTGAAAAGTACTTCATGCGTATGAATGGTCCTGCCATTGGCCTTTATGTCTTCAAGTGTTTCCTATAGTAAACACGTTATCCGAGTTACTCAATGTGGTGATGTCAATGTTTGACTTTCTGAAAAATGATTTTAGCAATAACTCGGAAGAAAGTTCCAATCTGTTCGTTCCCCATTCTGACAAATAATACGATGAGTGGTCGTCAATATTATGTATCTAGAATACCCCACGTCCAGGGTTCTCGGTAGGGAATTTAGCTTTGTATAGGCTATTGCTTGGATCAAACTAGATCGGAGACCACGGCTTTCGGTGATCGTCGTGATCGAACGCACCCTTTGAATGGATGATTTCATATGGACGGATCGGTGAGACATTTCTGAGTAGGGCAGAGAATCCTGTGGATACAAGCTATAAGCACCTACACCACCTTTTCTGGCCGAGGAGAAAACAATGAAGTGTGTGGGTGTCGAAGAGGCAGCCACCGGGCCTCATTTTCCTATGCGTTTTATCAGTTACCTTTGCCATTTGAAGTGTTTTCATTCTCCCCCTCGCAACGCGTATTCCGCGTTCAATCAGAGAGTTGATGAGATTTGAAGAAACACATGTGATAACTGGTTACTTTCACCGTGTAGGTTTTATTATGAATACCAACACTTCTCACACCCTACTTGTTAATATCCAAACACAACCTATCAGACTCAAAAAGTTGTTTTCAAAAGACCGTTCGCAAACAGAAAGATGTTTCTACGTGCGATGGTTTTTCAAGGAATACAGCAGAGCGGGAGCGTTCACATGTTTTGGCAAAGTCTGTACTTTGCTGTTCACGATTCATCGGAAACAGTATAACACATTAATCTCCCGCTGAGACTCGCCAGTATCCATTCATTACCATTTCATGAATTTATCTCCATCACAATCCCACCAATCCATTTACTTCATTCGAAAGGGTAAAACACGAAATATGGTTCTGAATCGTCTGGCGTTTTGATTTTTACCACTATGTCGAAAAGGCGACTAGTAGGAATGTATCGTCGCTCATCTAGAGCGCCTAGCTGTACATTTCGACGCAAAAGCAGCCAAGTTTCTTGAATTCGACAACCTCGTTAGCATACTGAAGAGGGCTAGGTTACATGAACTGACGCAGTAACTTTATTTGTAATAGTGTAGGTCGGAATACTGTTATTTATAGACCACATGAAGCCTGGTGTAACTCACAAATGAATGGAGAAAAAAATGTCTCTTTATTCTTCAGCGACCTACAGACAATCAACATTATTGTTCAATGTGCGTTAGTTGGACAATAATCCTTCCTTGGGGTCGTTTTTGCGATACACTGATTGGTTCCTTATTGCGCGATACTGCGACATTTTTCTGGTTTCTTACAGAATAACCTTGTGAAATACCTCCATTTCGTCTATCAGCGATCCTACAATATGGAAGGTCTCCAGGCCGCTTTAGGGGGGTTCAGACGGTTCACTTTTTTTGGTGACTTGGAAGGGAATGACCGCAAATGGACATTAAAAATACACGAATCACGGGGTATATGAGGAACAAGTAAAATCTATACGACATTCATGCATCTTTTAAATGACCTTTTTGCGGATGTTTTCATTCTGAACGTACACAGAAGAAGGTTTTGTCCATAACCATAAGAAAAGCTTATTTATCAAAATTACTAGTATCACCCAATACGCATTACATGAAGTTACGTACCGCAACCCTCGATATTTCCTTGTATAGAATGCGCCTATCCGAACAATAAGGGCAACTCCTCCCTCGCTGTAACGATCAAATTATGCAGGGTTTAGGCCTACCACGATCTCGATTTGCTTGCCTACCGATCCTCTTCCACATAATGTTCAATGTACTTACTTACGAAACCGCCTATGTACGTACCTATAAATGTATATTGACGGGGGCAGCTGGTTATCCAAGGCATTTGAGAAAGGGGCCGACGTACTCGTATCTTCATTGACTTGAGTGGAAATTACCTCCTTTGCGCACGTATGCTATGTGCGGGCTAGCATTAATTTAAATTTAAGAAGATAGAGAATAATATACATTAGGTGGGTGACCATATCCAGACTGTACAAAAAGGCATCTGAGAAATATAATTTTGGCAGGGACTGTACTGAAGGGTAGTGGAATACATTAAATGTTTTTAAATTTTAAAAACAATACTTCAAAAATCGATAGGAGAACGGAACGTACATCGGCATCCTACACCTTCGAGCTTACTGTGAAATAACTGGATGTATAAAATTCCTCTTTTCGCCTGTGAGTTCGCGTGAGTCCTTCATCATCGCCAATAAGTAACAACCGTTCATGATTCTTCTCCACTTCATCCTGAAGGAGAGTTCCATTACCATTATTGATTGTTTAAAACTCTTCTTTCAAGTGACATGGTTTCTACCAATCCAATATATCTATATTGTACTATTGTATACAATGGGAAGGATATACAAAGATGCAATATGCAAGCGATGCGACTATTCGAATTTCGCATATTTTGCTAGAATAAATTTTATGGCGATTCATTTTCAACGACGTACAGTGCTGACCAGCAAATATTTAGCATTACAGTTTTACCCCAATTACATCTTATGGATTGACTACAAGCTGTTTCCGATACAATATCACTAATTTCGACTTGGCGGAGTTATTGTGTTATCAATTGTTATAAAACACAATCGCAACATATTTTAAGGTTAGAGGTGAAAAGTATCAACGTCCCCCTAAAGTTGCGTTACTACTTTTGTTCTTTTTTATGATATTTAGCCAAATTTGATATCGTGCAAAGCTAAAATCTGGCCTGTAGCCTATTTATGGAAATTTTGACGCAGAATAGAAATGGGGTCTTGACGCTTAGCCTATAAGCTACTCATCGTGATTGTGGCCGCCTATTATCGAGAATTGTATCATTATTTATTTCATTTTTTATTTATTTATCATCATTTATTTTGAGAAGAGAGAAACCCCCTGCACTACGAAATTCAATTATGACCATTAGAGAGGATTTTAAACTCTCACCATTTCGTTCAATTTTCACCATTTCATATGAAATTCTGCGCCAATAAATGGTGTCTGAGGGAATATAAGAAAGTCAGCTGTTCTACTACCTACAGTTCATGTCATGTTTTCAACATTCATCGTCACTACAAGATCATCGTAACCCACCAGTCTGCCGGAATTTTTTATTTATTTATTTATTTTTTTTTTATGATGATTTTTGATTTATGATTCTCAGAATGAACTACCCAGATGCCTGTTTCACCCTGCCCACTCCTCAGTGGGGCCAAAACGTCACAATAAGCTATACCGAGAAACTGTGTCCTTTTCAAACAAGGAATAACCAACCAAAATGGGGCAAATTGTTCTAATATAATTTATTATTCCTTGAAGCAAGAGTGAGAGGAAAATAGTTTGTTTTCCGGGCCCGTTCCAACCGATTCAACAGCCAAAATTTATCGGACAATGATACCCCACGGTTCTAGTTCCCATAAGTAATGAAAATTGAGTTTCAAAAACTCAACTGTGCCTTCCCCAAATCATCTACATTTCAATTTAGAGATTTTGAAAGTCAAACTGTCAAATTTCGGGGAAAATCGACCTCTGGCTTAAAATTATTCAAGGAATAATAAACCAAATCTCCGCTGCCAGTTTGGTTAGCTTTGTCATCATTAGGTTTAAGTATTCAACAATCTCATCTGTGAAACCAGCGAAATTTTTCCAAAAACCCTTCTTTTTTTAAAAAATATTGTTTTATTGAGGCAGCCTTCTTTTGAAGAGATTTCCTAGGTATTCTACCTACATCTATAGATTCAGTAGGTATCAAAGCTACTTGTAGGATAAACGAGAATGGAAGATGGATTAGAATCATAAAAACGGCGAGTCTTCCATCATGATAAATGGCCTGACTTGGTGGTCTAAATTAATCTGAAAATTCCTGGCGAATTTCACGTTGAACAAATAGCACTTGAGATGACAGGTTCGAAGGTCTACGGTAGCGGTAGTAGAAAAAGCCCGGGATAAAGCACGAAGTAGCCCATGACCTTATGACCTTTGTTGGGAGAGAGATCTCCGCGGTTACCATGGAGACGACAACCGCCACCCCTCTACCAAACTCACCGGCCCGTAACCCCCCCTCTCTAAACCGAATCATTGCCCCCTCTCCTGGCAACACTGTTACCCATTAACCGACCTTCCCGTTTTGATTCTCACGACGACCCCCAAGAAGAGGTGTTTTAATGGGTGCCGTCCGCGTTGGGTCACGGGCCTTGGTGGTCTCATCGTTCGTGATTTGTTATCAGATCGAATCAATCTCGGTAGTTCTTACCTGGGTAATGAGTTCATAAATGTTCGACCTCTTTTGATTCAGTGGATTCCAAACCCTCGAGAATTTATGAAAACTAGACGTTCTATTGTTGCGAGCTATCGATAAACACTCGGCTTTGCTAGAGTACCAAGAGCGGCATTTATTTTTAAGAAACTGCCTAAGGGCCATGCTGAACGTCTCTGCGGATTGATTATTGATTTACTAGAAAATACAGATACATTGGAAAATCATACTCCTCCTTTCTGAGGAGCGCGAGAGTTAGCATATTTTCTGTCAAACCTGTAGCATTCAAGGCTAGTATACTATAGGATACTATTATACTCAATAAGTATAGTATACCTTCACCTTCATCTTTATGCAGGCTCGACATGATCCCTTATCTCTTGAAGCCCTCAAAGAAATAGCTGGATGACAATTTCCCAAGTGCTGAGTCATCAGAGCATTCAAGGGGACGAGGATAAACATTTCAGTAAGAAGTAAGGAGCTTCAAATGCTACCTGATATTTCAAAGATCTTTGGGAATATCCGGGATGACACGGAAACCCAACATAGAAAGGGCTTCTCTCTGAAAATAAAGAATCTCCTTGTCCTAACATACGTGTTCACGGGGCACTTCTTTCTCTGACCAGTTATATATTATGGGCCAATCAGTGACTGCCGAGCATGCCACGGGTGGATGCCCAGTCACTGCTCCTTAGTGGTGGGTTTCCTAGCCCTAAAACTGTCAGCTTCTTATGGGATCCTGTCTTACTTTAGAAAAGATGGGGTATTTTAGGCATTTTACTGGCCGTACAGCTACTCAAGATTTCGAGCACAATAGAGTTATGCAGACAAAAGGGCAAATGGGCGATGCAGGCTCCTGCCTTCAGCGTCATCCATGGTTCATCATGACAATTGCAGTGTCAGGAAATTTGAAGCTACTGATGAACAATAAATTGTTATCTTGGAATTTCTGAAGAACCCGAATTAGCGAAACCAATCAGCACGCCGTCGCTGACCACGCGTATTTCATAATCCAACGTTAAATTCCAGCTGTAGAACATGTGTAGCACTCTCTCGCTATCAACCTGTCGACTCTGATCATTCGATTCTTGATACCTCGTTTTTTACCCTGGGTGGGCATCATTGGCTCTCTACCCGTTGTTGAAAAATGATGCACAGACCGATGGGTTTATAAATTGCCAGGTCTGACTGTAAAGGATCATCTGTTTGAAACGATCAATTGTAAGGGCATTCGATTCTCTGTCTGACCGAAGCACAGTTACGAACACTCCGCTGGCAACGAAGTACAGTCAGAAAGTAATTAGTCAATGTCCTGAGGATGAAGTGGCCTTTTATCAACCAGCTGACTTGTTACGGCAACGCGAAATGGTTTCTTCCCAACAGGAACACCATCGAGGTAGATAGCTCTTTAAATCTTGGGTGAGGCAGGGTTAGTGCGGCCTCATTCAGCTTTGCGAATGCTCTTTAAGTTAAAAACGGTTTCGAAATATTTCAAAGATAATTTAAGTGCAGTAATTCATCTGAGAAATAACTTAGACTCTATTATAGTTTTCTTATGTGAATGGACACCTTCGATCACCATATCAATGCAGTAATAGACTGATATCTGAAGAATCAAAATTGAGAGAATATCCACTATAAAAATAGAATGTTGAGTTGATCATTGAGGAATTAATAGGAATCTAAAATTTAACGCAATCTTTAATCTTTTTCCAGCACGATGCACCTTGAAGTGTACCACAGTTCTTACTAACAACTCGCTACATTACTACTCATTACTCAGAGCTCATAAACGGAGGAGGTAACGGAGGAGCGTTCAGATCATAAATATATTGTTTTGTTATTTAGGCTCAAAAAGTAATGGATCGATGTACAAATGGAAGCATTAGGCACCCAGCAAGCAAAAGTCGATAGTCTTGAATCCTTTTCAAATGGACGCACCTTTCCAATGAAAAACATTCCTTGGAACCATAGTGGATATTACGAAGCGAAAGGAATGGAAAATGAGAAGAGGCTAATCTCATTACCTGTTCCAAAACAATGGGTTTTCGTAAAGTGAAACAATATCTTGGTTTCCTACGAATGAAACTGCGGCGTTTTGCAAAGTTGATCACAGTTTTGCAGGCACAGTTGGATAAAATCTGCAAATTCTTACACACGGGTTGGTTATTCCTCAAATGGGGGAAACAGTGGGTGTAGCGGGTCCCAGACCCATTCCAATCAATTCAGGGTACAAAATTTAGTGGAAAACTATACCCCACACGCCTAGGTAGCAGAAATCCCGAAAACACATATTCAAAATGGGTAATAAATACCCAATTTGACCCACAACTTCTTCCAGTGGGTGCCGATCGTTCTGGGACCCGTTTCATTGGATTCAGCGTCCAAAATTTAGTGGAAAATGATACCCTACTGGCCTAGATCGCCCAAAAACTCGAAAATCCATTTTTCAAAAAACACATTTTGACCCCCCAAAAGGTTTGATCCACAGTATGCAGGCCACAGTTGGTAAAAAATGAAACCCTCGAGCGGTTGACCGTTAATGTGTAATGCGGGACTGGGGATGCAAGGCCCGATTAAGAGCATTATTTATGAAGTTAGCACAATAGAACTGAATCATTCAACGATATCTTCCCACAGAAGAGATGTGAGTGGGATGTTTGCTTGAATGGCTCACCTAAGCTGGTGAAAATGAATGCGTCTTTGTCCCTTAAAATGATGAGTATGTTTGCCTGAATCACCAATAAGTTGTATCAAAACTGCATCAGCTTAGATTCCTTTCATTGTGCAGATGATTTCTCATCTTTGCTAATGCTGTAAATACACTCAAATTGGTTACCCGACGGTGTCCATGGTTTATATGGTCGTTTCAAAATTCGGTGTAATGAGGTACCCCTTGCCAGGTTGGTAGTACATGAGATCAGTGTATCTCATTACACTTGCCAGGTTACAGGAATGACGATTTGGCTAAAAATGAAAGTCAAAACGTTCAGAATTTCACTTTATTATTATACTTAGGGATTTTTAAAGCAATCAGTCTTTCAAATTATTGTTTCAGTCCCTTATCCAACAAAATTTAATTAAATTATGTAGGTAAATCCTAAAATTCCTATGGAAACAAGTTGTTAGTAGGTACACCAAAATCTACGTGAACCCAAAAATTTGAACAAAGAAAAATATAATAATACTTATTCCCTGTTACAAAAATATATAGATTTACCAAAGTTTTTGGTTTCTAATGTCAATGAATCCACAAAACCAATTTCATCGAACAGCTTTTGAACGCCTGCTTCCAGCTGGTCTTCGTCCCACTGAAGTTCCAGTTTTCCCAATTCCAGGTTTTGGGATCAACGTCAGTAATAGCTCCCCTCTCGATTTGATAATATCAGTCTATAAAAAATTAAATACTCGTCAGATGGTATGTTGATTCATCACAGTTGTCATAAATCCTACTCATATGTGCCCAAATATGTAGCTCAGGTTCTTGGCAAAGGTGATCTCATTCACCCAACTACACACTTCATGAACCTGGCGAGGGTGATCTCAGTACCCTTTTTCAATTAGCGATTTCAAAACCCTTATTTTGCTATTTTTTTAGCTCCAATTGCTGTTTCGTACAGGCAATCATAGGTAACATCCGAATTCAACACTAGAAACTTCCCAAATCTACAAAAAACCAACTAAAACTGACTGCAAACTTACCTTCTTCCCGTGAAACGGCATGGCGAGGACACCTGTTATAATAATAACCTTTTGACGAAGTAACAGTCCAATTTCGGTGCTGCCAACGATTTCACAAACAGCTGACTTGTTAAAGTAACTCACGAAACGGTCAACACTGGTCAGGAAGTAGAAATAACGCGAAAATCGGAGGGAAAATTGAAGGGTGACTGTAATACACCTGCCAGGAAAAGGGTTAAAATGATGAGTATGTTTGCCTGAATCACCAATAAGTTATATCAAAACTGCATCAGCTTAGATTCCTTCCATCCCTCTTTCGTTGAAATCTGAAATCTAATGGGCTTTCAGGCTTCCTGTTCAATTCCGAAGAAGGAAATCCACAACAACCACCAAGAAACTGTAGTTCAGGTTGGTTATTCCTTGAATAATACACTAATCCTTTCCTTTCTAGTTCAAACCGTTAGATATTTTATTAGGGTTCTTGACACATTTTTTTCATTTATCGGATTCCCAGGTTCTGGGCGTTCTGAACGTTAAAATTCCTTCTTTCTGTCTTACTTAGAGAAACAAGCGTGTTCTCTTTGCTTCATAATTCGTACTTATTACATATTAAAATGATACGTTTGTATTCGTATCGAAAAAAATTCTTCTTACTAAATAAGCACTCGTAGCATGAACGCTCCAATTTCCATTTTTAATTGTATATAAGCTGTTGATACTGTCCCGGTCATATAACGTCACATTATTCACGCAGGTATAATTCTAACTTTTCGCTGACCGTGGGGACAGTTTAGTTCAAGTTGCAGTACACTGATTAATTACAATCCGCTTGAGAACGAGGCGCAAAGTTTTCCAATTTCCAGGGCCACAAATTTTCACGAGCTTGTTCCCATGAGAAGAGAGCCGTCCGCACCTTTGGAGGGAACTACTACAACGATCCTAACTGTACAGTTGAAAGCAGTAAGATCGTGTTTCAAACGAAATAAGATCCTATTGGATTTTTTGGACCCCCAAAAATAAAGGACAACGTCTAGCTACTACTTCTGAGCGCACTTAAAAAAAAAAAATTAATCTTATTGAAAAAAAGAAAAAAGGAATCTACTCCCATGAATGCTTAAATACAATAAAATGATAAACTCTTCTGATTTGTTCTTCTTACCTTTCAAAAGTGCCCGTCCGCCGGGAAGGGGGGAAGTTGTGGAGGTATGGGTACTTTGATAATTATTAGTTTTCAAGATTTTTGGACGCTTGGCCTGGGTACCATTTACAAGCAGCTTTTCAACGCTGAGATGTGTTTTGAAGCCGATTGTCCCAAACAGAATTAGGGGGTGAGTAAAAATTGGCTTTTGAGGGAACCTAGGCGTGCGTGAAGTATAATTTTCCAGCAAATTTTGTACGCTGAGCATTAAAAATATGTCGGAACCGATTAACGAACAACATTCTTACATTGGTTCTCTTATTCATTTTGGTTGGTTATTCCTTGAATAATCAACCTATGTTTTCATGATAATGGTCAACCTCTCCGATTCGGCTCAAAATTTTTTTCTGGACGTTTCATGATGTCCTGATCAAAAAAGGTCAATGTCCGTCCGCCGTCCGCCGTCCATTGTCCACGCCGTTTTTGGTAGTAGAAAATTTTCTAAAAATCTGAAATTTGGGTCAGGGGTCTGTTCCCAGCCGAGATGGGTCCTCGAAACTTTTCAGCCCGATCGGACCAAATTTGGAGGGGGTAGGGGTCAAAATGTGTTTTTTGAAAAATGGATTTTCGAGATTTTGGGTGATTTAGGCGAGTGGGGTGTCATCTTCCACTAAATTTTGGACGCTGAATCTAATGAAATGGGTCCTAGAACAATTGGCACCCACTTGAAGAAGTAATGGGTCAAATTGAGTATTTATTACCCATTTTGCATGTGTTTTCGGGATTTCTGCTACCTAGGCGAGTAGGGTGTCATTTTCCACTAAATTTTTGACGCTAAATCCAATAAAATGGGTCCCAGAACAATTGGCACCCACCGGAAGAAGTTATGGGTCAAAATGGGTATGTATCCACCCATTTTGTATGTGTCAGGATTTCTGGTGCCTAGGCGTGTGGGGTATTATATTCCACTAAATTTTGGACCCTGAATCGATTGGAATGGGTCTGGGACCCGCCACACCCACTGTTTCCCCCATTCGAGGAATAACCAACCCGTGTGTAAGAATTTGCAGATTTTTTTTTCAGTTTCATTTGTGAATTAACATCGTTCCCTCTCTCTCTCAATAATAATTCCTTGCGAATTTGAGACAGAGTGGTAAGGAAACGTCAACAAGTTTGAGATGAAATGAAAAAGGACCGCTTGATACTGGTCGAAAGTGGTGTAGAGTAGTGGGTTACCACGTAGTAAGTTATGAGGGCGCCCACCTGATGACAGAGATTAGTTCCTTGTTTGTACGGTGAATTAGCGCGTAGGTGTCTCAGCGCATCCCCGCTCATCCATTGGCTCCCCTTTCTCCTCGTCTAATTTCCCCGTTTTCCCAACAAGTGAGCGGAATTTTTCATACTAATGACAATTTTGGCTGATTAGATCTTATTCAGACCTCGAGCTTTCGCACAAATGAATAATTATTGGTCAAGAAATCTGAGTAATGTGTCACGCCACGGCAGTTCCAAGTGCGCTGCAGAAATGCTTCCATTAAACATAAATCATGTAGCAATCTCCAATTTTCATGGGAAATAGTAGGCCCATTGTTAGGGTTGAATAGCTCGCATAAACAGGCGTATGCCACTTTCATATAATCGAATTCCTCTTGAGAATCATCTAATCGGTAAAGTCACAAGACGGGCAACATAATTTTTTTTAACTTACTAATATGTAAGAAAAACATACATCTTACGTAGACATCTTCGTAGGTAGGGAACCGTTATAGATTTGTAAAATAGGTATCTTTTTTCGTCTATCTCTACAAATCACACTTCGTTAGACACAGTTGTTTATTACTGTAATTTCCAAAGATAACATCCAAATTACATAAGAAACACACAAAATAATAATTATCTTCTATTTGAACAAACGAAGTAAAACGTTCACCTGAATTTATAACGAAAGTCACTTTTCGAAGGCTGAACAATATAAACGAGCTGACTTAATCGGTACTGTCACTTCGGTGTACAAACCACAACTGAACTCATAACAAAACAGGTACGAATAAGGCAGGTGGTGACGTAAGTATCTCTAGGTTCAAAGTTCGAAGAATCATACATGTAATATTCGATCGGAGTCGCAAGTTGTTGGTGGTGGTGGTGCAGCAATCCCTAAAAATATTATTCAATAATTGTTGATTGATCGGACGGGAGGAGTGTAGGGGATGATATAAGAGTGACATGTATGAAAAAGGTTAACGTGTAGTAGGAACAGGACGAATATTCCTGTACATGGATGAACTAAATGGTCCGTGATTGCAAGAAAACATTATATGCTCTGAGAAACATTGCTGAAGATGGATAGAAGAAATTTCCACGATTTTTTTTCGGTCGAGTTTTTCAATTACAAAAGACCCTATTGAGCTATAAAACCGAACGGCCTCTGAAATTATGCTAAATCTAGAAAACTTAGGATACCAATTTATTTGTGAAGAATTGACAATTCCCAAATCTTATAATGTGTTTCTTTATTAATAACATTTTGTAGTTGGGCTTTGCGCGTGTAAATATACAAAAAATGAAATAAAATAAATAAAAACTTTGTTGTCAGAAAAAACACAAAAAGGAGAGAGATCACCTCACCATCGTCCGGAAGTGGAACCCGCAAACGCAACCAAGCGCTGGTCCGAGTACTTGGAAAAATTCATGAGGAATTAGAGCACTTAGCGGGCCTCTCTCTGTTCACCCTAATTTGTTCTCAGGAACACAGCTTAACCCTGGATTAAATATTAAGGGACTTGGGTCGTATTCTTGGATGGGGAGGTGTTTGAAACTCGTTCTTCCCAACTCACCAAACCGTAAAGGTCCAGTGGTTAATTCCCCTCGTTGCGCATCACGGATGATTTAGTAGTACTGGGAGGAACTCAGTATGACTTCATCGGAGATATGTGCTGTTTAATTATTCGCCTCTGACGCGATGGAATTCGCCGTATTTCTCTCCCTTTTCGTATTCCTTTATTGGGCTCGTCTAATCCTGAGTAAGTCATTCGAGGGGTGGGAATGAGATGTTTTCAGTTTAGCGATGTAATGAGTGAAGGGAATGGTTCTTCAAGCAGAGAGAAAGGAAGCAGAAAACCGGCTGAAAGGACAGAAGCGTCCTAATGAAATCACCAGCTTTGGCTGGGGAACCAACCCCAGCTTTTGGTGGTGAAATGAAGATTTCTGACAAGTGCACATCATGAACACAGTCCTTCCATTAAACTCTGCTTTTGACGATCTTTTGCTAGGCCCGGCCTTAAAATTCTATTGTTGTAGAGTTGTGTGAACAAGTGTTGCCTCACCCGGAATGCCTAACGAGGGTGGATATTAAAAATCTAAAAATTAGTTTTGTGTCCAGGATAATATTATATTATATTGTCAGTCAGTACGAACTACATTACACAGCCTTTTGGAATTCATAATTATTTCGATAATTCTGTTTACTATCTTTTGTTCAATATTTCTTTCCATTTTGGTTGGTTATTCATTGGATAAGTAACCTATGTTTTCATGCTCTAGTTCGACCTCGAAACATTGCAGCCTGATTAGACCCATTTGGGAGGGGTAGGGGTCAAAATGTGTACTTCAAAAAAGGGATTTTCAGAGATCTAGACTAAATTTTGGACGCTGAATCCAATGAGACGGGTCCCGGGACGATTGGTGCCAACCGGAAGAGGTTATGGGTCAAAATGGTTATCTATGTTCCTATTTCGAAAGTGTGTTTTCGTGATTTTTGGTACCTAGGCGTGTTTTTCTACTGAATTTTGGACGCTGGATCGATTCTCTATGTTCTCTATTATTTGAATGATTCTCAATGCTCGTGGTCCGAGGAATAACCAACCCCAGTGAATGAATTCGCAGCGTTTCATGTTTTAATATTGTAGAAATTTGTCAGTGCCACGAATAGTTCATCAAGTACGTACTAGAAGGTTCATGCGTACCACAACGATTAAGTGATCTTATTAGTGAACTTTTGCTTGGAACAAAATTATTCAATCGGTTCGTAATACAGAATCAAAATGCTATTAATGATACCATCATTGTCGGCAGTGGAAAATGACAATAAGCAAAATTACCGCGGTATTAGATCAGCAATGATTAAAGTAAGTTTTAGTGTCCGGGTTTTTCCCGTTTAAATATTCTATGATATAATACGGTACGTTACCGATGAAAATTATGACAACCTTCACAAACTTTACTCTTGTTCTAAGCCTATAAAATAAAGCCAAGCCCTGAGAGTACCTGCATACTTCGTGGACGATGCCGTTAGAAATTCGTTCGATGCTCCTTCCACAGTTCATGGCACTTGCCTCGACAACAATAGACCTCGTTATTATCCTTTCGTTACCAGCAGGGGGTGTTTCACGCCTCACAGAAATATTCGGAGACAGCCCATTGATTTGAATTGCTCAATTCTCGTATCAATTTGCCTTGTCGAAAATGGTCTTCACTCGGAACCCCACTCCACTTGCTGTTCATTGGTTATGAAGTGAAAGAACGAATGTTTGCACAAAAAGACTTTTTCGAAGAAGGTAGTTAATGTACTAAGGTACGAGTACATTGGGTCATGTTCAATCTTTCGATTGTTTCCACTCGCTCTCATGGTTGTACGAATCCTATTGCCGACAGCTTTGGTTGCAGCTCTAAAATGTATCGGCGAGCTACTCCAGAGACAGCTTCATGCCCGGGTGGAGTTCACTCGAGATATATTTTATTTGGGTTTTGTGGGACAATTCCAAGGTATTTTTTCCCCAGACAAACACGCCCAAACGCAAGGAAAGTAGCGGAAAAACATCATTCGCGTTCGCAAGCGCACGTTCCCATGTGACTCAAAGGGAAACATCAAACTCGATCCTTTATTCCATGCCATTTTTCATACGATTTTCAGGAAAAAAAATCTGCAAATTCTTACACACGGGTTGGTTATTCCTCAAATGGGGGAAACAGTGGGTGTGGCGGGTCCCAGACCCATTCCAATCGATTCAGGGTCCAAAATTTAGTGGAATATGATACCCCACACGCCTAGGCACCAGAAATCCTGACACATACAAAATGGGTGGATATATACTCATTTTGACCCATAACTTCTTCCGGTGGGTGCCAATCGTTCTGGGACACACATCATTGAATTCAGCGTCCAAAATTTAGTGGAAAATGATACCCCACACGCCTAGGTAGCAGAAATCCCGAAAACACATAATCAAATTGGGTAATAAATACCCAATTTGACCCATAACTTTTTCCAGTGGGTGCCAATTGTTCTAGGACCCATTTCATTGGATTCAGCGTCCAAAATTTAGTGGAAAATGACACCCCACTCGCCTAAATCGCCCAAAATCTCGAAAATCCATTTTTCATAAAACCCCTACCCCCTCCAAATTTGGTCCGATCGGGCTGAAAAGTTTCGAGGACCCATCTCGGCTGGGAACAGACCCCTGACCCAAATTTCAGATTTTTAGAAAATTTTCTACTACCAAAAACGGCGTGGACAATGGACGGCGTACGGGCGGACGGCGTAGGCGGACGGACACTTGACCTTTTTGATCAGGACATCATGAAACGTCCAGAAAAAAATTTTGAGCCGAATCGGAGAGGTTGACCATTATCATGAAAACAGGTTGATTATTCAAGGAATAACCAACCAAAAATTGATCATTCAAATTTGTATTACTTATTTAGAAAATTGATAATCGATATATGTATGTGTTTGCGTATGTCAGCAGGTTCACTTTCACGAACAGATACAAATATATCGGATTCCCTCATCATTTCCTTAGTCCTGTACCACACAAAGACTGCCGTTGGAGGTCGCCCACAAGCTCAATTTACCTAGAATTTTGAACTGCGCCTTCTGTATGTTCTTCGAATAATTACATTGTTTTGGCGATAATACTGCATTGGTGAACTCATGGGGAGCCACAAAGACACGATTCCCTCGACGAGTTTTATCTATTTTAGATAATAAATTATTTTGGTATAAATTTTCCATTAGCCAATTTAGTTCAAGGGATGTTGTCGTTGAGCGGATTCTCGAGCGTTCTTCAAAAAACCTGTATTATTTGGAGGTTTCTTGCATCCCATCCAACTCCTCATGTTTATGGCAATCACCCTTTCGCCTCTTCATTTTCCTCAGTAGTCAGTAGTCAGTATTTGCTCTGAAAAAGAAGCTCAGAAGATGAGCGTTTGACGACGACCATCACGATGCGTGTTTGAATCATGATGGGTAGGTTGATAATTGACCAAAATCCGTAAGTAATCGCGTAATCCGTTTTGAAATGCGTCCTTGGGAGCGGAAGTGGGTGAAATGTGAAGGGATTTATCGCGCGTTTAACGATCTTGTCACGCGCTTAGCATTCCCATTAACTGTAACAGTGAAAATTCGTCGAGGGTCGGTTCGATTTGGTAATAATTATGCCGGTATCGAGGCCACGAAGAGGAGGTGGAGGAAGTTAATCCTTCCATGCAGACTGAGGGGAAGAGGGATACGTGACTCGCCCCGTTCAACAGCTGTGGTGGCCTCGTCGCACTCTTCGACGAAGGTTGCTCCTTGTTGCTCGATTTTACCGCTTCGGCCCTTCGCGGCTGAAACCCCTTCCATGTCATCTAATTAAGACTCAGAGCGCCTATGTCAATGGTGGATCGATCGCGTGGCCTTTCCCATGAATGAATGATTGACCACCTCCTCGTTCTCCATTGTACACCTGCCCAGCGACACTCATCAACTTTTTCTCCTCATCATAAACTTTCAAGGCGACATAATTTGGAACTTCATGAGTTTTATTATCTACGGGATTTGGACTATTACGTAAGAATTGGGCCCCTAAATTGCCTCCTAAATCGATGCGGTCATACAGAGCTCAGTAAAAACGTAAAACGCTGAATAGTGGCCAAAAAATGTCTTCAAGACGTAAAATATTCAACTTGATCAATCTATCATCCACTTACCTGATAGTGCAGTTTTTCTGAATTTCTTTTCACTGATCTATACAGTCGAAAGCTAGTGGGTAGTTGGGAAGCAGGCAAGAGAGGGACTTAATAAGCAAACTGAATGTGATTCATGTGGGCAAATTTATGATCCTCGAGCGTGGTTTTTCCTAATTAGTCCTTACAAACTCATTTTGTTCTCTTTTTTCAATAAAGTAGTAACATCTGAATATTAGGTTTTTATACTTTGAGTATAAATTATCATAATAATCGGGACTCAACGACTCCTTTCGAAAACAAACTTCCTCAAATATTAATTGTTTGGATATTAGGTTAAAGTAAATTTATGATAATTATCTCACGGCTTCCTCACTTCCTATATGTTGAACGTGGACTCGCGTAAATATTATTCTCTCCTCTTTCGCTCCCGCATGTCAACAGCTTCGCGTAAACTGTCTCGTCTTTCCTGATTGATCATTCCCACACCATATTTTGCGACTAGGTGATTCATTTTGGTTGCCAGCATCGCATAATTATTACCGCGAGCAAGAAGCTTCTAGGTTTCAGTCAGTCCCCCATTCCAAGTATTGCCAGAGTTCAACGATGTCTTTCAGTATCTTGTGTTGAGGGACAACATCTATAAGAAACTGGCAAATCAAGTTTAATGCGATACTCTGGCTGAGCATGAATCTATCTTATTCACTAATTAACACAGACGTTTTGTGGAAAGAAGGAACAGAACGGAAAAATGATTTCACTATAGTTAATTGGATGTGGAAATGTCCGGATATGAGTTTCATATTCACCCGACAATAAATTTATGGCATTTGAGGTAGCGGACGTTGAATTAGAATGAAAGTCATTCCTGATGCGGTGACAAACGTGGACACCGAAACATCCATCTTGGTAGCTGCTATCTCTTGTTCACTTTTTTCCTCTTAAAACCGTTTCTGGAGCCCTGATAAGACTTTTCAGTAGCATTTTCTCTTTCCACTCTTTTCCTCTTCATCTCCATCTTCTTGTCGCAGCGCAGTATGGAAGAATTACTGTTTTTTCAGATATTACTTTCTTTCTTTTTTTAGTGCAACTAACGTGGTCAAAGACAAATTTACTTTTAAAAACAGTAATCTGGAATTAAGTCCACTATGATGTAACCAATGAGGTTGTTTATTATTAGTTGTTTTTTTTAACAAGTTAACTTTATTGTATTATTGTTATTTTTGTATACATTCTAGTTTTGATCACAGATGAATCTGCATTACACTGAGTATAATGCGTGAAACTGTTAGTAATTTACGTTAAATTGGTTGAAAGGGAGAATTTTTTATGATAACCTTTTATAGTTTCGGCTTTAAATGCCAGTTTTCAGGGTTGTTACCGTCTGTACAATTCTGGAGAAGGTGGCCACAATCAGTGTGATTTGGGCACTTAACGTAATGCTCAATTTACATTACTTCTCGAAGTTGGTTAAAAAGGTTGAAGCTCTGAACTAGGAATTGTTTCTGTGTTTCATGGGGAGAACGTTCCTGTTTAGTTGATTTTGGAGCCTAATTGTTCAGGGGATCCGTTGGTTTAGGAGACGAACTTCTGAAGGGGGCTATTGGTCGATAAATCTAGAACATCTTGCTTGTGATGTTAGTATCATTTGTGGAACGCTGCGGCAAACGGGTTTTTTCATGCAGTCGTAGAAAGCCTGGAAAAAACGGCAATTTCTTCTTCAACTGACGGAAGTAGGGGTTCCGCAGACCGTCAAACTATTCGACCGCTACTGATTTCATTACGAACTTCGATGGAGGAGTGAAGAAGTTAGCTTGCCAACAAAAACACACCTCGTTAGCAGTTACACCGCCTGGCTTCGAAATGAAGCAGAATGGAGAGAGTTTATCTGCCATGAGCTTTTCCGCTACCCACCCGCCACTTCTGTATTTTTCTTCCTTTCCTTCTCTCTCTTCCCTCCCAAATAGCTTTTATTCTGTTGCAATCTCCCGGTCGTAGCAATAACCGTTCACCTGAAACGGTTATCCGCGTCCATCTCTGTGAAAGACCCGAAGAAGGCCGTAAAATTAAAATTTAGGTCACTTACAAAGTAGTAACCCTCAAATTTGCTTAACTTATCTACTTCCGCGGTTTGGAGGGCAACGCTTTCAAAAAGCCCTTCACTATCGTAACTGTAGCCTGCCTTCCCTGCCATGAGCAATCTGCATGAGCATGAGCTAGTCAGAAGCACGATTCTGATGGCCGTTCTTTTTCGAGTGATTCGTACTATTTGAACACACGCCGAACGTATTGGGAACATTGTTACAAGTTCAATGTTGGCCTAACTGATTTCATATTGAGATTTAAGTTACATACAACCGAATCGATTTTTCGACTGCTGGTGAAGAGCGAAAATCTTTTTAACGTTTTCCTCACCTCAGAGTGATAGCAGACGACGTTGCTGCAGAGGCATCATTGCAAAAAATAGAAAAAGTGGTCGGTGATTTTCCAAATTTTTAAAAAAATTTTTATGTTTTCAAAATCTCAGAACTCCTTTAGCAAAACGCTACTTTTGACTCTTGCTTTTCTGCAGTGATTATCCAACCTGAATCGATTCTCCGGCCAAAATGTAGAGGGAAAAACCCCTTTCCATCTAGGTCTAAAAAAATCGTATAGAATTTTTTAGCTGTCCGGAAAGTACTTTGCTGAATAACAGATAAATGGAATCCGAACACAAAATGGTAGAAGGCTTCAAGTGCGGGTATTTGAAGGGGACTGCTCAATGCTCAGAGTTAGTAGGGACCCCAAGGTGAAGGAACAGGTGATCGAGGGGTGAAGTCTGTGTTGGTAATTGGGTGAGGGAATCCAACCATCCACCCATCAACCTACAGAAGCACTTCAGACCTTTTCCGAGCATGCCCAAAACTTGCTCCTGGGCCTCAGAGATGTAATAATAACTGTTATTCACCGATTGGGTAATAGGCATAGCTTTCTGAGAAGTCTTCAGAACAGGCGAATGGGTGAGAAAACATCAGCAGCTCTGGCAACGAAAATTGTTTTGTGTCGGGATAGCCTAGAGATACGAAACAATATCCATTGGGATGGAGGCAGATTGCTGTCAGGACTACGTCAGTTCAGTGATCGGGACTATTTGCCCTACTTGGGGTCGAAGACCATTCCGAATGCTGCACCGCTTTTGTTGAGCCTGTTCCGCCCAAGCATCTAGATCATCTGACACATCGTTTACAACCGCGTTCAATGATAACTCTCCATACTAAAGTGACAACCTGTTATACAAAAGTAAGAAACTCGGCCCTCCAACTACTACAGAAGTTCTTTTGAAATTTGAATGACACTTTTGTATTGAGGGCCGAGTTTCTTACTTTTGTATAACAGGTTGTCACTTTAGTATGGAGTTATCATTGAACGCGGTTGTAAACGATGTGTCAGATGATCTAGATGCTTGGGTAGTTGGAAACCGAAGAATCAGGAAGAGGTCAGGAGTGAAGAACTGGAGATGATCCGGAAATGGTGACCGTTCTCTTTCGTATCCATTCTAGATTGTTTGGACCATTTATATGGCTTCCTCGGCCCCGGAAATCGATTGATGAACGATGGGCCGTTTTCCGGATTCGAAATCTACAGGGTTTCCATTTGAAACTTGAAAGTTTAAATGTTGAAACGTATTTTGGTTGATAATAACGCGAGGTTGTAATACCTGGATAAAAATAATAAACCGAAATTCCTAATCGTTAAGTTTTACACCTCACCTGTGGTGAGAGGATAAGCATGTTTTGTTCTCTTCTACTTTGTTGCGTTTTCGAAGTTTTCAATTACGTAGTAGGAGAAAAACATCAAAGGAAAAAAATAATAAAGATAAAATAATGAAAATTTCTTGAGAGCAAGAAAATTCAATGTAACAGGCCGGAAGGCAAAACGGGAAAAACGGTGGGTGACTCCGATCGATTATTAATTTATTGGTCGGGGAATCGAGTGACGAGGCCCCACCCACCGTTCCGGAAAACTGTCTTCAAGTTAGCAAAAAATGCTGTGAATTATTCCATATTGGTTTATTATCCTAGGTGGTTCTCGCTCAGTGTATCTATCAGCAAGATTAAGTACAACTTTCAAAAATATGCGAGGCTACCCCACCTTAATCAACTAAGCATCCAAAATTCAGTGGAAAATGCGCTTATTTTTGGGTGATTTAGGCGAGTGGGATGTCATTTTCCACTAAATTTTGGACGCTGAATCCAATAAAATGGGTCCGAGAACAATTGGCACCCACTTGAAGAAGTAATGGGTCAAATTTGGTATTTATTACCCATTTTGAATATGTGTTTTCGGGATTTCTGCTACCTAGGCGAGTAGGGTGTCATTTTCCACTAAATTTTGGACGCTGAATCCAATAAAATGGGTCCCAGAACAATTGGCACCCACTGGAAGAAGTTATGGGTCAAATAGGGTATTTATTACCCAATTTGATTATGTGTTTTCGGGATTTCCGCTACCTAGGCGTGTGGGGTATCATTTTCCACTACATTTTGGACGCTGAATTCAATGATGTGTGTCCCAGAACGATTGGCACCCACCGGAAGAAGTTATGGGTCAAAATGGGTATGTATCCACCCATTTTGTATGTGTCAGGATTCCTGGTGCCTAGGCGTGTGGGGTATCATATTCCACTAAATTTTGGACTTATACTATCTAAGGATTGGTTCTATGTTTGCCACCGAATGGCTCCGAAAATTTGATTGTTAGGTGTTAATGAATTCTAAAAAGCACAGAAAATTGTCTCCTCAATCAACTCTTATTATAATCTATTCCGTGCCACCTTGTGGGAACTTGGGAGTTTTGAGTTTTTACATTGAATGAAGTACATTTTCCTATAAAATATCTCTACCGACGGATATATGGAGTGAATACGTGACGCCTGACCACGCATTGCCGTCATTTAACACTATACCCAGGCACCTGAACAGTGAAGCTGAAGGAATGTCCGGCAGTTCGATGTCGCACATTGCATATTTACGAGTATGGACGGCATAAGGTCACAGCTGTGTGAGAACAGGTGACCCTTGTTGCACGTGTGAATGGACTCGGACTTTCTATCGAACGGGCGACCCCAATGCGTCAGAGTTCGAGGTCGTATCGTTTTTGATAGACGCATTTCTGAACCGATGAATTTTCATCAAACAATAATAGAATCCATCTTTCTCAGGCGAACATTCCTGTTGGATCAATTCATATTCATTTCCATTCATGTAAACTGAAAACGGTAACATCCGTGCTTCCAGACTTCTACGCGAAAAGGCCTAGTGATGTCTTTTTTCGTATCACTACGGAACAGACAAGAACCTGGATTTATTTATTCAAAGGATTCATTTAGGCGAGGGCTTTGCCCTTAATAACAAATGCCCTTTTCTTCAGCGTGAAATCAGCGGTACGCTCAGCGCACGCACGAACGCCTATCTGTTCTCACGATGTCAATCAAACTCAGGAATTGTTAAGTTTCAACTCTCTGTCAGATTTTGCAGTATGCTCTGCGCATTACCGAACATAATTTTGCAACTACACTGTTGCGCCATCGATCTTGACACAAATATTCAACTGTGTAGAGTACAATTTGCTACTTATTTAATTGATTTCCTGATGCCCGAGTGCATGGTTTCCACTGTTATGGAAGTTAAATGCGGTATATTATATTTTCAAGGTCAAGAAAATGATCACATGCCACGATCTTCGTAATGTTTACAGATGTAGTGATGATGTGTATTTGAAGGGAGAAAAATGAACCGGAGGGATCTGCGGATGGGATAGGTAACTTGTATACTTAGCGAGGAAGCAGGGGCTTGATACAGCCTCGATGGGGATTTGATGATGGTGGATGCGAGGGGGATCTCAGACGAATCGATGCCCCCCAGTTACTGACGATGAAGCCGTGTCCATCATCCCCACGCGTTTCACGGCCTCTGATCTCTTCTAATCATAATGTGATTACGGCCCCGCCTTCTTTCTCGCCTTCAATTTTTCTCTTCTCAAAGGCGATCTGTGTTTCCATTATTATAGAAGTTCTTGCGCTTCGTATTCAATTTGATTTATCAATCTTATTATATAGTGCTGCCAGGTATTCGCATCCACCGAAAAAATGGTTCCAAAAAAGAAACATTTTTCCTTAACAATTTTTACCGTTCGGGCCAAAAAAAAAAAAAAAAAGCTTTAAAGAAATTATAAGTCTAAAGAATAATTATAAGTTTGCTCAGAGATTCTATTCAAGGCCAAGTTGATCTTAATTTGGGTAAAACTAAAACGGGGTACGTCTAAAAATGATTTTATTGATTTTGGTGATGTACTGTTCGTGAGGAGTACCATTTTAAACTGAAATGTGGTCGCTGAATCGATTGAGATGGATCCCGGACATGTTACCGCGGAGAACTTCATTCATGGATCAAGAAGGGTGTTTAGTATACACGTACGTTTTCCCCATAGTATAACTCACTCTGGATACTTCAAAGATAGGCTGTTTCATACGAATATAGATGGGTATACAGTCATAAACCGTTGTGAAATAATTATTGGCATTTTCCAATGATCTCAGATGATTAGGTAGGCGAATAATTTCTGGTAAAAGATCTTCCCTCAAAATCGTATCGTGTTTCATTAAGTCATAGGGCTCTCTTTGCTTCAATGTTTTGGTCTCAAAATGTTTTAAAAAAATCTGCAAATTCTTACACACGGGTTGGTTATTCCTCCAATGGGGGAAACAGTGGGTGTGGTGGGTCCCATACCCATTCCAATAGATTCAGGGTCCAAAATTTAGTGGAATATGATACCCCACACGCCTAGGTAGCAGAAATCGCGAAAACACGTATTCAAAATGGGTAATAACTACCCAATTTGACCCATAATTTCTTCCAATGGGTGCCAATCGTTCAGGGACCCGTTTCATTGGATTCAGCGTCCAAAATTTAGTGGAAAATGACACCCTACTCGCCTAGATCCCCCAAAATCTCGAAAATCCATTTTTCAAAAAACACATTTTGACCCCTACCCCCGCCAAATTTGGTCCGATCGGGCTGAAAAGTTTCGAGGACCCGTCTCGGCAGGGAACAGACCCCTGACCAAAATTTCAGATTTTTAGAAAATTTTCTTCTACCAAAAAGGGCGCGGACGATGGACGGCGTACGGCGTATGGCGTACGGGGTACGGCGTACGGCGTACGGGGTACGGCGTACGGCGTACGGCGGACGGACATCGACCTTTTTTGATCAGGACATCATGAAACGTCCAGAAAAAAATTTTGAGCCAAATCGGAGAGGTTGACCATTATCATGAAAACATAGGTTGATTATTCGAGGAATAACCAACCAAAATCCTGGCAGAAACCAATACTTGATTGAGCTTTTGAATTCATCCCTAACAGACTTACAAATTAGCAACGAACGTTGAAGAAAAAAACGAATAATAGTAATAATAATAATAATAATGAAAATATAGCCGAAGTTTTTTATTTTAATGGTTAGGTTGCCCGTAATTGATAGAAATATGTAGTTGGGAACATGACACATGAGAAAAAAATGAGTTGGAAGCAATTGGCTTGGTTAGGTATCGGCCAAAATAGGGAATAACGGAACTTTGAAGATCTAAGATGACAGAATTGCCGTTTAGCACAACTGGAAACCCTTACGTTCCTGAAACGTTTCTTTTTTGGAAGCAAATAAAGAAATACGAGAATCGACGGTTTGTATCAGATTAGGATTTGGCATGACTTTGGGCTGTTCAACTGAGGGTGATGACTGAAGGTTTTGGGAAGTGAGCGTTTCTGCTTGAGTGACCTTAGATGTATGATAGCGTGGCATAACAGTGGCTCAGATGGCTATGTAAATCACACACCATTAGCATCCAACAATCTCCTTGAAGTCGAGCGTCGAGCGTGCTCCGAACTCTACCGCCATTTGTCAAAAATACGTTTCTGTTGAATCTGATTGTCAACGCAGGGGGGAGAAGATACGAGAAATCAGGCAAATGCTAAATATCAAAAAGTTATCAAGAAACTATTCCCCCGATGAACTCATTTGTATTATCTTATCACCTACTGTTGAAGTGCTTGGCTGAATGGAGCGCACTTTTTTTCAGAAAATAAATTTATATTTTGACATTGGTCATTATAATATTTTGTTTCATATTACTGATATAATATTGCTGATATAATATAATGTTGCTAAATGCAAGACGTATTTAGTTGTAAATTTGCCTTCAATTCGTCAGCTTGGTGAATACCGTATGCATGGAGGAATATTTCATGAATAGGTAATAAACATGTTTATATCCTTCGCTAATGGTAATCGTTCGGGGACCCATCTCAATCGATTCAGCCACCACAGTTACGTGAAAAATGCTATCCCGATCGCTTGTGGGGACAAAAATCTCAAAAGGCTACTGGATCATAGAATATGTATTCATCAGTTCAGTTTTTTTTTTTTTTTTTTTTTTCAAATTATTTTGAAGGTTTTCCAGATTGTCAATTATGAGAGGAAGACATATTCTGCAAATAGGAATGATAGAACTTATATTTGGAAGGGGTGCAATCTGAGTTCTTAGGCTTTCATCAAGTATAATATTAACCTCTAAGGATCGCTGAAAAAATCATGATTTCTCCACAGTTAATAATACCAAATTGATTGAAACGCAGATTATGCCGTAATTGTCAGATTACGCAAGGATCCGAACATAAATCGGTTTACATGTAGCTTACTACCCATCCAACCCGTCTTCCTTTCCGGGGCGTCGTTAAAATTGAACCACGCCTGGCACAGATCATTTCTCAAGTTTCCCGTCAAAACTACAATCTCCTTCGTATGGATGATTAATGAACCTTTCAAGTGACGACTGGCCATGGAATCATAGAGGGTGTTACGTTACCATCAGTGTCAAAGGTATCCCTCTTCCACGTCATTTGCAGAAAGAGCACGATAGTACAGCCCCCACCCGCCCTACCAATGCTTTTGAGACCTCAAGCACCTTCATTTCATTCATGACTAAGGAAGACGCGTATACTAAACACGTCATCATGTCACACCTCCTCATACCTATATTCCTACTCAAAATGGTTCCTTATACAAAACGATGATTTAATTCAATACAAATTGCTTAAATTTTAACAAACATAACTGTTGTTGAGTTTAGATGTTATAAAAAGTAAATAAAATGTAGCGGTATTTGCGGGTAGTACATCTCGTGAACATAAATTTTACCTTTTAATTTCCACCTTGTCGAGAGGGAACTACGATACTTCCTGCGACAACACTTTTTCCTTACCTGCAACGATACATTATTGCAATAAGAGTGATGATGCATTTGGGCTCGCATTATAACGAAGCTAATAGTAATCTAGGACTTGAGTTTGTAAAAATCTATCGATCCAATTTTTATCGTCGATGTATTTGTTAGCCCTTTCACTTTCGAACAGCCAGATAAATACGACAGTTATTTCCACCCTTTTCACAAATCGGCCTAAGATACAAGGTTCATAACCTATGAATTTTGTCTACATCCTTCATTATTAAAGAACTGAGAACTAGCCATCGATTTGCTTACGCTAATATATCTAAAAAGCCAATGAACTCATGAAATTGCCAAGCGCCACTGCTGCAATTTAACGTTCTAAACTTGTACTTGAACAGGTTTCTAATACGAATAAATAAATTTCATTCTTTGGCCAGAGTAAGGCAATAAAATTTGATACACCGCCTCTTGCGACCACATACAAAATTGAAAGAATGTAACGAGGTGAGCATAGCGAGCGGCGGGTATCCATTACTAACATAATAAAACTAATGACTCCAAGCGAAATCAGTTGGAGTCTTATTCATTTTCAATATTTTTCTTGTACATACGTACTTTTCGAAATTCCCTTACTGGTTAATACAAAACTAAAAACTTGCGGTCAATAAAATTTCCCAAGGAACTCGGAGTTTTTGTACTGGAAATCACGCGGAGACGCAAAGATAAAGTGAATATGGTTTGAAAATTATTTCACATCCTAGGGTGAGGTGGTTTGTGCTCGTTTGCATTCAGGGCTTTGCGTGAATAAAAGGGAATGACTGCTAAATGCTTTTGCATGCTTATCTCGCATGCGTTTTATGTGACGGTCATTCTAATGGCTCATTTCCTTACTAAAAGTGTCTTAATTTATTCATGCGCACCCCACACTGCTCCTGAAAATCGCATATAACTGATCTTGAATACTTGGTTTTTTCTTCTCTCTTTGCTCTCGCATGCAGACCTTTGTGCTGGAGAGTGTTTATTTGATACCAAAATCGGCTCGTAACCTTTTGAAAAATGCTCGTTATGCACGAAAGTGAGATACAAAAACCTTTCCTTGTATTCCCCCTTTTATACTACGTTCCACTCCCGCTCGTTACTCCATTATCTCCATCGATCCGATTGCATGATCGATGCTGGACTGGGCTCACTCACAGCGACCTATATTCTTCTATTTTTTCCCCCCAATATTATGTATTTAATCCGATTGCAGAGACAATGGGATATTATTTCTCATTGCTTGCTGATCGTCCAGGTGATCCTACACGCATTGTGAAGGTGTTGATGTGCGGCATAATTTTGACGAGTGAAATTCCTTCTCTTGAGCAGTGAGACCACAATGACAAATTATATCATTTTCCATGCTCTTTCACTCAAATACCGAAAACCAAGTTAAAATATTTTATATCCGACACAAAAACTAGTGGGAAGGAAAATATGTGATACCTGCATTGCTTTTCAACTTGATACTCCTTCTGTAGGCTTTTGCTGATTTAATTTCCGGTGTTTACGTCAGAGGAGGAGGAAAGTACCTACTGGCTGTAATTAGATAATATATCACTTTGTTGTCGTCGGAATAATGCACTCTTTATTCGTATCAACAAACAACTTACCAAAGTTTCACTGTTACGCTTCAAGTGTGAGAATTCAAAGTCTAAAATGTACATACGTAGTCCGGCCCAAAAATTGCATTTGAAGTTCAACAAAAAGCCATATATTTTGCACACAGATTATATTTTGGTTGTAGTTTGTCCTGATTTAAGCCTGGTCGCCGCAAAAGGAGATTGAAGAAGGATGAAATTCGCAAAATTTGAATTTTTTAAATGGATTCTCGGGGACCTTGAGCTAACCCCCCCCCCCCCCCTCCCATTCATGTATGTAAACTCTGTTCGAGGCTCATCTTAATCGATCATACAGAGTTCATAATTTAGTGAAAATGATATCTCACACCCCTAGGTCCTCGAAAATCTTGAAACCTTATTTCCACTTATACTCAGTATCCGTTCGTTTCGAACTAAAATTTAGTCAAGCTCAACTAATTCTAAAAAAATGAGAGTTAAACTGGTCCCACGGAAATGAGCAAAGTTTCAAGATGTTTAGCGGAGAATTTGAACAGCCTTTTCTGCAGACGGACTTTTGGGTTAAAAAAATTCTTCTAGAACATTCGCTCTTGTGGTTGAATAATATTTTGTACACACCACATTGACCGTTGTATTATGCCGAAATAAAGTGGGTATTTTCCTCGTTATGTCGTTTCTACCTGTAGTTTCGTGCTTGGTTATGATATTTAATAACTTGATCCTGCTTGTTTGCAGGTAAGAAGACCGCCCAGAGCCTGCTTGTAAGTATTGGGATAATTTTCTCATTGTGATGATGGCCCGACTGAGACGCTTTGCCGGGTCGATGCAGGACAAGATCAGACTTTATAGGGTGTTAGATTGTTGCCAAGACCATGCGAATGACGATTACTATATGCGTGCATAATATTGTAATATTAGTTCTTCTATGCATGCTGATAAAGGGTTCTATTACACAATGTTTTAATTTTTAACGTAACCACACATTCTGCAATAAATTATGTCCAGCATTTAACAGCACCATATACACTCAACATTCACGGCATTTTGCCGTTCCGGTTCCTCCGATTATGTTGAGGCCCAAGGTGAATAAATCTCCAAAACGTCATAGGCCCCCAAAAATTTTGGGGACAACTTGATTTACATACAATTGTAGTAAGTAAACATAATTCCAAATCTGAGAACAACTATGTAAAGATCCTCATGGTAGGCCACCTTTCTCCAGCGCTGTACATCAATAACGTCTTCTTCCTCTCTCATGGAATACTGGAATCATGAAGTCGCTCCGCGAATGGATGCATCATTTCGTCACCGATGACGTTTATATCTATCGAAAAATTGAATGCGGAAGGGTCGTCGTGCTTACGACAACTAGTGGTTCCCTTATATATATTTTTTTTTTTTTTTGGAGAGAGCATAATATTGCGTATCCGATAAGTGGGGATCACTCATTGACATTTAAAAGTGTGTTGATTCTGAAGGACTCCTCAAAATCGTTTAGGAGGACTTCTTCTGTCGGACTTTCAGAACAGTGGAGAGTTTTAAGCAGATGCTGCTTAGTATTCAGATCACAAAATTTGTGATCTGAATACCATTATGCATATTCTGACTAGTAGGAATCATACAAATGACGCATGAGTAGCGTAAAAAAGCGTTAGGCAAAAAATGAAGACGAGGCCCACAGCTTCATTGCTCCCAAGCTAATGAATTATATTCTCAGGATTTAAGCGACGGATGCTGTAATCTGATTCTATATCTCTCTATATTCTTTCTATATCTATTCTGATAAAATAGAAGGTATATCCCTCGCAAAAGGTCTTTTAAAAAAGTCTAGAGAGGGATAAAGAAGTAAATGTGATTTGTGAGTCCGTCGAATCTTTTTTAGATTCGCCACGCCTCTTGGCCATTGTCAATGATTTTTTCGCTGATTCGAGTCACCCCTTCGTATAAACTAGTGTGCTGTCGGTTATTTCTGTTTGAGTAATAAGCTGCCTTGCTGGTTGAAGTCAATCTCTCTAATTTGCCCAAAATTTTGACGTTTTGAGTTTCATGGTGACTACCTCTAAACCTCTGGCTTGAAAACAGCTTGATTACTCAACGGAAGAAAAAATGAAATTTTCGCTGCAGGACTTGTTTTTTCTAGTATGTATTTTAGTTAGTGACACCCTCTGGGCTCTAGTTGGTCCTAAAATCGTTTCAGCACAATGTCGCCGCTTACCGAGAAAGGTTACGTTACGAAGTGGGATTTTTAAAAATTTTATTTCAATTTCTTAGGTACCTAATGGGCGTGGTATCCGGCGCTGAATCGATTAAGATGGGCTTCGGACTAATTGCCGCATACGGAATGATAAACGATTGTGAAATTATGTGCAGCGTATTTGCCAAGTAAATTGTATTTTTCCTCTGCTAAACTTCCATAAGTCAGTAAGTAATATGCACTTCCAAGAGCCACTATTGTAGCGAAAAAGTTATCATGATCCATCAGTATTTTAATAACGCTTACTCTTTCTTAACAAACCGTTCTTCAGAAAATGAGTTCAGCCCAACTGTTGTCAGCTCAGAATAATCGCTTTTGCTGGATGAGAATGAATACAGCTTGCTCTTTTTCAACGTGAAGTGGATTAAAAATCTAACAATGACCGTACATAATCCTGTACAGCGTGTTCCCGCGTTGGGGTGTTTTAATTTAAGATTTCACAATTGAATTAAGGGCGGGAACTGCGCTCTTATGGCATAAATTTACGTACTGAGGGAGAGCTAGGATTCACGACCGTCCCCGTCTATTCAACGATTTTTAAATATATTTTTTATTTTCTTATTTTCGTCGATTATAGGTCGGTCTTTAATTTTGAGAGGGAACCTCGACTTCTGAATAGAATGTGATTGCTTCTTTTTCCTCGCGATCCAATGGAAAGAAGTTCAAAAACATGAGATGTTACTCAAATATTGATGACAACGTATTCGGGTGTATGTAATCATTTCACAGAATAATCAGAATATAAATAAATGAAGATAATATACCCATTAAGGACATGAATAAGCTGTTGTGTTAACTGTAGCTTGTCCACCGCTGATTCTAGGGACTGTTTCACGAGCAGCACGTTTTATATTTTTGGAGCTACCAACTGAAAAAGCGATCTGGTTTCTATAGGTGCTCCTACCAGTTTTATGGTAAAATTCAAGTGAATTACGTTAGGGTATTAGATACCCAATCTGGTAACATTCACTCGAACATCCCTGCGAATGATCAGAGTTAAGTTTCATCCGCAATCTGCTTAATGCAGTTCATGAAGTTGAATTATATTAAATGGGGACAGAATAATTCACGTACTTCAAAAATCAAAGTAGAACCGATCACAACCTGGTCGACACGGTCAGAGAAAGAGCCCCCAATTTTAATAGGACTATTCTTCTTTTGTCAGATGTCCAGAGGTGGATGCTTGGACATGGAATCTACCATCGCAGGCAACGGAATGCTGGTGAGTTCGTCTGGGATTAGCGAAGGCACCTCATGTCTCTAGTGCTTGACCCTGTCTTTTGCCGTCTAAAAATGTAAGGGTTTGTGCTGTTCTGTAGAGCTAATCATTAACGAAACACGTGATGAGATTCCTCGATGACCAGAACGCTCACTCACCAAAGTTGCTGAAAATGCCTGCTTGAGATGTCTTTCTGTTCGTTAGCAAGTGCTTAAGGAATTTTAAACCATCCAGGCGCTATAGATGGCATAATTAATGGATGGGATTGAATTGTTGGCCATGTACGTTCAATATTCCCCGGTATTAAGGCCTCGAAAAATCAACATTTTCCCTTAATGAGTGAGTTTTGTAGATTCCTACAGTATTAGCAAATTAATCGTAATGTAGAGTAATAATTAGAGCAGCGATTTTCCTTCCTAACTATTTCATATTGCTTAATGAGTCGCGGCAATCTGTGGTCAGATTTGGTCAGAGACTCGTTTCCGGCTCTAGCTGGTCCTTAAAACTTTTCAGCTCAAACGGGCCAAATATGGGAAAGGGGAATGGTTTTTCGAAAAATGAATTTTCGAGATTTTTGGCGATACAGGCGTGTGGAGTCATCCTACGCTTCAAGTTGTCTAGATCAAGAAAGTCAAATGTCCGTCCAACGTACGCCGTCCGCCGTCCACCGTCTGCGCCGCTTTTGGTAGTAGAAAACCTTCCAAAAATCTGAAATTTTGGTCAGGGACCCGTTTCTGGCTCTAGTTGGTCCTTGAAACTTTTCAACCCGATCAGACCAAATATGGATGGGGTAGGGGCCAGATGTGTTTTCTGAAAAATGGATTTTCGAGATTTTTGGCGATCTAGGCGAGTGGGGTATCATTTTCCACTAAATTTTGGACGCTGAATCCAAAGACATGGGTCCTGGAACGATTGGTGCCCATCGGATGAGGTTATGGGTCAAAATGTGTACCTATCTACCCATTTCGAATGTGTATTTTCAAGATTTCATGTACCTTTGCGGGTAGGGTATCATTTTCCACTAAATTTTGTACCCTGAATCGATTGGAATGGGTCCGGTACCAGCCAGACCCCCTGTTTCCCCTATTTCCCCCATTTTCGACGACTTACGCGTGTGAGGTATCGTTTTCCATTTAAGTTTGGGCGCTAAATCCAGTGAGATGGGTCCCGAACCGATTGGTGTACCGGAAGAAGTCATGGGCACCTAGAAATGGGTATCTATTTACCTATTTCAAAAGTGGGTACCAGAGATTTTTCTTCTCACCCATCCTCTACATAAGTGATATTGTAACAATGCTGACAAGGGTTCTCTTTTTAGGTAGAAAAATAAGAGTTTTTATTATGGAGTTTTAATGAATATCAAGATAAATAATAATATAAATAATAAAGATGAATGATACGATTCTTGGTTGGTTCTATTCACGATAAAGGAATTGTTTGCCATTAAAGAAGAGGAATGCTTAAAAATAAACTCGACTTTTCACAATCCTCCAACTCGTAAATTAATTTAATATCATTCCCGAGAATTTCAAACTTAGTTTTTTTCATTTTTTTTCTCCCTCCCGGTCAATATTGAAATCCCCATTAATCATCTATGTTAGTTATTTCCAATCCACCTGTCGATTTGAAACCAGCTATTCAGTGACTTTTTGTTGTGATATTCGCGAGTAAGTATGTTCAAGTTTTTTAATAAAAAAAAAAGGTCAATCCAACCAGATCAACGCATCAATTTTTTTTCATTTTCGACGTTCCATGGATTTTTTGCAAGAATTTGTATAGTTGGACATATTTTAGGCGTCAGAAGCCCGATTTTGGATTGGATCCTGTGATTGAAATATTCGCCCACTAGTTTAGCGCCTCTCTTTTATTTCGAGTACGATATTACAGTGCCGAAGAATGAAAAGGAGGATGTAGTGAAGGGTTGAAGGTTTTTCCTGTTATTAACGATTTAGGTGGATGTTTTTTTATTCGAGGGATGTTGATTTTGTAGAATGCGCGGGAGTAGCTACCAAAGCCACGGCTGATAATCCCCAGTCACTAATAATACCAGCCCAGTCTCGTATTTTACCAATTGTTTCTCCCCACGATCATAAACTCTTCGGTGCTCGATGGGAACGTCCATGCTTTGTACTCGAAGCTCAGCAGACTAACATGAATTTCCATAAAATTTATCAGAATTGCAATGAATTCGTCGGTTGTTAGGTACGTTCGGAATAATTTTCATGTACCTTGATTTAAAATCAATAACAGAAACTCCACACGCACAGAATGAATGAGGGAACTACGTCTCATCTCGCAGTCGTAATCTCTTCTTTAGCTCATTCTTCTCTCCTTTCGGATTGTCGAGGGTAGCTCTTCCTTGTTTCTATGTTTACAAATTGGATCTTTGCTCATGTTTTTGGTAGTGTGCGTAGTCCGCCTTCCCTTTCGGCTTCCAGATCGGTACCCTACGAAATATCGTTTTAGGCGAGCATTTTTCCTTATGTCTCCGTCATATTTGGAGTTAGTTCCCTACCGAAATTGTTAGTATTCCATAAGGTTTTTAATAAACATTATTTGTACATTCAGAGAGTATCAAAAAAAGACGTGCATGTTTCTCTGATTCCATTTCTAATCACTTCTGTTGCTTGTCACAGGTGCTTCCAATTCGTATATTCACTTACGTTCACATTGATCGAACCCGTTCAGATACGCCTTACGGAGCCCTATTTTCCCTGACATCATTTCCAGTTTATATGAAACTCGGAGTGAGAACGTTTGAGACATTCCAAACCCTACACCTATAGCAGCTGAGGTGTCATCTGTATCCTAAGGGCATTTAGTTCTCAAGGGAATTTCCCCGATAGAGATTCCCCGTCACTAGAAAACGCCCCACTACTCTCCATGTTCGCATTTTATTACCCGAAGGAACTATAGGAACGTCCCGCTCGGCTTATACTGGAGACTGTTTGGAGAACCTGACTAGGTGGAAGGTGCTGTTGATTAAGATAAGAGTGAATTCTTCCTCCAACGCCCTAGACACTCGACTATGCGGAACGTGGTTCAAGGTTGAGGGTTAATGTTTGTCTCATCAACTCCGGTCTCTGCATAGAGTTGATCGTATTTTAAAGAAGAAGATAACCTGCAAAAGGTATGGTGGGTTCCTGAGGACAAATGACCTACTAGTATGCTTTCGTTAGATAAGCAATTTTCTTCTACACTTACACGAGAAAGCTATCGGCAGAGTTCCGAATGAGATTCTAGGACCTTCAGGGTGTTTGTGTCCTCAGATTAGAACTAGGTAGGCAAGCGTTCAAACTCCTAGCTAGGGTGTCTCATATTCCAGCTGAACGGTAGCGGCTCGTTGACGGTCATAGTTTATGGTACCTAGCTACTCTATAGTATGATAGAGATCACATTGCTTGAACATGGGGATTCCAGTCATTCTCTATGAATATCATGTTAAGTCTGTTCACTATTTTTTCTGCCAAGGTTTTTTACTAATTTAGCAATAACCACTTGTTGCCAAAAAACAGACTCGAGAACGAAAAACAAAAACTGTGAGAAAACACGCGAATTTGCAGAAAATTTGCTTGTTTTCGACAAGTTGTATTGTCAAATCTCCGCCACCCATGTACTCGTAGTCATGGAAATCTGCTGGGTCTCACGCTGTACCAAATTTATTTTAGTTGATGAAAGTACGTAGCAAATAGCAGTAGGATAGCTAAAATGGCAAAAACTGATAAACCATCATGAGGTGTTTCTATGTCACACCGGATAACACAGGTGTATACTCAGGGAATCACGTTACCTTTCAATATTTGTTCACAAACGGAATTTCTAAGAAACCGTTTCTTTCTCTTCCCTTCGCTTGAGCTGTTCTCCGCGGATTCTATTCATCAAGAAAAATAAGAGTTTTTAAAGACTTTTCTCAAAGATACTAAACAGATTTCAATCAGAACTCAGAGTCATCTCGGTGAATTCTTGAAAGTAGAAACCAACTTGGGGTTGTTTCTTTGTCCGAACTTCGTCATTCAAAAGACATTTTATGATTTTTTTCTTCAAGTAAATGATGAATTTACTGGCAATTCTCCTTCCATTCTGCGAAAGTAATCTATTCACCTTTGAATATTTTTTTGTTCCTACCTCCTGTTGCTTATCATTTCCATAAAATTTACAGTAATTTTTCGCGTTGAATACTCCTTATCTTATTGGAGTTAGTACTGGATGCTCTACTGAGAAATTAAAATCATATCCAGTAGCATGTTGTCTGCCTTCCAAGTGGGCTTAGCGTTTCTTGTAAGTTTGTAAGTTTGGTGATCGCGAACATTCATTTTTTTCAGTTTCCATAATTTATATAGAATATTTTGTACAAAGTTAGCTGGTTTATGTCATCAATAATCATAAACCAACATTTGTGTGTCAAAAAAAAAGTGTTGAAGAAAACAAATATAATTTTTTTTTTTTTTTTTTTAATTTTTTAGTTTTTTCATACTCTTGCGGGGCAAAATTTCTCTAACATCGGAATTACCATCCATTATCACGAGGTTAGGTGCTGTTAGATGAACCATATTTTATGATGTGGCACACAAAACTCGTCATTTAAATACTCGAGAGGCATGTAATAAAGTTTAGTTCACGGGTCTACTGCTCCCTAACGTTCCCTTGAAGTAGGCCGTAAAATTGTTGACGTTAACGGGACACCACCGTCTCGATAACTAGGTCAAAACTCCTCCTTCTACCCCTTCCCTATCTTCTTTTCATTTTGATCGCTAGGAAAAACCATTGCCCCCCTTCCCCTTCACCCTAAACCAGCCTGTAAAAATATTGCTGAGTAAAAACCACAATCTCCCGAATCATCCTTCCGCCATTATCGGATGGTTAGACTGGTAAATATTGCGTTTCGAGCGTTATGAAAGGTAGGCAATTTCAAATGCATTTCAAATAATCATATTTCAAAATTTCCATTCCCATAAAATGATTTTGCTGATGGCGTTATGCAAACCGCACAACGCTCGGATCAAGAGTGAACCATATTGGATTCTAAAGACGAGTTATTTTCGGTTTCAGCTGTTTGAATGACACCCGATATAAGTCTTGGAGAGAGCTGGTACCCAATACTACCTTCAACGAAATCCTATAAGAACCAGGAGTGCGGGTAAACGCGCAGGATTTCTAATACACAATTATCTCTCATGGTAGCCCTAAGTGGATAAAGTAGTTCACATTTCAAGTTATACTTGTTCTGTCTAAGCTTTTTGACATCATTACAAGTGCAATGATCATTCATTAACTCATTCTGGCATCCTCTGCCAGGTTACTCCTCCCGAGAAGATATTATCTTAATGGGGGAGAACAGTTAATAAGTAGTTTTTTCATTGAAGTAAGCGAAATTCAAATGTACATTTTTACCTGTACTCTGCTTCCTTTTGGCTATCGGCCTAGATGTCCATTTCAATCGATTCAGCGCCCGTAATTCGTCGAAAAACGGTACTCCTCACGCCAAGATACGATGAAGCATTTCAGAGCTGGAGTAGAATGAAGTAGAGGTGTGGCCAACAATATCATACAAGGAAGGGCTTTTCCGCAATTGCGTTATCCCGGGGGCTCATATGGGCCTACATGAATCTTATATCTAATACTTATTCACATAGGATTCATCCAATGAAAAAAGTATTGTCTTCTCAAAACGACTGCTCGTTGTATATGTATATTGCCTGTTTTAACGATTTGAATACGGCGCATACCAACATCGTTCTTAGCGCTCGTAGGGAAATGATGGTATAAATAAATTCTGTTGAAGTGGTGTTTCTCTACGGAAGTTTTCACATCGCTTTCTGACCGCAAGGGAATGGTTTCCTTTTTCTCCCTCTTGTGCCGTATAAGTGTACCTTGTGCAAACACCGAGGTAGGTAGTCGCTTATCATATAAATTCGGCTTGGGATCCTTCGCGTTGAAGACCCCTCTATCTAACCCTGCGATCTTCTTCTCACAAGTTGGAGTGGACTAAGTTCCAACTATACCTCGTTTTTACTTGGAGATATGACAGGTCTGGAATTCTCCCTCAGATATGCACGTAGGTGCACAGATATGCACATCCCTTCCACCTCATTTCCTGTTCGCAGATATTGCGTTGAGAGAGTCTCAGCGCTGTACCTAGTAGGAAAAGAACGTCATCTCGTCATCTGAGATAAGGCAGGTTTTACCAAAATAAGTTTAAGGGTCTGCTTACATATGCATCCTTTAATAGGGCGGGGGCCACCAGCAATTTCGAGTTATCTTGCCATCATCGTGTTTAAATTAACAGAGAATTTGACCTAGTTTATGCTGAGTTCTCCTCGTTCCAACAAGAGCAAAAGTCTCACTGTGGCTGCTCACCGCTGTCCCATCGTTACTGCTATGGTTGTCGAACTTTTCTGATTTTGAATTCATTTTCGGTACAGCCCACATAATGTTTCTGTTTTGACCGAGAAGGAACGTCCAGCTAATCATGAATCGCGTTATCGCGGCGTTCCAAACACCGTAAACAGACATCGGGCAAAAAGCAAGAGAGAGAGGGTAGTTGTCGCATAATCTCTGAACACAGTCTGGCGGGACAGACCTAGGCAGAATAATTCATCTCATGCGATAGTGTCAGAAAATCGAGGCTCGTAGGCTAATAGCCTCTCATAATCTCGATCGTGCTGCGTTGGACGTTTTGAGTGATTGGATTATGATACTCCTAAGCTCAACGGTTGGTTGTTTATCGGCTTTGCCTCATTCGCGAATAAGCACCACTCTTTGTTCACACGCTGATGATTCTCTAACGAGAACGAAGATCAGAATCCAATGCTCACTATTTGAATGAGACTCAAAACACCATCTGCAGGAATGTGGTATACCTACTTACAGTTCAATATTTCCCTATGAACCACTTGAATAGCAATTGGAATAGTGAATGCGATTGAAAATTTCTTATTCCGTATTTGACGATTTCAAATAAAGAGACAGAGGAACTGGTGGGATCAACTCTTGAGATCCATTACCTGAAATTAATAATATGTCATGTAACCTACCGCATAGCACAAGAGGAACAAAAAATGGCACTATACGACGACACATAGTCTTTCTTTGCGCCGGATTTTCATTTCTATCCTCTCACGGTTATTGTCAGGATGAGTGTGTGGGAACGTTCGTCAGGATTACTATTACTGAAGCCCCAGAATAGACAAACTTCTGAACTAAAGAGCTGTTATCTATGGGTGTAACTCCCCGTGCCATCTTGTTTTCTCTCTTCCATGTGATCGCGGAGTTGTAAAGTTCCACTCTAAGTATTCTCGCTCAAATCCGACGCTTTATCCTCATCACGTCTCTCAGGAAACATTCATGAACCAAGCGAAATTGACCCATAGCAAAAGGAGGAGTTGAAGCCCGCTACGACATTGTGTGGGGGAATTCTGTATCCTCCAGGGTCTCGTTTCCTGGAACTGTCACGTGCAAGGAACGACCGAATCCTCCACGAATTGCGCCATAGAAATCCTGCGTTCGTATGTATAATTGACCCACTTCACGTACCATGTCCCCGCTTTCTTATTAAAAATACATGAGGCAGTAGGGAGTTTTCATCAGATTATTTTGTCGAATCATTCGACGGCTTCATTATGCGGGTAGATAAAAGGTGAAATTTAAAATGGAGGAAAAGGAAGAGCCTACCCCTAAACTAACAATAATCCATATTTATCTGATTGTGTTTATCTGACACGGATTCATTTCAATTATGTGGCTTTGATCAAATGCAAATGGCAAATTGACCTGCAAGCAGGCTTGAGTGGCCAACATTATACGGAGTAGGTCTACAGAATTAATATGAAGAATTATTTTGACAGTCCTTAATTCAAAAGTACATGAATCCTAGAAAATTTTTTTTTTTTTTTTTTCAAAATACTTCAAAGTAAATTGTACCACAAAAATGAACGTTCGTGTTCTCTTGACATCCCGCGTGATGCTTCATACGCTCGGAGATGCTACCATCTTCGTTCTTGATCGAGATCTCGTATCGAATGGCAAAGATACATTATTGAATGGGCGTTGTTGATCCCGTGAGCTGAGCCCAAGGATGGGAAACACTTGTCATAAGTTTCCTTTCTTTAGTTCATCGTATGCTCATACTAGATAAAGAAGCACTGTATCAATCTTTGTATAGGTTCTTGAAGGAACCGGTTCTGAATTTCTGGAGGGGGCTTTCAGAATTCAACACACCTAGAGGGGGAGACTCCAAAGGGCTTGGCACTGAATTTGGGGGTACAATTATACCCTAACTTTTTGGACACTTGGTCGATTCAAATGAGCCCCTTATCGAACTCCTCCAAGAAGCTTGTAACTGTGGATCGAGACGATCATTTTGAAAGTAGGGTTTTCTTTGGAAACAATTCTTTGTCCTCATTTTTCGGAGACCCTGAAGGTACGCATACGGACTAGGGAAACCATCACACCAATCTTGATGAGCTCCGTAAGAATCACGTGCTAAATTCAACCCCAATCAATATATTATAATGTGAATATAATATAATGGTTGTACGTATTTCATAAATATGAAATGGTGAAAGTTTTTACCTCTCATGACTTCTCGAAAAGGCCGAATCTGGTCTGAGGGGTAGGTAGGTAATTATGTCACCATGTTCCACCCGCCGTTTTCCATTTAATTGTGTGGTTGTTATAAGTTCGTGGGCGTATATTTAGCTTGTCATTCAGTTCTCCTCTTCTTGGGTCCGGGTTGACAGGTGCGGTTGAGAGGAATGAAAGTTATGGAAACTGGGGCAAGTTTCGAAAACCCCTCGCATGTTTCAACTCCTCGCAATATTGACGTTAGTTTAGAAGCGCCTGAGAGATGGACGATGACTTAATCAACTGACACATAATACGTGTTATTTTGAATTTTAGTGTGACACCGAGCAGCTGAGCGTGCAGGGCGGTCGATGCTTGACATTCAGCTTATCAAGTAATTAGGGCATACTCGCGTGTTAGCCTGCGAAATCTCATGTTGGCGTTGACTTGATCAGAACATGACTGCTCTTGCGTCCTCCCGATTAGTATATTGTTGTGTAACAATTACCATCCGGAGGAATCTGTACGGGCAGAGGCTCGTGCAAGCCACCCTGTTGTAGTGTCTAGATGTATCTATCTGCGTATTGTGAAATGGCGAAACGGTCAAGGCAGTTACCAAAGTTCATACCACTGACACCCTTGTACGTAGGCAGTTATCATTGAAGATGGAAACCCGCTATTGTCGTCTTCATGGTACGATAATTTTGTTACTATAACGTCAACTGTTTCTGCCTTGTTAGACTATGCTCGAATAAACTTGGGGTTTACGATACCGCCCATAGAAGGGTCCAAGGTATTCGAGGGACCTGGCGAAGCGATGGAAAAGGGAGTGGGGTAGCTTCTGATTGGAGGTCCTTTCGTATCGTCTAAGAGGAAGAAATCGATAATCGGTGCCTCTCCTCATTAAAATCTGTCACCAAGTCCCTTCCTTATTCGTGCTGTAGCGTAGAGACTAATCTCACTATAATCTGGCCTTCAGACTACTGACTCACAGTAAACATGGAGAAAAAGTGACGGCAGAAAGTTCTTCATGCTACCTTGTGAATTCGGTCGGGTCAGTCTGAGTTACCGGGACAAAAACAAATCTCACTAATAAACTACACTTACATCAATTTTTCAAGTTTATTTGATATCTTCCTCATTTAATTAATTCATTTTCTTATCAATTTTTTTTTAGGTTATTTTGTCATCTGATGCCAACGATTCGGTGAATTTTTCATTACCTTTTCTGGAAGGAAATCCTTTGTGCAGATTCAGCATGAAGCCCGTTTTGAAATTTTAAAAATTTTCGCGAACCCTACGTTTATTGTTGATTTAACCTTTCACAATATTAAGAAAAGTAAAACTAGATAGCGATCACGAAGACAACCTATCATCTCTGCTTTTGCGGTAATCAGTCCACGACCCATTTTAATCGATTCGCTATCATTTAGCGAATTTTTTTCGCTTATCATAGGTGTCGATAGAGGCCCTCATAGCACCCAACATCTCATCTAAGGTAGTGATGGACAGTGAACAGACTCTTTGTGCCCTAGCAGCCCGCAATACAGTGTCCCTTGAATGGGTGGTGGGGCATTGAGAGCAACGAAAAAGCTGATGAGCTCGCCAGGAACGGCTCCAAAACACCCTTCGTGGGCCCAGAGCTGGCAGTTGATTTGCACAAAAATGTTCTTCCAGAGCTGCCATCAGAAAGTGGACTATCAACAAGACACTGATAGATGACGGAATATTGAAGGACATATCCACAGTAGGCATGCAGTGGCAAAACCCCACCCATCCCTCACCAGGGACATACTTAGACTTAAGCGCAGTGACCTAAAAGCGATAGTTGGCCTATTAATCGGCTTCGCTCCTCTGCATTTTATGAGACAACCCTATGCAGACTTTATGAGGAAGCAGACGAAACTGCAACCCACATTATTTTCGAATGCCCAGCACTCACAGGGTACACCTCTTTAGGGCACAAACCCCAATGAGAACCTTCCCCTAAGAAAAATTCTCAACCTGATAACCCTCATCAAGGGACTAGGGCTGTCTATGGACTAAAAAATGGACACTCATGAGAAGCACAACAAGCCACTAGGAATCCACGCTAGGAGCTCTTTCAAACCCTTCCTCTGGGCGTCTGCTACCACCTACTGTTGAACGGTATGGATTTCTGTACAGCGGACACAAACGTAAAACGGTCCTGAACGAATTCCCAGGTGGAAAATATTGCGTTTTACCTCCGATTTCTCTCAGCCGCTTTAGCCTTTGCAAAGGAAATAACGTCTGGCGTGATAACCAAGGTGCGGGCCGCCACAGTCGGGAAATATTGCTGGGGGAAATTTCAAGGGAAAGGCCTTTCCCGTCTCAGAGCGAACATATGTTGGGAGATTCTGAGGCGAGAGAAGTGGGGGCGAGAGGCGCTAATGAAATTGGCCTTGGCTCAAAGCCAGGGACAAAGCATTCTCAGTGAAGTTTCGTCCCTTAGGTAGGCCGTGTTCGGCCGTTGCGCCATTTACACCGGCAAAGACCTTATGAAGTGACCAAAAGGAAAAAGCAGCTATACCAGTTTCACGCAGAGTTGTCGTAAAACATCCTCCTCATCCCATGACTATTAATAAAAACTTGTATACTATACAAATTTATATTTTTCTCTCGGACTTACATAATTCGAAGGTTAATTATAATTATAAGAGGTAGAAGTGGCATAGTTTGCCAATGCGATATTACCGATGATAGCTTGGAGATATCTTGCGAAACCTGACCTCGGACAAAAATATTTCAGGATAATATTCGAGGTCCTATGGTTACAGAACTTCTGGTAGTTTGATGATGGACTTATGCTGCCTTTTTGATTGGTTATTTCTTGAACAATCAACCTATGTTTTCATGCTGAAAGTCAATTTCTCCGATTTGCCTCAAAAATTGTTTCTGGGCGTTTCAAGATGTCTAGATCAAAATAAGCATACACAATTTTCGAAAAATCTGAAATTCTGGCCATAAATCCGTTTTTGGCTTTAGTTGGTCCTCAAAACTTTTCAGCCCGATCTGACCAAATACGGAGGAGGTAGGGGTCAAAATGTGTAAGTAGATTTTCGATATTTTCAGCGATTTAGGTGTGTGGGGTATCGTTTTCTACTAAATTTTGGACGCAATTAGTCGGATGGGTCTCCATGCTCCTGGTTTGAGGAATAACCAACCCCTATGAGTGAATTTGCAGCATTTTTCAAATTTTCATTCGGTGCAATCATCGATGATTTTCTTGAAGCGGTGTTGTATTCGAGGTAAATAATTTATTGGTGTAAATAAGTGAATCGTATTTTAATAACGGTGCGTGTTTGACTTTCTGATCGGAAAAAGCAGTTACAACAGGTAGCCCTCAACAAGAAAACTTTATTTGTTAGTAACACGATCGCGTATAGAGCTCGTTCTGATGTGAAAAAGTAGTTAGAGCGGTTAGAAGTTTCATCCTGGTTGAATGCCGCCTCCCTTTTAGGTGGTGGTTATTCGGCTCGACAAGTCGAATTACCCCCCAGTGTTCTAATCGAACGTTATCTACCAGCTCTTTCTCAGATCGTCCATGCTATCTTCAGCAATTCGTCAGCGTGATCGGTCGGTTTAAAAGAAGTTGTCCTCGCATATGAGACGAGAACTGGGTAAGTAATGCTGTTAGAACTAATTATATTTAGGGGAATAGGATTGGCCCTCAAGAACCTCGGCCGAATCTGAATCTGAAAGACCTTTTACGTAACTTTTCTAACCGAGGACAAAACGGTAATAGAGATGGGCCACATTCAACACTGAAGAAGATTCGTAGGACTATGAAGCCTAATCGAGTCGACGTCTTTGTAACTCTCCGCTAGAGTTACGCTATTAATGGACGCCATGTGTTTGAGTGAATTTGGAGAGGCATTATTCAGAGCTTACAACAAACTGTTCTTAGGTACACCATGGAATCTTCACAATTGAAGAATTTAATGGTAAGAATCTGCCAGTTCCCTGTATTGGGCCTTCATTTGTGGTCTGTCATGAAAATATCTTTCCTTCAGTCTGTTGTGAACCGCTCAAATAGGCGCGATGGGGAAATCACATGATGAAATCGGAAACTGCTGATCCAATGATATCTCCTCGTCACAGTACATTTTCGGACGAACAGGAGTTTTGCTGATTTAGGGTTCGGACCGCCTCCCTCATTAGTCCCCGCTCTATCAACGTGGACTTGGGATTTGACTTAGATGGTACCGCGGTTATCATCAAATTCAAGGGGTTTTTGGTGTGTGATTAGCAGAGCCAAGCACAATTATGATTGAAATTTATTTTCGCAAAATTCGGCAGTAAAAATCTGGTAATGTATTATTTATTTCGGGCAATGTGTGGCGTTCATGATGCTGGATATGACTGAATGTCCTTCCCTTCCCCTTATTGCTCATCGCTCTAAGAGGGAATTTCAATTATGTCCGTTGTTCAATTCATCACGCAATGATTTTCTCGAAGTGCCCCAGCAATATTATAGTGGTGGGAAAATATTGGCTTTCGGTCGGAAGATGCATCTATTCGCCTGTTGCCAATCACGCGTGAGGACCATCACGCGTTGCGGATCCCTTGGCCGTGAACAAACTATGAATCAACCCGTCATGCTACTTGCAATGATTGGAAAAACTTATTAGCTCAAAAATTTTACGTTTTAAACTGAAAGGATTAAAATTCCATAACTACCATTTATTAAAAAATTTTAATACTCGCACAATTCTGAAATTTCCCACTTGGACTCTGCATGGGTTCGAGTTATTCCTGACTCATTTTATGCCCAATCCCCCGAAACGGAGCAGCAGCATAATTTTTTATTGAGCTTTCGGATCAATTGAATTGGTTTTCGGAAAAACTACCATTAATAGAAGCAGTCTTGAAATTTAGAAGATTGAGATGGTTTTTTGAATAGTCTGGGAACCTAGGTGTATGGGATATCATTTATCACTGGTTTTACGATCGATGAATCGTTTGATTGTGGACCGATAGCCGCAAACAAAAGCAGGTTCCAGGTGAAACTAAGGAAATTATTAAAAACGGGCTTCCGAACTTTCTGAAATGGGTTTCCAAACTTTTTGGGTCGGGAAAATCTTTAGATTCATTTTTGAGACCTCAAAGGCACGCATATCCTCACTAGTGAGAACTAACGTGAATAATAAATCGTTGTAAAATAACTTGCAACGTATTTTCATATATATTTTTTTTAGTTTAGTATTTTTTTACTTACGTCATAAATTAACAGGTCTCTTCTTCAACTACTCAAACGGTTCAAGAACGGATGTTGATTTGGATTCGATAGTTTGAAGATAGCGAATATAAAAATGCCCTCTGAAGGGAAAGAGGCCTTGGTCGGGTACCGGCAGTAGGTGTACTCATTAGAGATGATAAAGAAATAATTAACGAACATGACAAAAATAACGCTATGCCTGCGTCACAGAAAAAAAAAAAACATGGCATTTGAATTGGCAGAAAAATGTCATTTGACGCCAGGGCATTATGGCACTTGCCTGGCTCTGGTGATTAAATATTCGACCGAAGGTTGAAATAATATATCTGCTGCTAGGTTTGATTAATCGCAATTGCCAGTACCCAGGGAGGGGGTAGGAAATGAGGAGTTTCCGCTGGTGGTCTATGAGTCATGGTCACGACATGGTGTTGGGATTGGTCTGGTAATGTTTGGTCATTACTGCAGCTGCCAAGGGCCGGAAGAGGGGCCTGTAAAACAAAACGCTGCTAATTTGAAGTATTCGTCATTGCAGAGGCCGCACTTAACCAAACGTCCCGCTCAAGCTCGAGACCCGAGGTCATATTTAAAACTTGTTGAATCGTTGTTTCTGTTTACCTACTTGTTGAATGAGCCGTAAAGAGGGACCTTTACAAAATAATAATGGTCCCCATTATCTTTCTCTGGGTACCATTTTTCTCTTACGTGCGTTCAACAATTCCACCATGCATGTAAGTTCTCTTCCTTTCCCCTACAATTAGTTTAAGCATTACTGAAGAACTATTCCAGCGAGGAACACCCTCTTGATTTACGCTGTAAATTCCCTTTTTTAATGTCTAAGCAAGCTGTTTCACATAATTATTGCTACACTTCAATCATCTAAATACTCATGCTAATCCATGACTCCAGCACGCAACCGTAATTGAATGAGACCGAGACCTTTTTACTTCCAAAATGGCCATAGCGATCCACAAACGATCAAAATATCATATAACTTGTAATCTTACTTCATGCAAGATCTCAAACCACTTATGTACCTATCAGGTTTGAGCAAGTTTGGTTGGTTGTTCAAGTTAGATTGATGGCTTCCATCCTTTTCTGATTGCACCTTTGAGGGTTAGAGAAACCAGGTTGGTTTGCGTGATCATGAAACAAAATTTATTTTCACCGTCAGTTCACGAACAAAATAAAAAGAAACGACGTATTGTTGCCAGCCGATAGAAGCCAAAAACTTGGGAAAATCCAAGTCCTTGCGTTGCTATAGCCGCTAAAGAACTAAACAATATCAACGAAAAAAGGGGGAAATTTTTAATTTAATTTAATTGTAAAAATCTAAAACTTTGGATGCTATTGTTGCTGAAGATGCCATGTGAAAATATCACAATACTTCCACAGCGGAAACAATTAAGCTTTGCATTCCAAGATTTTGGTTGGTTATTCCTTGAATAATCAACCTATGTTTTCATGATAATGGTCAACCTCTCCGATTCGGCTCAAAATTTTTTTCTGGACGTTTCATGATGTCCTGATCAAAAAAGGTCAATGTCCGTCCGCCGTACGCCGTCCGCCGTCCATTGTCCACGCCGTTTTTGGTAGTAGACAATGTTCTAAAAATCTGAAATTTGGGTCAGGGGTCTGTTCCCAGCCGAGATGGGTCCTCGAAACTATTCAGCCCGATCGGACCAAATTTGGAGGGGGTAGGGGTTTCTTGAAAAATGGATTTTCGAGATTTTGGGTGATTTAGGTGAGTGGGGTGTCATTTTCCACTAAATTTTGGACGCTGAATCCAATTAAATGGGTCCCAGAACAATTGGCACCCACTTGAAGAAGTAATGGGTCAAATTGGGTATTTATTACCCATTTTGAATATGTGTTTTCGGGATTTCTGCTACCTAGGTGAGTAGGGTGTCATTTTCCACTAAATTTTGGACGCTGAACCCAATAAATTGGGTCCCAGAACAATTGGCACCCACTGGAAGAAGTTATGGATCAAATTGGGTATGTATCCACCCATTTTGTATGTGTCAGGATTTCTGGTGCCTTGGCGTGTGGGGTATCATATTCCACTAAATTTTGGACCCTGAATCGATTGGAATGGGTCTGGGACCCGCCACACCCACTGTTTCTCCCATTCGAGGAATAACCAACCCGTGTGTAAGAATTTGCAGATTTTTGACTTTATGCATAGTGCATAATTCGTAGATCTGGAGATTCCCGCCTTCCAACAACTCTCAATTTGACCACCATCGATTTAATCTACAACCGACACATAGATTCTTTGACGTTTTTCGAATGCAGCCATCGTCGACCTACGTAATATTTTAAGTTTTAAAAAGTTTTATGAGCAAGAAGTTACATAGACTGAATCGTTATAATCTGATCTAAATATAATACATTGACCATCTGTTATTATTATTATTATTTTATTTTCATAAAGAGTTTTGTGAGAATGCTTTCTATGAGAAAAATAAATGTAATGTAATATGTAATGAGTAATGCGGAAAAATTGACTCCTGAGCACCAGCAGTACAATCCTTCAATGGAAGTTACGAGTTAAAACTGGCAGTTTTCCTGATTCTTCTGTAACTCTCTGGTTCTGCAGGACTTAGGTTTGCTGTTATGAAGGATTGAAACTAGGTTTCTCAAAATAGGAAAGACAGCTGAATGAGTGTCGTATAATATGATAAACTTCTGATGGAAGTATAGGAGGGGGTAGGTGAACTTGCCTACGAGTATCAATGAGGTGAATAATAGGTTCGTTTTCGTTATATCGTCGAATGGATTCGAATCAAATTTATTATTCGAATGAAAGGGAAACTCCATACTTTTGTTATCGTTCAACTTTCTGGGTTGAAAGCGATTGCTCGGGAGGGAATACGAACGGGCCAAAAGTTCACGAATCGGGCAAACTTTCTGCGAATCAACCCTCGCAGAGGCAAATACTAACCGTTATATTTACCTACGATTGGAGGAGTTGTTTCAAGCTGGATTGAAGGAAATTTCAACGTGCGTCAACCATTTCAGGTTTTCATTCGATAATGAACATACCCCTTAAGTTAATGTGCAGATATCATTGGGCGTTCATCGCTACGAAAAACGATTAGAGGACTTTCGTTCGAATAATTGACACCGAGTAGAGACCAATCCTATCAGCCCTTTGGGAAAAGGGAAACCAGGCTCGTAAATAACTATGAAAGGTTTCGGAACGGACAAAGGGAAACAGAAAGAGATATACAGTGGAATAACTCGATTATAAATCAAAAGCAACTGGTGTTCCGGAGTGGTCAGGAAGTTGTGAGCAGGGTAATTAGAGCAGTGGGGCACTTTCAACGAAAGGAGCCCAGGGAGCTTCTCTAATGTGCTGGTGATATCCGCGTGGTCTGCCCTAAACCGTGTCGAGTCTGCAAAAACCTGGAAATTCCAAATTATTAAAGAATATTCTGCTTAATTGCCTCTGCCCTCATCGTATCCGACTCAGCGGCTTTCTTCCCCTCGTTATGAACTTTTGTCATTACCTCGTAGGTTACCTTATTAAAGAGGACTTCTCCCATCGTAGTTGAGTACTCGTAATTTATGTAAGTGCTCACGAAATTATTTTAGGGACTGCCAGCAGCCTTCTTCATACGAAAAATCGAACAATCGTGAGAATTTACCTTATGACTGTTCATTTATCTCAAATTTCCCATTATTCCCTATAATTCTTACTAAAATAGCTCACTCATGAAGAACTCATAGCCATAGACACAAAGTCTAGCCAAACTTCCTGCTACAACGTTATGTGGAAATTTACCTGTCATTCTTTCGGGCAGCAAAATTCTAATCAGCGATTTTTTTTTGTTTGTTTGTGTGTTTTAACTTTTATATCTGGTACTTGGCTAACCATTGTCCTTCAAGGGTGTACCAAATCGAAGGGGTTGATCACGGTTCATGTAAACGTTCGGGATCGACGAGCGGGATAAAAATTAACTCACCTTCTAACGTAACCGTATAACTAAAGAAAAGCTTATAATTCTCGAATGGTTAGTCAATCGGAAGAGCCCTTCTCCCTAGCCATCCTTTCATTCTGGCATTCATTCACAAAGCTCGTCAGCCTCATCGATCGTTGCCTCCCACCACGCGTTTGGAGTCAGTGTTCAAAATGGTCACTGTTCCTCTCATTGACCGAGGTACAAAGCGGGAAATTTCATATCTCGATTCATGCGTGGAGGCTTATTCATGTGAAAGGGCCCTGAGGGCACATTCGTCTCCAGTTTGTACCTTCCATCGCAATACACGTCGCAGTGCACGTTCAACCTTTAGTACATATTATTATTATTCCGACAAATGATGAACTAAACATTAAGCTAAATTATCGAGATACACCTATCGATGAGATAAAGATAATTTATATAATTAGTACACCTAATACTTTCACATTTAAAGCCTTGAAGTAATATCCATATTCAGAGTACGTCCCATCACTATAACAATTGCTCCAACGGGCGCCACAGACAGGTAGAAATCGTAGATCAGCCACATCATCGCTCTGACAGCCTCGTAAAACGACAAAAAAGCCTGTAGAGCCCAGTTTTGATCTTACCCATTAAAAATGGAAGTATCGAAAAATGGGAATTTTAATTTAGAGCTCGAATTAAGAAATGTTATTGACGATCTCATCAATAATCATGAATATGGGGTTTAGAAACTCCCTTCAGCCTTGGATGCCTTAGTTTGGCAATTCCAGCCCGAACGCATCAAAACGACGATGCTGATTTCAAAAACGATTTTTCGTGATTTATCGGCACCATGCTCCAGGGTTGTCATTTTCGATTGAATTTTGGAGGCTGAATCGATTGAGAAGCGTTTTAGGGCCGATTCTCATGAACAAAGACGTGCAGGACGAAGAAGATTTACTAACATTTTTTTGGGTTGTAGGCTCGTAAAGTATCCTTTACCATTTAATATCAGACGCTTAATCATTATAGATAGGGTTTGGACTTTTTGCAGCTAATCGGAGAGGAGACTTATCGGTTAATATTGTAATTTTTGAAATACGTTTAATCGGATATCTACTCGAGACCTCGGAAAAACATTTTCCCCCACGAGCGGAGTGAAGTGGTTTAAATAATAAGCAATTGTGGAATAGTTCGCAGCGTTTTATAAAAATTAGGTCACGCGAGGAGGAGAAGACTTCTGAAGGAACAATTGGGGTATGACGTCAGGAACTAATCCTCTTGGACTTACCAAACAAAAAATAACAATAGAATCCTTTGCCTCTGTTTTCAATGTTTTCATAATTCGTTTTAGACGTATTTTGTTCCCTGAAGTGTAAAAACGGTGCTTACCATATTGAATTATGTGAAAGGTAGACTGAATTTATATCTAAATTACTCATTACTATTTCACGTCAACAGAAAATGTGATTTCCAGTGTTTATTTGAATGTTTCAGTTGCGGAAGCCCGTGTCCACTCTGTCGATTCCTTCGGCAATGAAGACAGGGGCTGGCTCTGGCGGAGGCGAGGAGGCCGGCATAGCGTTAGTTGGAGTCCATTCCGAGTACCCTAGGTATGTCGATTCAGTTTGATTTGATGATTGATGATGCTGCGAAAATCAATTTACACAAAACCCTGCAAATTATTACACACGGGTTGTTATTCCTCGAATGGGGGAAACAGTGGGTGTGGCGGGTCCCGGACCCATTCCAATCGATTCAGTCATTTAATGATACCCCACACGCCATTCATTCTAGATGCATAACAAATTATAAAATTCATGGTGTCTAGATCAAACCGTGGCGCAAATGGCTAGCGCGTTCGGCAGTAAATCGAGCCCACCCGAAGGAGCGAATTTTTTTGTTTTCTGATTTAGTTTTTTTTTACCCATAAATTGAACGGTAAATTGACCCATAACTTCTTCCAGTGGGTGCCAATCGTTCTGGGATCCGTTTCATTGGATTCAGCTTCCAAAATTTAGTGGAAAATGATACCCTACTCGCCTAGATCGCCCAAAATCTTGAAAAATCCATTTTTCGAAAAACACATTTTGACCCCTACCCCGCCCAAATTTGGTCCGATCGGGCTGAAAAGTTTCGAGGACCTTCTAGGCCGGGAACAGACCCCTGACCCAAATTTCAGATTTTTAGAAAATTTTCTACTACCAAAAACGGCGCGGACAATGGACGGCGGACGGCGGACGGACATTGACCTTTTTTGATCTAGACACCATGAAACGTCCAGAAAAAAATTTTGAGCCGAATCGGTGAGGTTGACCTTTATCATAAAAATGATTATTCAAGAAATAACCAATTAATAATTCGACTCGGTTGCAATGTAACACTCTTGACACGGTTAATCTATGTTTTTAATAGAGTTTATTGGCAGTAGGATTTTTTCTGAGAATTTGAAATACATATTGGTCAGTGACTCGACATTCAGCATTTATTGGTCCTCAAAATACGGTGTATTGTGAAAGTTGGTATTCGAGCTCTTTGACCTAGGCGAGTGGGGTATTATGACGAATATGATATTTAATTCGGTCCCGGTACGGTTACCATAAACGATCGTAGGGTTTAGGTGAAAATGTGTATTTTGGGCACTTTTTTTTCTCGTTTTATTAGGAACTTAGGTAGGTATGTTGTTTTTTACTGAACTATCCTATTACTTCCTCTGCTACTATTACGCTAAATCGATCAAGAAGAGTTCGGGATTGATTTCCGCTAACGAGAAGTGGATGTCTATGGATTAAGATGGTTATTAGAATATGGGTTAATGGGGAAAAAAGTTGTTTCTTTTAAAATTAATTTTAAATGGGTGGGTACGTACTTACTCTCTAGAAGCCTGAAAGATAAGGTTTCCCAAAGAGAGCAAGAACTAGTACCTACCTAAAAACTGAAACTGCTGCGGAATAATTTTTTTCTCTGACAAACGTTCCTGTTTCTGGACATTTGCAATCTGTATTTTACGAATGAATCCATTGTTATAACAATGATTATTTTTATCAACTTCGCGACTGATCTTTGATTGGAGTTTCGAGAGTAATTTAGCGGGCCAACACCCGCATATTGTCATGGTCAGTTCTGCAGACGTTTAGATAAGATTCCGTTAAATCCCGCCTCTGTTTCAAGGGTTTTATTGGGGATAAAGGAGATGGGAGAGATAAAGTGAGGCTGAATCATAGGGCTGCTCTACGATATCACACTAGGCAAGAAAGCCTATGTTACATTACTAAATGGGTTTCTGTCGTAAGATCGTAATTGGGATGTACAGAAGTTGTTTCCCTCACTTTACTTTATTTATATGTATCCACATATCATATATTATTTTATTGTAGGCAGGCCTTTCTCAGGTTCGTTTTGAATTTATTAGCTATTTTTATGTTTTACGTTTTTTTAGGTACACGGAGGAGCGAGCGCTGGGCGGCGGCCTCATCTGCAAGGGTCAGTCCCTAGGGTCTTCAGGCAACCTCAACGGCTCGAAACACAAGCCAAATGTCGGCTACAGGCTTGGTCGTAGGAAGGCACTTTTTGAAAAGAGGAAAAGAATAAGTGATTACGCCCTCGTAATGGGCATGTTCGGCATCATCATTATGGTTATAGAAAACGAACTGTCGAGCGCCGGCGTATACACCAAGGTAAGTCATCGTCTAAACTGATATAGTGTAAGTAAAATCTTTTGCTTCCGACAGGGAGTGATATTTGCCCTGTCTGTGAGAACCGAGTTTGATGCGGGCGCGCGCTGACATTCCTCTTCTTCCAACTGTGTCAAGTAGGCTGAGTCGTGTCTTGTCCAATAAGCTGGAAATATGTGAGCAACGGAATCTGCTGCGTCAAGTCCAGATGTGCCTTTCACCTTCAAACTTGGAAAACACCAAAGACAAACTGAGAAAAGTTGCACATTGCTGTCAGATATAACTCGGAGACTCTTCGCACCAGTCAGCAAACTCTTGGTAGAACATTTGAGCACCCAGTTACCTTGTTCCTCTTTCAGACGCGTTCTCCCTCGCCCAGTCGCCTATCCCGTCTAACTGTTTCCTTGAGTAAATCGAGTTTGCCGAACTGAGAGAGGCGGAAACCTACCTACTTCAAGCCTTTTCTAGCCTCTTTGGAATTGATCAATAAACCACAAACCCTATCCGGTGGTCTGATAACCCGTAACTTCACTTACTCCCCTCTTCCACTACCATTCCCAATTGAATTTACACCGGACGAAACTGAAATCTGTGGAGAGGGTGGTCAGACCGGAAGTTGGTACCTAATCGTAGGCTCATACGAGTTCCTTTATTTATTTCTTCTTTTTTGTGAGCGTGTACTGATCGATCGGAGTTGTTCAGTTCATAATATTATTAGGTTCAATTTACTATGATAATATCGTCTAGACAGTATGATATTCCAAATTTCCTCCCAATACTTCGTGATAGTAGTAGGAACCAGGAGGCCTTCTGTTCCTAAATGTATTAATTTATAATTCCGTGGTGTTTATCGAATCATTGTATCAAGTCTATCATTATGGATACAGCAGCTAGGTCTGAAGTTCGATCATTCAACGCGACAATCGGCTGTATGATTTTGAAGATATCCGCTATCATAATGATCCCGAATAGCTGAAGAAATCACCCTTTTGCCTCCATGACTACACTTTGAACCCACTTGGTATCTCCTTCAGATATCAACGGAAGTATTTAGGGTCAGTTCTGCTCGGCAAAGTGAACCCGTTAGGAATCTGTCTTAAACAGGCATTACTGACGGCCAATCAGAAGTGAAAAATTAAGGAAACCGTCTATGTTCCGAAAATTCTAGGTCAATTCTTGGTAGTAGCTCAATGCCAAACCTATGAAAAGAACCGAAGAACAAAGAACTCAAGTATAACTTTTTTTTAAATTAAATGGGGGATACGATGTTTATCAACATATTTCACAGAAACGGAAACTAAGAGGCAAGTTACGGATATGTACTGATTGAAGGTCGCAGGTGCCCGTTGCGTTCAGAGAAATCCGCACTGTCATTCAGTGTTGTTAACTATTGGAAAAATAATTCCCTCCGCGCGAGAGCTAAACAGTACTCTTACTTTCTGGACATGCCTCGTAGATGATGGGACACGAGAATAACTAATATGGCAGACTTTTCAGAGGTAGGGAATGACTTAGGAGTAGCTGATAATAGTTTGCAATTCTCTGAACAATAACCATACTTTTTCGTGCCTGAGGATGATCTCTCTGATTCCCCTGAATTTTTGACAATCTTCAAGATTTCTAGATTTAAAAACTAGAATGTTCCCTCCCCCGCTCACAGTTCAAGACGTTTTTGGCAGATGGAATTCTCTAGAAATCTGAAATTGTGCTTGACTCCAATCGACTCAACTTCAAAATTTTCAGCACAGTTGTCTTCCCCAAATTTTGGGACCTATGCCCGTGGGGTGATAATTTCCACATAATTTTGGATGACAAATTGGTCGGCCAATATTATCATTACAGGTATGTTTGAGAGAAAAAAAACTACTTGCTTAGTCTACTTTCTTCTCCAAAGGGGTAAGATGTACCTACTTTAAATACTTCAGTGGTACGCTTTCATCTAAGCGAGAGGTGCCTGGAATAATCAAAATCAAAATCAAAATGTGTACTTCGAAAAATTGGAAAATGAACTGTGAGGTATCATTTTCGACTAAATTTTGGACGCTGAATTGATTGGAATGAGTCTCCATGCTGCTGGTCCAAGGAATAACCAACCCCTGCGAAGAATGTGCATTGTTTTTGGATCTAGAAATTCTCCTCAAAATTAGGAACCTATTCACATTTCTGTGACGCATCCACACATTCCTTCATCTACTCAGCTGAATTAAAATTTCACTTCTGGGTTGTTGTCGATAGTTAGGCAAGCCCTTTCAAGGCTGCAGTAGTAGTTGGACTGACAGAGACGCTTTCTCATCAAAATCATTCGCGCACTACACCAAACGTGTTGATGTTGAGTGGGTCGGACTCTCCCTGGTGTAATAGGAAAAGTAAGCGGCTGTGTGCCGATCTGAATATGTTTTGAATGCGAATATTGGAAGTCTTTTTTCTTGAGTTTAGATTTGCAAGATTTTCATTTGACTCGCCGTCTAACTCTTGTAGCCTTCTCTCATGGCACTTTCGAACAACGCACGTATGCTCTGGAGGCAACTGCTGCTTCTACTCTACTTGCTTCGCCATCCCACGCGGACGGATCTAAACCTACGAAGTTGGGAAGTTCATAAAATATCCAAGTAACTGAAAGTTAGTTCCTTTATCCTATGGTTGAGTTTCCACCGCCTTCCTACCTATAACCGTTCATTCCATAGGCGCTGGCACTGCCCTGAAACGTCTGCGAGGTCTCGCCGATCGATTCATGGATGGTTTTGAGACTGGGTTATATTGGTCGAGACGTGTTGTAATTACGTTTTTGAGCTGGAAATGTTCTAAAACTGTGCACCTATGCACACGATTGATGTGAACTTGATAAGATCTGCTAAATCGCAAATGGATGACAGCCACACCTCAAAGATGAGTAATATCGTGGGGATCAGACTAATGCTGCATGCATTTATTATGTCCCAATCATGGTTTCTGAATTTTCTGGTTTCGTAAGAAAAGTAGGTACATCTGTAACGTCTCGAATTCCGAATTTCTGTTTCTCCTAGGAGAATGGCGTATCTTTTAACTAACAATATTTTTGTGATCAACTTCATACACTGAAAGAGTTGGCACTGCTCATGAACAACCCACGTTGTCAAAATCCTAGCCAGATCTTGGTGTCAACCTTGAGCCGTAGGTTGGTTCCATGAGAGATGGTGAGAATCTTATGCAACCTAACATCTTCTTTCATAGCATCAACAATTTGTAATTTCAAGGCAGTTTGAACATAGGCAAGTCAGGTATTGTTTGCCGTGTATATCCATGAAATTTTCACATTCGTACCTAGTGTTAACGTACTTCCTCCTTGTACCGTTTGTGTTTACATCGCGTCTGGTGTAAGTTCTACTTTCATTTATCAGTAATTAGTTTTTAGTTAGTAAGAGTACACGTGGAAGCAAGAGTGAATGGTTCTTCTTGGTAGAATCTCAGGTGAGCTGCGGCTCTCTCGCCTCACATTCGTAATTCTAATGTACTCTCTCCTTGTACCCAATGTGTTTACATCACGCCTGGTGTCATTTCTACTTTCAGGCAGAGAACGTCTCATTTGGTTCAGCAGCGTAACGGGTAGACAGGCAGCGGCATTAGGGAAATTGAAGGGCAGCTGTTAGGTCTTCTATCGATGCTCGTCTTCCTTATTTTGAATTGCATGAGCCCCAAGATGTAACGGCTGCGTGCCTCTATTATGCCTGAAATGATAGTCCCTTTGGGAGGGACAGGCACGTTCATCTTTTGATGTATTCCATTGGAGCCAGATTCTGGTCACCTTGAACTCGTTGATCTATTGAAGATGGCAGAAGTTTGTAAAAAAATTTCTTCTGTTGCGGTATGGGAAGCGTATTCAGATTCAATTCGCTTGTCGTGGCAAAGAAAACGATCATCTCCAATGAGTGCTCTTATGGGTCAGAATATCCAGCGTTCAACGGTAAAGCGCTCTAAATCTCTTATAAATGCTATGAATATTCATCAACTTTTTTTAAAAATAATTGTTCTTATGTAGTGATAAAAAAATCTGCAAATTCTTACACACGGGTTGGTTATTCCTCGAATGGGGGAAACAGTGGGTGTGGCGGGTCTCAGACCCATTCCAATCGATTCAGGGTCCAAAATTTAGTGGAATATGATACCCCACACGCCCAGGTACCAGAAATCCTGACACATACCAAATGGGTGAATACATACCCATTTTGACCCATAACTTCTTCCGGTGGGTGCCAATCGTTCTGGGACACACATCATTGAATTCAGCGTCCAAAATTTAGTGGAAAATGATACCCCACACGCCTAGGTAGCAGAAATCCCGAAAACACATAATCAAATTGGGTAATAAATACCCAATTTGACCCATTACTTCTTCCAGTGGGTGCCAATTGTTCTGGGACCCATTTTATTGGATTCAGCGTTCAAAATTTAGTGGAAAATGACACCCTACTCGCCTAGGTAGCAGAAATCCCGAAAACACATATTCAAGATGGGTGTAACTATGGGGCACTACGACACTAATTTACTAATATAATATTGAGAAAACGTAGGTAATTCAGAAGGCTATAATAATTGTATTAAATTGAATTGAATGGTACGAATAAAAAGCTCAGACAGTAAAAAGAATTGTAGGCAACTGCTCAAAATTGGTTGCTAAGTTTAACAGCTGGTTATAAACAACAGGATATGACGATGTGTTTTGTTTGTCTATTCGGCTGAAGTCACCCACATGGGTAATAAATACCCAATTTGACCCATTACTTCTTCCAGTGGGTGCCAATTGTTCTGGGACCCATTTTATTGGATTCAGCGTCCAAAATTTAGTGGAAAATGACACCCCACTCGCCTAAATCACCCAAAATCTCGAAAATCCATTTTTCAAAAAACACATTTTGGACCCCTACCCCCTTCCAAATTTGGTCCGATCGGGGCTGGACAAAGTTTCGAGGAACCATCTCGGCTGGGAACGACCCTGACCCCAACTTTCAGATTTTAGACATGTTCTACTACAAAACGGCTGGTGGACAATGGACGCGGACGGCGTACGGCGGACGCGGACGGCGGACGGCGGACGGCGGGACGGACATTGACCTGTTTTGTCAGGAACATCATGGAACGTCCCAGAAAAAAATGTTTGAGCCGAATCGGAGAGTGTTGACCAGTATCATGAAAACATAGGTGATTATTCAAGGAATAACCAACCAAGAAATACTAGTAAGTTTTAGGCTCTAAGGTGTCGATTCAAACATTTTTCTGGGAAGATCAAATACGATGCAGTTATATTTATTAACATGTTCTGAAGCAGTTGTACAGTTTGGCTACAAATAGGATTCAGTACAGAGGCGTTGCACTGCGGCAAATGTTCCTGGCGGCATGTGTGTTAAATTATTATAAAAATTTCTGTTAGATGATAAAAATGATTCAGCCACTCAGTGCGGAAAAAGTACAAATCACGTGGAAAATATTTTCAGCCGGTTAATTTTCAGTAAAGAAATTATTGAGTTTCATTCCGCTGTGGGACCCAAATCACAGGTAGGTCACATTCATTAAAGGAGAGCTACTGCACGGTTCGCCCGATGTCCGCCGGAAATGTTTACACCATGTACGTACATCATGGAACTATATATCTTGTAAATCTCAGGCGCCTCGGCCGTTGGTTCACTGAGCTGTGAAACGAGAAGAAATAAAAATGACTGATGGACGAGTCCGGGCTGACCCAATTATAAATCATCTGGAATGGTGAAGTGATGACGTTTTCAGGGATGGGGCCTCCCGCGGACCACCATTTCCTTCCTCAGCCCCTCGACTTTTTATACCCCTTCTCCTTGTCCCACGCCAACCCTTGGTTCCCTTGCATTCATCAAAATATCGTAGTGCTTCAGATAACGGGAGCCCATCCTATAATTCGACATTCTCGGTCATTGAATCGTGGGATCGCAAGTCTCGTATTGGCGATCTCAACAATGGCTCGGCTTTCACAGCTGAAGTCGGTATTGAACCTAATACTTCTTTCATGGAGCAAAAACCTTTACCCCATTCTCGCATTTTCCCTTTTAGTCGTTTCACATTATTCACTCGGCTCAGTTCATGCACAATTTAGTACACTCACCCCAGTACACCGCAGCCCCATCGCATCTTCTTTCGGGCCTCTCGTTGAATTTAAATCATCGAATTGAGGTTAACAGCCCCTGAATCCTTTCAAAATATCCTAAACCCCACGCGTTTGAATGGTTTACTTTTTTTTTTGAGGAAATCTTTAAGCCCGAAACTTCGAGCTTAACCTTGAGAGCAAAAAGAACGAATTGTTGAATTGATCTCCCATCAACTCAACTCGATTTAGATTCAGTTGTTACATCACATCAGAAACCTGCGTTACAATGTCTCTGTGTAAGTTATATAATATACTGTATCGTGGCGTTTTCCGCTTAGTGTGGGTAACGGAAGTTATTCGGTGGTAATATTTAGACTAAAGATGAAGTCGTCAACTGCATCTTTCTCAAATCGTTTCCAACGTTGAAGAACTGTTGATTCCTCTTCAATTTCATGGAGAAATTGAAATTTGAATGCAAACATTTTCCTTCCGTGTACAAAGGCAAAACCCGTACACTCAAAGTATCTTGAACAGTTCTGGTTCGATTTGAGGTACCCACTTAGCGGATACATCGAAGATACGCTTCGCGAGCAAGAAAACTCTGCAAATTCTTTCACACAGGTTGGTTATTCCTCGGACCAGGTGCATGGAGACACATTTCTTCAACATGGGGAAAATGGGGGAAATTGTATGTGTGGCGTGTGCCAAACCCATTCCAACCGATTCAGTGTCCAAAATTTAGTGGAAAATAATACCCCACACGACTGGGTACCAGAAATCTCGAAAACACATATACAAAATGGGTAGATAAATACCCTCTTTGACCCATAACTTCTTCCAGTGGGTGCCAATCGTTCTGGGACCCGTTTCATTGGATTCAGCGTCCAAAATTTAGTGGAATCCCTCACTCACATAGATCGTCCAAAATCTCGAAAATTCCTTTTTTCATAAAATTTGACAATGTGTTTTCCCCCACCCAAATTTGGTCCGATCGGGTTGAAAAGTTTTGAGGACCAACTAGAGCTGGAAACGGGTCCTTGACCAATATTTCGGATTTTTAGAAAATTTTCTGCTACCAAAAACGGCGCGTACGGCGTACGGTGGACGGACATTTGACTTTTTTGATCTAGACACCTGGAAACGTCCAGAAAAAATGTTTAGGCTGAATCGGAGAGATTGACTTTCTGCATGAAAACATAGGTTGATTATTAAAGGAATGACTAACCAAAAACTAAAGCATTTACATTAGTTATCTTACTTGTTATGAAAATGGGGGTAAACTTACAGCCTTCTTGTGTTCAAACATTCATTTTTCCGTTTAATGGATACGGAATCATCAATTTAGCTCCCTCTTTTACAAGCTAACTGAATCAATGACTTTTCCTAAAATTTGCTAATTTCCTAGCACGTTTTTAAAAAAATCAGTAAATTTCGTTCGTTTGTTTTCAGTTTTTTTTTCACAATTTTGTGGCATTTGCGATTTTTGAACTGCTATTGCGGTCATTAGGAGTTCGTTTTTATTATGAATGTACATTTTGCTTTGAGGAAATTCAACTGTGTCTGAAAATGTAGTCAACGATTTAGAAACGTTGTTTTTATATGTAGAATCGGATTTTTATGAAAAAACATTTTTTTAAATCAAATAACGTTTAAAAAAATATAAATAAGATATTATCTCGGGATATCATGTAGGTAATATAATATGTCAGAAACAGATTGAGATAGAAATGAACAGTTCGTTGAGTTCTACTTCATTTGCCGACTAATTTTCTCGATATTTGCTTTTTACACCAAATAAGTAACATGTCTACTATTCTGCATCTCTGCTAACTTAGTTCACATGGATTAATAGCTACGATATTTTCAGTTTGTCATGAGAAAAGCTAGGTGATGTTCAACGGGCGAGAAATCGTTCAGGAAGGAACGTCTTGAACAGGTTTATTCTATTTATTTAAATCCCTCTCCCGAGATGAGGAAGTTCTTGCGATGATTGCCAGCCCAGGATTTGATATTCTCACAATGCGTTTAGGAAAGTTGAAATGAACAGCGGTATGAATCTTGAGAAGTGGAAGTCTCGAGTTTCCAGGGTGTGAAGTCGAAAAGCAGAAGTCGAGGGAAGTTATTTATACCACACACGTGTTTGATATCGGTACACAACGGGTAGTGTAATGCTATTTTCTTCTGTAATCGAGCTTGTCATTTCGAATAAATGGTTGGAGCCTGTCCTCGAGGCTCCCTGAAGAACTAGGTCATTTATGGAACTTTAGTTTTCGCGGACCCTACTCCGTCGTCGAATAATATTCTCGCCGTCATCCACGCCTTTCCACGGATCTCTATTATTTCATCATCTTCTTCCCTCCTTATTCTATCCGAGGATGTCACGAAATGGGATGAAGTGAAGGGGGCAGGGGTTTGTTAATCGATTTCCACTTTGAGGCCGTCGTCTGAATCCCTCCCTCTCTTTCTTTTCCTTTATTCATCCCTCGCCATCAGGAAGTGAATAAATATTCATGGGACGACTTCGACGAAGTATCGAAGTTCTTGGCTCGCTACATTTTTGACCAAATTCTAAGAGCGTTCAAATGACTGTTCTCATTTTTTAGCGGTACTCACATTTTCGTGTTACTGGATAAGTTAGCCTCGACTTGGATTGATTGAACTGAAAATATGTTAGGCATAAACAGAACCCAAACTGATTTTATTTATGAAATTACAGGTTTTCTGGAGCATTGAAAAGACTTTTTCTAGCCAGAACAGTTGTCAGACATTTTGGAAACATTTGATTCTTGATACTTTGATACCTGATACTTTGATTTTTGATTTGATTCTTGGTGGTCAAAACGTGGGGAGAAACAAAAATTCTTTGGTCGATACGATATGATAAGTGTGTTTTGTGGTGATCGAGTTCCCTTATTCTTATTCTACTTCGGTTCTTCCCACTTCTTGAACGCCTTTGTCGATAAGACTGTTATCTATTCAGTATTCACTCGATTCACGTTTCTAACAATTCTGATCTTATGCTACTTTTCTTTTGTTAATAAAAACCTATCCATAGGTAAATCACAACAATTTTATTAACAAAAGAAAACGCGTCTTAGTAGCTGCATGACTCAACATGGAGAAGTATTTGAAACCAGATAAATTCAGTGCAAACCCAGATTCTCCTACTTCTGGTAAGGAATTCACACATTGGTTGAAGACTTTTGAAAACTTCATTGATGCATCTTTGGAACCACTGAACGATGATGACAAACTGAAGGTGCTTGCAAATTTCTTATCATTCAGCGTTTATGAACTAATCTCAGACAAAACGACATACGAGGATGCTATCAAGACACTCAAGGACGTGCTAATAAAACCTAAAGGTGAGATATTTGCTCGACATTTATTAGCAGTGAGAAATCAAAAGCAAGGAGAAGGTGTTGATCAGTATATTCAGGCCTTGAAACTGCTGGGCAAGGATTGTGATTTTAAACCAGTTTCTGCTGAGGAACATAAGAACCAATACATCCGAGACTCTTTCATAAATGGGTTGCTTTCACCCCAAATCCGCCAGCGCATTCTTGAAGAAACTAAAACATTAAGTTTGGAGGAAGTTGTCCAACGTGCACAAGCCCTTGAGCTAGCTCAAAAACAAGCAGATGGCTACACTCATGGTGCTAGTGACCTTACCTGTGCAAGCACTAGTGCTGTACCAAGAAGTGTCCCAAGTACTGGCAATGATAGTGAATGTTTTGAGGATGTTTGTGCTGGTATGCGAGCTAGTAAAAACAAGTGCTATTTTTGTGGATTTGATCGGCATCCTAGATCATCATGCCCCGCTCGTGAATCAGAATGTGGGAACTGCCTTCTTAAAGGGCATTATGCTCGGGTTTGCCGTAAGCCTAGGAAAGATTATAAAAAGTCCGAACCGGTTAAGCAAGTCTCTGCTTCTATTCTTGCTTCCATCAACAGCTGCTTCCTACCCCAGTTAAGCCATGCAGTACTTTCAGGATCTGTTAATGGAATACCCTGCTGCTGTTTGGTAGATACTGGAAGTTCTGGTAGTTTTGTTAGCCGACTATTTGTGGATAAGATGAATATTCCTATCAATCCAAGTGAGGGTCGGGTGTCTATGGCATCTACTTCCCTATGGACCAGAGTTGAAGGATACGTTCTTGTTAAGCTTGAAATTGACAAACATACATACCCAAACTGTAAGCTAGCTGTTTTGAATGAACTTTGCTCAGGTGTACTGATAGGCCATGATATATTGAAGGAACACTCAAACATTCTGATGAACTTTGGGGGTGACAAGGCAACTCTCTCCATTTGTTCGTCAATTGCCAAGGTGGAGGCTCCACACCTATTCAGCCATCTTTCATCAAAATGTCAACCAATTGCAATCAAGTCACGCCGATACTGTGATGCAGATCAGAAATTTATTGAAAAAGAAGTCGCAAGGATGCTTGCAGATGGTGTTATTGAACCCAGTAATTCTCCATGGAGGGCACAAGTTCTAGTTGTGGATGGAAATAATAAAAGAAGACTCGTGATTGATTATTCGCAGACCATAAATAAGTATACCTTGCTTGACGCTTATCCATTGCCAAATATTGATGTGTTGGTTCGAAAAGTAGCCAACTACAAACATTTTAGCACAGTCGATTTGAAAAATCATTATCACCAAATCCCAATCCGAGAAGAAGAAAAGAAGTTCACAGCTTTTGAAGCTAAAGGAAAGCTGTATCAGTTTACACGCATTCCATTTGGAGTGACTAATGGAGTAGCCTGCTTCCAGCGTGTAATGGACCAAATTATAACAAACGAGAATCTCACTGGAGTGAACACTTACCTGGATGACATCACAGTTTGTGGAATGGACAAACAAGATCATGACAAAAACCTTAACAAGCTGATGGCTGCTCTTGATAAGTTGGACATTGAAATAAACAAAGCAAAAAGCGAATTCAACTTAACAGAAATAAAACTGCTTGGCCACCTTGTTTCTCACAGCTCAATCAGACCAGACCCATCTCGTCTCTCTCCACTGTTGGATATGCCACTTCCCCATGACTCTAAATCCTTGAAGAGAGCACTTGGCTTCTTTGCGCACTACTCCAGGTGGATTCCAAGATTTTCCGACAAGATCAGGAAGCTGATTGACAGCAATAAGTTCCCACTTGGTCCTGAGGCTACCTCAGTTTTCAAAAATCTAAAGCGAGAAATAGCTGAGTCAGCAGTCACCACTATTGACAACTCTCGGCCTTTGGTGGTTGAAACTGATGCTTCACAATATGCCTTGGCTGCCACACTGAGCCAGGATGGCCGACCTGTCGCGTTCTTCTCCCGCTCCTTGAATAAATCAGAAATTAGTGGATATCCATCAATAGAAAAGGAGGCTGCAGCAATTGTTGAGTCTTTGCGACATTGGAGATCTTTTCTACTTGGAAGACACTTCCAACTTATCACAGATCAGGAGGCCTTATCTTTTATATTTGATCGGAAACATTCATGTAAAATAAAAAATGAAAAGATAACGAGATGGAGATTGGAGTTGGCACCGTTTGTGTATGATATAACTTATCGACCTGGCGTGGAAAACACTATTGCTGATACAATCTCGCGTATCTGTAATGCTGCCAATGTAACTGAACTGTTCCAACTTCATCAGTCATTGTGCCACCCTGGAATAACCCGCATGAATCATTGGCTCAAGCGCAAAAATCTGCCATATTCTATTGAGGATGTCAGAAAAATGACAGCAGACTGTGCAGTTTGTGCTGAAGTGAAGCCTCGTTTTCTAAAAAGCTCTGGGACTCTGGTGAAAGCTACATCTCCTTTCGAGCGAATAAACATTGACTTTAAGGGGCCAATCCCATCCAAAACACGAAATTTTTATATCCTCACTATTATAGACGAGTTCTCGCGTTTTCCATTTGCATATGCGTGTCATGATGTTTCAGCTGCTACTGTGGTCAACTGTCTGAAGAACCTCTTTTGCTTGTTCGGGACCCCAGCATTTGTTCATTCTGACCGTGGGGCTTCGTTCATGTCCAAGGATGTCAAGAATTTTTTGCACACTAATGGAATAGCAACAAGCAGGACCACGCCGTATAATCCAGAGGGAAATGGTCAGGTTGAACGCCTCAACAGTACCTTGTGGAAGACCATTAATCTGGCTGTTAAAACTCAAGGCTTGAAAGTCGAAGATTGGGAAAGTGTACTTCAAGAATCACTTCATGCCATAAGATCCTTATTGTGTACGGCAACAAATTGCACACCACATGAAAGATTTTTCGTTCATCAGCGGCGAACAGCCAACGGCGTTACTCTTCCATCGTGGTTGGCCCCTGGGCCAGTATTCGCCAAACGGAATGTCAAACACAGCAAATATGAGGATTCTGTTGAAGAGGTTGAGTTATTGGAAGCAAATCCACAATATGCCCTCATCCGACGAAAGGATGGATCTGAAACTACGGTATCATTGCAACAACTGGCACCTAGGGGTACTCCAATAACTGCTGATGTTCTCAACCAGCAAGAGCCCCCAGCTCCTATCAAAGCGCAAGAAGAGAATTCAACTCCAGAAATGAACACGTCGTCTCAGGATACTCTACCCAACGATGATGAAGTTCCAGCCCAAGAGGAAGCTCCAACCCTTCCAGTTGATACTCCTATTTGTAGACCTCAACGACAGAGAAAACCACCCATATATTTGAGAGATTATGTTACAGAATAACTTTGATTTGGACATCTCTGTCCTATTTGCTATTTACGTTTTATAATACTTAATTTTTAACACATCGGGTGAATGTGGTGATCGAGTTCCCTTATTCTTATTCTACTTCGGTTCTTCCCACTTCTTGAACGCCTTTGTCGATAAGACTGTTATCTATTCAGTATTCACTCGATTCACGTTTCTAACAATTCTGATCTTATGCTACTTTTCTTTTGTTAATAAAAACCTATCCATAGGTAAATCACAACATGTTTATATCTCATCAATGGCTAATATATAATGGTGGTGAATACCTAATTTCGAGTTTCACATCATTTTATGGTGGGCAGTTAGTTTGGAGAGTTGAACTCGTTGGAAGTGAGCAATGTGTTTTCCTTCCATCGCGAAGCTAAAGCCTCATCGAGCCAGTTTAGGATTGTTGGAGCGAATTTCCATTCATTTCCATTGATAGGTGATTTTTTTTTTTCTCCGTGCTCACGCGTACAACCTTATAGGATTATTCCAGAACAACGACGCGGAAAGCCGAATGTTTTGAATAGAAGGAAAAAGCCGTTGTTACTGCTCTCCTTCTTTTCGTAATTCTGATCCTTTCCTGTTATTCTTACTTTCATCCCAGCAAAACTATTTTTTCAGCCGGGTGGGCTACGAATGAGAGGTATGGGTATTACTAAAACAATCTGGATTGAGAACGGTCTCTATTATCCAGTGTCTCGTACTACGCGGCCGTTGATGTCTTTTGTCCTGACTTGCTATAGAGAATAAGGATAAGCGGCTTTCGAGCGTATGATGGAAAGCTCTCCACTATATCACCACAGCACGATTCAATAAACAACCGTCCGGTTATAATTTGTTCCTCTTCAGATTTGCTAATTACGCTAACTCTCTCTGTACCTAAAATTAGGCCTTCTACCTGCACACTTCAATTTGTACTTAAGGGTTGTGTACATATTCGTTGTTGTCATTTTGGCTTGGAATCATGGAGATCAAATCTCAAATATGACCGATTGAGGGGCTCAATGCGTCGCAATAAAAGATTAAAAAAGGCCATTTTTGGATGAGCTAACACTTTACGACGCGTTTTTCAACCATCATTATTTTACGTATTGTGGATTTATGGCAATTTTGTGAAATTGGCTTTCTTCGCTATGCACCTGTTTTGTATTGAAAAGTGAGGAACTAAAAAGCAACTGCTTAGTTTCCATTCTTGAACTTTTCTATTTATCCAGATAAAGGCTTTTAGAGCATAGCTCACTTCGAAATGTCTTCTTTTCTTCGGCAGCGTCTTATTTGCGATAAGCAGAAAATACAATTGTTCTTGGAGATCGTCCTCTTCCTGCTCTGTCGCCGTGCGATATAAAAGGACAATAACATTAACAACAGGCTGGCTCGAGCACAATGTCGCCAGAGAAGCTACGACCGACTGACGTAAAACTGAGAACGATGAACATTTTCTTTGATGGTTTTATTTCTCCGGTTCCTTGAACACCACCTCGAAGCCTCTTTGGCTCAGCTATTATTAAGAGGGCCGCCGTCATAAACGTGAGTTCTGTCTTGCACCTCTTCTTCTTTGGACTCCTGCTGTCTTGATATCGTATCACAAGCCCAATTCGCTGTGTACGCCAATTGTAGAGCCTGACTTGACGTGTGAGTTGAACGAAAATTGATTTCTGGGATTTTCGCTGGTCTGGATGGAGGCGGCTCTTACTGGACAGTGGTGGAGTGCAACGTGAAGTTTATACCCCTCCTTCAAAACTCAACGGTCATGCGTTCATTGTATCACAGTAAGTACCATTTCATCACCTCCACTCATCAATTTACAGCTTCTAAAGATATCAAAACGTGATTTTAAAGTGAATTCAAACGGGGAAAAACCTGGGTTTCCAGTTCTTCCGCCTCCAACCTCGAGATTGACTAGATCATGAATATCCTTACATTATGAAGAGTGTATCTTTACCCAATGTCGGTGGAGCCATTTCCATTCCGTATCACGGAAACCTATGCAGCGTGTTGAGAGCTATCTACATTCATGCTATTAGGAATTTGAGGAAACAATTTATTATTCAGTTTTAAACAAATCAATGTGTAGTAATGTGTACAATATTGTGTGGGAACGATCTCAAGTTAATGACCATGGTCGATTAATGAACCGCAATAAACGTTTTCGACTATAATCACACATAATAATTTCAGACTATCGCCTCGTCAACTATATATTCTGACATAATTCCTGTCGTTAATTTTTATATCTAATTCAAACTGAGAGAACTTCTTGAGAACTTGAACTTGAGAGAAACTGAGAAAACAGTCACAAGACTGACTCACTGACTATCAATGTACCTGCTTGAAAATTAAACTTCCTCTGTATGTCAGAGGTTGTATACCAAAGTTATAAAGGGATGTCGTGAATTGTGTTGCCGCAATATAATTATGATGGTGGTGGTGAACGCCAACATATCACGTACGGCTCTTGTTCATACGGGCACTTACCCTTGAAATCCTCTTTTATCAGACCAACTTCCAGGAACGAGGCTGTAAACTGTGCCGTAACCGTTTCAAATGGTTTTTCAGCGCCTTTCGACGGCTCTACATGTCTGAATGTGGCAGCTCCGTTTCTACCTTAGACAAAAAAAAAAAAAAAAATCTTCTAGGGGGAAGAAAATAACGGAGCTACTATCACCCAAACTGTGCGGAAGAGACTGACGTCTTTTAGGGTCAGAAGAAAGAGGTCTTTTGTAGAAGGAGCTCGATGGGAAACAATCCTGTCTCATGAAAGGGCTTTACTCGCACGGAGTGTAATAAATGCACTAGGTGAGTCTTGTTCTCACACAAACATGTTCCAAACACCTTCAGCACGGTGTTTCAAGCATTCTTTATTCTCGTTCTACTGCCTCTGAGAACCAGTCGGAGAAATGGCTTTATGGCTTGAAGGACAGGAAATTTCAGTATCCGGTTTCAGCTCCTGTGTTACCCTTTCTCCTTTTCATCTCTTCGTACTTCTCGTTCGTCCGTGTCCGTCACATAATGTCGAAATGGGCAGTTTGCGGAAATGTATCCGCGGATTCGCTTTCAAGGAGGAATTTGCGGTACTTCAGTTATTGGTCTGTTCCGTTTAATTTGAATGGTTCCTTCTGAGAGAATTCGTAACTACTAATGACCACTTTATACAATTGATAAATAATACTTAACGATAAAACATTTAAATTTAGATACCAAATGGTTATTCAAGACCTAAACGGCCAAGCAAATGGACTAGTGTAAGTGCATCAATGAATGGAAAAACAAAAACAAATTTAAAAACTTATTGACATTAGGATGCTGTGGCACTACTAAAAGAGAGTGGACTGATGGCTCTGCTTAGCTCGCCGGTTTTGTGTTTTTTTACCTCGCAAATTATCTGAATTTCCTTTTTTATTGCAACAACTTTGTTTTAACCCTAATGCATTTTCTCCCGTGAATAGTTTACTCAGCCTCTCCACGGCTGGCTGCTCAAATGAGGTCCCAGTATTTCTCTCCGTATTCAGCTCTTCAACAGATGTTGGCGGATGAGGAATATTTTCAAACGAAGCTACTAACTGGAGATTGACGTTGAATACTGCGAATGAATGATGTAATAGTACGGGCCGACGTTGAGTAACCTTCAATTTAATTGGTCAAACAACTACGAAAGGGGAACGAAGATTCAAACGTGAGAAATCATATACGAATCAAATAGCAAAATAGCACTCTAGTCCCTATACGACCTGATGCGATTGCTGAAGCATGCTCTTCCAATGCATGTTTCCCTTGACCTCTCAACGAACAAGTACTGTTTATCAAACTGATCGATACAAAGAGTGGGCCTAGGAGGCTAGTAGTTCTGGTAATAAAAACCTTTTAGCTGATTGAGTTATTTTGAAAACATGGCTTTTCAATTGTGTTTAGTTTACTTCCTATTGTTTGATAAGCCCAAGATGATTTTTTGAACTACGTAATGATTCGACACATTCGACAAGACGTTGGACTCTCCAAATCAACTGCTTATTAGAGGGGAGCAGTTAGGTATAACATTTGATTTCTAAAAGTTCATAGTTCAATGGTTTCCTTGTTTCCCCGAGTTGTACGAGCAATTCGTCGGAAGTTCCTAGTTTACTGGATGTGTGCTTACTAGTTACGATATGAACTAGAACGAAATCACAATATCAACCATTGTAGTCTTATTCTGTCCTTTCTATTCATACCTAAAATCTACCTTGGTTCCTTTGCATTATCTTTAATCGATGTCAAGTTAATTTATACTTCTGTGAACCACGTAACCTGGACTATATTGATGTATAAATCTGCATTGCACCAGTCTCTGTGGAAACGACGTATAATGCAAAATAGTCTTGTTGGCGCAGGATCTGTGGTAAGGAAAGGACTAAGAAAAGAAAAAGTTGGAACAGTATCCCTCTTTCAGGTTCACCCGTTGAGGGGAAGAAAGGTAAAGTCGGGGTTTTTTGACTAACAAGCTTCTTCAGTAGGTATTCAGTTTCGTTCTCTTCGCTTATAATTGTATTTTTCCAAACCATCGCACAGTCCACAGTTAATATTTTTGCCGGGTGGTTGTTACAATGCGTGAGGCAGTGAGAAATTATTTGTATTGTCAAGTTCTATCTGCATTTCGCGGAAAATCTCACATTTTCTCAGTTTTTTATGAACTAAGTTAGCCAACTTAGTGCTAATAAATCAGATGGCAGCATCTCTACGAATGGGATTCATTTCCTCTGTCGTCTACAGCTGCTGTGATACCTACCAAGTTAATGAATAATGCACCTTGTATGTACCTTCTGTTACCAGTGCGCCATTGAAGGAAAACTATGCTAGTGATAGACACCCTCTTCATCTTAAGTCTGTACTCTTTCCCAGTAAAATTTAGCCAAATTTAGGTTAGATTATTCCTACACTATGGCCACTGAAATCTTCATGTATCCCAGCACCTGTTCCAGTTCCAGGGGCCGTTCAATCTCTGTTCATCCTACTGGGTACAGTCTTCAAACCTATTTTTAATTGCCGGTAATATAAATAAAAATTATAAATAAATCTACCGTATTAAACTGTTATCCCAGTTATCCGTAATACTCGGGAAATTAAAAACAAAAGCAAGAAAAAAGGCAAAAGCAAATTTTCTGCTTGGGATAAGAAGGCATCCGTAGACTCCCACAATGAACGGTTGACCTGCATGCATGGTACATGGTATAAGAACGGTATATAGGCGATGCACTATAACCGTGGAACTACGTATAGGGGCTATATCGCAATCGTGAGAGGACCATAAAGTTAGTTGGTACTCCATTTTCCTTGATATTTTATGAGCGGCATCGAGCAGTTTGTTAGAATGTGATCCATCCATCCAGTTTTCCCTTGGGCCTTCAATCCTACCTATATACGCTCGTAAAATCACTTTTTCATTTCATCGTTCCAGCCTCCCAAGGTAACAGTGAATGATGTAAGAAGAAGCTGATAGAGTCTTACGAAGACTCACAAGATGCTCCGAGAGAAAACTGCAAAATACAATACAAGGTATAGGAAATAACAAACTCATGATTGGATCATAACGAATAGAAAGAGGAAAGCAGTAACCGTTCGAGGTTTGATAAAATCTAGAATTTCTACTGAGGCGTATCATTTTCCGAGGTACAGTTCAGCCATTGTAGAATATCCCATGCTCACCATCGGTCGGTTCTTCGCCCGTTTAGTCGGTTCTTTCTCGATACATTGGCCGCCTCAACTCAGTTTTGGACTCACGCGTTTTTGCGTGCCATGCGTTGGCCCTGACATGACAATGGGGGCTAGCATGCTCTACTGGGCGACCAGTGGAACAAGCCGCTTCGATCGAACTGAAGAATCTTCGACTATTTCCTGCCAGAAACTCCGTTTACAAAGATTCCCGCTCATTAAGCAAACGAGATTCAATGAGACTCTATTCGCCTTGATTGGATCAAAATATCTTTCTTGAAATCAGCTCCGGAATCTGAATTCCTCTACACAATACGGCAAAATATTTGAGCCAAAATTCCTTGTAAAAGACTATATTTTACGAGTCATGGGTCACCGAAACACGAGAAAAGGGATGAGCGATGAATAATATCATGTGTTCGTTTTCCACCGTGCATCCCTCTTTTGTTGGAGCCATTGAACTCTTCTGAGTTGAAACAATGCGTCCAATGTCTACACTTCGGACAGAGTAAAAGCGCACTCCTAATTACATTATGTAATGATGTGGATGATAAGTGAACCAATACGAAGTTACTTACCCGAATCCCTTCCTTCTCAACAAGGGATGGAGAGCAGCACAAGCATACCTGAGCCGAGAAACCCCAAATCAAGAGAGTAACTCAGCCTCTCAATTAGTGCTAGAACCCTCCTCAGTCCTTCAACTACCCCCCTACCCTCTATTATTTATTTTTCACCTTCATCCTTCGTTCCCCGTCCCAACATCTTTTCGCTAGGGGAAAAACGACCGCCTCCAGAAGGACGGGGAGCACTTGACCTCCTTAAAGTTTTCCCTTGACGCGTTCTCAGTGGGAGATAGAAGAAGAATTCCCACTCGTATAAATCTCATCGCAAGAGCCCATTCACTTCGGACATAAACGACTTTTCTTTATTGTAAATGAGCCCACTCCCCTCTTTTTAAGAAGTTGGGGGACATCCTTTTACATAAATTCTGCTGGAACAAAAATTTTCATCTGATTGATGGACTTATGAATCCGTTAAACAAGGTGGCAGTCTCCTCATCTTTTCAATAATTTATTAGGTTACGTACGTAATATCTTGCATACCGCTTTTATTTTTAAGGACTTTTTTAGCCAAGGACTCAACAACTTGAGAGAGCTATATTTTCACAGCGATCGTGAGAAGTATCTTATGGTTGTCTCTAACAGGGGAAGAGAACAGCAGGCATTCATGTGGGGAAAATGATGTGATCCCGAACCTCCTCATCACGCTCCTCATCATAGACGAGTATGATTGCCTTTGGTTGTCCACGATGGATGTCTAGGCTGGGATGCCAAGACTTGACTCGGTTTTTTGTGGAGGCATCGACTCTATAAATGGGTGTTGGCGCTTGTAGAAGTGATCTATCTATCTATAGGATCAAATAGACTGAAGTTGACGGTATAGACGGATGCTTCTGCAGATAAGGAGTATTGTATCCTTGACTGGGTTTCTACGCAGTACAGCGAATTGCTAAGTGGTTATGGGGAAATTGTGCTAGAAGAGGTGATCCTTGCCAAGCTCCTTGCAAAATTCGATTTCTGTTCACTCCAGATGCTTGAAATAGCGAACCAGTGCACATATTTCCTATGCTTCCTGCGCTGCTCCCGCAGGACCGAAGCGTTCATTGCGTTTTTCTCGATAGCTGGCAGACGATTCTCAGGTCTGCTGTCGCGGTGTGGTTAGCCAAACCAGGTTGTTTCCTAGCCAAATAGATTAGCGGTTGCTGGAACCAGGCTCAGTGGAGATATAGTTTTCACAATGTTATACTGGAATACAAAATTAAACGTCACTTAATTTGACGTGTCCCCTCTGTCCAACTCTGCTTGGCATCATCCCTCATCACTGGGTGTGCTTCGAAAACCCAGTCCGCTGAATGAAGTTCTAGTAAATAGTTTTTCCTTTCATTCAGATAAAACTGCTGGATTTGTACTGAGCTTCATAAAAAAGAAAAGAATAATTCCCATTTTAGATCAACTGCTCTGAAGTAAGCTGTGCACCAATGTGAAATGAATGAACCAAAATATTGTTTCAATAATATCCCAACAGCACGAAATCCAGATGAGTTCCTTGTCACATGACCCCCGGGTGGTCGAACAGTGAATGGCCTTAAGTATCTACCCGCTCTGATCGCCCAATCTTGGGTCCAAGAAAATACCCTCCCACCTACTCGATCACTTCAGTTCGGCCCTTGTCTGAAAGCCTCTCCTTTTCCATCCATCTCTTAAAACCGATTTGCCACCTTTTCATGGCTATAAGAAGACCTAAAGCTCGTTATTGGTTCTCTATCCGTTACCTACCGCCCGAAGCGCACTACTTTGACAGGGTCTTTCCCTAAGAAATGTCCATAGGATCTCCGTCACAAAAGACGGACACCTTTCCCGAGAAAGATCTCGTTGTTCGCCGTCCCCCACTGAAAGCAGTTGAAGGTTGAACAATGTCGAAAGCTCTTTGTTGGTTGCCATAAGTAAAGCATCAATCCTACGTACTGACGACAACGTCCACTAACCTTCTTCGTATACCGTTTTTCCATCCATTTTCCTCTGCCCTTATTGTGCAGTGCCTCTAAGTGGTTTACTATGGCCAGTCCGCTTGCTCCTGTTCACCCATCAAAATTAACTACTTAGGTGTTAAATAAATGATCATCTGCCATTTGTATGGAATAATCAACGCTTATATTGCCCAACTCTCCTTCTTTTGAAAGCATAGATCGTATGTGGGCTGTGAGCCCCGAAACTAAAACGGGAGGATGCATTTAGATCACTGTCTTCATAGAGATTAAAATCTTTTTATTCCATGCATTTGATTTATGGTGACGGTTGATTTATGACTAGTGCGTTTTGGGTTCCTTCCCAGATTGATATTCCTGAAGGTGGCGGAATGTTGTATTTTCCACTGCGCATATTTGGAAAGGCGTAGCCATAATACATATTTAGCCATAAGAAATATTTGGATTTGCATATCTCAGTGAAGGAGTTAATATCTATCTAGTATGGTTAGCTAGTTATACGAATTCAGCCAATAATTTAGTGTAAGAATTACTCCTAGTCTTCCAGAAACCCCTTCTATTCGTACTACTCACTTGGCGTACTACACACTTTTGTTGAGCGTACACTTTTTGGATATTATTAAGGGTTGTTACCTAATCTAAAATAATAAAATAGATGCCAACCTATTGGAATCGCTGGAGGTTTCCCATGACAAAGAATATATAATCCTTCTAAAGGTAAATTTCGGAAACTTGTAAAGATTCAAACCGGCAAATCACATTGAATTTACGTATGATTCCAATGAGGGCGCAATTGGTTTCATTAAAGTTAGCTTTGCTTCTAGCCAACGTTAATAATATCTTCAGGAAATCAATATTTTTAGTTGTAAAATAAGTACATGCAGTCTTGGATGTTTGTTCACCCTTATTTTCACCTTTTTTGTTTTTGTTACAGGCATCGTTTTACTCGACTTCGTTAAAGACGTTGATTTCTGTTTCCACTGTGATCCTTCTCGGCCTCATCGTTGCCTACCATGCCTTGGAAGTTCAGGTAAATTTAGGGCTATATTGATTGTTTGAAATGTTCCCAAAAAGCACTTATTAATAGGATTTTCGGCATTCCACCATACACAGAAGTACGGCTAAAATAATACGAGCATAAGAAACAATCGAAATTTCGGCTAACGACACAGTCGACTCATGCTGGGTTTCTATATGTCCCGTTTTGAGGCACCTCACAGAATACACTTCATCATAACCCACTCAAGGTCCCAAGTATATCCCTCCATCATCGATCTTAAAAAGGTTATGACTTAATATGATAACTACACTCGACGTCAAGAGAATAATTATTTGGTTTTCGAATACCGTGTGACCGAACTAACATAAAATTATTTTCCCATTTATAGGAAATTCACCAAGAGGTTTAGCAAAACTTTGATAAATTTTTCGGAGACAGAAAAAAGCGTCCTTTGCCTCAGTACTGTATAATCATTGAAAATTTCTTGCCGAGGGTTGAAGCAACATAATTGTATTTTAACGGGTTTTTTAAAGTAGAATAAAAAATTGCAATTTTTGAAACTTTTTTTCTTTTAATAGAAATCGCCGGTTCAAACGATCATTTAATTCGTGTCGTTAATCTTTGCCGAGGTACTGTCGTTGGAGGCGAAGAACATCAATCACTCTTAATGTTTTACCTGTCTATTTTGTCGGGGGGAGGGTTTTATATCTTGATATCTCCTCCAAGAGCCTTCCTCCTAAGCTCCTTGGACCTGAACATAATCAATCGTACCCTCAATTGACATCATTGACAGACCATGAGATCTTCATTCGCGATTTACTCAGAATGTTTTCGAAATCTCCTAATAGATTAATACGGAAAAGTCCTTCCTTAGTTCCTTTCATTAATTTTTTTTTTCATCCAAGCTTTCATCCCGTGAATTCCCTTAGGTACTTGTTTTAGAATTCTTTGAAAATACCAGTTCTATATGTGCACATGAGCGAAAATCTTGAAACGCAATATACCAAAATCTCGACGAGTCGAAGAGTGACCTCTTGTCTGAAAACACTACATGATGATTCAGAGAATAATAAACCAACTAAAATTTTAGTTTTCTTGAAGGGGAAAATGCTTGATTTCTTGCCGCAAGAACCTCTTCAAGCCGTAAAACTCAAGAATTTTTGCCTCCGTTCTCGTCGAGAAACCTGTCGTTCTTCCGTTACTTTCTTGACTCTCCAGAAAGATAAGTTCCCACTGCCAGTATAAACCTTGCTCCTGAAGGAGATAGCTCGTCCCTGCCCTCTGTTCCAAAACAAAGTCAATACGAGTGGGTGAGATGGGCTGCGTGAGTGAGAGTCTGTGTGTTTCCTTTGGGAACGTTCCTACGAATACTCGAATACCACCGAGAGGGCGAGAGTGTGAGAGATAAAGAGAAAACTAGACGAGTTTACCAACTCAAACTCCCTTCCCTCCATTTACCCACCAGCCCTCGCCCACCTGTCTCTCTCATAACCCCCTCTCTTCTTCAGTCTTGTTCCTCGTTCCACTCAGTGATCTTGAGGTCCTTTAGCAAACAATGACTCAGCCAGGTGCTGCAGAACATCCTTCCCAATTATGACGTCAATTATCTACCTTGTTCCCCTTGAAATTTTGGGTAGAGACCCTTCAAATGTTCCGTTCTCAGAGCCAAATTGGTTCATCTGCCTGCTGGTTAGTCCTCGAAATGATGCATTTAATATAAGCCTTGAAGCAGTGTCCACAGATGACGGGTAGAATGTATCTTCGATTCTAAACACTCCGACGACGATTCTTTTTGTAAGATATATCGGTTAGGTATATTATTCTCTCTCTGTTCCTTGCATCTTACACTCATCAGCGAGAATGAGGCCGTAGGTTCTAAACATCAAACACCCAGGCTCACTGGTCATCATCAGAGACTCAAATCAAGCTCATCGAGCTAGAAAACAGATCTATACACAGCTGTTAGGTTTTATAGTCTCATTGGAACACAACCTTTCTTCATTCATACGTACCGAAAAAAATACTTACCTACGGTTTGTTTTAAGTTGTGTTGATTCCAAATCCGCGTTGTCCATCCACTATCTGTCGTCCATTATCCACTGCTTGAGAAGAGAAAAAAAAACTCTGCAAATTCTTGCACAGGGGTTAGTTATCCCTCGGACCAGACGCATGAAGACTCATTCCTTCAACATGGGAAAATGGGGGAAACAGTGGGTGTGGCGGTTCCTGGACCCATTCCAATCGATTGAGGGTCCACAATTTAGTGAAAAATGATACCCCACACGCCTAGGTTACAGAAATCTCGAAAACACACATTCAAGATGGGTAATAAATACCCATTTTGACCCATAACCTCTTCCAATGGGTGCCAACCGTTCTGGTACATTGGATTCAGCGTCCAGAATTTAGTGGAAAATGATACCCCAATCGCCTAGATCGCCAATAATCTCGAAAATCCATTTTTCAAGAAACACATTTTGACCCCTATCCTGCTCAAATTTGGTCCGATCGGGTTGAAAAGTTTCGAGGATTAACGAAAGCCGGAAACGGATCCTTGACCAAAATTTCAGATTTTTAGAAAATGTTCTTCAACCAAAAACGGTGTGGACGGCGGACGTACATTTGACTTTTTTTATCTAGCCAAATCTCAAAAAGGTTGACCTTTTTTTTTTTTTTTATGAAAGCATAGGTTGATTATTCAAGGAACAACCAACCAATACGGGCGCTTCGCACAGCGATTTTATGGGTGCAAGTTTATATTTTGAATGTTTTTCTACTGAATTACCGAAGAAAAAGAATGGCATGCGCGTGAATTATTTGTTTAAAATAAACTGAAGAAATCTAGCGGACTTATTAGTATGATATGGAAAGTGATTAAGATTGCAATGTTAAGTGGGAAATTACCCGGCTAGACAGTCCTGTTCTCCAACCAGTGATTAGGAGGGAACGAGGAGAAAAGACCACTAGAGTGTAACGATGGAAGTGCCTGGAGCAGATGCAATGCAGTCAACACGGGAAAAGTAGTCAACGTTTGGAGTTGGGTATCTTGTGTCGGTTCATCGGAGAATCAGGCAGCAAACTGTAGACGTTAGGCGAAACGAGTCGAAATCAAGGACGGGTGTGAATGGATTGAAGAGCTGATCAGGACCTTTGCTAGCCACCTATGGAACTCTTATCGTTCAACGAGAAAGAATACGTGAGATTGGATAGTCTGGAGGGTGAACAGATTCTGATCTCAGCTCCGAGTCAGGCTGTATAGAGACTGACGGAACTTTCACAATCGGAAAGGTGAATTCCATTTGCGCCAGTCACGTTTTCAGCCCGATTGCCACTTTCAGGACCATTAGGTATAGCACGCATCGTTTGGGTGAGGTAAAGATTTGGTGTCCCAATCTGTGACCATGATTGATGCAAATGGAATTAATTTTGATGAAAATCGATTATAAATAGCATGGACCCTAGTTCAACGATGAGGTAGAACCCATAAAAATACTATGTAATGAGAACCAACTTCCTAAATTAACAGTAAAAACGCTGCAAATTCTTACACAGGGGTTGGTTATTCGTCAGACCAGGCGCAAGTAGACTCATTTCTTCAACATGGGGGAAATGGGGATAACGGTGGGTGCGGCTGGTCCCAGACCCATTCCAATCGATTCAGTGTCCATGATTTAGTGGAAAATGATACCCTACACGCCCAGGTACCAGAAATCTCATAGACACATATATAACCTCGGACCAGGCGCAAGAAGACTCATTTCTTCAACATGGGGGAAATGGGGAAACAGTGGGTGCGGCGGGTCCCAGACCCATTCCAATCGATTCAGGATCCAAAATTTAGTGGAAAATGATACCCCACTCGCCTAAATCGCCCAAAATCTCGAAAATCCATTTTTCAAAAAACACATTTTGACCCCTACCCCGCCCAAATTTGGTCCGATCGGGCTGAAAAGCTTGGAGGACCGTCCTAGGCCGGGAACAGACCCCTGACCCAAATTTCAGATTTTTAGAAAATTTTCTACTACCAAAAACGGCGTGGACGGCGGACGGCGGACGGCGTACGGCGTACGGCGGACGGACATTGACCTTTTTTGATCAGGACATCATGAAACGTCCAGAAAAAAATTTTGAGCCGAATCGGAGAGGTTGACCATTTGCATGAAAACATAGGTTGAGCCAGTTCGCGCGGAGCCGCTGTCGAGTAAAGACGTGTGTCGAGTCGCTCTGTCATTTCATTGCCTTCAATCGTAAAATCGCCGGTTTTTGATTGGTTTTCTGCGTTTCCGGTATTGCCTGATTTCAGGATTAACTGATCCACCCAACCTTATTGGAGACACAAGCGGTATTGATGAATGTAACTAGCTTTTCTGTCTAAAATTGCAGTCGTTGTGAACCAATAAAACAGGTACGATCAACGCGGAGGCAGCTCGGGTCCAGGTGATAAGGCCCCCCCACCAGTTGATGACTGCCAAACAGCGAGAAACCACTCAAGGTCAACGGTACATTGCATCCACGCCCCGCCTCCTTTCTTTTATTTCAAGATACACGGAAAGTGAAGCTTGACCTGTTGTTGTCGCCGCTTATCAAACTTCGTTCGCCTGGAGAGGATCTAAACCTAACCACTGAATAATAAATAAAGAACTACAATCTACGGACGTAAAAGTTAGGCTCCAGAATGACCACTACGTTAGAAGACGTTATGAATAAGCTCAAGGAGCTATCGAGCATTCAAGGAGATATTGCGGCTATAAACCAGAAATTGAGAAAACTCGATAAAATTGAGAGCAAAATTAACGAACAAAATAAGAAGCTGGAAGAGTTGACGGGTCGAGTGCTGAAAGTGGAAAACAAATGCGAAGCTTTCGAGAAATTCGTTGAATTTGCGCAAAACCGTGAAAGGATGAACAACCTCATTATATTCAATTGGACTACTACCGAGCAGATGACGCTGAAACAGGCTGTTCTCATATTTTTGCGAGAACGACTTCAGCTTACAATTTCTGAAAGAGAAGTAGTATCAGTTAAGTTTCTTGGGAGAAAAGCCACCGCTCCTAATCCCGTGATGGTGACATTTTCCAGTCCCGTATGCAGGACCGACTGCTTTCGGGCGGCTTCAAGGCTGGCAGGCACTAAAATATCATTGAGGGAGGATCTGCCCAAACAGATTCGAGAGATTCAGAAGGAGTTGATTGACTACAGGATTGCAGCAAAAAAGGATGGCATGTCGGCATATATTCGGCATGATAAACTTATCGTGAACGGAAACACATGGTCACTCAACGAACTACGTTACTCATTCGAACGACCTCCAAGCATTACTTCAGAGATCGAGGAGCAAAAGACTGGACCTACACAAAAGAAGGAGACACCACGTCGCAGGAAGAGGGAAGATGACCAGCTTAGCCCGAGCCAAGAGAGATGGAGTAAGAAAACGTCGATCGACAACCCGGGGAACCGCAGTGGTAACATCTAGCAGAATGAAGGTAACATGGACTATAGCATTTTGAGTTGGAATATCGGTGGACTAAACAATATTGGTAACTTGAATGCAGAGCAGTTTTCTTTTTTGTTATATTTTGATATCATCTGCCTCCAAGAAACTTGGGTGGAAGGGAATGTTATTTTACCTCAGCAGTTTCACAATTATACTTTGATTGATTCTCAAGCTGTCCGTTCATTCAGTTATGGAAGGGCGAAGGGCGGACTCATTACGATGGTTAAGAACGATCGACAAAATGTGCGTGTACTAAAGAAGTCTAGGTTTTTCATTTTTGTGTATGTAGACAGCCTTGAATTGGTTATAGGAAATGTATACATGAATACTAAGGAAGATTCTGTCCTTTTTTTCGAGGAGTTGGGTGACTCGCTCAACTTTATTACTACCAACTATAGATACCATGAAATAGTAATAGTAGGGGATTGGAATGCAAGGGTGGGTTTGCTGAACCAAGGTGAAGCGGCCACGTACCGAGGAACATTCTTTTCCCCTAGCAGGAACTCAATGGATGTGAAAGTTGATACTGTTGGTAGGAATCTCGTGGACATTATGGAAGAACACGGTTTTATGATGGCTAATGGACGAAGTAAAAGTGATCATGAAGGTTGCTATAGTTTTCTAGGTTCCAAAGGACAGAGCACTATAGACATGTGCTGGCTCAACATTAACGCACTGAACAATGCGTTGGATTTTTCCATTGAAAATAAGCTAGGGTTGGTATCCGACCACGCCGAATGCTGTTTGACAATGAGGTCGAAGGATCACTTAGCGATTGGTAAGTCGAACGAGAGGAACCGAGAAGAAGCAACGATTATAAAATGGGATCCAGCCAAGCTTAAAGCCTTCCAATCGCGCACCAAAGAGTGGCTGGAACACTTTGAGACCCACAATGATGAGGAAGAGGCATTTACAGAGTTTAAGGACGGAATTTTGAATATCCTTCAGGGGTTAGGATTATGTAAGTTGATCTGGCGGGACGGCCGAAGCCAATACCCACGTAATACATGGTTCACCAATGATTGTCGCGAATTAATGGATGTAGCGAAAGTTGCTTACAAACTATGGAAAAAAGGTAAAGGTTGTGTCTCTGATTACCTCACTGCCAGGAAGAGATATGTGGCCAAAGTGAAATATGAGAAGAAGCAGTACTATGAACAGTTGAAGGAAAACCTGGGTAACGTCAAAGTAGCTAAGGAATTCTGGGAAGCTGTAAATAAACTTAGAAAGAGGCGGGGGAATTTCTCCGAAGTTGCACTGCTGCAGTGGGAAGAGTTTTTGGATAAGTCCTGTGTGCCATCTTCAACATCCTTCGCCGTGAGTATAAGCGGGGCCGAAATTTATCCTCGATTGAACGAGCCTTTTACACTTACAGAAGTCCGCATCGTCTTGTCGGGGCTGAAGAAAGGTAAGGCGTCCGGCTGGGATCATATTCCGAATGAGATATGGCAAAACTTGCCTACAGAAGCCGTGGAGGCTGTGGTTGCCATTTTCAATCGGATATACTCCAATGGGTGTGTCCCCGCGGATTGGGGGAAGATCTTGGTGCAGATGATTCCCAAAACGGCAGACAAGACTGACACTGACCAACATAGGCCTATAGCACTTGTCAATACGATTGTCAAGTGTTTCACGCAGTGTCTGAGTAATCGGCTTTCAGATTGGGCAGAAGAACACAACATCATCCCAGAATGCCAGGCTGGTTTCAGGCGTGGAAGGGGTTGCCGAGACAACATCTTTGTACTGAACTCACTCATTGGATTAAGTTTGCGGAAACCAAAAGGCAAACTGTATTGTGGGTTCGTAGACTACAAAAATGCTTTCGGGTCCCTCCCCCATGAATTGTTGTGGGGAAGACTAGCTGAATTGGGGGTGAGGGGACGGTTCCTAGATGTACTTCGAGACTTATACTCTAAGGCCAAAATAGCGATTAAGGCCGAAAACTCGATAACGAAGTTTCACAAAGTGGAACAAGGAATTTTGCAAGGAGACTCGCTATCCCCCCTTTTGTTCAGCCTGTATGTCCAGGGACTTGAAACATATATGAGGGATCAAGGACTATCTGGGATTACTGTGGGAAGTCATTGCGACATAATAATCCTCATGTTTGCTGATGACATCGTTGTTTTTGGTTATAGCCCAATTGACATTGAGAAGAAGATGAAAGCACTAGAAGAATATTCGACGTCACTGGAGCTATTTATCAATCCCAAAAAAACTAAAGTTGTGTGCTTCAATAAGGGCTGCGCAAACCTTGGCAAGACCTGCATAAATTTAGCCAACAGCCGTATAGATTTTGCCCAGGAGTACACTTACCTTGGAGTACCTTTCTCCTCTTCAGGTGTCTTCCATAAAGCCAAGGAGTATTTCAAGTCGAAGGGACTGAGGGCGTGGGGGAGTGTCCGCCAGATTCTGATGACTGGAAAATGCAGCAGTTGGGCGTCGACGTGTCGACTCGTTAGATGCCATGGTATCGTCGGTAGTATTGTACAGCAGCGAAATATGGGGCCTACGATACCTCGACGAACTGGATGTGGTTCAGACCAGGATCTTCAAGAACCTCCTGAATCTTCCTATCTCTACGCCGCATTATATGGTACGCGCCGAAACGGGAAGAATAAAATTAGGAGTCTTTGTCCTGGAGAGAGCACTGGGTTGGTGGGAGGCTCTGTTGCGTATGGAGGGAAATAGGTACCCTCGCGCCTGCTTCGATCAGCTCCTCCTCTCGTCAAAATGTGGTGGTGTTACCAATCGCTATAATTGGGCCGCCCAACTTAGGAAATTAGTGACCAGTCTAGGTTATACCTCTCTATGGGAAAACCAGAATCTTGCGGAACTGGGTCGAATGAAAAAAATGATCCTGAACAGCTTTGCAACGAAGGCGGCATACGAAGACTACGAAAGAATTATATGCTCGTCATACAGCCGGACTTACGGGACCACCATCGATGGCTACTCGTGCATGGACGGCTACCTGAACTGGGATATCCCTATCCAAGTGAAAAGACTGGTTGCCCAAATCAGACTCCTAAATGAGAAAAATGTCCGGCTCTACTACAAAGGAGAAGCCACTAAGGTAAACCAGGAACTCGTCTGCTTTTTGTGTAATACCGGTGAACCCGAAAGAATATTGTCGCACGTTTTGTGTAAATGTCCCCAGTTTAAGAATGACAGAATACGGTTTTTTGGTAGTGCTAGGTTGAGCGAGGAGTACGTTAAGTTCTGTTTATTCCCATGTATCAATAGAGACATTGTTTTTCGTTTACACAATTTCATAGCTGCATACCTCAAACAGAGGAAGTTTTTGGAGGATCTGTTGGTTGATGTTGGACTGCTATAGTTTCACATTAAAAGACTAAGTGTTTTATTTTTTTATCTTTTTTGTTTGTTTGTTTACTTTTATACAAGTAATTATAAGAGTAAGTCATTCCACTATGTAAGCGAACTCCTTGTTGTACGGTCCATGTTACCCTAAACAACAATAAAATGTTTTGATTTTGATTTTTTTTTTTTTTGAAAACATAGGTTGATTATTCAAGGAATAACCAACCAAAAGGTCAATGTCCGTCCGCTGTCCGCCGTACGCCGTCCGCCGTCCACGCCGTTTTTGGTAGTAGAAAATTTTCTAAAAATCTGAAATTTGGGTCAGGGGTCTGTAACCGGCCTGGGACGGTCCTCCAAGCTTTTCAGCTCGATCGGACCAAATTTGGGCGAGGTAGGGGTCAAAATGTGTTTTTTGAAAAATGGATTTTCGAGATTTTGGGCGATCTAGGCGAGTGGGGTATCATTTTCCACTAAATTTTGGACGCTGAATCAAATGAAATGGGTCTCAGGACGATTGGCACTCACTGGAAGAAGTTATGGGTCAAATTGGGTATATACTACCCATTTTGAATATGTGTTTTTGAGATTTCTGGAACCTAGGCGTGTGGGGTATCATTTTCCGCTAAATCTTGGAAGCTGAATCCAATAAAGTGGGTCTCAGGACGATTGGCACCCACTGGAAGAAGTTATGGGTCAAATTGGGTATACATCACCCATTTTGAATATGTGTTTATGAGATTTCTGGAACCTAGGCGTGTGGGGTATCATTTTCCACTAAATCATGGACACTGAATCGATTGGAATGGGTCTGGGACCCGCCGCACCCACCGTTTTCCCCATTTCCCCCATGTTTTGGTTGGTTATTCCTTGAATAATCAACCTATGTTTTCATGCAAATGGTCAACCTCTCCGATTCGGCTCAAAATTTTTTTCTGGACGTTTCATGATGTCTAGATCAAAAAAGGTCAATGTCCGTCCGCCGTCCGCCGTCCACGCCGTTTTTGTAGTAGAAAATTTTCTAAAAATCTGAAATTTGGGTCAAGGGTCTGTTCCCGGTCTAGGACGGTCCTCCAAACTTTTCAGCCCGATCGGACCAAATTTGGGCGGGGTAGGGGTCAAAATGTGTTTTTTGGAAAATGGATTTTCGAGATTTTGGGCAATCTAGGCGAGTGGGGTATCATTTTCCACTAAATTTTGGACGCTGAATCCAATAAAATGGGTCCCAGAACGATCGGCACCCACTGGAAGAAGTCATGGGTCAAATTGGGTATGTACTACCCATTTTGAATATGCGTTTTCGAGATTTCTGGTACCTAGGCGTGCGGGGTATCATTTTCCACTAAATTTTGGATCCTGAATCGATTGGAATGGGTCTGGGACCCGCCGCAATTACTGTATTCCCCATTTCCCCCATGTTGAAGAAATGAGTCTCCATGCGCCTGGTCCGAGGAATAACCAACCCACGTGTAAGAATTTGCAGCGTTTTTAAATAAGTTTCCTTGCGCCTGGTCTGACGAATAACCAACCCCTGTGTAAGAATTTGCAGCGTTTTTTTTTCGGATAAATAGTGTTAGTGCTACTGAAATTAGCCGATCTTTTATCCAGCAGCATGATATAGCCGTGGCAAGGGAACGTGGTACGTGTTCTCGTGCGAGTGAAATGAACCATTGTAGACCTACTTGCCGCCATATTTTTCTGACAATGCTAAAAAGAAGAAGTTGAGCAGAAAAAAAACTCACGAATATCGAAAAGCAATGAAGAATATAGCTGGTGGACCGGCGCCCGTCGGACTGTTCGTCTTCCAGTTTCTAGCTTCGAGAGGAGTCCAACTTCAAACTGCCGAACGACGAACCTAAATAACCGATCAGGGTTGAACTGTGCTATTAGGTGCCCCCGCTGTTATCACTTATGACCTTCCTACACGTTTCGATATATCGATTTTTGAAAATGTATCGTTCTGGTGCACTTGGGTCCCCTTCTTCCCTCTGCGCCCGCCTAGTTTTTTCTTTCCAAATACGCCCCCGAGTTAAACACACAACAGGGATGTTTTTTTTCTTTCCAAATACGCCCCCGAGTTAAACACACAACAGGGATGTTTTTTCTTTCCAAATACGCCCCCGAGTTAAATACACAACAGGGATGTTTTTTTCTTTCCAAATACGCCCCCGAGTTAAATACACAACAGGGATGTTTTTTTCTTTCCAAATACGCCCCCGAGTTAAATACACAACAAAATGTTCAAATATGTTGCAGAAAAAATGTTTTAGGTTATGTAACCTCCACTCCTAAATTCGAAATATCGAGGGAACTAAGTTCTTTCCTTCGATATATCGAATCTAGTGATCTATATATCGAATCTAGTGATAGTTTTACCCCGATCAGAACTAGTAGCGAATCACAAGCAAATTAATGTGAATGTACAAAATACAACTGTTTGAAGTTTGAATGATTATACATAAACAAACCCCGCTCTACTGCCAATGGTGGGAGGTAATACGCGGGGCAGAGTTGCCAACACTCTACTTTCCATTCATTTCCAAATTCATTGTCGAACATTATTTCAAAGCCTTACCGTGCGATTACCTTACCTAATAAACAAATGAATAAATAAATAAATAATCATTTTATTATTTTTATTTTTTAGAATGCTAAAATAATACGAAAAAATCGAATTTAGCAGCAGAGGGTTTCTTTTGATATCAGTGAAGGTCGGTAAAATTGTGACTCCAGATGCAGAGGCAGCCGGGTTCGCCTCTTTCCCGCCAAAGACCTTTCGACGCTAGTATCGCACTCACACAGTAGCTATCTCAGGTAGTCTCCCGCGCGATTCCATTTTTCTCGTTTCTGAGTGACAGTAAGTGCGACCCAACCTGATTAGCAATATTATATGTATTATTATTATATTATATGTATTACCTATCTACTTGGTTCTTAAAGGTCGTAATTCTTCTGACACATTACCTTGTCTTAAGAAAGCCTATTTTTGTATTTGAAAGATACGAAAAGTGGGAATAAAAATTGATAAAATAAATAATAAAACTTCTTGAAACAAAATCTTGTTTAATTACCTGCCAGTCTTGCATTGGCGACCTTGATCGCCGAAATGGGGCCCTTAACTTACTTAAGCGATAAAAGATTTTGATCAGTTGAAACTGAGATGAAGCAATTTCTAACTATGCCTACGGTTGGGTTCTATCACTTTCCAAAATAAACATAAAATCCCATTGATATTTTCGCACACTTGTATGTGATGGACGTGGAAATAATGTCAAAATACGGAATTATTGATCAAAGAAAATATTTTTTCAAGTGGTTCAAGAAAATTACAGTTTAGGTTGTTAATTTTCTCTATTGAAATCTGTGAAGACAATTTCCTTACGATGTTGAGATAAATGAAAAACGCTGCAAATTCTTACACAGGGGTTGGTTATTCCTCGGACCAGGCGCATGGAGACTCATTTCTTCAACATGGGGGAAATGGGGAAACAGTGGGTGCGGCGGGTCCCAGACCTATTCCAATCGATTCAGGATCCAGAATTTAGTAGAAAATGATACCCCACACGCCCAGGTACCGGAAATCTCGAAAACGCATATTCAAAATGGGTAATATATACCCAATTTGACCCATAACTTCTCCCAGAGGGTGCCAATCGTTCCGGGACCCACTTCATTGAAATTAGCGTCCAAGATTTAGCGGAAAATGATACCCCACACGCCTAGGTTCCAGAAATCTCAAAAACATATTCAAAATGGGTAATTGTCCCATATTATTTATTATCAGTTGGCAACACTGGCCATTACAGCTGTTCAATGTGAGACTACAAATACAAGTCAGTTCAGGTTTATGCGTAAAGGCTACGTTTACTCTTTTTCACCATTATCCAATTTTATTTCATTCATCATTAATTTATTACAATTGGCGACGAGGAAAACTTTTTTTTTACACAAGTTTGTGCATCTACGGAAGGCCCGAGGTGTTTATTTATTCATTTTATTTATTTTTCGTGAAAATGGCCCATCCAGCCGCGAAGACCACGCCATCGACCGCAGCAACCTCGGCGACAGTCACCGGTTTCCCGACGGAAGAGTTCCTAAGGTACCTTTCGAGAGGACCAGCAGTTGGTGAGTTACCGTCTTTTGACGTGGGAGATAAGTGGTCAACATTTATTGAACGCTTGGACCAATATTTCACGGGAAACTTTATCCAAGGAACACGCCGTGTTTGCTTACTTCTCACGGCAATAAGCCCTACGGTCTATGAGGTTTTGCGAGAATTATGCCACCCAGAACTCCCAAAGACGAAGGACTTTGACCAATTGACAGAATTACTCGCAAACCAGTACTCGCCAAAGATATCAGTGTGGCGAAACCGAATAACATTCGACACTCTGAGGCAAGACCAAGGGGAATCTGCAAGCAATTGGTTTGTCAGAATAAAAAAATTTTCGATGGACTGCGAGTTCGGATCACAGCTGGACGCATTCGTCAAGTACAAGTTTGTGACCGGCCTCCGAAAAGGCTCGATTTTGGACCGACTTTGCGAAGAGGATTCTTCGAAAACGTTGAAGGAAGTGGTTGAGATAGCAGTGAAGAAAGAATCATCGTCACCCTCCCACGAGCAAGGCGCCGCCCTCAACACAATCCGAACGGCTCGGAATACTCAGCACAGGAAGACGACGAGCCAAGGACCTACCACTACGCCAGGAAAGAGTACCGGACGTCAGACGCCCAGGGCGGGTGCCGACAAAGCCGAAAACTCCCGACCGGCTACTGGAAAGGGTTCTCTAAAGCAAGTCCTTTGTTTTGCCTGTAATAAGCCATCACATGACTTTCGAAATTGTAAGTACAAAACTTACCGTTGCAAAATTTGTAAACAAGTTGGTCATGTAGCAGCAGCATGCAGGCAACCTTCTGATAATAAGTTTTTAAATACGTATGAGTCGGAGGATTCTGCTGATTTGGATCAAATTGGTTTATTCAATTTAACGTTTTCCAACTGTTTTTATGCTTCAGTCGACCCATATACTACAGTATTATTAGTTCATAATGTCCCAATAGATTTCGAGATAGATACAGGATCCGTACTATCAATTTTACCTGAAATTGTGTATCAGAAACATTTCAGTGACGTGAATTTGAAGCCAACTAGCACGAAGTTGCGTAGCTATGATGGTAGTTTTATAATGCCGATCGGCGAAATTCAAGTAATGATCGAGTTCAAAAACAAATCTCATGTATGCTGTTTGTTAGTTGTCCCTGGTGGAACAAAACCACTTCTGGGGAGAGATTTAATTGCCAAGTTAGGCATACCTTTAAGTGATGCATCCCTTAATAATCATGTGAATAACTTGGACCTATCCGTATCAGATAAGGAGAAACTAAAAACAAAAATTTTTCAAGAATTTCCAGATTTGTTTGAAGAAGGATTAGGTACCTATAAGTTTGGCAAAATCAAACTAACAGTCTCGGAGGAAGCTAAACCACGATTCTTTAAGCCTAGGCCTGTGCCCTACGCATTTAAGCAAGGAGTATTTTCGGAACTAGATAAATTAGAAAAGTTAGGGGTTATTTCAAAAACTGACTGTTCAGAATGGGGAACTCCTCTAGTTCCAGTATTAAAACCAAATGGCACTGTACGAGTTTGCGCCGATTATAAAGTCACGCTAAATGAATTTTTAGAAAACATAGAGTATCCTATGCCAAGAATAGAGGAGATATTTGCTAGGTTACAAGGTGGACAATTTTTTACTAAGTTAGACTTCTCTAACGCCTACAATCAGCTCCTTGTAGATGAGGAAACCTCCAAAATTTTATCGTGGAGCACTCCAAAAGGCATTTACCGGGTACATCGGTTACCGTATGGCACGAAACCGGCGTGCAAAATTTTTCAACGAGAAGTAGAAAAGACTACAAGGTTGTGAGGGAACTACAAACCTACTAGACGACATTATTGTTTCCGGTAAAACGTTAGCAGATCATAACTCTAACCTGGTAAAAGTGTTACACAGACTGCGAGAAGCGGGTTTCAGATTGAATAAAAGCAAATGTGAATTTGCTCAATCACAAATAAAATATTTAGGCCATTTAATTGATAGAGAGGGTCTTCATAAAGATAAAGAAAAAGTTAGAGCAATTAGAGAAGCTCCACCTCCAAAATCTGTGACTGAGGTGAGGGCATTTGTTGGAATGATTGCATATCATGGTAGATTCATTCCCCAATTAGCGACTATTTTGCAACCTCTTTATAAATTACTCAAAAAGGGAGTAAAATTTGATTTTGACTCACAATGTTTGGAAGCATTTAACAAAGCTAAGAAGGCTATTTCGACAGAGCAATCCTTAGTTCACTTTAATCCAGACTTACCCTTGATTTTGGAATGCGACGCATCCAATTATGGTGTCGGAGCAATATTGCTCCATAAATTTCCCAACGGTGAGGAGAAACCTGTGAGTTTTGCCTCTAGAGTCCTTAATACAGCAGAATCGAGGTACGCTGTCCTCCACAAGGAAGCGTTAGCCATATATTTTGGTTCGAAAAAGTTTTACGAATATTTAATGGGACGACCGTTCACAATTCGCACGGATCACAAGCCTTTATTAGGTTTATTGGGAGAAAGGAAAGGTATACCACAAATGGCAGCAGGTAGACTTCAACGTTGGGCTACGTTTTTGTCTAATTTTGATTATAAATTAGAATATATTAAGGGTGAAAAGAATAGGGCAGACGTTCTTTCCCGCCTGCCAGTGAAGGACACATTAAAATTTGAAAGGGAGAATCAAACCTACTTGAACTTTGTAGAGGAATTTATACCTGTAAGCTACCAGCAAATCAAATTGGAAACAAGTAGGGATGAACACCTTAGTAAAGTTCATCATTTTATTCGAGATGGTTGGCCAGAGTCTACGGAAGATGTTGAGCTGAGACCATATTTTAGTAGGAAACAAGAGCTATGGATAGAGGAAGGAATAATATTGTGGGGATACAGAGTTATTATACCTCCTAAATACCGTTTTCAAATTTTGAAGGAGCTGCATGGTTCCCATCTAGGTATATCAAAAATGAAGGCCATGTCTCGCTCTTATTTTTGGTGGCCTAATTTAGATCAAGACATCACAAATATGTGTAAAAATTGCAAGTTTTGTCTAGAATTACGACCTGAGCCCCCTAAAACATTAATTGGCAAATGGCCTGAAACATCAAAACCATTTGAAAGGGTACATTTAGATTTCGCAGGACCAGTATTCAACAACAAAATGTTTCTAATAATGATTGACTCATACACCAAATGGCCGGAAGTCTTTGAAGTTCCTAAAGCAGATACTCACCACACATTAGTAAAGCTACGTGAAGTACTAGCTAGGTTTGGTTTGCCAAAGACACTTGTCACGGACAACGATTCCACTTTTACTTCCCAGATGTTCGAAGATTTTTGTAAAACAAATGGCATTACCCACCTTACATCACCACCGTATCATCCAGCTAGCAATGGGGCAGCTGAGAATTTCGTCAAAACTTTCAAATATTCGTTATCAAAAATGGTGAAAGAGTCAAATGTCTCGACTTTAGAAACAAGACTGCAGAAATTTTTGTTCATTTACAGAAACGCACCTCACAGTATCACTAACACTTCCCCAGCAGAATTAATGTTTAATCGAAAGATTTCGTGCAGATTTGATCAGTTGAGGAAAAGTAAATATAAAAACATAAAACATAACAGTAGATTGATAACCTATACTCAAAATAAAGAATTCCATTTAAATGAAAGAGTGTACGTTCGGGACTACAAACATCCAAATAAGCGGGGATGGATTCCCGCTATAATAGTAGAATCAATTAGCAGAAATGTATTCCTTTGTGAAACGGATGACGGAATGGTCTACAAACGTCATACCGATCAAATCATACCATTAGGACAGTTCTTCAAAATGAAAAACATAGAAGAGACCCCTGCTTGTAAGGACAAAAATGATAACGAGACGGCGAGTATTCTGATACCTGGTTCACACAATAACGTTTCGGTGACGGAAACACCGGAGCAGACGCCAGAGTATGGGTCAACTACACAGAAAACCCCCCGTAAATCCCGGAAGTCATCCATTCAACAACCCGAAACTCCTTTCCAAACCAACATCAATGGCGAAACAAAAAACGCCGAGAATTTCCCACAAATTTCTTCCCCGAAGCAGCCCGAAGACTCCCGTAGCATTGCCATTAATAGGCCTAGAAGGGATATTAAACCACCAGACAGGTTAGCCTATCAGTGAGATTGGGGTAACAAGTGGACATTGATAAGAAGAGTTTAATTTTTATAAATTCCCACCTGATAATAACAGATAAACTTCCGTGAAGTAGGTAAATTTTTTTTTTCATTTGGGTCATGAAACACTCCCGATTCACTGTTGCAACGGCAGGCATTCATGACACCACACAATATATCACGCATTAGACGATCACGATAATTGACACACCTATTTTAGCACGCTGAAAGATGTATTAATTTATATACCTAGTTACATGAACGCGTAGCAGTAGTTATTTCAGCCGGTTAATCAGTAATCCCTAGGATATTATCAGTGTCCCTAGGAGTGTTATCAGAACAGCTAACTGAGGTTGTTGTTCTTCTTTTCATTGAATTCGTTGTCTCGAAAAATCGTCCGCTGCGTCGGACACAGTTGTGTTTCTTTTTTAACTAGGATAATGAATTATTATTATTATTATTTTTTTTTTTGCCAAATAGATTTTAATATTATTTTAGAGGGGGAAGTGTCCCATATTATTTATTATCAGTTGGCAACACTGGCCATTACAGCTGTTCAATGTGAGACTACAAATACAAGTCAGTTCAGGTTTATGCGTAAAGGCTACGTTTACTCTTTTTCACCATTATCCAATTTTATTTCATTCATCATTAATTTATTACAGTAATATATACCCAATTTGACCAATAACTTCTTCCAGAGGGTGCCGATCGTTTTGGGACCCATTTCATTGGGTTCAGCGTCCAAAATTTAGTGGAAAATGATACCCCACTCGCCTAAATCGCCCAAAATCTCGAAAATCCATTTTTCAAAAAACACATTTTGACCCCTACCCCGCCCAAATTTGGTCCGATCGGGCTGAAAAGCTTGGAGGACCGTCCTAGGCCGGGAACAGACCCCTGACCCAAATTTCAGATTTTTAGAAAATTTTCTACTACCAAAAACAGCCTGGACGGCGGACGGCGTACGGCGGACGGACATTGACCTTTTTTGATCAGGACATCATGAAACGTCCAGAAAAAAATGTTGAGCCAAATCGGAGAGGTTGACCATTATCATGAAAACAGGTTGATTATTCAAGGAATAACCAACCAAAAGCTCAATGTCCGTCCGCCGTCCGCCGTCCACGCCGTTTTTGGTAGTAGAAAATTTTCTAAAAAATTTGGGTCAGGGGTCTGTAACCGGCCTGGGACGGTCCTCCAAGCTTTTCAGCCCGATCGGACCAAATTTTGGTGGGGTAGGGGTCAAAATGTGTTTTTTGAAAAATGGGTTTTCGAGATTTTGGGCGATCTAGGCGAGTGGGGTATCATTTTCCACTAAATTTTGGACGCTGAATCCAATGAAATGGGTCTCAGGACGATTGGCACCCATTGGAAGAAGTTATGGGTCAAATTGGGTATATATTACCCATTTTGAATATGTTTTTGAGATTTCTGGAACCTAGGCGTGTGGGGTATCATTTTCCGCTAAATCTTGGAAGCTGAATCCAATGAAGTGGGTCTCAGGACGATTGGCACCCACTGGAAGAAGTTATGGGTCAGATTGGATATACATCACCCATTTTAAATATGTGTTTATGAGATTTCTGGTATCTGGACGTGTGGGGTATCATTTTCCACTAAATCATGGACACTGAATCGATTGGAATGGGTCTGGGACCCGCCGCACCCACCATTTTCCCCATTTCCCCCATGTTTTTAAATAAGTTTCCATGCGCCTGGTCTGACGAATAACCAACCCCTGTGTAAGAATTTGCAGCGTTTTTGGTTGGTTATTCCTTGAATAATCAACCTATGTTTTCATGCAAATGGTCAACCTCTCCGATTCGGCTCAAAATTTTTTTCTGGACGTTTCATGATGTCCTGATCAAAAACGCTGCAAATTCTTACACACGGGTTGGTTATTCCTCGAACCAATCGTATAGAGACTCATTTCCTCAACATGGGGAAATTGGGGGAAACAGTGGGTGTGGCGGGTCCCGGAACCATTCCAATCGATTCAGGGTCCAAAATTTAGTGGAAAATGATACCCTACACGCCCAGGTACCGGAAATCTCGAAAATGCATATTCAAAATGGGTAATATATACCCAATTTGACCCATAACTTCTTCCAGTGGGTGCCAATCGTTCCAGGACCCACTTCATTGGAATTAGCGTCCAAGATTTAGTGGAAAATGATACCCCACACGCCCAGGTACCGGAAATCTCGAAAATCCATTTTTCAAAAAACACATTTTGACCCCTACCCCGCCCAAATTTGGTCCGATCGGGCTGAAAAGCTTGGAGGACCGTCCTAGGCCGGGAACAGACCCCTGACCCAAATTTCAGATTTTTAGAAAAATTTTTACTACCAAAAACGGCGTGGACGGCGGACGGACTTTGACCTTTTTGGTTGGTTATTCCTTGAATAATCAACCTATGTTTTCATGATAATGGTCAACCTCTCCGATTCGGCTCAAAATTTTTTTCTGGACGTTTCATGATGTCCTGATCAAAAAAGGTCGATGTCCGTCCGCCGTACGCCGTACGCCGTACGCCGTACGCCGTACGTTGTACGCCGTCCATGTTCCGCGCCGTTTTTGGTAGTAGAAAATTTTCTAAAAATCTGAAATTTGGGTCAGGGGTCTGTTCCCAGCCGAGATGGGTCCTCGAAACTTTTCAGCCCGATCGGACCAAATTTGGGGGGGGTAGGGGTCAAAATGTGTTTTTTGAAAAATGGATTTTCGAGATTTTGGGTGATTTAGGCGAGTGGGGTGTCATTTTCCACTAAATTTTCGACGCTGAATCCAATAAAATGGGTCTCAGAACAATTGGCCCCCACTGGAGAAAGTTGATGGAATATCTTATACATTCCATGTAACATACGAACTACATATTGCTCTCCTTAGACTGTTAGTGGTCATGAGGGTTTGCAGCTCTGTTCATTTAAGTCTCAAGTCACTCCTTCTTCTAGAGTTGTAAGAAAGTGAGTACGAAAATATATTGTTCAAATTGTGATCCGCGAGTTATAATTCCCATTTTCTCACCAAGAAAGTTCAAGAGAAGTAATGGGTCAAATTGGGTATTTATTACCCATGTGGGTGACTTCAGCCGAATAGACAAACAAAACACATCGTCATATCCTGTTGTTTATAACCAGCTGTTAAACTTAGCAACCAATTTTGAGCAGTTGCCTACAATTCTTTTTACTGTCCGAGCTTTTTATCCGTACCATTCAATTCAATTTAATACAATTATTATAGCCTTCTAAATTACCTACGTTTTCTCAATATTATATTAGTAAATTAGTGTCGTAGTGCCCCATAGATACACCCATCTTGAATATGTGTTTTCGGGATTTCTGCTACCTAGGCGTGTGGGGTATCATTTTCCACTAAATTTTGGACGCTGAATTCAATGATGTGTGTCCCAGAACGATTGGCACCCACCGGAAGAAGTTATGGGTCAAAATGGGTATGTATCCACCCATTTGGTATGTGTCAGGATTTCTGGTACCTGGGCGTGTGGGGTATCATATTCCACTAAATTTTGGACCCTGAATCGATTGGAATGGGTCTGAGACCCGCCACACCCACTGTTTCCCCCATTCGAGGAATAACCAACCCGTGTGTAAGAATTTGCAGATTTTTGATCTAGACATCATGAAACGTCCAGAAAAAAATTTTGAGCCGAATCGGAGAGGTTGACCATTTGCATGAAAACATAGGTTGATTATTCAAGGAATAACCAACCAAAAACAGAAGATTATTTTTTCTTGTCATTCAAACCGAATCAGCTCATCATGATGGTCAGGAAACTAAATGATAATGCTTTTCCGTGATCTAAAAATCTTCGTTTGGTCCAAAACCCGTTCAGCTCCTGCACCTTCATTCGCCCTTAATATCGTTAACCATAACGAAACTCGAATGACCACTACATCTATTTTTGTGTGGCGTTCCTGCAACTGAATGTGGCCGTTTCAGTATTCAAACGTGAAACTTACTTGTTATCATCCGCCCAAGTCATTTCTAACGAAGTCAATAAGTGCACATCGCATGTCGTCAGCTTTGACTTTTCTCTCTCAATCCCCTCCCTTTCCTCTATGACCTAGTGGCGTAGTGGTTAACCTGGTTAATCTGTGGCTAACAAAAAGTATTTATTAGGTTCGGGGATGCAAAAACATGTTCAATGTTCCCTTCCATATTAGTCAATACGTTATGGCATGCTTACATGTTCCATTAGTGGTGCTTGGAACTGAAAGGAATTGCTGACACATAGGATGAACATACAAAATTCACTTGTCACGTCTGAGTTTTTGATTGCCTAAGTCATCAATTTTTACTTTATGTCCATTCCCCCTTTCCCAATAATCTTTTTAGTGATCAAAACATCAGTTTATTATTAACGTGCCTCCTTGAACTCCTTGAACTCCTCGAACGCAAGACTATTAGGATGCAAGGATGTAGAGTTTGAGCTATTTATTCAGATTTGTTCTCCTTTTCCGACGGACAAATTTTGGGTTACGAAGTTACTATATGACGCCATGGACGTTCAATCTGAGTGCTAATAACCTTCTCATAAACGATAAATATAATTATGTCGTTGCTCCGGGTACCTGGAATTTCAGTTAGGCGGATTTTGAATGGGTCGTCGCCGCTCCCCCAGTTAAGATAGAGGCATTTTGGAACAAGTTAAAACGCACTTTGGCACATTTTTATTAAATCCCATTTTCCTTTGATGTTCTATATCAAATATTATTTTGTGAGCCAGTATATGAAAGAGCAGTCATCACATCCTTTACAGAGGCAATCAATAACCAATACCGATAGGCCCGTCAGCCCAGAAAGGTCTACCTGAAGTGATCGCTAAGGAAGGAAATAGAAATGCGGCTTGAATTATATTATTCTCGTGGAACGACAGTCGAAATGGATGGATAGCGGGGGAGTGGATGAGACCGCACGCGATGTTCCTTTGGTCAATAACGAGGAGCGACGAGCAGGGTGAGCGGAAAGTGTCGTGACAATATCCCCCTCCCTCCGCGTCTTCCTCTATGGTGCCGTTCGCTATTATGTTACAGGAGTCAGAATTTTTCCGGTAATGGTGGAACCCCTGCAAAATCTCTTCCAGATAAGTTATTATTTATGGATGCCTACATTATACATGAGAGAAGTGGCAATCTTTTTTTTCCCGCCTTCCATAAATTTACTGATTTTGTAAACTTATCCTCCGAACGAAATCATTTTTCTCTGAAGAATAATTTTCTTATGTGGGCACGGCTCGTAAATTATGTTTGTTTCAACAAAAATGAGGCCAGCCACAATAAAATATGACTTGTTTTGTTGCTGGTCAACATTATTTCATTCTCTGACAGCCTTGAGAGGATGAGGCAGAGGATATCTATAAATGATATTACTTAATTAGTTCTTGAATTGCCTATTATTTTTATACTTACGTAAAATCGAGTCGGTAGGAAGAGGAGGGAAACGAGGATAGATGTCGTTTAAATAGCGCGATTTCCTCGTAATTGTTGTCGAAATTTTGGCGTTTTAGTAATTCATCTTATGGGATGCTGTGAGCTAGCTCGCGCGGCTTATCCAAAATCATCCCCTGGATCCAGCAGAGCTTCCAATGCATTAGGTACTCTGAGTGTACGGGTATTACTTACGTATCAAACATCTATCTTCTATGGAGATGAGATGAAGGATGTGAGGGCGCAGAGAAGGTTATCCAATTAATATGAACGCATCGGAACGGTTGAGAGATCTACCATCCCCACGAATGCGGTTGAAAAGGAAAGGCGGATTAGACGTTAATAAGACGGGGTCTAGGGCCCATTGGTTGAGAGACGTACGTGGTGGGGGGGAGGGTAGAGGAATGCAATTAGGTTAGGAGCTGATAGGGAGACTTGCGGAATACCTGCACGTAACAATAGAATGGGAGAGCTTTCAAGAACTATTGTTGAGAAGGGCTTACTCTCCCAACGGACTCACTTGTCACCAGGTATACTGAGATATGACATTCTCACTCATTCCACCCCCATCCGTGATGATGATCATCTCTAGACGAATCGTTGTTTTCTCACATTGTCGTTTCCTCGCGAGGTACTCGTCGTTTGAGCCTATTTTAGATCAACTGTTTATCATGATTTAATTATTTAGAAAATCCATCTTGCACTTGCTCTCATACACATACTGCTATTGGATAGCAGCAGTAGCGCCATTCCGTTGACGAGAGAACCCGAGAAAAATACCGATCACATTACATTTGTACTTATAATGACTCCAAAATTAGGAACTAGGGGTCACCGCCATAATGATTCCGCCATCAAAATTTGAAACTTGCAAACCTTCCTAAATCACATTAGGAACTCAATTTTATTTTTATCTATTTATTTAATCATCGGATTTAAAGGTAAACAATTTACCAATTTTCATTAGCCTTTTGTTAGCTCTTGAAAAAGACTTCCTTTTATTGAAGCTGGAGCATGGAGCAACATTTTTAAAGTCACAGCACGTTGAGGAAAAGGGCTCTTGAAAGTATCACGTTGGGGGGAAAACACTGCGGCACTGGGGATAGGATTTATGACAGGAACGACACGTCGAGCACACCTCATCTCACGAAATCAGCCCTTTGGAGGGGAGGTTCAGTTTTTTCCCACTTTTCCAGTCTGGCTACGTCGGTAGCGAATCTTAGATCTGGTCAACACATTGGGATTGCATCTCGACATGAGTCGTAAAAACCAAATGAATCATCGGGAGTAGATAAAACCAAGTTAAGCCTTGGGGCGACTTCATTCCCAACTTTCTTCTCATAATTGCGTGAGGGTCTCCTTTGTCTTCTAAATAGCTGGGAACCATCCCGTCTTACCATCCGCGGTGCTTGATTTACTCATATTTATTGCCAATAACCAACGACAATCATATGAGAAACCCACTCGGTTGCACACCACTTCACATTTAGTCTGAAAGTTTTGTTATTTTCGTCTACAAAAACACTTAAGGTTAAAAAAAAATCTTTTGTTTTGGTCTGTAACCCTCCAAGCACTACTGATGGTATATACCGAGATGAACCAATGGTGAGGCGAGAAGGGGAGCGTTTCAATCAAGCTCAACTGGGCCTCAGGCGTTATGTGACACTTCCATGTGCCTCCCCTAATTCGGGAGAAGGAGTCGTATGAAAGTAGAATGTTTTTGCGTAATGTCTCTTTCCTAAAGACGTAGCTTTCAAAAAAAAAAGGTCACCCGTTTTTATTGCATACATACAACTGCATCCAACAAATTCTGCTTATAATCCGCTACAACGAGATGTCATCTCCCTCTCATCACCAGCCTTTACTGTCCGGATAGCACGTCAGCTTCATGAATTTTGCCCTAGTTGGGTTCGTTCCAAGGTAGTAATAGCAGAAAGTAATATTACAAAAACCACTCCAACTCACTTGCAGGAAAGGGCTCCGGGATGACACTTCTTGCTTTAGCTAGAAGAATGTAAATGTTAACTTCATCCCATTCAGCCAGGCTTTGCCCCATTTCACGGGCAACTTTATGCAAGTATGACCAAGGAAGTTTATGAACAATAGTGTACCGACTCCAACCCACGTCATCATTTTACAACGCAATTATTAGCAAAATTGTACGGTTTTGGTTTCGTATAGAATTTTTGAATTGAGAAGATTCAAACTCTAAAGTGTACGTGCGCCGGCCGAGGCAAGAGGGGCTATTATAGTTGTAAAAATTTAAAATGACGATAGTGGAGCTTCTATGTGTTGTATCTAAACACGTGAATTCCTACGCTTACCCTAACGTAGAGTTTCTGCGTGAATACAAGACCACCCCAACCATTTTTTTTTCCTCACACAATTTGATTTTACTCCAACAGATAATTTTCATTACCTAACTTGTTCAAATCAATTGATCAAAATTGATCATTCCATTTAATTTATATTGTTTTCCAAAGGAGTTTTTACACCCTTCATCAAACACTTTTTAAGATTTTGCCAATTCAATTTTTTTTTTTTTTTAAATTTGAGAGGTTATGGCTAAAAAATTTTGTAATGTATTCTGAATGTGAGCCCTCTTAGTGTTTACTCATTATGCGATAAATAATGCAACTTATAGGAGCAAGGTGGCGGTTATGTGTTGGAGGTCTTGAATGACAAGAGAAATTATGAGCATGTCCGGCAAGCAACCTAAGAATGACGGATCGAATTGGACAAGCGACGGATCTCAGTCCGGAGTTGTGTGGTAAACAGTCCGAGGCAGAGTTTCAAAGGAAAATGGGTTTTAGTACGGTTTGAATCCTACATAATCGGATGTTACGGTCCCCTACCGGCAAAAATTAACCACTTGCACGTAAAGGGAGGCAAAAAAGGCGAGATATTGTTCCATGTATTTCCATATCCATAAATTCATAAATTTTTTGGATGAAATGTTACCACAGTCGTTGAGAGTCCTTAAAATCACTTTTAAACGAAAAAATCCGACCTTCTGAAGAAAGATGCCTATCGTACCTTCGTAAGGAAGGCAATTCCTAATACCTACTCTTTGTTCAAAATCATCTAACCTTGCCTGACATTTAAGAGTTTTTCTGTAAATTTTGAAAGATGTTGGTAGAACTTGAAACAGATATTTTTTATTTAGCCAGTGTTTGTAGGAACATTAAAATGAAATTCTTTACAGCTGATTACAATAAACATAGCATGTGAGATTTTAACTCAACTGCTCTATATCCTATCATTTCGCGGAGATTTCTATGAAAACAAGTGTTGTGTTGCTTGATTATCTGTTGACACTCCCGTAATATTTTTTACCGTCGATTTTCCTGAACCTGAGTTCTTTGCTCCCCAATCTACAATAAATCAGTACGTCATGAGCAGCGACGTGCTTCTCCTTAGGAGAAAATCTGAACGTTTCTCCGAGCTGCGGGACCTGCCTTGTAATAAAGTCTTGCTATTATAAGCCACCTCTTGCCGCGATAGCGATGATGCAAGCAAGAGAGCCCCGACGGTCCTGTCCCGGACCCTCTAATCTTGAGCAGGAAAGGAAATCAACCTCTCGACCTCGATTCTTCCTACCTCGCGGAGGGTTGATTTCCTTCTGCTTTACATGCAAACTCCTGACATCGGTCGACTACCCCAACCTTTCTTCTTGTAAGCTCTTGAAACAACATATTTTCATTCCATCAGGGTCCACTACCGCCCATAATTTCTCTTCGGTCATTTATGCTGCATTCTGTAATCCTACTATACCTACTTGCTACCTTATATACTCAATAATCCTGTAATATACTCATCTGGGCCACACCTTTTTTTCTTCACCTTAATTTCATGACCTACATGATTTCTGCCCGGAATGATTGGCCAGCAATTATTTTGAAGATCACGAAACGTAGAATTTGGTTCGATCTTTATGCGACCACAGGTGGAAATCATAGTCATATGGCCAACACACATCATTCTTCGAGTTCCCCCTCAACACTATTCAAATGAAGATCGCCGATGTGATTCCTCTCATGAGTTCCCTCTAGTGAATTCTCGGAGTTGTTATACCCTTCCTTCATTCTCTCCTATTGACGCTCTTACTCTGGAAATGGGAACCCCTCTTTCAACATTATCTCCTATTGTTTCAGCTTTTTATGATCGACAACTGTGCAGACGATTGGAGGATAGCAATGACGTGGCAGCGGATATCTCAAATAACGACGGAACTCGTGATTTGCGCTATTCACCCCATCCCAGGACAGTACTACTTCCTGTGGACGACCCGGCTGGCCAATAAAGGCGGGAGCATTGGAATGGTTTGGGTCCCATATGACGTCACCCTTTCCCTCCCGATGTTCCTCCGCCTATATCTGATCTGCCGGGTCATGCTCCTACATAGCAAACTATTCACAGATGCCTCTTCCAGGAGTATAGGTGAGCTTTTCTGTACTTCCACAAATTCGTATTATTCCAACTCATTTTTGCTGATTTCTGCGATCCGTTAGTTATAATCATCGTCAAGGTACTAAGAAGTAACAGCTCCGTGCAACTACAACTGTATTCTGTCTTGTCAATAGGAATAATGCAGAATTTTCATGTCAGATGAAACCTATTCCTGACTGAACAAAACATTTATTTGACTAGGAAAATATGCTATGTGTCATCGTGTTCCTAGATAGCGTGTCTCGAGTAAAAATTAAGTTCCAAAATTAAGTTAATTAAAAAAAAGTAATCAGCAACCTAGTCCATTACTACAGCACAAAGTATCAGGAAAATTCACATTCAGTCATTAAGGTACATTTAACATTGATCAGGGCTAGTAATTACATTGTTCGAATAGTGATGAATAAAAACGGGTAGAACCGGGAATCCCTTCCTTCGAATTTTAACCCACGTACAATTTCTAACAATCAAAGTACACCTAGAGGATTTTTTTTTCAATATGTTTAATCATTTAGTAGGTAATTGGGAAATTTCACGGGTGGCTCTTGATATTTCGCGTGAATGCCTCAAGTTTCTAACAATTTATTATCTTGATATCATTCCGCACAGGTGCCCTTAATCGGATAAATTTCAACACCCGGTTTGTGCTCAAGACGTTAATGACGATATGTCCGGGAACCGTTCTCCTTGTTTTCATGGTCTCGCTTTGGATCATCGCCAGCTGGACGCTGCGACAGTGCGAAAGGTACGTCATGCATGATTCGCTATCCGCTAAAAGCTTCACCAACGCTCAATAGTTAGAATTTCATTCAGGCGCCTATTTTCGGCACACACGCTTTTTCGACATAGCGCTCTCCCACACCGTACTCAGGAAATTCTTGGATGCGTAGAGGATCGCAACTGCTTTGATGAGTGACTTCGAATATATGAATTAGACAATGCTCAAGCCACTATCTCAATTCTCAAACTAAAATTTCTCCTTCAGGTTACTTAATACGTATTTAGAGATCTACAAGGGGAGCATATAACGGGGTAATAGCTATCTTATTGTTGAAAGAGCTGCTTTTGCTTCCGTTCCTATACTAAGCAAAACTGGCCAACCTCTGATGAGCTTCCACTGAGACTACTTCTTTCTCACGAACCTCTTTTTGCTTCCAAAAGGGGGAAAGTGTATCTCCCCGACTATAACAATTTGTTCTTGGCTGATAATATCGCGTATGATTCACCCTTCATTCCCACACTTTTATCAATCTGCCTGTGATACGGGCGACAGGTATTCTAAGTGATGGGGAAATGTTTTATCTTCGGGTGGGAAGATTAAAACCGTTGCTCACAACAATAGCTTGCAGTAAAATAATAAATTTCGGCGCTAATGGCTGCTGTATACGCCAGTAGTAGTTATAATCACCGGATTTAATCTAGCATGATAACGTGTGTTGTACGAGGTGATTTTCGTGCATGTGTCAGCATGTGAGTTGACCCATAAATCCCTTGGCGCACTTTCCACCGTAAACTGCATGATAAGTGTTTCAGACCCCCACTTCACATCTTCAAAAAAAAAAAAAAAAAAAAAAAGAACAGGTTTAAAAAAATTAATAAACTGAACACAACTGTAACCTTTCGAGAGATCGAAATGTCTTTCATAATGACCAGGTCATCGTAATGGAAGAAGCTAAACACCAATACTAACACAAAAATAATCTCTGAAAAAATTCCAACACAAATTACGATTCCCTGATCCTGAGTAAGTACCTACGATTTGATTTTTGCATAATGATTCTTTCTTCTGCGCGGTTGTCCCATGTTGACTGTTCTGTTTTATTCGATGGCGTTGCTACTTCTCAATTAGAGGAGGAACTGAAGAAAAGAAGTTGTTTCTCCGAGTTTGCCAAGGTGGATTACACTTACTAGTAGAAGAGCTCTCTCAGCTCGAATGCCGGAGAATCACCCTTTTGTTCTTCTCTTCATTATCCTGTACTCGAGAAGTGGTCACCCCGTCAATAAGATTCTGAGGGGTGAGACAGTCACTCATCATGAAGTATTCTGGTGTATTCAGTTACTTAGTACGCCATAAAACATCATCCCAAAAAGTTGTATCAGATCTGTAGTTTGAACAAGTACAACCTTCCAGCGACCCACACGGAACTGGGGCTGCTTGAGCTATACTGCCAACGAAACCTGATATTGTGCCTCCACTTTCCAAGTTTTTTCCTATTAGCCCAAATGATCGTGACCATGTCGACGGCGATTTTTTTCGAATCCGTAGCCGACCTAATGATACAAGTAGTTCTTTGCCACTTACCTTAATCTTAATGAAGTCATTGTACACTTTTGTTCGTTTGCTCATTAGTGGGAGTTACAGCCAAAAGTGAAGATTACTGGAACTTGTTATATGCGCAAGATAGCATATGCTAAATACTCGTAGAGCGAAGACATTTTTGTATAGATCCGTCCAATGCGAGGAGAGGACTTAACCTTATACGGTGCCAATGAACAGAAGGACGCTTTTTCGAAGATGACACCGTAGGCCCTTAACAGCTTATCACAGAGGCAAAAAAAAAAAAAAAAAAAAAAAAAAAAATCTATTCAATTGATGTTTTCAATTGAATACCGTATCCAATGTCGATTATATCACTCGTGTGGAACCATCTCTTTGTGTAAAGTATAAGAGATAACTGATGATGTTGGTGAGTAAGAAGTGGTAAATACTCTTACATAACGTGACACAGTTACCTGAATGAACGACTCTTTTTTAAATTTAGGTTGAAAATAACAAATTTAGTTTTTTACTAGAATTGGGTGTAAGGACTGGGGCTTCCTTCAAACTCCGTCTGCTTTTGTATCTAACTATGCGTGTGACAAAATCCACAAAAAGTCACCTTTGAAAAGTTCTCAATGTGCTGCTAATTGTACACCTCGAGCCTTCTAGATTGGCTGTTTAGTTGTGTACACTAACTCTCGTTTAGCTGACACTAAGGGTTGGAATTGATTTTAATTACTAATTTATTCATATTATGGATCATTTCTTGGAAATCAAATTTTGACTATACTTTTTTGCGGGAATTATTATTATTTTTGACTTCTATCTCTTTGCTCGGAATATAATATTTTTCTACTCAAAAAATAAAACTCAAATAGTTAACTCCTGTGATTGCAGTACCATAATATGATTTGACGAATTTTGTTGGATTCATAATTCATAATTAGGCAATAAATAACTTTGATTGCTTCAAAAACTTGAGTGGTGGATTTATCTTCACCAAATGTGCATAATGTAAATGTTCTAATGTTATTTTCGGGGGGAAGGGGGGCGGGGAATCCTTTCTCCTACTTATTATTTTAGATTTAGACAAATGCGCTTAGCGATACTTAGGTAATAACGTGAGAATCTTGTGAAAAGATGCAAGTCAGTTAAACTTTCTTTGAATTACTCACAGAGGAGATCCACCGAATTTAAGGAACTCTATGAAAATTTTGAACCGTATTTGGAATACCGAGTTCAACGCGACCTGCGACAGAATGATACTGGAGCGTAGCGGGGTTTATTTTTATTCAAACCGTAGGAATTTGGCCGACGTTTGGCATAATTGGTGAGAATAAAGCCACCAGATTTTTTTTAAGTGAACAGAGAAACTCTAGCAGTATTCGGAATGTTGTTGACATCGAATGACACCAGGAGCAAATAAATGTAGATGTTATCGCCTAAACCACGTTCTGAGTCTTTTTCCGCAATAAAAAAATTATTACTATTTTCTGCGAGAAACAATAGAACTCTAAAAATGATTGAATTGCCACTCATAAGAATATTTTTTTGGGAATAAGCTGTATCTAGAATCAATCTATTCAGTCACCCGATTCACATCACAGTTTCCTATAGATACAATGTGTATCTGTTCCGGTCTACGTTGAACCGTGATGGTATCAGTGATTTCGCAAGAGTGATTATCGCACTGAAAGTAGTGACGGCATAGCAGAAACTTCCTCGATGACCTTTTTGATCAAATGGAATAATTTCTGATTCTCATGCTAGCGACCACGCTCCAAAAAAAAGTCGTCCCCTTCGTTGTAGCCTTTTCCCCGAGTACAGTTCAAAAGAAAAGCTATTAACTGATTTATGAATGGACTTGGCCGCGGTCACTAGTGAATTCAACTGCTTGCGAGGTCATTCGATATCTCTCTACGATAATCAATACGAAAACACGGTCATCGAATCCGTCCCGGACAGAATTCCCCTTCTGACTAAAACGACGGGTACTCGTTGTATAATCCGTTGAAATTTTGCCAACGCTAAAAGAAGCGAGTTATAAAGTTTAGAGTCAGGGTACAGTTTAGTACATAGACGATACCATTAGGCACCGATCAGAGAGAGAATGTGATCGATTCTCGTTAATTATTGACGTTGATTGTGTCAGGACAACATCACGTATCACAGTCGATGTCCAAGTAAACCAATTCGAACGAAAACATGATTACTGTAACATATAAATTTGTACCATTACAAGTTACTTATGATCATAAACCATAAACATTCCTCATCAAAACTCCTTTCTTCCACGTGACAACGCAAGAAGTGTCAGTGAAACATTATGAACACACTCGAGGAGAGTCTCGTCATACGTAATAAATGTATGTTCTTCTTATTTTAAATTTTGAATATATTTGACATTATTGTTTTGCAATTTCTTATGATGCAACGTAACAATCACTTCATTTTTCAAATTTCTTTGTCAATTCGTATTTTATGTAAGATCGTAACCGTACCTAATTGGTTGCTCTCACGCTTGGGACACGCTGACACGCAGGTAGGCCTGCACTGCACGGTTACACCCTCGTTGGAAGTAAGTTTTATGGAAGAATTATTCAAGTTGTGATCAGTATCGAAATCGTTAGTGTTGAATGAAGTTATTGTTGCTTTGACCCTCCTTCCCGAACTGGATTATCGAGTATGGAGACTTTTAACAAATGAAATGTTTGTACTTTTTTCCCTTGACAGCCCTTTACTTGCGTTGGTGTGGAAATTCTCCTGTTGAAAGAGTTTTACACAACCCCACAATTTATTCCGTAGCAGTACAGAAGTGCAGCAAAGGTGAACTTGTGAACGCGACTCTCCTTTAAATTATTTTCCGTATTCATATAGAAGAGTATCATTAATTGCAATTAAAAAAGTGTTTACTCGAAGTGCTGCTACAACCGTATAACTTCTTTACTAATCTACCGACGTTTAGAGCTATAAATCGATTGCGTTTTTTTCAAAGAGCCGACCTGACTATACGTGAGTCAAGAGAGTTTTAATTCTTCACTCCGTTTCTTTCTTGACGGAAAAATTATTTTGAGATGATCGATTCTTCGATTTTATTCAGAACAATTCCATCGAACCACTTCACTCCATTCAAATCATCCGTATTACATTATATTTCCACCCTCGCCCCTATACGATATTGTTTGGCCGTGCAAAAAAATGGATAATAAGAAAATGAATTATAACTTTGAACGTAAGTTCTAGATTGTTTTTGTGTAGTGTCGTTATTAAGGTATGGAAACATTATAGAACCGCCGAGTTTGTATGTTTATCTCCTCAGGGGCACTAGTTCTATTCGCATTTTCATCGAACTCCGATCACAAGACGCTTTAACTGAATCCAATCTGATTGCAATTGTAACGGTTGCAATTAAGGTTGAAGCGAAAGTTCATTAAAGGTAGTGAGCATTCATTATAGCTCATAAAAGGGTAAGAGGATGCTAGGATCTTGGCTGAGTCCCAAGCTTCTAATCAAAGAGGCTCTTGTGACTCACAAATCACCGGAGAAACATAGGGAAGCCCTGTTATTGGATTTCTAGAGTAGCCTTCCGCCGCTTCCTTCTCTTCGTTCCTTCACGATCCTCACGTTTTTCCATCGACGGCAAAAGTGCTGAAAGCTTCTCGAACTACATACTTGAATCAACGAAGAATCGCAGCCAGGTACCAGTCTCCACTCCCGTTCTCGATCTAAATTTATTGAAGTGTGAATCACGCTCAGTGATGGGATCCTTTCCCCTGGCTGGAGTGCAATTTTCCTCGCGGAACCGCACGTTCTAACTCTAGTTCAATAAGTGCACAATCAGCTAGTCGCTTATTCTGTCCAAAGACATCTCTCAGAAGAGCATACACTACAACAGAAAGGCATTCACTCAGACGATGGTGAGCAACGTCTCTTGTGCACACATGCAGGATTCTTCCAATATTGAATAGTAACCAACTTGCTTTAGACGTGAGTAGAAGACAGAACGTGTGTGTTAGCAAGGCAACACTAGATAATTATATTATACACACCCCCCAACTTTCTCTTTATACTCCGCATCACCTCCGTTGTTCTAAAGAACTTTTCTCACATAATTCCAGCCCAACCACTTTAATGTCTTTGAAGCTCTGAATTACTTCTAAGAATCACTGGTCCATTATTTGTCACTCAGTTAAAAGATAAAGGCAGTCAAAAAAATATGAACGATTCTCATAGCATTCTCAAAACTGCTCCATCCAACTCCAAATAGAGTGGAGCATAATTTCTCAACTAGTTTACCAATTTCTACCTTATTTTATCACCTCGACTTTTCTGCCCAAAGACAAACGAGTATCAATGTTATTTCATTTCGGTTTGTCTAATTTGTACTGGTCAATATGGGATCTACTCTTATCTGTTACCTGTCGAGGAAATAGCGGTTTTCTTGGCACCCTCTCGTAAAGAGCAATGGTTCTCGTTTTACAAAGCTCATCAAACGCTGTCAACCAAACTTGAATTTTTTTTTTTTTTTTAACTCCTGGCTTTTGAGGAAAATTGTGAATTTTTTCCTCAAATCAAGTACAGGTGGGCTTCGCCTCCGACAAATGATATTCCTCTTGCATTGAATAGTTTTTGATAAAATCAGAAGTTTTTATGGGCTTGTAAATTTTGCATGCAGAGGAAGGAATACTAAGGAATCCATAGGCTTTGTCCCAGCGGAATTTCTGCTGCCTTATGAGCGATTGACTTGTTTCGCTTAGTTGTGAGAGCCGTAAGCCGCTTAACCCGCCTCTTGTAAGCGAAGCACGTAAATGAGAACTGAACTCAACGGTTGTTTTCTTCACAAGAACTGATTTCTTTAAGGAAATTTCTTCTCTGTGTGTCTTTTCCTTTCGCTCATTGAAACTCAAACCAAAAAGTTCAGCAAAGGCGCAACGCTTCATATGAGATTCTAGAGCGAAATCCCTCGCCTTGTCAAATGAGGCTTTTTTGCCTCGCCTGGCTGAAACGCGCTGTAATAATGATCGCCTTATATGCTGGCGTTATGTTCGAAACTAGTTTATTTTAGGATGCCTCCTTTTGTCATTGCATATTGATTAGGTAACCACTCCTGTCGGGTAACAAAAATGATCTGAGAATTCACTGATGTAGGAATTTGACTGAAACTGTATCCATCACGTGTGCAATTCAACATCTTTTGACTATGAAACTTCAACGCCATGATGTGCTTTCATCTGCTAACCCGACCTTTGTTAGAATGATAATAATAAGATCTTCGAATAGGATAGAAGGATAGAGCTTTCACAGAATGATATATTTTCTTGTATATTATGTAGGAAAAACAGCGCAATAAATATTCAGCGGGTTCTATCAATTGCTCGGCTGTGTAGTTAGCTCCTGAACGAAATGTACTATAAATAATAATTTATGGTACACGTTGAATTTCACGGGATAGTGTAGATATTCATAGATTTTACAATGAACTTGTATAAGGCTTCTACATTATTGCGGAATAGATAGTCCCGGTATGGGAAAATACTTAAAACTACATAAACTTATTCCTAGAAGAAATAGGCATGATATAATAAGTACAGCCTTCATTGTGATAATGTCGTTATTATTTTTAAGCAAATTTATCAACAGGTTCACGCTTGAGGAGCTACAGAAAGTAATGGGGTGTAATGAAACGTTTTGTAATGGCATAGAAGAGCCGTTGTACTCTGTAGAAAATACTTTAGCATGCAAACCACTTGTATCGCTGAACCCAACCTCTATCTTAAGAAAACCCCTGAAATCCAACTAGTAGTACTTGAGTAAGTAAGAAATCTTAGTGACCACAGTTCGGGGAATACATGTGCAGTGGGCCTGTGGGGGGGGGGGGGGGGGTGATGAATATGATTGACCAGGTTAGTATTTATCTTAACCTGGCGTGGTATATCCTTTTCTGAGACAACTTGGAGATTTCTCTCTAAATGGGGAGAAAATTTTCTAGTTTCTTCAAATATAAGAATAAACAGAGAACATCAAGCTAGGTCACAAGCAGGTAATCTCGAGAAGGGTCAAGAAAATCTTCGTAGTTCTCAAATTGTCTATTGTCTTTTATATCAATAATATTATGTACTTACCTACAGATTGAGTTGTCAGGATGAAGGTGCTACTCTCTAAAAAAATGTTCTCTGCAAAGAATAATGTTAGAAGTATCCAATAATATTTAATGGAGGACGCCCTAGTAGTTTTCAACTATTATCATTGTATAACGTGAGGGGTAATTCTTCGTAATGCTCCAAAGTAACCCCCACTCTCAACATTATTTTCCAGTTATTGTATGGCTCTCTCATGGAAATTGGGTTATACAGTTTGCTGTAGGTAATGGAATGCTTTCAAATCTTCCTGTTCTCCCTTTCCGAGGAAAGCGTTCTATGTCTTCTAAGGTTTACAAAAGGGATTTAGGTGAAATTCCAACCTAGAGTGGGGTCGTCCAGGGGATCTCAACCGAGAAGCAAATTCAGATAAGGGTAATTCCTTGGAAAATTTACCGTTTCCTCGTTTCTCCCTCAGTCCTCCGGGTTATTTCATTCGACCTAGCCCCGATAAAGAAGACCCATCAAATACAGTTAAGGTGTCTCTGCCAACGATTAACCAAGTAAAGATTCGCTAGCTTTAGCTCCCTAAGTGGCATATTCGAAAAGAAAAGATAGAAACGCTATCGCATGGAATACTTATTCCATGACGCTATCGTAATGATTTTTTGCTTCTGCGCCTTCATTTTGGTTTATTAATAATGACACTTTTCATATTTGGATCGTTGTTTGTAACCTGTGCACCACACCAGGAAGGATCGTTTCATCTGCTGGGCACATATTTAAGGAATAAAGTGTATCGTACTTCCCTATACTAACGATGCTCTATAGCTCGTGTGTTAGCTGGATTTTTTTATGAAGAATTCTTCATATATTGCTCGGAATTCTTAGGGAGGTTGGATATTTTACTTGGCCCACGAGGGCTTCTGAAGGGTCTCTACGTGCACCCTCCTTGAATTTCGTTCCTTACTAATATTGAGTCAACCTTATTACAAGCACAACCCATACGACAATGTTGGCATTAGGGTATAACAAATGGATACTAGGGTATATCACAGCAAACAATCTCTTTGAAGATGATGTTCTCGTCTTCTACTGGATTTCCCACGAGATATGCACTCCTGACTATTCTTCTTTTTGGCGCAGGAACTTGATACATAGTTGAAATACGTCGTAAGACTCCATTTTGAGAGTGCCTGGAGAAGGGTAGAAACAAAGAGCCGCAGTGTGCGTTAGCAAGGAGGGCAACATTTTGAACATTTTTTTTTGTTTCCTTGAATTTCTATTTTATTTTTACAAGATGACTATTTTTTGGAGAATCTCTCGATAATGAGTGTTTTGGTTGGTTATTCCTCGAATAATCAACCTATGTTTTCATGATAATGGTCAACCTCTCCGATTCGGCTCAAAATTTTTTTCTGGACGTTTCATGATGTCCTGATCAAAAAAGGTCGATGTCCGTCCGCCGTACGCCGTCCATCGTCCGCGCCGTTTTTGGTAGTAGAAAATTTTCTAAAAACCTGAAATTTGGGTCAGGGGTCTGCTCCCGGCCGAAACGGGTCCTCAAAACTTTTCAGCCCGATCGGACCAAATTTGGGGGGGGGTAGGGGTCAAAATGTGTTTTTTGAAAAATGGATTTTCGAGATTTTGGGCGATCCAGGCGAGTAGGGTGTCATTTTCCACTAAATTTTGGACGCTGAATCCAATGAAACGGGTCCCAGAACGATTGGCACCCACTGGAAGAAGTAATGGGTCAAATTGGGTATTTATTACCCATTTTGAATATGTGTTTTCGGGATTTCTGCTACCTAGGCGTGTGGGGTATAGTTTTCCACTAAATATTGGACGCTGAATCCAATGAAACGGGTCCCAGAACGATTGGCACCCACTGGAAGAAGTAATGGGTCAAATTGGGTATTTATTACCCATTTTGAATATGTGTTTTCGGGATTTCTGCTACCTAGGCGTGTGGGGTATAGTTTTCCACTAAAGTTTGGACGCTGAATACAATAAAATGGGTCCCAGAACGATTGGCAACCACCGGAAGAAGTTATGGGTCAAAATGGGTATGTATCCACCCATTTTGTATGTGTCAGGATTTCTGGTGCCTAGGCGTGTGGGGTATCATATTCCACTAAATTTTGGACCCTGAATCGATTGGAATGGGTCTGGGACCCGCTACACCCACTGTTTCCCACATTCGAGGAATAACCAACCAGTGTGTAAGAATTTTCAGATTTTTTCTTTGTGAGACATCGACTGGCAACCTGTAGCTCCAGGCTGAAGAATATTTATTCATATTTTTCAATACTGCGCAAAGGCTGTCTGTGTGAGAATAATGGTATAAGGTGATGCGCTAAGAAATCCAAAGCTTAAGAAATTATGAGTGAAATTCAATTTAGCATTACTTACGAAAGTTGGGGTTTTCATTGGACAAACGACATCTCCGTTGATTACATTGTACACCCTTTTCCCATATTTTAAAAATTAACTGATATAAGGTATAAGTCTGAGGACACTCTCTGTATTTCTATCTGATCAAAATATTAATGATGCGCATTATTTGCCCCTTTTCCCTGTCCCACTTCTCTGAGTCTAGTCTTGTATCCTGTTGAGTAAATTTTACTTCATGAAACTTTAATTCAGTTAAGATGGACAACGGTAAGTCTCCCACTCAAGGGAGGATCTTGACAAGGAATGGCGTAAGTTGAAAAAAGACAAAGGCCGTTCTCGCCTGCGGCCAATGCAGAACTTCGGATACTGAAGGAGGTATTCTTTAAGAAACACGAAGTTGCCCTGAGGATCCTTTTTCGTACTCGCAATCAATCAATAGAACTGAACTACTTTTCGCATTCACATCCCTTTCATTTTCCCTTCCACTCTAATTTGCTTATTCAAACACATCTAGCCCCAAGATGGATACAAATCTACTATCTTGACGCATAAAATTCGTGTCTACTATTAACAATGCTGAGAACAGTCTCAAAATATCAACATCTCCCTGCCTTCATCCAAAACTGTGTATCTCTTTCAAGGAGGCAACTTTCTTTCTGCTTCATTTCCTACTTCTGATTCTTGCATTTACACACCTACTCCTATACCTTGTTCAACATGATCTTGTAGACAGCATTAACTACATAGGTAGTAGAGAATGACAATAATAGAGTACGAAGCTTTTTCATTGAATCTTTATCTGCATCAACCACTAAGGGATGCATTTTGGTTTTTCTGTTCAAGCATATCAATAACGCATACAATTGAAGAAAAATACTTGACTGCGTCTTTTTCCTTAGAATAACATGTAATCTGTTTCTATCAGTCATAGTACTTATACTCTAAAATAACGAATTTACAACAAGGAACATGTAATGTGTCTGTTGGGCGTCGTTACTCTAAATTAAACCTAGGAATGAGTTCAAGTCGTAGTAAATTGAACGACCGTGATGGGAAAAAACCTACCTAGAAAAAGAGGGCTTGTTGAGGGGTTCTCCATTTACTTGGAACCCTTTTACTTTGTATAGAAGAAATACAAGAAATAGTGAAAATCAGCAAAAATTCCTGGAGACTCACGTTGTAGAACCCTTGAACACTATGTACAGTTATTGTTCAAATAATATTATGGGTATTCGAATTGACAAACAATCAATATTTCTCTCTTCGATCTTTTTTACTTTTTGCGCTATCTCCCATTAGAAGAGTGTTAATGTAATATATGTCTCAGTGTACGCATGCGTTGGGCGGCCTCTAGTGATTTCGCTTTCTACCTTTGTCATGATTGTTTCGTACATCAGTTTGGAGAAATTCGTTCGAAATTTGTAAACTTTCCAAGAGCAGAGACAAACGGCGTTCTTCATCATTCATTACATGAATGCATTTGGTCGTGCATCATTACATCATTTCGTGTTGTAGAGTTTTACTCGTCAAAATTAAAATTGCATAGTGTTTGGTGTGTGAGATACTACCCCGGTTCTAGACTATTTTGGTTCTTCCGTTTTATTTTAGTTCTTTTCGTCTGTAAACTTAGTATTTTTGTGTTATCTATATCGCAAACTACATTACTAACTGACTATTCTTCCTTTACACAGCTTTCGGTTTTCATATTAAGACTTTCCTCGACAAACCTCTGCGGCAATATTTGAGCTGAGAGTTTTTCAGTAGAAATCGCTTCCTACCATCCTCAAATCCTCGTGTTGTTATTAGTTTTTTCTTAAGATCTTAATAAACACGACCATGATATACCTACTACTTTCAATGTGATGCGAAGCAGATGACTTGTCACAAATCCTGTACGTCCTGAATTTGTGTTTAGGTTTCATGACGAAGACCACGCGAACTATCTAAATTCAATGTGGTTGATTGCTATAACGCTACTGAGCGTTGGTTATGGCGATATCGTACCCAACACGTACTGCGGCCGTGGTATAACACTTTCTTGTGGTATCATGGTAAGTTATGCATAAGGGAACAAATGTGTTCTTTTTTTTCACAAAAGAGAGCTCTCATTTCCTAGGAAGTAAAGCACTGAGATGGTTCACTTAGGAAGAAAATGAAAATTCGGGAACACATTTGATGTCGAACACAGAAAATCTATTGTCTACTATGCATAGTGAGAGAGTAGGTCCCTATATTTGATATGCCCGTCGTATTTTGAATAAGGCGATTCCGTCTCAAATGGGCAACGTTATAGTCGATACAATCCAAATCCGCACGAAACCAACATATTTTTTGGGAGGGGAAGTGGGCTTCTGACTTTACGATTGGCATTCGTTGGATAAATGTCGTACTCCGTATGCATGGTAATGCATCCGACGATGGTAATGTCCCATTTGAATACAAGAGTGCCAATTTATGGAAAGTCGGTCCAAACGCTGAGAACTGTTCTCGCGCATAGTCAATGCGAGTGTAAACGTTACACTCGAGATAACATGAACTTTTACAATACTATAATCGTATCGGAACGCTAATCCACTCGCTTTAGTAAGTATTCCTTTAGTACTATGCCTGTATTCTTTCGTTAGTAAGTATTCTCTGGAAATACATCATGAGATACGACTTCGTCCACATTATTAGACGATCACTCCTACGTAAACCGTACTGCTCCTCCAAATTGCATATACGTTCTCAGTACTACTCAATTCTACATTAGGCCTCTACATATTGCGATACTGCGATTGCGAGATTTAGTGGAGACAGTTGTTCAACCCTGTAACGCAGGAAGAATGTGTTCCTTCTTGAGCATATTGACTAGGGATATGAAGAACTATTACGATGGAGGGTGAGCATACCACCCATGAACTGCTTCTTGGCGAACTAGAACGTACGTAGCTATTTCTGAGTGACAGCTAAATAGCGTCTCTTGAAATTTTCTGCAAGCCATGAGTCTAGCAAGTGTGTGAGTGAGGCTCGTTCCATTATTCAAATTTTACATTTCATTGAAAAACTTGTCAGTTTTAAATATTCTAAACAAACTAAATATCGTGTCCTAACGGTAATCCTCCATTTTCCGCTAAAATAGAATTATGAAGCCATCACCCTTCAGTACTTGGAAAGTTGGAGGACAGTTGTGTCGTCAGTGAGAAGAGGCGGTAGTATAACAGGCCGAGTAGCGCCCTCGCCGCGATACGGCCCAGATTGGGAGCATCCTGGCGGGTGCGAAGTTTTGTTGAGCGCCATCAAATTTGCATAGCCGGCGGCATTTACATATTTGCATTCAACTTTGCTGAGTACCATGTTCTCCTCCTGGTTGTTAAAACGCTAGCCCGCACTGTATCAACCGCGCGTTTCTATCGTGTAAAAATCGTAGTTGTTCCCCGCTACGATAGTGGAGCCTCAAAATAATTCCCAACAGTGCGATCATGAGGCTGGTTATAGTACAAAGATAATGATGATATTTTTCAAGAACACCCGATTCTTCAAAATGAAACGGGGGCCAAATCAAACTCCGTCTAGTTCTCAATCGTATTCAAAGATACGGAAAACTTCATGTATATTTTTTGAATTTCTAAGAAGGAAGAGTCTCATTCGGTCGAATGGAAGTCTATGCTATGGACCTATATCATTAATTACTCTCCACTTTGGTGTATTTTTGTACGTAGTTATCTTCGAAATAACTTGAACTCAAAACGGATAAAGAAAGAGCGTTGCAATAAATGTTTGACGTGCTAGCGAAGTAAACGCCAAGGCCATTTTTAAACTATTTTCATATTCAAATAATCCTATTACCAACCAGACAAATAATTGTGTAGTTTGACTGATCGCTGTACTCGACCGATCAAACAAAATGAAGATTGAATTACGTTCAAGCGAACGAGGAAAGATTGAATAATGGAACGCTATTAGTGAGCAAGTACATAGCTTCTCTCGGAACCCCTCAGTTGAGAGTTTAAAAAAGAAAAATAGTAATTCCATCCCTTCAGCTCCATTTCACGGCAAATAAAGTGCACAGCCTCTCGCCCCCGTTTACTCTGAAGCGGCTGCTGAAAAATGAAAATCTTTGAAATAAAGGCAACATCTTAACGACTCTTTTGAAGATCATCCGGAGCCGAAGTTTCATTGTGTTTTATTGCGGAAGCCAGTCAAGCCTCCGTTTTTAAATCATCTTGGTAGGCGAGTTTTTACTGCTTTCTTTTTCTACGCTTTCCTTTTTACGGCCGTACTTACATTCCTATTTCTGGTTACGTTGCGGTGGATTATTTGATCATCTACGATCATAAATTGTAACTTTGTGTGAACATTTATTGTAAGAGACGGTTGGATAGTTTTCATCAATAGGGCAAAGTAAGATATTAATGTTATTAATGGAGTGATCCGCCTCTTGCACTCGCTGTCTCTGAAGTGACAGTTGAACAGTTGAAATATTTGAAAAAAGCAACATTTTTACGAATCACAGGTGCGTGAATATGAGTCGTGTTTTCTTAGGCTTTACGGTTTGTGTACGCAATATGCGAAATCCTTGCAACCGCGCAACCAAATATTGTACCTATACTTTTCACCCCTTTTCATCCACGAACTTTTTCATAAGATGAAAAAGAATAATGAATGAAAATTGATCAGATTTGAAAGTGTGGTATTCTTATTTAAATAATCATCGTTTTCTCCTTCGGGAGAGGACGTTCTACGTGTACCTAGTCGCGCTCAATTCTCTATTTACCTATTAATTTACGTATTATTTGTTACAACGAACCCAGTGAAATCTTACGAAATCATTCAGGATCATCAGGATGATAAAACAATAATATACGGTTCTAGAGAAACATAAGGCTCCGGTAAGAATTTCAAGGCTGCGTTTTAGCAGAAGCAACAACTGAAGTCACCTTCCTCGATGTGATATTTAGTATATATTCTATTGTGACAGTCAAATTCATCCTGTATACCTTTATTCTCCTTTTTGTAAGACTCCAAAAGAAGACAGTCATACTCGGATGGGAAATCGGCCATGAAATCACTGGAACACGGTAATAATGACTATTCACCCACTTGAACAAAAATTATCTACCTTGGCCGCAACCTCATTTGCACAAGGTTAGAATTTTCCTGAGGATTTGAATACTCTTCTTTTCTATGAATTTCAGCGACATTTTCGATCAAATTTCTCCATTAAGGGAGACTACTCGTAGCCTTCGGAATTTCTTATCGGCACTCTCTCAACTGATTCAGCCTGCTAGCTAAGCTAGCAACTAGCGAGGGATTCGTATCTGAGAAGAATAAATTATTGACAATAGAATATCGATCCAATAAAGATAATCGCGAGAAATTTTTTATTTGTTTAATAATATCATGATTGGTATTATTTAATATATCTGGACTCAATACAGGTTGGTCGAATAATATAACCCTTGGCCCCAAATAGAAAAGAGCGTACGCCTGACCAATGAGTTCAACGACAATTACTGTGTCAATATACCAGCGAAAACGTCAATAGATGTCGTAGGGCTGACCCATTCCCCCTCCTCGCCCATGTTGCCAATACCGCGCCTCCGCTAAGCGCCTTTTTCGAGGCCGTAGCTGCTTTCGTCATCATGCGCATCGAATAGTCCTCCTTTCGTATTTGCATCTTGACAAGACATCTAATCGATGACTGCCGTCAGGGGAGATAAGCATCTTCGACCTCGCGAAAAACATGGAATGACGACACATTCTGGTTGAATGGACATACACCACTCACCCATTCTTGCTGGTACCTACTTACTCTGGTTGATTAACATACAGGAGAATGTTTCGTCCATTTCTTTAACAACATTTTTTGAAAATCAGATTTAATAAATAACTAGATAGTTAGGTAGATAGATCATTTGGTTTACAATTTTTTCGTGATGTTAATGAAAATAACAAATTTTTAATAAAATATATAATGTAAAAGACTGTTTTATGTGACTGTTAACTATGACCATAAAACTGATTCCCGAAGACCGAATTCGCTTGTGATATTTGACTTCTAAGCATAATTATTGCGCAATGTTTTGAGACAAAACATGGATAGCGGATTTGTTTTCGAAAACGAGTTAACCAGGTACCTGGAATAGAGTGCCGATTTTACAATATTGAAAGATTAGATGAAACAATAAGGTACATAATCAATCCACATGATCTCTATTGATCAGTTTGAGATTGTAAATTTGACTTCTTGGTAGTTAGTTGAAGCTAGATTACCTTTCTCTTCAAATTTGTCTTCTTTCCCATCAGTTGAGGCTCTATGGATTCCATATTAGTTTAAATTGATTTCCTCGTCGGTCAATTGAAGCCCGTTGATGACTTTGAAATTCAAATTTTCCTTTGCAGTTACAGCTTCATGACTTAGGTGAGTGAATTCAGGCCTACTTTTCGATTTATATTTCAAACTTGTCTCTTAGGCACAATTCAGACTTTGTACCTCAGACTATTGTAGTTAAAATATGTACTCGCCTGATTTTTGAGGCCTCACTTGGAGGCCCAGATTTGACTCTTGTATCGTAAATTGCTCTAATCATATCTTAGACATTCAATTAAAGCTTTCCTTTGTATCAAGTTTGACACTTTCTCTAGTCAATTGAGATGCAAATTGTTTCAATTCAATATACATTTCTCGTCAGTCGAAGCAGTATCGCTCTCAATCACGCGACTATTAATTAGCAAAATAAACACAGAACTTATCTGTGCACGGTCCCGGCCAAGGTGCGTGCTTTTAAAATGCCTCTACAAAAATAACCAAACCTAGTAAAGTATCATGCTGGCTCGATAATAACTCCTGTCCTTTATGGGTCTGGTGACGCCTTCGGTACTTCAATCTTCCGCCGTTTTGCATGACGTAAACTTGAATTAATGATTCCTCGGAATTCAGTTTAGGACATAACATCAGGAGGGTTAGGAAGTGCCTTTGAGAAGCCATAATGGAGCTACTGGAAAAAGAATAAAGTTTTTAAAGGTCTAAACAGGAGCTGGCCCTTGGAAAAATGAATTTTTCTAAAAAATATTCTGGTGAGTAATATTCGTGTTCATAATGTTCGAAAATATCATCGGAAATAGTATAATGATTCTTCAATGCATTTTGCAGCCGAACTTAACTATAGTACAGAATCGATTTCTATCTACGGATTCATCGTACATACAACCTTGACCCACATCATCATGAATAGCACGCGAATCTATACTGCTTACACATGCCTGTGTGATAACTCATCATCGCCCGTGCGATTATACTATAAACTATGCTATTAAGCAGTATAAAGCTGCAGCACTCCATTTCCCGTGATAGCTGGAAGGTTGTACCAAAGAGTGGACCTACGAAATGATAATTACAATTACAAATTGTTTTTAAAACTCATCAGTTTAGGACAACCAGAAATAGGGCAAGGACCCCGATGAAAAGTGGTGGTGAATAACAGTGCTTTTGTAGATACTGCACGACGATAGATCATAATAATAAATTCTGAATGTGAATACGGTTAATTTCTTCAGGTTCCACGACGAAGACCATGCAAACCTTCTGAACTCAATGTGGCTGATAGCCATCACCTTCCTCAGCGTTGGGTTTGGGGATATTGTGCCTAATACATACTGTGGTAGGGGGATTGCCGTCTCGACCGGCATTATGGTAAGAAAAACATTGAATCCCTTCAAACAGCTTTTCCGATTTTCTACTGATTTTTGGACGTTTTGTTTGCAGTTATTTTTCATTCAATCAGTTTTTTTGGATTTTTCCCAAATTGAATGACAATGTTTGGCCAATACATCGATGTACATAATTAGTCTGCCTCTAGTGGTTACGACCTTTTTATGAGAGCATGATGGCTTATGTACGCATTTTCAGTTTTCGAACATTTCTTTCTCAGACCACGCAGGTATTGATGTATTGTTGTGTTCAAGATTTGGAAATCTAGGTTAAGGTAACTATTCCCCTTTTTGGCATAAATAAACGCCCTTTCCTGATTTCGTCATTGGTGTTCTGAAGGGTTATTGAGGTTATTGTCAATTCATAAACGAACTGGTTCCTGAAAATGAGTTAGGTATACAGATTTTACGCTGCTTTGGTATTGATGTGTTTTTCGATGGTGTTTCGATGACGTTTTGATGTTGCTGACTGAGTTGTATATTCCCTACGTTTGTGCGTGTGTTTGTGTGTATGTGTGTACTAGGCTGAGGACCAGAACCGAATCGGGTACTAATATCGTCAGTTGGAAAAAACGTTTAAGAAAGTAGACTTCATGAACACCCCGCGCTCAAAATCGTCCGCCGCATAAATTATGTTCCAACTTGACTTTTTTCTCACAACTTGGATCCTGCGCACTACAACGTAGGATTGAGAAACGTCTTGGGTTTGTTTCCTACGTTAGGCGTTAGATTTCCCTCTAGCTGAATACGTTAATGTATCAGGACGAACATTTCTCATTATTGAGGAATCCGTTCTAGAGAGGAAAATGATTTCTGTTTTTATGGTGAAAACTGTAGAAGGTGAAATGAAGAGAAAATTCCTGCAAATCAAAAAAAAATAACTTCATAGTTTTAAAAAAATGTTAGGGTTTCATCATCCTTAAAAGCGCAGATAGCCTTGTTGGCCAGTTAAGAGTTTGGCTTATCGGAGTGATGGGTTTTGAGGGTAGTACGTATTCCTGATAATACCACCAGGGGCTCATTAATGATGATCTATAACAGTTGGTGTTCCCACTTTCAAAGCTTTCAATTAAAAATACTTTAGGAGAGGTAGTAACGAAATGGAAATACGATTTTTGACGTAGGTTGATGAGCTATCACAATAATAATTGCTCTTCATCTCTTCTAACTTACGATTCCTTATTATTCCTGATCCAATGTTCGGTGGGTGAAAATATTCTTCACTGAATTCTTTCTCCAATAATCGTATTGCAGAAAATCTGTATTCCCTTTGGCTAAAGTTATTTTTGTGAATTTACCGGAACTTGATGATTTGAAGCTCGTGGATAGATTCGAGGTGGATTGAATACTCTAGTAAATTTCAATCATAAGATCGATAGAGTTAATATAGGAGGATGTTATGGGTTCTGCAGTCAAACTTTCTCATTTGCCGGTATTAATGTTGTGTTAGCTCCCTTCCGTGATTGTTGTTTGCGTAAGTTTGATCCCCCTTCTACTGCTTCTGATTTGGGCGGGATTTACGAATGGGTGGATGGGATCCATTAGAGTTTACGTCCGTATTTCGGTGACACGGATCAACTACTCATTCATATTCAGCTCCTCTGGTTGCGAAACTTTTCACGAAGATTGGACACATTTTGCTTCTCTTCAGACCTACTATAAATTAAGCGGAGGTGACTTTCAACATTCCGATTGGGGTGGTATGAATGAGTTCCTATGAATATATTATAAATAACAAGGGGAAAGAGTTTCCATTCGAGTGCTGATAAATTTTGTTGTATCGCGCATATCCCGTACAATTTTATAGATATAATTTTAAAGATTCATTCTTTTAAAGAGGAAGGAAAAGTACCTATAGACGATAAGTATTATCGGTTCAACTATGCTTCAAAATTTACAAGAGACATCAACAACACCAAATTGAGTAAATATTGTATTTTAATACATTAGGTAGGTACCGAACTAAGACTGAAATCGAAGAAAACAGCACTGCTATGCTAACACTACCTAGTGCATCGGATATGTTTAATAGATTTGTTCGTGAATATGAAGTAGCCCGAAAAAAACCTTAGAGGTATAGACAAATATGACATTTGGTAGACTCGTAAGAGTACTAAGTTAAAATTTAGCCTGGTCTTGATCGTAGTGACATTTTTTCCGCTTGCATCCACGCTCATTGACACAAATTAGTACGTAGGAACAAGTCTTTCGAATTGATTAAATAGAATTGATAAACATTCGATAATTACGCACTAGCTACGTCGGGTTTAGCAAAAATAATTATTCAATCGCATCCCGCAAATGTATTTCGACGCATAGCTCCCTTACATTTTTGATAAGGAGAAGATTAGAGCTTGTTAGCTCACACAGTTTCTCGTTGACATTATTTTCCGAAGTGCATGTTTGAATGGTATCACCTACTTTTTTCAATTGATGAGCTATCGTGCTGCGTATTTTCATATATTTCAATGTTAGATTCGTCGATATCTTCAATCGTTGACCGACTTTAACTCGCTCGGTGTCCACATTTCTCCACCATACGTTGCTTCGAGGAACCGTTAGTTAAATGATATATGTTGAGTCAGGTGCGGCTTATAGTTACATGACCCGTACGGCGTCAGTTGGTCAGGTACAGTCTGTCTTTTCCTCTCTAAAACATGTTCATCGTTTCGTTTGGTCGTCTAATTTGAATCCCTCTAGAATCTCTCCAAAGAACATGAAACCTCATTGTGCTAATGTCATTATTTTATTAAAAATTGAGAGCCTTATAAAAAGAAAGGTGAAGTGTTTTCAATTTGAAGACAATCATGATAGTTTGAGAGTCTCTCCTGTTAACTATACGTAAATAAAAGATACCACAGCACCAAAACGGGGGTTCAAGAGTTGGTTTTTCCAAGCGATCTTCTCCTTCATAAATTGCTTAGCGCTATCCACAGGAAAATTGCTACCACACTGCCCTATAAGCTGAACCGTTTAGAGTTGAGCTCACTTCAGCTCAAATAAAGTGCTCATTTTAAGTGACTATTCCATAGCGCCGTGCTTGAGAGGTTGTCATTGTTTCGTTTTCTCGCTATAATAAGCAAACAACCTAATTGCCAGTTCTCACCGGATGTGGAGCACCTGTGTATGATTCCGCTATGACTCAGGGACTCGGCGAAAACTGGCGTTAGTGCGAAAGTTCTACGTCGGGGTTTTACGTTCCAAGAGAGAATTCACAACGATTTGGCATATTACCAAAGCAAAAGAAATTGAGAGAAAGAAACGTGTTCTTTTTCCTCCTTGGTTGTGGTGTGAGAGACCTATCTGATAGGCTACGGTGTATTTACGGAGCCGGCTATCTTGTTTCCTTGTTTCTTCGTCGACGAGAGACATCCCACAAAAAGTTCGCTGTATATTTTTCAGATCAATCTCACTTTTTATCAAACATGGGATATAGTTGCCTTGTCTTGTGGTTGTTTACTATTTCTCTTGGGCCAGTTCTTCATAACTCGATCCTTTCGTTCAAAATGCGTCAGTCCCTACATATTTCATAACAGTACTGTGAGCTGCCGACATTTTTTTCTAATCTTTCACCCTCAAAATGGACTCCGCCTGCGTTTTTAATCTGCAAATGTTGGTCTTCGGAATTTTGAATGAACCTATCACCCATATGACCCATGGGTTGACCCATTTCGAGATTTCTAGTACCTAGGCGTATGGGGTATCAATTTCCACTAAATTTTGGACGCTGAATCCAAAGAAATGGGTCCCGGAATGATTGGCGCCCTCTGGATGAGGTTATGGGTCAAATGGGGGGGGGGGGGCTATCTACCCATTTCGAATGTGTGTTTTCGAGATTTCTGGTACCTAGGCGTGTAGCGTATCATTTTCCACTATATTTTGGACGCCGAATCGATTGGAACGGGTCTGATACCCGCTACACCCACTGTTTCCCCCATCGCCCCCATGTTTACGAAATGAATCTCCATGCGCCTGGTTCGAGGAATAACCAACCAAAACCCTGTGTGTGAATTTGCAGCTTTTTACTTTGAATGAACGAGACACAGGAGTTAATTCATTATTATTTGTTGTGGTCACCTTCTTGGAATCTGGAAACTGTCTAAGAATTTAACATATACAATCAAAAGGAGTGAACACCGGTTTCTCAGAACTTGCATAATCATTGGCATAAACTAAATTGAGTAAAGTCCAAATTATTAGGAATCTTTGAGTACCTCAGTGCTAATCTCTATTATTTCTCTTCCGCCAACTAATTCCTTTATTCCGTCTTATGTATTATTAGAATGGTTATCAAGGCAACAACATCCAATGTTATCGTAATATACTGAGGACACTTTCCACCCCAAATATCTTATTCAACAAACATTAGACAAGTTTCGGAAGAGCACAATATAAATCACAACTCGCCAAACGTCATTCGCTCCGGCATTGACTTTTATTTTTATTCTCTTATTGATAGAGATCGAATCGAATCCCTGGGGAAGAACGAATCTCAGTTTATTTGGATCTCGGAGGGAACAAACAGGAACTTGGTTGACTTCTATTCGAGATGTCGGTCGTCAAGTGCGTTCTTTTTCTATTTTATTATAAGGGTTCAAGAGGAAATCGATTTTAGGCTCGATCGGTGAATCATGCCGAAGACTAATTCAAACTTCTTTTTTCTCATTGGTTTTTCGTATTGGTCTATTACAGTGTTATATTCCCTTATGTCGATGAACTCTCGTTCGTTCGGTTTTAGTAATTTTAAGTACAATCCCACCAATGAGCTAATTTTATTTTGCTGAATTGAAAGAAACACTTGTAACATCTGATTGCAAATAGACATCTTCCACGAATTACATAAGGGTTATGATTTAACCAGACTACGAACACCACCTTAGGGTATGAGAACCATCTCAGTGTAGAATACTTTTGCTATTTTTTATGCTTCTGAATCAAACATTGCAATATTACATTCATCGCTCTCACCCAACTTCAATCGTTTATACTATTCAATCAGACGCCACTTCCCAGCTAATCACTTTTTTGTCTTCATATTCAGGGAGCGGGTTGTACAGCTTTATTAGTAGCAGTCGTTTCTAGAAAAATGGAATTAACGAGAGCTGAGAAACATGTACATAATTTTATGATGGACACTCAACTCACGAAACGAGTAAGTAACTCATGTCTTATAAGATTACTAATCGAGTGAAAAGGCCCATCTGCAGAGTGACTGAATCGTGCTATGCACCATTTCAATCTGGTAATCTATGAATTTTTCATCCTGAGTTGTGTGACAGAATATCAATGGAATAATGGAGCATCTTCGAGTCAAATCAAAGTTTTTCCAAGTATTGAGTATTACTGTGAGAACCATAAGTTTCTAGATTCAATTTATTCTACTAAGGTAAGATTTACTTTGATTTCTGAAATTCATCGAATTTTCTCTATGCTTACTTTGTATAGTTGTTGCAATTGCTTCAAGTGAACATCTTCTCAATTGATTGGATTTTGTCTGGTAAAGGTTTAATTTGACGTGGAAATGGTGAATGAGTGCGCAGCCACAAACTTCAAACTTCTTGTAGCCGGGAAAGAAGAACGATTTTTTTAAAGTCGACTACGTAAACTTTGTCGCAGATGGGCCCATTCGCTATTTTCGTTTCATTTAAATACGTAGTTAATTTTCGGTGTAAGTAGTTTATTACCGTACGCGACAGTGTTATTTTCTTAACGTTGGTAACCCTGAGGTGGCTTTGGTATTTGGAACCAATTTTCTGTGCAACATTCAGATACTTTAATTAGTGATATCGATCTTCAGCGGATTTGAATCGGAAAATATGCTGTCGTATTCTATGCTTAGACATTCCATCTCAATTTCAGTTTATCTAGCCTGTCCATGAACAGGCTATTCAATGATTTTTTGCCACGTACTGATTGAAATTATGTTTTTTGTTCGCTAATGAACTTTCTGAAGTGTTTCTGACTTTCAGCTGCCTCCTAGAAGATCCATGTTTAGAAAATAAAAATTAATTGGATAGTATACCTACTAACGGATTCATTTCGGGGCAATCACCAGTAATGATTCCTAGTGGCCTTTGATACTTGGTGGTTTTCGGATAAAGGATGGTCTTGATAAGATCATTTTCTGTTTTCAGAATAGAGCTTTCATTTATTTATGTATTTTACAGTATCATATGAGTTTCGATATGAGTACCTAGCCTTGTTGGAGTCTCACATCGATGTTTTCGATTCGCTGGAACATCACGCAGTCACTCGAAATGGATCTTTTGGCGCAGGCTAAGGGGCAGGAAAGAGACCTGTGATAAAAGCGTTTTCTAGATGGAAAGGTGATAGCGCGTGCGCTAATCTGCCGAATCGTATCAGTGGCGAAGGACACAGTTCGTGTGCATCGCCATCCTCTGAATTTTCACATTACACTTGGGATGGCAATACAGACATTTTACTTGTTTGCCTAGCAGTCGCTAAAAAGCAGTGACCTTAAACCACAATAAGAGTGTGACCAATGGGAAACACTGAATACTGTTTAACGTGAGTGGTTTTGGGGAATAAATGAATGCGAGGCTCCACATGCAATGCCCTCGTGTATATTCCCTGATGCCGCCGATTTACTCTGAATTCGATCTTATCAAGAGAGGGAACTGCTGACCCCACTCAGAATCTTGACAGGAAACATATTATATTATTCTCGTAAGTTAACTCTAAATTTGTTCACTTTTTCAGTTGAAAAACGCCGCTGCCAATGTTTTGAGAGAGACATGGTTGATTTATAAGCACACTAGGTTAGTGAAAAGAGTCAATGCCGGCAGAGTGAGAACACACCAAAGGAAATTTCTACTAGCAATTTACGCGTAAGTATCTCATCCTACATAATAATGTGCTTAGTAACACGCAACTAGGACCCAATTGAAGTAACACATAATAGATATTTTGCGAATGGACATTTTGGAATTTGGGATAGTCACTTTCAAACACCAAATGATGGGATCTTAAGAAACACATTTTTTCTTTTTCTCGAGCCAACATTTTAATCAGAGCTCATGTTTCATGTACCTCAATATAAAAATAAGAAATAAAATTTCAAATCGATTTATTGGTTGCTGAGTATTTCATATACCTGGGAGATTATCTTTCTCCACAATTTTTCCTAATTACAAACTTTTGTGCATAATTAAGTATATACTTTTTATAAAAGAAAAAAAGTGTTTGAGGCGATTCCTCTTTAGACAGCCCATAAATTTTGTGAATTATGGACTCTCATTTAGTGTATTCTCCATCTTTTTTGTGTCAAGGGGTGAACGGCGTCGTGTTTACTCATTGCTCGACCGCTCCCATGGGTATGTCTTCAAAATGGAAGGCAATGATTAGATACCCGTTCGTAGGTGATTGAAAATTAAGGGGCGTTTGAAAATGTCAAGAGGCTGTCGACAATGTCAACGGCATAATTATACAGATAAGGGTGTGTTCATAACCTGCCACACTTCAATAGAAGTGGGATCAATCTAGACTAAATGAAGCCCCATTAGAAACCCACTTGTGTCGAACTCAATACTCTCTTGACCGATCTCTCCATATTCATGGTGCTAATGGTTGTAATAATATCAATACCATTTTCTCCCTAAAACAGGCTTAAAACTCAAGTTATGTCATTCAGCTGGGACAAATCAAGTGTTCAACACATGCATTCGAATTAATAGCTCAAATAAGTTTGATCAGCTCCCGATTGGGGGTGGTGGAGACCAATAGTTCTGTAATTTACCACTAGATATGTCTGAAAACCGTTCGGAAAAAATGTGAGCGTTATTTCCCATATAAAACTACATATTGGGAGGTGAGCTTTACATAGGATGCGGACGGAATGAACCTTTCAGGTGGAAAATCTCCGGTCATTATCGTCTGATGATGTACGAATAAGTTTGAAAGTCGACGTAGAAGGTCCGAGGCTGAAATCCGAGGGTTTTCTGATACTAATAATCCATTAGGCCGTTCGCCACGACTTGGTTGAACGTTGTTTTTGGAATGAGCTCAGTCCGCGGTTGGATAAACATGCTTCCCTCGGAGCAGAAATTTGAAACGAAGCTCAATTGTAACACAAAACCACTTCAAAGTCCCGTCAAAGCTCATTACCTAACCACATTCAAAGAGTCCGTCCTGTAGCCCCCACCCCCTCACTTCACAACACGCCTCTCGGAAATGTTCACATTTTCTCATTCCAGTACGTTTTAACGGATGGGCCAGATTCCTTTCCAGATTCAATTGTTACTATAACGAGCTCTGTTAAGTTGGCCATTGATATTTTTGTTGGTTGACGAGAAACAAGACAAAGGAAAATCATCCTCAATTCAATTTTCCGTATTCTTACAAAGTTTTGTCTTGTGTACGATGATTTGTGCTTACTTGATACTTATGTTACGTTAATATTATCCCCGCAAGAAGCATAATTGTTTCTCCCGTTTTCAGATTTAAAAGTAACAATACAAATAAAATTATATAATATTACACTACTGGATTATTGGTTAACAAGATCAAACTGTTCACGCATAATTTGTATCAAAATGTACCATAAGAGAGTCAGTTCGGGCTCTTGACGACGGTTTATCTGATTCCAGCTTGAGAAAAGTGAAAATGGATCAAAGAAAACTTATGGACAACGCTAACACGATAACTGATATGGCCAAGGTCGGTAGTAGTGAATAATTCAATAAGCCTGAAATTTCATAACAAATTGTGTAGAATTTTCAAAATTTAAAATTTTAAAAAGGGTATGTATCTCTCACTTCATCAGATCAGAGGTCATTAAAAACTTTTAATGTTTCCAGACTCAAAATACGGTCTACGAAATAGTGTCAGATATGAGCTCGAGGTACGACTCACTTGAAGATCGGCTTCAGGCCCTCGAAGAGAAGCTAGCGAGCATCGCTGACCAGGTGAGATTGAAATAATGCATCATCACGAATGGATGTTCGGTGGAGATCGGCAAAAGTCGGCCACCTAGAGATGACCGAGAAGTATGATCGTATCATCTTACTTTGCCAAGAGTTCGACAGTTTCATCGGGAGTGCAGTATTGTAGTCTCCAGACTGTTCTATACAAGTTTCTTTTACCAGGAAGCTTCCGTATATAGACAAAGATGCGCACCTGCCGAGCGTGATGCGTTTTATGTCTTGTGGTGGCTATGAGTTGGAGACATCTTTCCTAAATATTGCCATCGTTTCTTCTGTTACTATAGGTTGAAATGCTCCCAGAACTTCTGACCAGATGTATTCAAGAGACAGCCAGTCAGAACGCCTCGACGACTCAACAAGACAGGAACAACGACCGAAGGAACTTCCTCCATCCGGAATCCGCGGCGCTGGTCCCAGCAACGCAATGTTCGTCTCCGCTGCTGAGCCACTCGAGAAGCGTACCCCCCACTTCGCCTTACCATTGGCCAGCGAGCCCCATCCTGCCTCCGATCAGCAGCAGGACTCCCCATCTAGTACCGGAACCTCTTCAGCCCAATAGCTGAGATCTCCTTTCCCCTCCGTCGCCGTAAAGGTTGTCGTCGCCGATGATGCTGTCGCCGCGTCGCGACCGGCCGACGTCACTTCTTGTGCCTCGTGACGACGAGTGCCGCCTCCGTAGGGCTCTCACCGTGACGTATTGTCTCGACGGGGTCTTCCCCACTCTCTTTTGAACTGTCCGATCGTCGCCCCTTCCTCTATTCGAGATCGTCCCAAATTTACGAACCTTTCCGAATCTGTTACGAAACAATATTTCCTCACCTCCTCAGTGTCATCACATAAAATCTCTCAATTATTTACATCTCTGTTGCAAGAACAATTAATTCCCACGAAGGAATAATAAATCAGTCGACCAACCAGTTCGAGAAGAGTTACGCTGTCAGCAAATACAATGAACCCAATAGAGAGTTATATCTATAACTTGGCAGAGGCACCAAATGCCATTAAATGCGACCACTGCTACCCATGTATTTTAACGAATAAACTTGAACGGCTCGCTTGGACCAGACTGCTAGCCTTGAGTTCAACCCAACCGTGAATCGATGTTATTGGATTTAGTATGTCATTTTCAAGGCAGATAGTTGCAAACAAGTCGTTGCTTTATCATTTTGTCAATACGTTCCACTTGTAATTATTATCAGACGACCCAAACCAAAATGGGATGTTCTATGAAGCCAAGCTAGTTTTCCCAGCCGTGAGCAAAATTAATTGTATTATTTTTGCGAACTTATTTACTTCACTGGCAAAAAAACGAGAACAAAATTGTACAGAGAAAACGTATCCCACAATGCTGAACGAAAATTGCTTCGTAACAGGTTCGCGAACCTCTAGGTTTGTAACCCCTGAAATGGGGCTCCTAATCCTGCGTAAGATTCTGCAATGAGTGTTTTATCAGGTTCGTTCATACCTTGTATCCAAAGTAAACATGTTACTTCCCCTCCACAAGCACCCTAGAAGCGCACGATGAGTGAATGTACTTTCAAAACAGGGTTACTGCACTGCTACTCAACATTTGGAACACGTCAAGATCCCGGCTATGCGTTGAATAAGTACCTCGAATACTCGAGTTATGTATATTTTGTATAAGCGATTGGTTAGTCTTTGAGTTGATCTACTCAAGGCGGAGGTAGATATTGTCTGAAGGTTCCCCTTTGAATGGTATGAGTTCTAACGGCATGTTAACATGTTTGAAACTTCTCTTTGCCTCTGTTATGATAATATTATTTTATTATTATAACTTTCACGAATTATTATTTTGCTGCCGAGTACAACGTATTAAACTCCTATCACTCAGTATGAATTAGAACCAGACGGCATAGAACGCACCCAGATACCTTTGTTCAGGTAGATACATTCCAAACGTTGTCTCGTACAATGTTCTCCTCTATCGATAGGCTGTCAGAGAACTCATATCCTAGCCGTTTTCATAATCAAGTTGGAAAAATGTGAAGAAGACGAAAATGTAATGTTGACAGAACAAGATGTACACCAAATTATATAGAAAAGAGAATTCTAGTAACATGTTAATTACTTACTAAAATTATCTAACAAAAAAAAGTTGTCAAAATGCTGACATAGACTTGTAGGTAATATTTCGTACGTCCAGCAGCAAGATGAAACAATAGAGTTGCTTCAACCGATCTTTATCTTTGTACACTCTCACTAACCAAACAGATGACCAAACTTTATATTTGCCATTACCAATTATTAGTACTAGGGAAGAAAGGTAACATTCGAAATATATTTATACAGTATTACAGTACAGCTACTAATGCAGCATACCTACTATATGGAAAGGGAAAACTTTAATGATAGGTACCTACAGGTATAAATAATAGTTTTATCTATATTTCTTAAAGTATTAAATGTAAATAATTCTAATGAAGAAATTGTAAATAATTGTTGAGTAGTTTGTTATACGTTCAGGAAAATTGTATATAAGTATATAAATATATTATATTGATCGTAACCATTCGGTTTTGCATATCAGTGATAGTAAAGGTTCTCGGTTCACTCTAATCGAAAAAGTCTATTACTTATCCGTGTTTGAGAACAAAGCGGGAAATGAAAATTTAATACCCAGTACCTAACCAATAATTTAAAAGAAAAAGAAATTATTAAGAAAATTTTCCCGATTCTTTAAAAGTAAGGCGACGAAATAAGGCATTTCAGCTATGGACTTTACCCAATCCGACGGTCAGTCTTATTTTGTTATAAAATCAATAGCTAGTTAATAGCAGTTCAGTTAGCGGTTTTGGTTTTTTTTTAGTTATGTATCTTTATTTATCCATTTTTTATTACTTAATAGGTATATCTATATTCACTATAAAGTTCGCCTCAGTAGGACCTAATAAGAGTTTTGATGATTATGAGTGATCCATAACAGAAAAATAGCCGTTTCACAAGCTTTGCTAGCAAGGAAAAGCTTCAACACAACTAAACTCGGACGGTATAAGGTAAATGACCACAATTCAACATACTGGTGTCGCTCAGTAATGAATCTTGGGCTGAAAGAGATAGTGAATATCTGAAGATTCGCTTTGGGGCAGCAATACACCTCAAGTAGTTTCATTCAAGTAACTACTCGCGTTTGGCGTTGGACCCCCAAAGTTTAAAGGGGCGGTCGAAGCATTAATGAATAATGTAACATTATGAAACGTATAGATGTAAAAAGAGAAGGTAGAGGAAAAGAGAAAAAAAGAGATGTAAAAACTGGAATTTCGAGAGTACGATGAATTACCTGCGCTTTTTCGCTTTTTGCCCTTTTTGCGTGATTTGGCAGAATGAAAATAGACGACAACTTAATTTTAGTTTGTTTTTGATGAGATTCCCCTCGATTGTTCCACTTATCTCCACTTCATATTCATCATATCTCTCATTCTGCTCTGCGAGCAACTCTTCAAGTATTTGTTGGACTTCTTTGATGATGGTTGGTGATTGTTAATGGTTGACAAAGATTTATTGAGTTCTCTAACCATCTGAGAAGCGCATATCAAAGAGGAGCTTTTGTTTATCATTTATCATTTTCCATTGAATATGTTTCCAGCTAGTGTAGGAGTGAAAAATCTACCCTTTTATCCCCCACAATTTTAGATCAGTTTCCTTGGATTCATTTTTTTCCTCAGACTTCTCAGACCTCTTAAGGCCTGTTCGTTGTGAAGCGACACCAGCGTCAAAATGGCACCTTATTTTCCCAATTTTGATCGTATAAATTCCCAATAACGATTAAAATGCTCAGAACTCGTTCTTTAGAGTTGTACGCATCTCATAAGCGTGCTCATTCGTCAACTGAACCTATTCCGCTCACAAAGTTCTGAAAATGAAGGAAAATGTGCCTCTGGATGGGAACGGTGTCACGTGGCACTTACCCTTGTTAATCCTAGGTACGTTGCCGTAAGTACAAAACAAGGAAACGTACACTATACCCGTTTGATTCTAGTTCATTACTTTTCTCACCGCCAGTACCGACATGGGGTAAAAGATCAACGATACTATAAAAATATGTCTACGTCGCTGAAATGTTGGTGAACATTTTTCTAAAGCTTTAATTATAAAAAGAGAGGACAATAGCTGTAGAAAATAGTCTTTTCTAATTACGAAAATCTGGAAAAGATAGGAATCTTGAGCTCACATTTTCTAAGCTACCTATTTCAAGAGTAATAAAACGCGTTCCTAAATAGCCCCTCCCCTCTCCCTGTCGCAATTAGGCACCATCAATGAATTTTTAGAGAAAGTCAGCGAAGAGTTTTCATGTGAAACAACCCTATAAACTTACCTTGACAATTCAGGTCTTTAATAAAAATTCATTTCAAGTTTGTAGGTACCTTTTTGAAGGGTTTCTATGGAGCAATGTCGAAATCGAACCTACTGCTGTTTAATCTCAATTTGAAAATATTAAATTTCACACAATTTTCACAGTTTATTGTTTTGTTTTTTTCCTCTAGTCTTCTATTTTGAGTCTGGAGAAATCGTTAAACGTGCGAAATACAAAGTATGCAAGTGATATCTGGCGTTCCATCTTGTCTTGAGAACCTCCAAGTTGAAATATATTTTGTTCAACTGTACTAATGATGTGCACGTGCTCAAACTGAATCGCCTTTTTTTCTGGATGAATGTACCATTCTAAAATTACATTGGCTTACCACGTGCGTTTGAAAAATACTTGATAAATAAAACTGAGTTAAATCAGGCATAGGAACAGTACTATGTGCAAAAAGGTACCTACAAAAGATGTGTTTGGCTGCAGAAAATTAACGATCGTTGAGTGTTTTCCTAATAATTCTCCCCCCTTTTACAAGGCCGAAACACTCGCGCACTGTGTTGAATGAAAATGTAATGGGAACACCCGATAAGCAACCACATACTAAAGACGTATAGTCTCAAAAAACGCGAAATTCAGCTTTTTGGCAGATCGAGCCAATATATATTTTCCTAACCGGTTCATCTCGCTGTGCATTAGGAGTCCAGTTAGATCAATTCACCTAATTTTGTGTCTCTGAAAGTGATTAGAACGATGTGGAAAACTCGTTTTGTTCATAAAACGATTAAACCCAGAGAACAAAATAATTCAAACTACGTTCATTTTGAAAAGTTCAAAATCAGTTCCTTGCTTAAGATGTACTAATACCTTCTGATACCCATTAATCAGTTTTCCCGAAAAAATATTAATTTGTTATTTGTTGTGAATTTTGCGTTGACGACAACATAATGCACATAATGTGGATTTCATGAGCGCAAAGATTTTTCTTCTAAGCTTCTAATATGTAAACCAGTACAATGGCTATGAATTATGAAGTGCCTAAAAATTAATTCAATATTTCACTGTTAATTCTTGAAAAGATTTTCGTTTCAAAAACGTATATGAATATATTGGTAGTTCTTTTTGTCTCTCATACTAAAAAAAAGAATAGAATAAAAACACATACCTATATCGTTATTGCTAATGTTTTAAAAAAATGAAGAAAACTTTAGATATTGAAACTTTTTTACAACATAGTGTAACAACCGTAAAAAGTTATAATCACGTTTCCGTTCCCCTCGGGTCAAGTTTACATCCCCGTTAGGGGTATAAAGAATAAAGGTTCAAACTCAACATTTTCCCTTCAAATGAGTGAAGAAAATGAACGTTGCGTTAACGAACAATTAGATTCAGGACACTTCCTCTTTTTCTACTTTTATTCTATAAGTGCTACCAGAACGGCCTTACGAAAGGAGTTTATAGCAGAAAAGTATGACTCGAGTTGAAGAAGAGTTGAATTCAACGAAACTCGTGTGAGTCATTTCCGTTCCCTTTACATGGTTGGTTCAATAAAGTCATTGTCTCCTCTTCAACGACGTCGTATTATAAATTCACGACACATTAACCCACCGTACTATGACTAAAAACTAAATTATCAACTAACTAGGTACGTTTAGCGGAGTTTTGGTTCGCAAAATCTTCAGAGAACATAATATTCAGCTTTTATAGCTTTGAGTCGATAGAAAATTAACTCATAGAAGTCGAATAACCACGGTAAAACTACTGTTAGTCTTGAGGAAGAATTATCGTGTAACCGAAGAAATTGAATACTCCCTACTGGATTTTGAAACCTTTAAAGAAACAAAATACTATTACCAAGTACCTATGTTATTTTGAGGGAAAACGTTCGAAGAATAAAAACCTAAAGAAAAATATGAAACCAAATATTACCTTCAGGCTGTTGAGAGTATTCAAGCTTTTTATACTGTTCGCTAGGAGGACGCTATTTTCTTACAAATTTTACTGATAAAATCCCTTAAAAACCACCTCTCAAAATATAATGCAAAGAGAAATGTACCAAATGTTTTCAAGGTGTTCCTTTGTACCATATTCATCGAAGTGTTGAAGACATTCTTGAATAAGTGTTAAATGTTACATTAATCAGTCTCGTAAAAAAATGTTATAGTCTATATACTATTACGGTTGACGTCAATATTTTTCATTTCCCATCGATGGTTATTCAAAATAAACTATTTTATTTTTCACCGAATTTCTAGACCCCCGCCCACTTATATATTTTTGTATAAAAAACTGCGAAAAACAAAGCTTTAGGTATCGATAACGCGTTTTTGTTGCACGAGGGTTTGATTTGGCATCGCAATAGTGTATAAATACGTAACATAATGAGCCGATAAAATGAAGTTTCATTATTTTAAAATTTGGAAGACATTATTTTACGCATTGTTTCAACAGGATGAAGAAAGACAGTTGTTCACCTCTCATTCAAATAGTGGGTACATTTAAGCACAAGTTAGGGGTAAACGATGTTGATAATTCACCTTCTTTGTCAAAGGATGCTTTGTACGGCTTTAATTTTGTAATAGTAATAGACAATTGACTGATAAATATGGATAAAGATCAGGCTGTATGTAAGAGATATGCAAGACGGATTTTAATGAATTAAAACGATAGTTTAAAAACTTGAATTCCGTGTTCAGTTTCAATCCTGTTTGAATGGCACGTGATTCAGTAGCGTTGTAAGGTGCTAATGTTGGTTTCTCGTTATTAAATTGTCCATTTTGAGAGAATCAGAATGGACACAATAAATCGCTGAATCAGCACGTTGTGTCCGAATATGGTAAGTTGGTTTCAAATACGACGCAAAATGCAACTGGGGAAACTAGAAGGAGGGGCCCAATTATTTTCCTCAGTTCCTGCTAATTGTAAGAATCAATTCATGGTGGAAGGTAGCACACTCCACACATCCAGATGAGGCTTATCACATCTTATTTTCTCATCTTATCTAATCTTGTCTTCTTGTTGGGCGTTCGTGATAATCCTCATAGGTCAGTGAGAGTCTGGACTTTTGAGGAAAAGGGGATTTTAAGGCAAGGGCAGATGAAGGGTGGGGGGTTGGATTGCCTGTTAAAGTAGGTATTTCGATCATCTTGTAATTAAATTATAAATTGTAAAACCTTTATTAGAAGGCAAAAAGTATCCTGATAAAAAGTATGGGAATGAAGCAATAGGGGCAGAAGAACGCGATCATGATGCTGATTACTTGAATTTTGAAAATACCAACGAAACTAATAATCGCCACCCCAAAAATGTCCTAGTACCTGAAAAGAAACATTTCCCTTTTCTGGGTAAAGGTACTAACACAAGAAACCACGTAAACAACTTTCAGCTACTTTATTAGCAAATTAAAATAACAACACATTATATAAAATTAGAACGTCCAATCAAAAATAAATAAAATTACAACAATAAGTACATACATACGTTAGGTTTTGTATGAATCTGTTCACATATCTAATTACTGGAAATCTGAACTACCAAGATCAAAAAAAGTTGTGGACTATCAATCTCGTTTCCTAAAGAGGGAGATAATTACAAAATTTATACATTTATTTATATATTTACAAATGATTTTAATATACCTACCTACATGATATTCGTATTATTTACACAAAAATAGAATAATCAATACGAGAAGGGAGAGTGGAAAGATCAAGGAACTTTCCCAAGCGTAGAAAGAAATAAACGGGATCATTTTCGTGTGGATTCCTTGCACCAACATAGATTAATGAAAAAGGGAAATTCAAATTTAGTACGTGACGTCTTTTATAGGGCTGTTAAAAGAGCAATTTAATTGCAAATAATGGAAAGAGGTTTCACATCGGACAAAGTATAGCGAGAAATATAATTCAACGCACTAAAGACTAAAAAATCCAGGAACAAAAAATATCAATAGATACCGTGAATACGGTCAGACAAAAAGGGGTAAATTGACGGCAAGTTAAAATATGATTAATCGTGTTAGCTTCTCAGATCGAGTACAGTATGTTTCTAGAGAAAATAATTATTGTTACTGCGAGAATGACTTAGGTCCAGAGATTGTGACTGCTGACCGCTACTATCATCGCAGCATATTGGTGAGGAAAGTGAGACACTACTGAAACATCAGTCGTCCCAATCACAGATACATGAATAAGCTGCCTTATAGAGCAATGATTGAAGGAAGAAAATTCGAGCAAAAATGAGGCCAACCGCGCCGTTCATCATAGCCATTTTGACGTAAGAAAGCAACGGAATAAGCGGCATTATTCAAGAAACGTACGTTTGGAAGGTGGATACACAATCAGCTTAAATCATTCAAATAACGTGCCATTTGTCGCACTACACTAGTCATAGCATAAACCGCCGTAAGAAATAACACAGCTCACTCCCACAGATAAAAATGTAATGTCAAAAACACAAGAATTAATTATCCTAAGTAGGTATATATTTGAGCAATATTAAAATGCCTTTTATATTGAAATAGGACGATATAATCACACAGTCATATATAAAACGGATTTGAATCTTATGAGATGAAAGGCGTGTCCGAAGCAGCAACCTCAGGACTCCAATTTATGGATTCCTATCAGATCCACGTTTTGAAATTTCCTAAATAAATATTCTCAAAGCTAATATTTTTCATTCCTTCTTTGACTCAATTGATTCTCATTACCATAGATACGCTTCATTCAATTTGAACTAGATGCATAGTTTTATTAATGGGCCTAATTTTTATTTAATTATGAAAGGTTGGCACTTGCAACCTTTATGAGAACAATCTCTTCTCATGACGAGAAATTCCCTCCCAATTTTCAGTAGACTAATGCCTGCACGTCGGATTGTCCCTTTTAGGGCCATTATCAATAAATGACGCAATGCTGAAGAGAGGAATTAACCTACTCAACCATTTCCTTCAATGAATACATATTTGAAGGCATCTTTCAACACATCTGATAACCTTGTGAAACCGATCACTTCAATTTCCAGCCTAAACGTCAGGAATAATTGCACAAGAAACGACTTATTCTACTTATATCATACACGATACGATTTTTGAATTGCGTAGTCGCAACGGAGGTAACGCCAGCCAAAAATACATTTCATTTGATACCTTACCATCAACTCTGTTCTTCGAGACATGATAATAATACTTCACTAGCAACCAACAAGGTTTCAAGAATACTCTTTCATGTTTCTTTTCATAACCTCACACATCAAGAGTTCATTATGACTACGGAAGTACTAAACCTAAATAATTGGCCATAGGAGACAAAAGTGTGCTCTATTCAATGTCACGGTAGGAGACAGTGAATGTTCTATTTTCATTAAACTTATACGAGCTCAGTTGCTCTACTATTAATCAGGTAGGTCAAATAGTCAAAAATCAATCCAAGAACCGCCTTCAACCCGGTGGTTGGTTCCGACATAAGAAACACGTTCAAAACTTCACGCGACCATCAAAAATCATGAGCGCGAGCTACTTGTGCGTTCCAGTTACAGGCAAAACGAACGTTCGAAAGCGGTGGCCGGAACTAGCATAATACATAGAATAGTAACATTGAAATATATCTCAATTTGCTCTTACTAGCTGGGTATATCAAAGTTGGGCACATTCTCATTCAAGGTCGTATAAATTCATATTTATTTAGTTGTATTATTCGCAACATGCGTTCATGGAGGATGTGAATTCAATTCCTAATTCACAAATTAAAAAAAAAGTAAATTAACTCTCATTCACCAGTATTTCCGTAAATAGGGCGAATCACAATTAAATTCCATTTTTTCAAATTAAAATTATGTCAACTTTATTGAATACTAAATTTATGGGTTAAATTATTGCATTGGTTTCAATCTACTACTCGCCAAAACAAAATTGTTGGCATTCCTGAGGTGGATAAAAATGTAAGGGCCACCCCTTAATTTCAACCAAATGACTTGAGATCCCAGAATTATATTTATGTTCGTCATAAAACGTACCTAACCCACTAGACAGTGTCATCGAAGAATAGGAATGATTGAGCGACAACAGCGTCCTAATGAACACCCTTAATAACCCTGGAATAATAACGATAAAAGCGTCACGACTGCGCTCTAGCAGCATTTGGAGGAAGCGCTGAGTCAAACCTCAACAAATTAAATCCTCCTACTACTAAGCGAAAGAGTGAAAGAAGTAAAAAAAGGAGGAATTCATTCCTTTTGAACAGTACACGTGCTCAGGCATGGCTTTCTCCTTTTCAGAACTGGAAATTGCTGGACTTGTGAAAGTTGATATCATATTTGGGCAACACACAGACTGAAACCATTGCAATAGGTCGCTGGAGAGGGGAAAGTTAACTTACTACAAATTTTATTCAAACAATGGGATTATTTTGAGCAAAATCTGAGAAGGGATTCTTGCTCTAAATATCAATCACCAAACAAATTGAAATGATATTTAAGGCAAATTTTTTACAAATGGTAAGTGGAATTCTAGCAAACGTATATGTATGTATAAGCAGTAATGTGATTTTATTTTAATTTTCGGGTTTAAAAAAAAAAAAAGAAAAAAAAAAGTATGGTTTTTAGGCTTTAGATGTGTCTCAAACGCTTACTAAATTAAGAGTTTCATAAAATGTCGTTGTAGGCCACTGGATTCCCACATATGTTGCAATAATTGATTCTCTTATAATTACTGGTTACTCACATCACATTTTTCTCGCATAAATTTTAGTAAAATATTTGATTATTTGTTCATTTAGTTAAATTTACCGAAAACATAGTGAATTTAAGTTAATTCACAACCTTGAAAATGTGCCCGAATGTGCTAGGAATCGCCCAACTAGGGCAGGTCCTCTTGCCAGCCAATTCTTCACAATCAAGTTCGTTTAGGCCTCCGATTGTTCTGCTCCGTCCATCGTCTAAGGTGATTCATTCGATACGGAAATAGCTACGAGCTCGCAAATTTGGCAAATCTCTTTCGCCGAATGCTAGGCGATCTAACTTCTATCACATCGTAATTCCGCTCAAATAGAAACCCCGGATAACAGTTCACCTCAATATAGGAAAATGTTGTTAATTCTGAATCAACATGGCTCATTTTGAAGGAAGCTCAATGAAATTTCAAAAGTAAAATGTACAGTTACAAACATGTGAATATCAGATCTAAGAATTGTCATCACCCAAGGCCAAACACACGAAACAATTCATCAAAACTCATGCCGTACTGAATTACCTAAGGCTTAATGCTCTAATTTTTTCTTCAAACCAATAAATATTTCATCAAAAAAATAAAAATCTCTGTCTAAACATCAAAATAACAATAAGTTTTTCGCAAAACATTCAGTCCTACTGGAATAGCATTTTCATAAACACAAAATAAAGGTGATTCCGACGCAAATTTGAAACGGATACTAGAATAAATCCACAGTTCTATGCCAAAATAGGAGTTGACTCTGAACATTCGCTTGTGCGTTTGGTACCTCCTATCTTGGCAATATAATTTCATTATTTAAAAAAAAAAAAAAGAAGAAAAAAACAGGATTTAATTGAGCACAAAGCTCCTGAGAGACTTTACAGGCCATTTTCTATTCCACCAGCCGAGTAATTTGACAACACCACCATAAACAACTAAACACACTGCAAAACGATTTGATAATCATTAAGTGTAGTTATTTTTTGTTGCGAGCTCCGTATTCAAACCTTCTTTGGACCAGTTAACTTCTGCGAAACGGCTGAAGCGACTAAAGCTGATGATTTCAAAAGTGTTTGTTCACATCTGATTCATACAGTGATCGATCCTCAGCTGCATCAGTTTCAGCTTTATATCCTTGAACGTCGGCCTCTTATCTGGATGTAGATCCCACGCCTGAAAAAAAGAGACGCATAAGACCATGTTTGATACCGACATTTTTTTAAACAATTCTCTCTGACGCGTACTGTCTGTTGTGAGTGAACAAAGATTTGTTTTCGGTCAATTCGGATTTATAGGTGTATTAAGAGGCTGCTTAATAGGACTGGTCTGGAAATTGTAGCATGTAGGAGCATACCAAGCCAACTAGTGTGCAACCTTCGCAGTTGAAGGGAGAGCGTAGGATGGAAGTCAGGTGACCTAAAGAGGGTACGATTAGATCCCGAAAGTCTGCGTTGCGGACAATAAATGGTCAAATATTCTTCCTTAAAGGGGTATAATATATTTTAATGGGTTGCCTGAGCTTGTCCGCACCAGTTACAAATTAGGCTGCTTACACTGGGCAATCTGCAGCTCTGAAACCTTTAGGGCCGTGGCCACAGACCACTCATCTGCGCTTCCCAAGACCGTTCATCAACTTTTGAACTTTTCAACTTTTGCACACACAGCAATCGTCAGGCTCACTCATGTGGTGGGCAGCCACTAAGCAAGCTTCAGTCCAACAGCGGTCGCTCAAACTGCAAAAACTGGCCTGCTAGAGTATACCTGTGATACTCAATGAGCACCAGTCCACAGCAGTTATAAAGGTCCTAGTGACCCCACCCTCCACATTTTTTTGCATCGACGTCCATTCCAGGCCGCTGGGAGGATGGTGCTCACGAGACATAAAAAGTGTGACTCAAGGGTCTAACTGAGATCCTAGACAGAATTAATGTAGATAAGTCAGCCCTGATGGTCTCTGATGTCATACCAGAGGAGACCACCTTCCGTATACCATTCAGTGTGGTTATTCAGGACCCTTCTTGAAAGGAAGGCTTGCCCATCTATCCCTAAAGCTCACAGCAATGGTACACTGACGGATCATTAAATGATGAGGGGGGGGGGGGGGGGTGAAGGGACCAGGCTACTCCCTGGCTGTCCTCCTTGACCGGCTCGTTACCGTCTATCGACGAGAGGTCATTGCCATCCCTACCTGCACTCAGGAGATCCATAATCAAGGACTCATTTGCGCCAGAATCATTATACTTTCGGACAGCCAGGCAACTATAGAAGCAATAGCTTCAAGTTCATCTCAAAGCTGGCCTAGGAATGTCTCCCTCCTACTGAAGAGGCTGCTCCTCTGGGTACCAGGCCACCAGGGTATTCGAGGGAACGAGGATGCTGACCTCCTTGCCAAGGAGGGTTCGGCGTTCACTCCCAAGGAGGTCACGAGAGCGCTCCCAACTGGCTGCATACTTGCAGAAGTAACCTGACCTCAGGTAGTCAAAGCTCCTCACCTCACCAAATGCAAAAAGGCTGCAAGTCGTGAGCAAGTTTGTTTGGTTCCTCAGTGGCAAAAGTATATAATTTTCGAATTTAAGAAACCTAGGGAGCATATACTCTCAATTACATAGAATAACTAGGTAGCAGAAATCCCGAAAAAAACATATTCAAAATGGGTAACAAATACCCAATTTGACCCATTACTTCTCTTGAACTTTCTTGGTGAGAAAATGGGAATTATAACTCGCGGATCACAATTTGAACAATATATTTTTGTACTCACTTTCTTACAACTCTAGAAGAAGGAGTGACTTGAGACTTAAATGAACAGAGCTGCAAACCCTCATGACCACTAACAGTCTAAGGAGAGCAATATGTAGTTCGTATGTTACATGGAATGTATAAGATATTCCATCAACTTTCTCCAGTGGGTGCCAATCGTTCTGGGACCCGTTTCATTGGATTCAGCGTCCAAAATTTAGTGGAAAATGACACCCTACTCGCCTAGATCGCCCAAAATCTCGAAAATCCATTTTTCCAAAAACACATTTTGACCCCTACAAACCCCCCCCCCCCCCCCCCAAATTTGGTCCGATCGGGCTGAAAAGTTTCGAGGACCCGTCTCGGCAGGGAACAGAGAATAAGAAAATATAGAAGCCACTTCACTGTTCTCTATAGTGTCGATAGTCTGATATAACTAGGTCTGGTTTACCTGCCGCATGATTTCATATACTTCTGGCGGGCAACCTTCGGGCGCTTCCATTTTGTATCCCTTTTCAACATGCTTGACAACGTCCGCAAGAGGCTGAAATAAGATGCAACTTCAGTTCACTGTACATTTCGATTTAAAGTAGTTTAGAACTTAAGTACAAAATTCGACTCTAGTCTCTGGTGACCACAAGGGCTTCTGATAATAATCAACACTGGAGTGTTGGCATACTCACGATTCTAGGATAAGGGACCCTCCCGAAGGAGTAAATTTCCCAGAGAAGGATCCCAAAACTCCACATATCAGACTTATTTGAGAACATCTGCGGAAAAAAGAACAGCATTCTTGATTACTGACAAATTAATTGGCATTCATGGCAAAACAAAAGCTCTTTTATTCGTGATTGTTTATAATTGGTAACCATAGGCTAACCTACCCCCTGTTTTAAGGCTTCAGGTGCTGTCCATTTGATGGGAAGTTTGCCACAGTCGAGCTGAAAATTTTCCTCCCTTGCTAGGCCAAAATCCGCCACTTTGGCTACTCCACTCTCGGATATGAGAACATTCCTAGCCGCCAAGTCCCTGTGCACAACTTTCCTCCTTTCAAGGTATTCCATACCGCTGCAGGTGTCACTGAAATGAATAAGATGTGAGGTAAGAATGATTTTCAAATTTTATCTCCCTGTTCAAACTCAAAGTAACCGCGTTCAAGGTCGCAGTGATTAGAGATGGGTTGTTTTTTATCAATCTCATACTTCGTATCAGGTACCGAAAAGGAACTAAGACTCTTAAATGTGACAACAGGCGATAGTCAAAATACTCCAGGGTCGTTACCCGGTCAAGGCTTCGTACGATGCTCTTGCAAAAAATCTAGCCTGACAAATTAGCCATTTTATAGAGTTCTACCAACCCGAAAACGGGTTCATTAGTTCACCGAAATTCAACTCTGATGATTGCAGCCTAATCGGATCATAGAGCAATGCAAAGAATGAGAGATTTCCAAATGAACGCCTTACTATGGCGACTAGGGGCGTTCACGTCTTCCTTCCCAAATCAGAGTAGAAGCCCACTACGCTGTAGGTCAGGATGTAATCTCGTTCCGGTCGTTATCAAAAAACAGAGAACGACCGTGTAATCTCGTTCCGTAATTAAAGAAGAGAGTCTTGTATCTTACGAGTGGAATCGACGTAGCCTACTCAGATGTTTGCCGAATTACGTGATTCCCAATTGCGCCTACAGTGAAATGATTTTATTTGATACCACGCGGACGTTTTTAAATTTGAGAAAAGTGGGCGAAGGTTGAGGTAGAAACGCCTTGCAAAAGGGAGGTTCCTACGTAGAATTTATTTAAGTTATTTCACCGAAGTACAAGTACGTATATTTCTCGTCAACAAAACCGACAATAACGATAGTCGACAGTATTACGTAGCTTGTTTTCTGGAACTAAGTAGCATTGTCTTCGATTGACGGGAAAGATCCGTCCGATAACTAGAAATTTTATGATGTAGTTCTTCTATTCAAGTACATGTATACAAATGTTGCGAATTCTTCCACAATGGTTGGTTATATTTGGAGCAAGAATATAGGGATAATGGAGAAAATAGAGAACGTAGAGTGTCCCGGACTCATTCCGAACGATTCAGCATCCAACATTTAGTGAAAAATGATACCCCACACACCCAGATTGTCGGGTTTTAAGATGTTTGGGTATTTACTCGAGTGGGGTATCATTTTCCGCTAAATGGACGCTGAATAGAGTGAGTCCCCACACTCGCTTTCCTCGTTTCCCTCATACTCCTGCTACAAGGAATCGCCAATCCTTGTAAAATAATTTGCAGAGTTTTGAATGTAGGCGTAATGAAACGTATGCAAACAAATTGCTGGGGCCAATCGGAAATGTCCATCCCCCCCCTTTGCCCTATGACCTTGAGTAAGATTACAGTTTGATTATTCAAGAACTAACCACACTGGAATCGATACAATATTTTATGTATCACCTTTCGCATGACTTTGTCCTGCGCAACTGGTTAGGACTTACGTCGATGAAATGAAAAGAAGTTGATAACGCTGGGTTATTTGACAAAACACGTTGGATAGCTCTTCGCTTTCAACGAAAACGTAACGACCCGCATATATACAGATAAAACATTTCTTGTAAAAAGTAACTTACGAGGCAAAATTGATCTGATGTTTTTTGGTGACGTGTTGCCTTCCTCTGGATCTCAAGTAATCGACGAGCGAACCCTTGCCCATGTATTCAGTAACAAGAGATATGTGGCTTTTGTCGAATACGACGCCGAGGAGTTTGACAAGATTTTCGTGCGTCAGGGAACTGATTAAAAGGAACAGACAAATCACAAAATGCTTTCAATCACATGCTGAAGAGGCGTATTAACTTACTTTTTTACTCTGGGGTAGAATAGTATTAATGGTAACTTGCCACTACTTACGTCATAAGGGAGGCTTCAGCAAGAAACTTTTGAGCAGCTTCACTGGAGTCTTTGAGCATCTTCACAGCTACTTTTTCCCCTCGAAAGATAGCCAAGAGGACATCGCCAAATTCCCCTTTACCGATGGGTTCTTTGTACTGTACAAGAAAAGTTAGAATTTTAACATAGAATGGAATTTACATGCTATAGGATTTCCTACAACAATAAAAAATGTCTGGTGACTTACAGTTAGGTTTTATACAATTTTACTCACTTCAAGTTCGTGTTCTTGAATGACCCAACCGGCTTCAATAAACTTCTTTGTGTCCACGCAGAAATCTTGCTTGCCCTGCTTGGGCAAACTTTTTGTAAGCTGAGTACATAGGCCGTCAGCGTCTTCCTCGTAATGCTAGACAAAAATGTTAGGATTCATTGAATTGATAAGAGAATCGAAGAGGGAATGCTCGGAACGGAGTTCATTCTCTTTATTTTGCATTGAATGTTGGGTAGAAAGGGACGATTACGAGTGCGCAACAAGGATGAGTCAGGTGGGATTTGTAAAGGTCTAAAAAAAAAAATATGTAAGTATCGCTCACCTCAACAAGTTGCGCTAATGTTTCAAAGAACTCTTCGTCATCAATGGTGAGTTGGTTGTCTTTGTACTTGACCCTGTAGTGCTCCACCTTATTTTGAAAGCAGACGCAGAGGGTGTAGTCACCTGGGAAGTTCGTCGACTCCCTCACAAGGAACAGTCCATCCGTCCTTGGATTTAGTAACGTCTCCGCTACCTCGCGAGAGATTTTACCGTGAAACCACCTAAATAGAATAAGCAATAAATTTTAAATAAAAACAGAAGAGCTTTCTGCGAATTGGGATGAAATTGAGAATGAAGAAAACTCGGATGGCAAGCTGTTATATGAATTTATGACGTTCGATCTTAGAGTGAGTTAAGTTGCCAACAATCAAGATTTGTCATGTTTTTTCCAAGCACCCAATGATCCCCAGCAAGGCGAAATAATTAATACACAGGCAAAGCACGCCAGAGGATAGAGTCAGATTTTCTGGAGATGCTCATCCGAATAATAATGGAGATAAATATCAAAAAGAAACTAACGGCATGGCACTGAGTTTGACTTCAGCTTTCGCCTGGTGGAATGTCGGCGACAACTTGTCAGATTCCATTACTGGCATGATCCACGCGGGCTCCTTCGAATCTAGCGGACCGCAAACGGAGACGGGCTGGTACCGCTGAAACAAAAAGGCATAATTTGAGCCGAGATAGGCACGTTTTCGTAATTGTTTGTATCTTTCCAATTTAAGTCGGAGACGAAATTCACATTTTCCATGTACATCAACCAAATAACGAAAAACGAGCGAGTCAATCGCTCAGCGCGATTCATTTTTATCATCACTTCCCTACTGTGCAGCCCATCGGAGGTAACGGACTCCTCCATCCTTTCTAGGCTTCCATAATATTTTAAGCAATTGCCAGACCCATAACAACGGTATTTTCGTCAATTGAACATTTTAGAGAACGAAGAGACCTTGCAATTTTAGCTAATTTGAATATATCAGAAGGCATCATCGACCGGAGGCTTAGCTAAGTTGAATTTTCTTCAAAAATGAGAATCAAGAATCACCCCTACATCAAGTCCATTTGAAATTAAACCGCAGCAATATGCCCTTAGGTCGCACGTTGGTGCTCATTTGTATTGTAGAAGTTGTATTTTTCAATCATTGGAAGGACGTTCCTCAGATACAAATTTCCAAGTGCGAATAAATGACGATAAAAATAATCGTAATAAAAGTTCTCATTAATTCTACGGCCCTGAAAACATCATCTACTCTGGAAATATGTACTATCAGAATAATCGTCACGGGACAGGTTTTAGCTTGGACACGACTTTTAGCTATGATTCTTGCGAAAATGTATGACGAAATTTCCAGCCCAAAAAAGTGTGACACCCTTTTTCTAACTCATTTTTTAGCGCATTTCTATGTTATATATTCCAAAAAGCTCTACTTTGGCCTTAGGAGGGCTCGGAAGCCAATTTCCAGGCACTTGACCGTTGAAACCACTTCAATTCAATAACATCATATAATTTCACAAACTTTCTTTATAACATTACAATACTTAATTATGACTTCTTTCCCATTAAGGGAGTCGAGTTTTGTCCCCAAGATTCCTTATGAAATAACAAGGTGGGATCACTATTTAGCCATGATTTATCGCACTTATTAAAACATATTTAGGCTAACTCAGGCTACTCAGAGCCCGTCAGACGTTTTTGAACCGTTCTCATTTTGTATTCTCTCTAACTACGCATATGTTTCAAGAAAACCAACGTATTTAGGTTCCAAGTTGCAAGTCATGCGATTAAATAAGGAAATATTGGAAGAATCACGCTGAGGTTTATAAGCCCGTTTATGTGAATACATTTGAGAGAGATTCTATGAGACACTCGATGGAAGCATTAGAAATAAGCACTTGTTCTGGAGGGTTGTTCATAGTACTCTTTCTTCCTAGGCCGATTTTGCATCTACGTATGTATTGATATCTATGATGCCTGAGAAGCTGGCGGACTATGGCATGGAAGAGCACAAGTGTCTCATGGCTGACCACTGTAGGTGCACACTTTGAATGTCGTGTGTCAGCGATGTCACATAATTAATAACTGATGAATTTATTATCTACAAAAAAGTTGAGGACAAACCCACGACACAATTAAGACTGTCAAGGCTCTTCTATTGGAATTTTACTATCTCAAGAGTTGTTTAGAAGAGTCTTTCCATCACTAGTTTCTGTGTTATAGGAGGACTACAAATTGGTACATGTGTGACCACCCATTCAAAATGTGCACCTTGAGTGGTTCAAGCAAAAGCCACTGGAGCTTCTCCATCTCCATGTGATAGTCTACCAGCTTCCTCAGGCATGATAGAATAATTCCGAAATTATTTTTGGTACTAAAGTGATCGTTTCTAAATACTCAAAATAAGCAAACCAACTTCATGCTAGCAACTCGAAGGCTTCTTATAAACAGACCAAATTTGGAAGTGCCTCGAACATTAGACTACGTGACGTGTACTCACCTGAGTAAGAGTTGCTTGCAGAGTATGGTTCATCACTGATGCTTTTCGGTCAGCTCGGACAAGTATATTTCTGGCTAAAGGGACCTATTCACAGCGTCCCTCGCCAGAGCCGGCAAAAGAACCATCGTAATCAGGCGCTTGTAGCGGTCATGAGAAGGGAATCGATTCCTGCAAAGAGAAAACAAAATTAATAACCAAAGTCATGAGATCTAAATAAAACTGTCTTGACGCAAGATGTAATGCGTGATGTTCAAATACGAAATATTTATGAGTAGAACGATTATGGGGATAGTGGCCATTTTAAAAGGGGAAAGAAAAGAAAACTTATATGTACAGGAAATATTCAAGCATGTTCACCAGAATTTTTCAAAATGGAGGGATTCTTCAGAGATTGGCTGTTATGTTTCAAATAGAAAAATTTGCACATTATTCTGAGTTCTAAACATACATCTTAGCGGGGCTCTAAGAGCTTCCCCCACTAGCATTGAAGGACTTGATGAACCTTGGGGATCATTAACTAATTTTCCGGAGGTACATATTCTGGGTTCGACACTCTCACAGTGCTCACAGTGGTTGCTGAGGTTTTTACGTAGAATAAAATACTTTTATAAAACCAGTTATTCAAAACAAGAGACGGGGAAGTTTTGGAAAGTTGAAAAATTAAGTGGGTCGCCAACACGGGGTCCCATTGGAAGAAGCCTGGGGCAGTCGAAGCGGTCACGTGGGCGATATGAGGCCCAGTATCGGGGACTTGGTCACAAGTCATGGATTTAGTAGGCGTGCGGCGATTCAGCTTAGAATGGAAATGAATGAAGGCAAGTTTACGGCATCTGAATCACCATCTTGCGGCCAAAAAACCTTGTTTCTATTTTTGTTTAAAAACATCCGCGAAACAAGAGGAGGCGTCAGACGCAAAAACATAAATAGGTACGTCTTACTTTATTTTCGGACCACTAGTCCTGATCACCTGGGCGGATATTTCGAATCCGGCATATATTTAGAACTGAAAAACTGACGCGTTTTCAATTAATGTACGGGGAAACAACAAAAAACAGCTCTACAACTCTAATTATGAAGCCATCTCCTCGAGATCTGTTGTAGATACCTCGACCCCGTTATTACACGACAGCGGTGCAACGGTAAGGAGACATTTTTCAGGAAAAACGTGCCGAGGAAACTACCATTTTCAAAGTAGTTACATTGACTTGAAAAGATCCGAAAACTACTATCATCTAAAGAGCGGAAACGGCACTCGCTCCAGTTTACCTGTTTTCTCTTTCCAATCTATTCCTCGCGGAGCACCCTGCCCCGCCTCATCGAACTATAGATACCTGTAAACTGCCTACCTCGTTCAAGGAACAAGACTTGTAGCGTAGGTGGCTTTTGGAAAATTGGAGGAGATGATGGAAGATCTGGGCTCCAAAGCTAATGATGCCACGACAAACGAGATGCTCTTTTTCCTCCCGGACATTTCAGTATCGATCCATGACTTCCAAACCTTGAAGCGTTGTAATATGCTCAGGATTCGTCTACTGACGAGAGACGTGTCAATCGAAATCTAGCATATAGGGAATTCCATTTGAACCTAATATTCGGTCAATTGTGGCTGCAGATACCTGTAGATACAAATATGTCGTACCATCTAAGAAACAGACCACATGACGCACATCGTCAGACAGGCTGACGCTCGTTGGTGAACTATATTCTGAAAGCATCCGTACAAGCACGAACACTTCATAACGTGCTTGTGATGAGTTGCCGAACGGCTATTCCCGAGTCAAAATTTAGGCGAAGAAAGTAAAATGGAAAATAAGATAGAAAGCAGGACTTGACAATATGGACCAACTAACCCGTAATTTGAAACAGCTCTTCAAAACAAATAGAAAATATATCGTATTTTCTCAATGCATGCGCAATGACACCGAAGAAATTTGCTATTCGGATTCCGAGCTCGCCTAGAGACACATGCCAAAACAGCATTCATCTATCGAGTGAGGATGTATTTATAGAACGGCCTTTTGCCGAGGCGATTGAATTCACCTCAACTCTGAGAGTAAGCTCGTTACATTGTTCTGAATACAATCAACAGAAGTCCTATCACAACAAGCATATGTTTGTAAGCTAGAGGGTAAACGTATGAGTATTCATCAAGAAAATAATTCGAAGAATTGAATACTTTTAAGGATTTGCTTAGCCCAAAAAGGGTAACTACAAGAGAAGCTCAGCATACAATAATGCACATAATTCCGAGTACAGCGATATCGTATAGAAATTCAAACAACGAGCACAAAAAAGGGACGGTTCACATCTCAATTGGCCACTTGGTGCCTCGAATAGAATGAATGCAGATAAAGAAACCGTGAAGAGATTTTGTTGACAATAGAGACCTTGAGTCGGAGGATCCATGTGACTCATGAAAATTTACATAGGGGCTCCCACGGAGAAGGCGAGGTACCTATTATCTCAACTCTGCTCCTTGTCAACTCTTGCGCTTCAAACATTTACGTTTTACTCGAATTTCGAGCCAAGGACGAGGTCGAGCCCGCAGAAACTATTGCGCCGTTCATTCTTTTTTTTTTTTTTTTTTTTTTTTTTTTTCTATATCCGCTTTGCGTCAAAATTGCAAATACAAGTAACCGCAATCGAGAATTAATAAACGAATAATTCAAGGTGGTCTAGCAGCGATTAACAGACCGACAAACCGCGGCAGCTATACTGTAGATATCATTCTATGATTTTCAAAGTAAAAATAACTGGAAATGCTAATTCATCACTGTTTACCACCTACTACAATTTATTTATATTTCAACCAAATTCATTGGGTGCTGCATATTCTTAGCTAATTTCATCTAGGAGCTCAATGGCAGGAGAGATGAAAATAAAGGAAATCTATACATGATACAAAAATACAACATTTCTGGATTTCATACTTAGCCGGAAGCATGATGTGAGAAAAACTATTCCTTTACCTTTCCCGGACTTCGAAGAGAAAGGAACATTGCCATAATACCAATAGGGGGTATATCAGCTCAGCTCAAATAGCTATACATAGCAAGATGTAACTATACCTCCTTTCCACCAAAGGAAAAAGGGATACAGAAATGATCCGAGAGCAGGTTACATTCAGATGTCCCACAGCATACGCTGACCTATTTAGTGAGACCTGGCAAACTGCCGCTAAAAGCCACTGCCCACATTAAGCATCCGACTGCTTGTTACTTGTTACTTCTGGAACTAAGTATAGATCACAATATCGTCCAAGCAATCCAATTCAAGCTACCCAAAATAGAAAAATACATTTATTTCAGTCAACCCTGCAGACGTCAAGAATGTAGTAATTAGCTACAGACCCAACCTCTGGCCTAGGTATGTTCATTAGTCACCGTTTCCTCAGCCAATTAAGTCGCAGGCTGGTTGGGTGGGGGTGACATCGGTCGACACGGTGCGACAGTCTGGAATAGTCGATCGATCATTCAGTAACAGTTGGCTTTTCGCGAGAGCCCAGTCGATTAACGTGAACCATAGGCATTAACGCTTGGGATATTGAGTTATTGTCGAGCACATTAATCTTCAGCTAACTCCTAGTCAACATACATAAATATCTTTCTTCCGAATTGAGCATTTATTTTTGTATTTGCAATAGCAGCAATGTAAGGTCAAGTACCTTGGATCTTTTTTTTTTCTAAGTCAAATTTTTTGTACCCAATACTTTCCAAAAATCTTATATAGATTTCAAGTTGATTGTTAAACAATTTAATAAGGGTTGAGTCGACAGTTTTGTCTAAATTCTAAATTATTATTTTCATTCTAGTTCTATCCTTGTTGAATTCTACATAAGGTAGTAGTTTATTTTATTTTAATTAATTTCTTTTTTTTATCCTAGTTAAATTATGGAATTTACCTTGCATCAGTAATGCATGTACCATGAATTACCAACTCTACTTTAGATCATTCTCCAGTTAGCCAATACTTTGTCCTCAACCCTTACCTGACAAACATCATGATCCCAATCCGCTCTGTTGGAGGAGCAATTTGACCTATTACTGATACTGAACCTCGACAGAATAGTATTACGTCTTGTACTAGCTACCCAAATGTGATTTCCGTAATAGTAAAAGCCGATAAAAGATATACATGACAACATTACCAGAACGGAAAGTCAGTCAGGCACAACGAGAACGCAAATGGAGGCGCGAAATTCCGTATTTTTAGACTACTCTAAAATCAGACAGTCACTTTTGATTGGAGCATTGGAAAATTAAAAAAATTAAAATTTCTTCACCTAATACTTCCGACTAGGGCAACCTCCCTCAGCAAGGAAGAAAGGTGGACTCGGCAGTCGGTAGCATAGCGTGGCAAGAAGCGTTGTGTTTATAATGTAATGAGTTGATTGTTCGGAAAGTTAAAGGTGTTCATAAAAATTTCAATTGCTTAGTCCTTCTAAATACGATGGGTATTCAAGGGGACAAGTAGATGCCTTTGAGGTTATTTCAAGAGCAGTAAACTGTGAATAAACTTAGGAAAAAAATGTCTCTCAAGCCTTTCCAGGTAATCAAGGCATTTCATATCGCCCAGTCATAAAAGGAGCCATTTCCCCTTCTCTACCCGGAAAATAAAGGATATTGGTATCATAACGTCCATGTTTACTTACATGTTTGTTTCGGTAATAAAATACCAACAACTAACAGACAACCATATGTCGCCTGCGCATTGAAGAGTCAGCGGCATGTCCTCTGCAGATGCCCAGCCACATGGCACACTGGCAATAGTTACTTGGAGAGGGGATTCCCACTCCTGATAAAAATTATCTCCATTCTACCGCAGGGCATTTTACTAGCTCTACATCTACCCAATACTTGGGAGTGACTTTCATCACCTGCCGATTAGGGGAGTGGGTGAACGGTCTTTGTCATCTCCGCCGATGACGTAGGTTATCAGTTATTACGTAGTGCAAAATTTGTTTCTTTGGGTTCGATGTCGATTTTGATTCCTATACGTCCTAAAACACATGGACATCGTAGTCATTTAGAATGGTGATAATTTCATGTTCGTGGAAGTTGGTACTTCATGAAAAACCATAATTTTGGTTAAAATGTGTCATTTTTTCAACTAAAACATCATTTTCACAAAGATAAATTTGAATATACTGTTAGACAGCTGGTATTCTGAGAAATTATATTCAAGGAAATAACGCGGGAATTCGTCAGGGGAAATCTGTGTCTCTTTACACGGACAAGGATTCGCGTTTTCATTCATTTCTAATTTTATGCTGAATTAGTGGATAACAGTTCTCATTTATTGGATAGATTGAGGGACCCATCGGATGGGGAAATTGACGCTCTTTCCAATAGTGTACTCAGAATTGAGATCATCTTGTAAATTAGGGTAGTTATGGCCGTTTTAGAGACGTCAGGTCGAAAACACGAAAAAAATCTTAAATTGTGAATAACTCGGAAACGAAGCCTTTGGAAGAAAGTCCTAAGACATGTTTTGTTGAAAATGAGTTGTTGAATCTACCCCTTGAAGGCTGCTAACCTTATCGGTTAACACCTTGTATACTAGGAATGTTTTCCAATATTGAGTAAGAACTTTTGTTACTTGTACCCTATTGCACCTTCTGCTTGACGAGTCGGGGAAAATGATTACCGGCGGAGCTGACACTATCTGGCGAATGGGCAGAGTAGATTACTTTTCCGGTGGAATTGAAGCGCTCCCATACTTGGAGCCATAAGGCACCATTGGGGGCCATATCAATTCATGTAGGTACTCTTTTTATGAGAGAGGAATACTCCGAAAACTCGATAACACACTTTTAGCGTTTACGCGAGGTCAATCCTCCTTATTGCCTTTCGAGGGTATCATTTCAATTTCAAGCTTGTATTGTTAAGACAAAAAACGCTACAAAGTCTTACACAGGGGTTGGTTATTCCTTGGACCAGGCGCATGGAGACTCATTTCTTCAACATGGGGGAAATGAGGAAACAGTGGGTGCGGCGGGTCCCAGACCCATTCCAATCGATTCAGGATCCAAAATTTAGTGGAAAATGATACCCCACACGCCCAGGTTCCAGAAATCTCGAAAACACATATTTAAAATGAGTAATATATACCCAATTTGACCCATTACTTCTTCCAGTGGATGCCAATCGTTCTGAGACCCACTCCATTGGATTCAGCTTCCAAGATTTAGCGGAAAATGATACCCCACACGCCTAGGTTCCAGAAATCTCAAAAACACATATTCAAAATGGGTAATATATACCCAATTTGACCCATAACTTCTTCCAGTAGGCGCCGATCGTTCTGGGACCCATTTCATTTGATTCAGCGTCCAAAATTTAGTGGAAAATGATACCCCACTCGCCTAGATCGCCCAAAATCTCAAAAATCCATTTTTCAAAAAACACATTTTGAACCCTACCCCGCCCAAATTTGGTCCGATTGGGCTGAAAAGCTTGGAGGACCGTCCCAGGCCGGGAACAGACCCCTGACCCAAATTTCAGATTTTTAGAAAATTTTCTACTACCAAAAACGGCGTGGACGGCGGACGGCGTACGGCGGACGGACATTGACCTTTTTAGATCTAGACACCATGAAACGTCCAGAAAAAAAATTTGAGCCGAATCGGAGAGGTTGACCATTTGCATGAAAACATAGGTTGATTATTCAAGGAATAACCAACCAAAAAAAGACACGTCTTAATCCATTTTTTTCGCACTAGGTAAGAAATAATGTAGTGAGGGAAACTCTAACTCGCCAAGTGAGGAGCTCAGGTCCGTACATAAATATTCTGGGGTGGCAGAGAAAATCTGCTCTCACGCAGGATGATTTCCGACGCATTCTAGCGCGTCCACAAGCAGACAACGCCCCTTCTGATGAAATCGAGCAAATGCACCAAGCTCCAGCGATACGTTGACGCGGTCAAAGGGAAATGACGAGGGTGGGGTCGATAACATGGCCCAACTTACTCCCTTTCCATTCACAAGGTGAGGGAGGCAGATGTTCAATGGTTAACACAAACACAGTATCGACCCGTCGCTCCAGGAGCCTACTCGTACTATACGCCACAACAGTCAGAGGAGGCAGCTAAGTGTAGGCTTCACCTGCCACGGGAAACGGGTCCAGCAGCCAGACTCGAACACAACTGTTACTGTTTCCTTGCTCTTTTCTGCCTTTGAGAAAATTGGATACAAATATAATGTTTTCATGCCAAAAATCAATCTCTCCAATTCGGTCCAAAACTTTTTTCTGGACGTTTCAAGGTGTCTAGATCATAATTAGCAAATGTCCGTCCGCCGACTTTGGTAGTGGAAAATTTTCTAAAAATCTGAAATTTTGCTCAGGGACCCGTTTCCGGTTCTAGTTGGTTCTCAAAACTTTTCAACCCAATCGGACCAAATTTGGGTAGGGTAGAGGTCAAAATGTGAATTTCGAAAAATGGATTTTTGAGATTTCATGCAATCTAGGTGTGTGGAGTATCATTTTCCACTAAATTTCTGGACTCTTAATCCAATAAAAAGGGTCCCGGAACGATTGGCACCCACTGGAAGAGGTCATGGGTCAAAATGGGTGTCTATTACCCATTTTGAATATGTGTTTTCGAGATATCTGCCACCTAGGCGTGTAGGGCATGATTTTCCACTAACTTTTGGACGCTGAGCCCAATGGGACGGGTCCCGGAACGATTGTTGCCCTCTGGATGAGGCTGGATGTGTGTTTTCCAGATTTCTGGTACCTAGGCGTGTGGGGTATCATTTTCCACTAAATTTTGGACCCTGAATCGATTGGAATGGGTCCGGGACCCACTACACCCACTGTTTCCCCCATTTTCCTCATGTTGAAGAAATGAGTCTCCATACGCCAGGTCCGAGGAATAACCAACTCGTGTGTATGAATTTGCAGCGTTTATATTAGTTAATACACAGTGAAATAGTGATAAAATAAAGGTGTATTCATTGATCCAAAAAACTTCAACAGGTTGCCCAACGAACGATGCAAACTAACCTAAGATAGTTTATTTTTCTGGATACGAATACAAGTGTCATTTCCACAAAAATGATAACTCAAAAGGAGATCCTCAATATATTTTCTTTACCACAGGGCTATAAGAAGATTGTGTTCTTCGTGCACCCTGATTCATGTGGACACCAACGATAAAATTGATGTTGTCTCCAAGGCTACTTCTCCCAACCTCTTTTCAGACTACACAACAAGAAAAACGTCTATTAAATGATTTACCTCAACGGTGAGATAAGGAAATCACGGATAGACAATTTTGGGCGCGATTTACTCAGGTTTACATTGGTTGATTGACTCGCACGGCGGAATTTATTGACTCTATCAATTAGTATCAGAACAATTGGACATTATAGCTCTGAAAAAAAAGTCATTTTTTCAAAGCGATAGTTCCTTAGTGGAGACAAACGCCTCTAATCACATAGTTATTGAACAGATGCAGATGCAGCCATTCAATTTGGCAATTCCCTGCAGGGTCGTATATAATAACTTCATATTCCTTACTTCCTCACTTCTCTCTCTCTCTTAGACCTTCGGTGATGCAGTCTATGGAAATAGGATAATAGGTAGGTGGCATACCGAGGTCCGCAGGATTCATATCAGATTAGATCTCGGGTTGATTGATGTTATCTGGAAACGTTAATTAAAAAAGTCAGAAATCTCGATTCAGCCAAAGTCGTACGGGTCGTTATGCTTCAGTAAGGAAATCTGCTTTATCGATGCGAGATGGAGCCATCAAGTACGACAACAATATTGCAGTTGAAAGAGGAAGTAATTTATGAGGAAGTATTATATAACGTACCCTCTCTAGATGAATAACCCGAAGGAATCTTCATTACTTTCGAGCTAACGGTTATGTGAGTAATAAACGTGATTTTTATGCTGATTCGAGTTCTATTGTTTTCGATTCGGTGGGTTCACCGTTTAAAATACAGTTCACGGTGAAAACAGCACGTGTGCCCCACTTGAGGCGATCGGTCCTAGTCGAATCAAGCCTGGTCAAAGTGAGACGATCCTATTGCTTTGTCAATGATTGCGACCAAAACAACTTATGACACATGATGATTAGTTATGGGATACGATATCAAAACCCCTTTTTTAAATTGAGTATACTGTTTAGCTATTGAGAGAACGTTGAGGTCTGTAGTGAAATAAGTAATGGAAGGTGAACAGACTCAATGAAGGATGTTTGGTGATCGCTCGATATTAAACCTATTCGCGGGTAAGAGGCTTTGGAAGTCCTTACAACCCTTGACGGTCCCTTTATCTCACATAAAGGACAGTGTTGAGGACAAGGACCGAGGACAATATCATGTTGATAATACCTTCGTAATAAACCCCCATCTCTCGCTGAGAGGTTAAAATCAGTTGGTTTTTGATTACCTATTTTTAATCCCAGTTCTTTTTCCGAAACTCGTGTAGCAGTGAAAGCCTAGTTTTCACTTTTGAAATTAAAAAAATTTTCAATCTTTTTAAAACTTGACTTTTTAGAGTCTCTTGAACAAATTCGGTTGCGCAATCTAACAATCTAATCCACAGCTGTGATTCAACTTTGATCCCATTTTTAGAGTTCGTGCACGCTCATCACACAACCTATCAGTTTCAATGCGTTAAAATCAGCGCATCTGATTACGGCTATACCTCCGTGAATTCCGAACACGTATGATGGGAAGGTGGACGCCAAAGTGAAGCACATACCACTTAAAAATGATAACGTTGAGTCAATACCTGGTATTAATCTGTGAGGCAAAGGTTGCTCTTCCCAATACCTTTGGTTGATCGTTTCTCCCCTCTTTTTATAAGTGATACCCTAATATTGATACTAGATTATACTATCAATTTCAGTTCACCTTTTTGAAAGGGTGGGACAACTCCGTGAGTAATTCCCTCCCGCAAAAATTCTATACCGTATAAAAATAAAGTATAGACTAAAGAATCATACTCTAAATTCTCGTCAAAAACCAAATAAACTGCCACACGGAATCGAAAAATATCTTTTTCTCGTTTATAAAAGCCTAAAAGAAAGAACAGTCGTTTAGTCAGAAGAGTATTATGTGAACTTAGCTCAAGCAAGTTGAATAAAATTGAGGATTATATGTGAGGGGAAAGCGGTAAAAGAACAATGGAACGAAAACTGCACGTAACGGTGGTTGGTGAGAAGAGAAAAGAAAAAGGCCCACCCGCGCGCACGAGCATCCTCATTGAGTTTTCGATTCCCACAAAACGACAAATCATATATAGGGAGAGGAAAATCCCAGACGGATTCATGAATTCCGACCATCAAGAAAGCAACGTCGTATCATGGAGCCTTTTCGCACTATGCTTTCCCTACTTCTTTTACGTTTAACTATTGCCTTGATAAATGGGAAGATTAATCACATCTTTTGAAACTGAAATGAATACATACAGAAAGAAACACGATACGCTTTTCAATTCAAATATTAATACAAGCTGTCTGTACATAAGCCTTTTGGGCCAAAAAGGCATTTGTCACACATCTAAAAAAATCAAACGGTCAGAATGATTTTTTTTTTAACCGATTTTCCTCGGGATTAACCGGTGTTGTCCCAGAAATGCCGAATTATCCACATTTTTAAAGAAAAAATTGAAAGGCCGGAATTTAAAACAATCATTTTTTTCAAAACCTCGGCTAATATTCCACGCTCACGCAATTCAGGTGGATCTGAGACGTAAGCGGACCTTTATATATTTATTTATATTATTTATTATTTATTTATATTATACAGCTCTTGCTGATGACCACGAAGGGACAACATTCCCCGTACGAGCGGGATCTCGCCAAATTTGAATTTGTAGCGTTTCGACGTCAGGACAAAAATCCTGGTTTCGTTGGACAACAGAAAACTGTCAGCCTACTTGAAAGAAAAAAAAACTATTTTGTTGACATTGGGTGGCCGGAAGTGGCGACCAGAACCGTGACCCCCCCCCTCCCCCTACGACATTCCCCTCCGTGGTTGAGGGAGGCTGCTTTCGTCCGCCAACTCGGTTCGTTCTTCTCAGCTATTGTTTCCAGGTTTCATTTCGGCCTTTAGAGCGAGGAACCTGAGGAAGATTGAAAGGTCGTCAAGTTCTCGCAAGGGGGTTCAAGGACGCAGCAGGAAGAACGACATCGATTTGTGACTCGTTCACAATAGGAGTTGAAATCAATAATAAATAAGGTAGTTATTGTTCATTTACTGAGCTGACAAAACTACGTTCACAACTATCCCAATGTACGACGTACGTACTATTTCTGTCCAGAAGTTACTTAGAATATACCTAATAACTATAAACAACTACTGAAGATTCACCTCTTCAACAGTCAAATAATTTTCTAATAATAACATTTACTGGTAGAAGAATAAGGGTGAAGAACGGTTTCAATTCCCTGTGTGTTGGGTCAGGACGAGCGAACGTAGTACGCTGGAGCGCGTTGCGAACTTGTATGAATCATACATTAACCAAGAGAGGGTGGAATCGTATCCCGAAATATTCGTAGTACTCCCGTTCGGAGGGACAGGTGCATTCGGAGTTGATGCAAAATGCGACCCAGTTGAGGTTACATTGACGTTAGCCCGTGACCTCCTTTTATCGAACGAACTGAACACAAGTCAGAACACGCGACGAGTAACGTATTCACACGAACATGAAAACGTACACAGACAATATTAACGTTAGGAATTACCATGGTTTACTCCTTCAAAAGCACTGCAAGGTGAGGAATGTAGGGTGGGCGAGTATAGTGAAGACGATGGCGAGTGATGAGAAACTTTAACATTGAATTTGTTGTATTGTAAGTCTGTACTACCTCAACGTAATATTGTAAACCCACTCACCAGTTGGATTTGAACCGGTTGAAGACTCCTGCAACAAAAACATTAGCTTATAATGACTTTCAAACGTGAACCAATCATTTATTACATAGAAATACTCCTAAACTGTATTGAGCCTCTACCCTCCAACCAAAGGAATCATAGCATGAGGGAATTGAGGCGAATCAAGATGACATACAGAATTTTCTAACTGGATCATAATAAATGAATCAGAATTACACATGTACTTCAACATTCTAACTGCACAAAGAAAACATTTTGATTTTCAAGCTAAACGAAGCGATGGCACCGCCTGGAAATTTGCCACTTTTCCATAATGAATTTTGGGGTATAAAAAACGTTGGAGATCGTACTGTGAACAAATTGTGACACTTCAGCGGGATGTTATGACATTCAGATAACGCAATCAGACGCAACTGAGTATTCAGTATGGCAGAGGGCTCCGAACAGAGGGATGACACTTCTTTTGTGAAGACAGCACCGTTGCGTAAGGTCCTTTGCTAACAGAACCCCTTCTATGGGGTGAGAGTTACCTCAGAATCTATTCCTTAGTATTTAGATCATATCCGCATCGACTTAGGACGCTACACCAAAAACGACTTGAAGGTGTTAAGAAGACTGCACTACTTTGTTCAAAGAAATTACGAGTGTCGTCCGTAATTCATCAATACTGTTGAAGGAATGTAATGTGTAAGGAATTTAATGAACTTCAGCTTTCTTGTTCAGTGAGAGTTGAAACCGAAAATGCAGTAATGCGATTGCTGATGATAAAAAAAGCCTTGAAGGAATTTGTACGTGAAATATGAGTGATTTTTGAATAAAAACCCCGCTATTCTGGAATGCTCAACACAAGGAAGTTACGTACTAAAAGCCCATTCGGTGATGTGGAAGCTTCAGTCGATTCGATCTCAGTATAGCTGCTGAATAATCTACTAAACTCTCAGATTATTATCCCCGCTTTATTCTCTGTAATCACGTAGACAGATTTCATTCAACAAAATCCGAGCGCTTATCCGCGACGTAACTTCAGTTCCCATTCGCCAAAAAGTGTCTCGTCTTGATCCTCCCATGTCCCATTAAGCCCTCCAGTTCTGGAGCATAGCAATCTTCTCATTTCACCATACGGTGTGAGGCAGTTATGTCACTCAACGAGGGACAGGGTGGCTCATAACTGAAACAAGCCTACTTAGGTGCGGGCTCGACTTGAAGATCTCAAGGTGGAATGTCGGTGTGAATCTCGATGTGAATCCTTGAAGGTTTCAACAAACTTCGACCTTTCAAAAATGTGAGCCGTCTTCGCTCTCATACTCTTGCTAACAACTAATCCGTTAGTGCGAACCGTAATATGCGGCAGCTACAAATTCCTTCACTATGGCTTATTATTCCTTGTAGCGAGAGTATGGGGAAAACAGTGAGTGTCCAGGATTCATTACAATCGATCCAGCTTCCTGAATTTAGTGGAAAATGATACCCCACATCCATTTTCGAAAACACATTTACTCCCCTACCTTCCCAGAATTCATGCTGATTGGGTTGAAACGTTTCGAGGACTAACATATGCAAAAATAGGTCCCTGATCAGAATTTCAAATTGAAAAAAAAATGCTACTACCAGAAACGTGACGGCGGACGAATCATTTGATCTACATCATGAAACGCTAATTTTCGAAATTTGGGGAAAATTCGAGTAATTTACCTTTGGTATGAAAACATTAGGTTGATTATTCAAGGAATAATAAACCAAAACGGCAGCCTGATTCTGCTCCATCTGCCACAAGAGCCAGAATCTGAAGAAAATGAAAAAACGCATGTTGGGCTCGCCTGAAATCTACTTATTTAATGCTCTTCTCAAATCCAAAATCTCGACAAAAACATCGACGTCCCACTTAGCCAGAAATCGTAACTTACGGCCTCCTGAATTGTTGAAAACGATCTTGCATTCACGCCGAGAAGATTGAGAGAAATTACGGTAATTAAGGAAACGCAAGAGACGTGAAGCTGCTACATGCAAACGAGCATTAGGATTCTCGCAATTTGTCCATCATCATGATACTAACCTAAATCGAAGAAAATTATTGAGTCTCGTCACTCCAATCAGAGCGCGATAATATCCACGCTTGAAGAGGATGAATCACACTCTTCGAGGAAGCGCTAAATGAGTCTTCCTATCAAGATGAACATGCGCTGAATAAGATGAATAGAGAGGATTGTAAGAGCAGCTGAAGTCGAGTTGTCATACGAAGATATCCGTCCATAGGAACGAATTTGACTCCTTCCAGATATTTATCGCCTTTTCCTACTTAGAGTCGTCCCAACAATAAGATGCCTTCTCTTCCAAGTCATTAACAGGATAATTGTTAATTGTTACAATTAGTACTACGGCAGAGATGATTCTGAAGGAATAAAATAGGCTTAGAGAGGGGGATATTCATCAAGAATCATCCTCAATAGACAAATGTTCGCAATATTTTCAGGCTAGGCGGAATCGTAATTCCAATAATGTTGGGTACTGAGTACTACTGTACTCTTTACTACTATTCTAGATTCAAATAGAATACAGTGCAAACCACTTTAGCAAGATATTTGTAAGTGCGACGGCCGGATAAGCAAAATTAAATTCCCACACACCACCAACTTCGAAGAGAAAGTGAAACCGGTTTTCTGCCAATCTTCTACCTTCCCGCCCTAAAACAAGTGATTAATTTACTTTTGATACCTTGTTTCACATATGATTTCGAGCATAATTACAATCCTGATTACCTTCACCGATATACGAGATTACAGTTCAGGTGGAATATACTCAACAGTAATGCTAAATATAAAGTTCCTCTACCGATATATTTACTTACAACAGAGTGAAGTTGTTGCAAGTGTTCATACAGCATCATTTCACCGTTCTTGGAGTTGAAAAATATTCCCACTTTGACCTTCCAGCCGAAGGTATTGAGAATACTTTCAATCAAAACATCATACATGTAGGACAGAGGCTCGTGAAAGTAGCCTTGAGAGCGATACGTTTGATAACAGGTTCGGGGGCAACTTCAAGTGGCTCATGGGGTGCCCACAGTAGTTAGTCGGGACCTCGAAATAATACGTAGCCATTGTGACCCTGCGGCGAGACGCCACCGGGCCTATTGTTACGCTACTAATTCATAATCAAACTAGATACAACGCGGAAGATAACAGGTACTGACACAGTTTTTGAAATAGGGAAAATAATACCAATAATTTTCATATTTATGTACTAGATACCTGTTATTGTTTCTATTGCCCTATCAGCATCATTCCTGTCAACGGTACGTGGAGCACATCTTTTCTGCCAAACTCGAAACGTCATTCACCTGGCACAGCGTATTCCATGATGAACCCAAATGGGCTGGGCCTTACAATCAACACTAGGAGGCAGTTAACAAACAACTCACTAGCTCATCAGCCTCGACGATGAATTGTGGCGAACATCAACTTTCTGCTAAGCTGTAGGAGATTTTCCTGTGCATGAAGTATCAAAAGGCACAATCCACGCTAGCGGATTCGCTGTTTCATCTCGGATTCCTATGAAAAGATAAGGTGAATGAAAGCGACGACATTACTTCTACAGAGGAAAACGAGAAGAGTAACGGAAAGACTAAACACCACCAACTCAGGAATATAAATTCTCAAGCATCGAAAGTGTGAATTCATGTGAACCTTTTTAATCTTGGAAGAAGATCAAAGTCGAAACATAGGTATAACGACGCCTTTTAACGTAAATACGCCGTCGTTAAGAAGAAAGTCCCAACTCCACAAAACTGGACATAAGACCTCCTTTTTCGGCCGGCAGCACGCTTGTAAAATGCTGCTTTACTAAAATAGAGTGCAGGCTCGGTATCATTTTGCAGTTAAATCAGCAGGGAAGGAATCCCACATTCAATTAGTTTTTCTTTTATAAAATATTTCCAGCAGCATTTGATTTTCCCGAAAAGAAGAGCCCCCAAAGCATGAAAAATATAAATGAGCACGAATAAGTCCGAGAGAATCAAATTTGTCTTGTCGACGGATGATGTCAGCAAGATCCCTGGAATTGTTCTGAGCGTTATGAAATTTTGCTCAGAGTTCTATTAGTAAAACAAGCACAATCACATGCTCAAGTAGAACAATCTGCTCAATAATGCCCTGTAGTGCCGGAGAGTAGTGAAATGAAATGTTTTTTCGTAATTTATCTTTTAGTTGAATTAATTTATTTCATTTTATTTCCCATACAAACTCCTCCCGATTATTGATTTTTATTATGTCACCCACGGGACTTTTCATTATAACGCAATTCGCCGATGATTGAACAACTTCGGGACTTTACATTATAACGAACATTGTATTGTATGTCGGTGATTGAACAACTTCGGCTTACGCAAACAAATCATTATCACTACAGCCACGTAGGTATTTTGAGAAGGTGGGAGGCACATTGGCCGGGTAATATAACTACCATGATTCGAAGAATATCGATAGGCAGGGCGAACGTGCCAGGGCACGTCCTCCTGTATTTTCAGTCCTGCAGCGAAAGAACCGAACGTACCAACGCCTATTTGAATTCAAGCTCTTCTCCAGAGTTTTCTCCAAGGAGTTTCTTCCTTCTGGATCTGCATAGCTAACGTACCCATATCTCTCCCCGGAACAGATGCAGATAAACGCGTACCTACTTCTTGACATCTGATTCTCCAGTATCCCGTTACCTGTTCCAGAACGCTGATCTCGAGAAGTTACATCACGAGAGAACTGGCCCCCACTTCTCCACGTACACAACACTCATCAAGCTCACCACTAGCACCGTTTCAGTACGGTCGCAGCCCAATACGGCTGCACTTACACTTTCTACGACCCAATCCCACGATGGCATCGCTACCGATTCTTCGGAGTAAACATAGTAACTGAACATCAACGATTTCATCAATACGAAAAGTAGATAACAAATGATCTGCAACTCCATTTGGAGGAAAAAAAAATAATTTGGACAGTTATGGACGAATGAAAAACATGAAATGCTTGCATGAAAAACGTAATTGGCTTTAATAAGAGGATCGGAGCGTAGCGTAAAAATTGAAGGGGCTCTGGGTACCAACACTAGAATGAACAGCAGAAAATACAAGTATTGTCATCAATGATTAAGTTTGGATCATCGGAAACGGGAAGGTGGGCGAATGCCTGAGATTGAATAATTCATGGCGACGCTTTGGCCGAAGCGACTCGGTATGCGGGGAGCGGGCGGCTAAGGTCGTATACAGACGAGCCGGGTCCTTGTTTTCTTTTCCTCTAGCCACCATATTATCAGATGACCTCTCATTGTCACCCTGCTCGTACACACTGGAGAAGCGCCAGAATAATAGGGTACTAGAGGGCTTCCCTAATCGCATTACTCAACAGACAATTCGGCAAGATAGCTTGAATAAAATAAAATAAACGCTGCAAATGCATTCACAAAAGTTGGTTATTCCACGTACCAGGAGCATGGAGACTCATTTCTTCAACATGAAGAAAATGGGGAGAAATAGTGAGTGTGGAGTGTCCCGGACTCATTCCAATTGAGTCAGAGTCCAAAATTTAATGGAAAATAATACCCCACACTCTTAAATCGCCAAAACGCTCGAAAATCAATTTCTCGAAAAACACATTTTGACCCTTACCCTTAGGAGCCAAGTGTTGGTCCAACCAGGTCATAGCCATCAGCCCAGCCTCTATTCGGCGATGTACAAAACATACATTCAGAATTCCCTTCCGTCGATCGGAACGCTCGGTTGAAAATTTTCCTTCGATATAAATAACGTAATTTGAAGGAGACAAAGATGTTCATTGGATGGAGCAAATCAGTCAAAGTTTACAAACAGGATTCCTAAAGTTACTCACTCGGCAGGAGAGCGGGGGAGGTCGCTTTGGGGCTTCATTGACATACCTACCATCGGGCACACACCTTGAATACCAATATAAAAGGTGTTTGGCCTCTGAATTTCAGTTTCCTTTTCCGTCTATTAACGAAACATGTGGTCCGGTAAGGAGAAAAAAGAGCTCCTGGTTCAAATGTGGGCAGCAGAAAGACGAAGTATTTAAATGAAGAAACGATCGCTTACATTGGAGATGCCCAACTGAAATGGCATGCGCAAATGATACAGTTTGATGCGTGAATTAATATAAAGCGAGAATAACATAAGCCTGCAGAAGGATCGAGACGTTCGTGGGATCTAATGTATGTTTTCCTCTACCTATCAATACATGCCCGAAGAGCCTTTCAAGTAGTCCAAAAGTCAGGATTTACGCACATGGGCTTCCATATTACGTGTACTTTCCATATTTTATGCCAGACTACTTATTACCCGGAAAAGAAAAGTATAATTGAAGGTAACGGAAACAATATTTTAACTTTTGAACCTGCATGCTCCCCCCTTCCCAAGTGAGGGACGACCTAGAAGAGGATAATTTAGGTACATCTAGAGCAATTTCGCTCAATTTCAGATGCAGAATCCGGAAAAAGTTCAGAGAGGCAATCGGACATTTCATACTTGGTAATTTCCGGGCTTGAAAACACTGGAAAGGGTTCCATAAACCATGACTAGTTGCGTACCAGCGTACATTTCCCAAAACTACATTACGAAGAGAATATTTGACACGAGCCAATATTAATTGGGAGAAAAGCGTGTATGCTGTAGCTTCATCATGTAATAATAATGTTCTCCTCCAAGTGAACAAGTATCACGCAGCTATGTAGGACACTCCAATTAGTGAATAGTATCAAATGGAAAGGACGAGCGACATGATTAGAGATTCCCAGGGTCATACTCGTCTCAACTATGTGGCTCACCATCATTTTTGTTTCTACAATAGTATTTCCGAATATTTGTAATAAAGAGACTATAGGGGTCATTATTGTTCTCGGAAAATTTTCTGTTGATATTGGAAACGGAGAACTCATCCAAATATCATCATAAAGAAGAACTCGAAGAAACTAGTTCACAGCACTTATTTCTTGCAAAGTACATACCTAATGCTAATTGCTCCGATTTCGATTTAAAAAATATTAATAGCATCCAATCATTAAAAATATATCATTATCATAAATCAATAAAACCTCACTTCCGTCACGCATTTGCCCGGCAGGAATAACCTTGGTCAGGTACCCACAACTCCGAGGAGATACTGTTTAATTCATATGGGAATATCTGAACAGAAAGCGACCAAGGAAAGGCGTTAAGTTGCACTTGACTCGCCCAATCTACATGCAAATCTCGCTCGCATCCTCCGTGAACACCTTCTCTCACTTGGCAGTTGGCTTTCACAAATATTAAAGCAATTAAGCGGCGACACCAGAAAATGATCTTCAGGAGGCTCCCTTTAATGAGCAAAACGATCAGAAAGTTTCCCAGCATAGTTCAACGGGAGGTTTTCACTCGTTGCATAAAGTAAAACTCCAATGGATTTTTTTTAAGAAACTCCACAACCGAAAGAAAATTACGTTACTCAAACACTAGGAATGCAATTTGTGTCGATGAAAACTACTACATGGCACTCCAACGATCTCTCAACAAATATCTCCTGTTCTATCATTCAATTTCCTTACTTCTGCTAAATCGTTAAGTGGATACAAAGAAACGACGTAACCGTTGCTTCATTTTCCAGACGCTATTATTTTTCGCTCCAGCGGGTCTTGACTGTTTTTGGAAGGCTTACTCGGTAACGAATCGGATTCTTGAAAGATGGAAACCCGATTGCCTTGACCTTAACGGTTCTACGACATACCGTTCGGAGCGGGAAGGTCACATAACACTCAATAATAGGTAAGACTTTGATTGCGTGAATCATGTACGCGTAGATAGTCCACAGTAAACGAGGAGATAATTTAGCGAAAGTCGCAACATCAAACCCCTCCCTCTCTCTTACGGTAGAAACACTGTACGAGGGTGTCTGGGTAGAAAAGGGGAGCACCAGAAGGGTGTGATAACTGGTCCGTGATTCATTTCAATCGGCCAAAATTACCCAACCGCCTCTGTTCAAAATACCCCCCTTTTTTTCACAAATTTTCCATCCCAATCAACCCTCGATCAGCAATACTTTCGAGGTCGATTCAAATCAGCTCACGATAACAATTTAAATGAAAATTGAATGTAACTAACAGAAAACCTTGCCTCACTCACATATTTTACGCACCTGGAAAACCATACTCGTAAATAAATTTTAAAGTCATAAATTCACTATCTGGGGAAGATCTTGTCACGGAAAGAAGATATGCATTATTTACCAAGAGGTATGAATTCAAATATTCAATCTACAGAACTCTCAAGAATTGTGGGGATTTGCGATGGAGCTCACCTAGCTTCTTGAAGATAGACGCGAATCAAGGGATTCTGCAACAGAACAGAGAAAATTATGTACTCGAGTAAATACAAGGTCAAAAACCATTAAAAAAATAAAATAATAATAATAATAATAATAGTTTGACAACAAATTTGCAAAATATATGAGATAATTCGATCATTTCATTTGAAACATTGTTGAAACAATCATCACCGTTATGGAAGGGGAAGGTATAAGAAAGCTCAGCAAATGGAAATCTAAAATAACGTCTGCTCTGTTCAACAGGCGGATTCAACATGTTCGATGCCGGTTAGCGATGAATTCAGAAGAGTATGGTGCAAGGTCTCGATCGAGCAGACTCAAAGCGTCCAAACGATCTCGTCCATTCAGGAAGTCAAGTTCCGGCACGAAGAAAGGAAACCTGCTAAACCTACTATACTAGTGCTAAGAGTTCCTTTCCGCCTGAGCGATACCAACAATTACATCACGCGGGTCTGCAGCCTCATCCACTCATATCAAGAGTAGGTACGATTTCTCCATCGACACAACACAGTGAACCACCACTAGCTCCAGATTATAAGAAATAATCAAGTCTGAACGCAAAAATACCAAATACTTCGCCGGGAATTGGACATCATCTCGTTATCACTATTATTATCATTATTTCGTTACAAGCGTAATACATTTACAAGGGCCTAGCGTCTGTCAATGCGTTGATCCAACAATTTCTACAATTTCGGTATTATATCAAATTATGAGGAATGGTGCTGGACAGCTAGAGGGAGATCCCATCCAGACCTCATATGTAACTATACTAAGAATATTGGTGGATAAATAACTTAATGTATCAATGGAGCATGGGCACATCAGCCGCCCCTTCATTTTTATTTCAATGGTGAAATTGTGTAGTTCAGGATGAAGCGTATGTGTCAAGGCCGTTACAGTTCATTTTTCAAGTGCACGATGATCATCAGTATAGAGCTTCAAAAATATATGTTGGTGCATTTCTGTATCCAACATTCGCCCTTCCTGTATCGCTAGACTTTGAAAAGGAGTAGTTATAGTAGGCAGAATATAGAATACAGAAATATGGAAACGTAACATGCATCCTGACATTCAAGGCGTAACAGATGCATTTAATATCCCAAACACTCGCGATAGAAGGACGAATTGAATACGTAGCTACATGAAGGACGAATCAATACAACCTAGACGTCGACGGGAAAGGTTCGATGACCGCTTTCCCGAGTATTATTGGGACACTCGCCGTTTTAAGAAATCGAAAAGGCTGCGAATTTTACACTGACCTCCGTTCCTTCACGAAACCCGATACAATTGCCCTGGTAAAAGAACAAAGTCTTCAAACTTCATAAAAAGTATCGTGATTTGAGAAGAATATCCCTCTAACAAATGAAGAAAGCTGGAATGGATTTCATCCAAACGGAAATGATTTGTCAAACACCAAAAATTACTCATGACAATTCATGGAGTTTATGGAAAATAGATAAAGACTCCGCCTGAAAAAGACAAAGATGACCATACCATGGTCAGGGAAGTGGTTCTAGGATTATTCTGATCAACTTGTATTAGAGTTAAGATCTTGCAAAGGAAAACTATGAATCTAATGAAGTGATCTGATCCACCATGACTCAATCTAACGCGCATAGTGTTATTAAACTTTGATAGGAAGTATTAAGTCTCAACGTCTGTGGAAAAGCAGCATTTCTATCAATCATCGCAAATCATCATTGCAAATGTTTCCCGTTGTCTGTTACGTCAAAATCCTACTCAGATTTTTGCTAAATAACACGGGTTTTTTGGAACTGCGCCTCTCATTTACGTAGGTAGTTCACCCCGTCGACCTCGATTGGTTTTTTAAATTTAATTTGCAATAGTACTTATTATAAACGTACTGAAATTATTGTACTGGGTATATTCTAAAATACGGAAAATGGTAGGACGTTGAATGAGGGAACAAATCTAGTCTGGTCTCTGATCAGTCGCCTGATATGGCCTTTTCCAGAGTCAATGACCACTTCCGGCTTTACTCAACTATCTTATATCTGATTGCTTGAGACTGAAATCACTGCTAACACACCTAGACGTACCATCAATTCTCTAACCATAGCACTATAATAATTGGCAGTCTAGACCGTCAGAGATACTACACCATTCCTTGCGACGGATGGATGCCGCTAAACCCCAGTCCGTTCACCTCATCTGGCGGAACAAATTCGACAAACTTTTTAGTCTTTCTCCATCCCGTAGCTTCCTCCTCAGCTATACGAAGGCCTTGGGTACCAACGATCTGGCTTGGATGTCAAAACACAACAAATCTACAAAATGCTAGTGTTCCTAAACCAAGTTGTAAACCGAAGACCTTCGAGACTCAAAAGGTTCGAGTATTTCTACATCGAAATACTTTGTTTATATAATGGAATTTCAGACAGTCTCGTCCTCATCAATGAAGATACATTAAAAGAGTTTTTTTTACAATCAACTACTAACAAACCCATTGTTCTCTTAGTGCGACCATTGCATGTATGAAAATAAATATTTGCAGCTCCAAGTGATATCCTATCCGGTTCAAGTTATAAATATTGTACATTTGTAATCAAATGATGAAGATACAGGGAATAAGAGTTCCTTAGAAGTATCATTTGTAAGGGAGTTCTGTGATGGATTATTATTCCTTGAAAAAACAATCTGTTTAAAGCCGAAGGACAACCTCTCCGATTGGTCCCAAAATTGGACAGTTAGCGTTTCATGATGTCTAGACCGAAAAACGAAAATGTCCATCCGCGCCGTCATTGGTAGTGGAATTTTGTTTTTTAATTTTAAATTGTGGACAGAGACCGCTTTTTGGCTTTAGCTGGACCTAAAAATATTTCAGCCCGATCGGCACAAATGCGGACAGGATATGGGTAAAAATGGGTTTTTTGGGGTTGTTTATGGCATTTTTTGGAACATGGGGTTCTACCTGAGGTGAGTACAGGTCAATTGGGTACCTACCTACTGGAATGAATCCTGGATACCCCACACTGACTGTTTTCCCCAAACTCTTGTGCTCTAAGGTATGATAAAAATTAATAAATCAATATAATTTTAGATAGACCTCAAAAGATATTCCAACATATATTATAATTTATAATAAATAAATTATTCATCCCCTTAGACACATTCAAAACTTAATAAGTACTGTGATTTACACTAAAAATAGCCCGTAGTTTGGTAAATTGAATTTTGGAGGTTTTTTTTCTTCGAGTGAGTGAATACAAATCTAAAAACGCTGCAAATTCATTCACACAGGGGTTGGTTATTCCTCGGACCAGGCGCATGGAGACTCATTTCTTCAACATGGGGGAAATGGGGGAACAGTGGGTGCGGCGGGTCCCAGACCTATTCCAATCGATTCAGGATCCAGAACTTAGTAGAAAATGATACCCCACACGCCCAGGTACCGGAAATCTCAAAAACACATATTCAAAATGGGTAATATATACCCAATTTGACCCATAACTTTTTCCAGTGGGTGCCGATCGTTCTGGGACCCATTTCATTTGGTTCAGCGTCCAAAATTTAGTGGAAAATGATACCCCACTCGCCTAGGTTCCAGAAATCTCAAAAACACATATTCAAAATGGGGAATATATACCCAAGTTGTGACCCATAACTTCTGTCCAGAGGGGTGCCAATCGTGGCCGGGACCCACTTCATTGAAATTAGCGTCCAAGATTTAGCGGAAAATGATACCCCACACCCTAGGTTCCATAAATCTCAAAACGACATTTCAAATGGGGTAATATATACCCGATTTGGACCCATAATTTTCCAGTGGGTGTCCCGATCGTTCTGGGACCATTTTCACATGTGGTTCAGCGTTACCTACAAATTTTAGGGAATTAGATGAGACCCCCACTGACCTAAATCTGAAAATCCATTGTCAGAAACAAATTTTACCCCTACCCACGGGCGTGGCCATCCAAATTTGGCCATTCGGGCTGGAAAAGTTTGGAGGACCGTCCTAGGGGCCTGGGAACATAGACCCCTGACCCAAATTTCAATTTTTAGAAAATTCTATCCCAAAACGCCTGGACGGCGGCGCGTACCGTACCCTACGGCGACGACATTGAGCTTTTTTGATCTAGACATCATGAAACGTCCAGAAAAAAATTTTGAGCCGAATCGGAGAGGTTGACCATTTGCATGAAAACATAGGTTGATTATTCAAGGAATAACCAACCAAAACGCTGCAAATTCATTCACACGGGTTGGTTATTCCTCGGACCAGGCGTACAAAGACTCATTTCTTCAACATGAGGAAAATGGGGGAAACAGTGGGTGTGGTGGGTCCCGGACCCATTCCAATCGATTTAGAGCCCAAAAGTTAGTGGAAAATGATACTCCACACGCCTAGGTACCAGAAATCTTGAAAACACAAGTACAAAATGGGTAATAAATACCCCATTTTGACCTCGCCTAGATCGCCCAAAATCTCGAAAATCCGTTTTTCAAAAAACACATTTTGTCCCCTACCCCGCCCAAATTAGGTTCGATCGGGCTGAAAAGTTTTGAGGACCGTCCTAGGCCGGGAACAAACCCCTGACCCAAATTTCAGATTTTTTGGAAAAAAATTTTCTACTACCAATAACGGCGCGGACGGCGGACGGACATTTTGGTTTTTTGATCTAGACACCTTAAAACGTCCAGAAAACAATTTTGAGCCGAATCGGAGACGTTGACCTTTTGCATGATAACATAGGTTGATTATTAAAGGAATAACCAACCAAAACCAAGACAAATCAAGATTTTTTTCCGCGAACATCGCAAAAAAAATCTCATGGAAAACTTCATACGTGAAAATAAGAGTCGAATTGCTGTACCCGTTGATTATCAAGTGATCGAAATATTAGAAGACAAATCACGAATGTACACAACAGGTCGACGTTAAGCCGACGACTCATCAATCCCACGACTTGAGACCTGCGTCTTCGTCCACGGTAGTTTTCCTTGAGCGAGCCCAAAGAGTCTGACAATTTTTACGAGGCGACAGAGATGCTACAAGGACGTCGCAAGGTAAGCACTTAGTGTGACTTGATCCGATCAAAAATGAGGAAGTGCAAAGACACTTAGAGAAAGCTTCAAAACCGTTCGAAACTAACAATTTTGCACAAGAGTAACTTGTTTGACGTATACGATAAGGATACAGGTAAATCCTACCTAACTACATAATTTCAGTAAGTGCGGCGATTGACAAAAAAAATGTGCGCAACCATTATTATTTGTTGTAGCCACGGAGAGATGATGATCGAAGCCCGAAGGCACATAGGGAAAATTAACGCAAAGGCCGAGGCAATCCTTTTGAGAAGATGCCTAAGATCAGCAATGAGTTGTTTAAAATACGTTGAGTTCCTCCAAGAATAAACAAAAGGGTGAAATACATATTCGTGAGAATTTTCAATATTGACAAACCCAAAAACCTGGTGTGATCCGATTAGACAGAGATTTCTGAACACACGTCCATCAGTAACTCTGTAACCACCCCCCCCCCCCCCTTCCCAGAACAAGAAAAGGTTTGTATACATAGTTACAACTCTGGTTCGGGTGCAAATGCGAAGAATGTCAAGGCGTATAGTGAAACTTATGGGGGTTATGGGTATAGATTACAGCAGAGCCTGCCCCCTGCCTGCTGGGAAATGAAAGAAAGTTAAAATTATCCTTAACTCCGTACTAAGAGTAAAACATCAAGGCATATCAATCAAAAGCTATTAGGTATGCGTCTTGTTGTGTCCGTCTCCGAGCTGATGTATGTTGAAATCAAGATTTTGCTGGTACACGACAATGCCCAAGAACTGCCCCGAAGAAAACAAGAAGGAATAAGTGGGAGTTGTACCTTGGATGGAAGAATATCCTCAAATTTATTCGCTGGCAGTGAACTGTCACACGCGGATGAAAACTCAACGAACGCGGCTCGAAATGAAACGGATGACACTGAAACTGAAGGAAACCGGGCGAAGTCGAGTCGGCTGTATCCCCTACTAGCGATCTGGCTACGGGTCCCCTACCCTGTCCACGGATCCACGTCCTGGCATCCCCCACCTGCCGCGCACAACTGCCATCACTGCATCAAAACATTTGCATGCCATCGTGAACAACCGGGACGCAATCAATCTAGCACGAGGATCGTCTGTGGAATCCATTCATTCCTCGTGGTCTTCCGTTGGGAGGGGAGAGCAACGAAATATACTGTGAGCAGAGCAGGTACAAAGAGGCCAAGGGCGGAATTCCATGATACAAGGACGCACTGCACTGCTCAAATAAGTCAAATTCAAGCGTTTACACGATTATCGTAATCCCGTAATCCTCAAAAGAATTGGCAATGACATCGTCCCAACCGTACTTAGGAGAGAACTTTTCCAACATTTATTTGACTACATTAGACTGGTAAATCGTGTAAAAATAAAACATCAAACACCGAATGGATCAGACAAGTATGTAAACAAGGGATCAGCAATCATGCCTTGAAATGCCTTGCAAATAAGAAGCGCTTCGCGGACCTCGAGAGGGTGGAAATCTATCGACGCACGGGGAGGCTTTTAGTAGCAAAGGGGTGACGAGAGTAGGAGGGTGGATCTCGTCGGATTTAGGAAAATATTGACTGAGAAAATGCTTTCCTTCCTGGTGAAATCCAATATTTTCCATTTCACACCCAGGAATTAGGTGTAGTTATTTGAAGGGCTTGGGCTTTCTTGTCTATAGTTCCAGTTTAATAGATAGTTTTTTGTTAGCTTGTTCGAAATATTGTATCAAAATTTCATGTAATAGAACATATCATTTCTCCTCACCACTGAACTATACTTCAAAAAAGTTTCACCTCAAATTATAAACGTACGGAGTTAGATTTATCTAAATCAATAATCAGGGGAGAAACAGCTTCCAGTTCTGAATAATTTGGCGCCATAAGCTGCACATCAGCAAAACGTCTCAATAAAATAACACTATATGAAGTCAAACTATAGTCCTAATCCGTGTATATAAGTACTGTACGTTAGCAAGACAAGTTCAGTTCAGCGGGTTCATCGTGGATACACTCCTCTCCTTACGCTTTCATCACACATTGCACTCATTACAATTTTCTCCCGAAAGACGGTTCGAAGGGGTACTAGATGAATCTGACAATAATATTTGCTGCAGATGGATTTACTAAAATTGTATCTCCCGTTAAACCCCTACAGCACCAACTAAGTAATTCCCACCAATTTCTGAAGCTGGAAGCGATACGGAAGCATATGAACGGTACTTCTCCTGAGTAGAATACTCTTGGTCCCCATCAACTGAAAGGCCAGAAAATCTTTTCCCTTTATCGAGGTTTCTTTCCAGTTATCGTGATCAGGAGAGCTATCATTCATATTAATTTCCACACGCAAATGAGCAATAAATTATTCTCAAAAATGACTCACCAACGCTCTTTGACAGGAATGAAAGAAAAATAAAAAACGTGTCACCTCAAGTTTTATAAAATTATAAGGCAACCGATTAAGGTTTGAATCAATTTTCCGTTTAAAAATACATACTCGCCCGGAACAGGCGGATTTCGTTTAACTGAATTCTTTTTGGAGGGCCAAGTGTGGATTTTTTTTTTTTTTTTATTATTGAAGAAAATATACGAAATAAACATCAAACTCATCCAAATAATTGATAAAAATAAACCTGCTGAGTTTCTGAGTGCTCTATCAAATAGAAAGTGCTGTAACGTCGGAATAATTTAATTTTCTAAACTTCCATATTCCTTTGGAAAAACCAAAATATCATTGATTTCTGATGTTCTAGATAGCCGTGGTTTCAGAATAATTTTAAACGTAAAGCTTTTTTCGAGCCAACAATTTTATGTCATAAATTATAATGGGAAAATCTGCTAGCCCATTTTATGTAATCCGTAACCATAATATCATAATGATGCTGTGTTGGTATTCCCGATACATTCATAGGTATAATTATGAACATATCCATTGTGGAAGCACTCAATGAAGTCATAATGTACGCCAAGTACACATGATATTTCAGTCATTGCCGATGCATCACTGGCAATAGAGCTCTAGAATACTCGTATAGAAATACCGGTAAGACGTAGAGTAAATTCCGAAAATACAGCATTAACAACAAGATTTAGGGCCGAATAATATATTATGAAATGGGCCAAACAAGTGTTTACTGCACAATGTTTATGTAAGTAACGGTAAGTTGTTATTTTTCCAAATTATTTCGTTTATTGGCTTTCGTTCATGAGCCAACTGCATGGAGTTTATTCGCGGTAATAAGCTTAAAGTATTGGCTGTGAAGTTTTCCCAGTTGGAGCAGCAGCAATTGGAGCAAAGATTGCTCAAAGGTTGCCTGGAATATCATCACAAATCTAAGAAAAAACAAATGGGTGCATTAACCTTCTTGTGTGCTCGTTGTTCTACTTGTCCCACGGCGATACAGTTGTACAGATGGGAGACAGGCATGCACGACGCCGAACGGAGAACATCCAAAACTATATGATAACACCCCAAGGTTTTTACCTTGAGTTCGGGTAGGCCCAGCAGGATTGATTCGAAGGGAGAAGCTTACAAGACTGATCTCGAACATTCAGCCCCCGGGGGCGGTGGATGCTGCACGCAGGCGCTGGACAGCATCTCATCTCCATGACCACCCAAAGTACACAGAATCGTGGCCCCACCCAAGCCATAAACTATTCGTAAAAAGCATTTTTCTGCCTACAATGTGACAGTATGTTCGTCTCTTTCTCCTTCTCTCGCAGAAAAAAATGGATTTAGCTGATTTTTGAGTTTACATTCATGACTACTTACATCCTACAAGGACTTGTATGACTTCTTATTCATTGGGCTGGTATGGACTTTCAATGCAGCTTCAGTCACCGTCCAATCGCCTAAATTTACACGCGAGATTCTATCAAAAACAGGTTTTATACTCGTCGATCAATGTACACCAGTTTGTTGAATGGGGATGTTCATCCCTTATTTGATAACATGCTGCATGTTGTACATCAGAAGATATCGAGTAGACGGTATCTACTTAAACGAGAAATAAATTAATTAGGAAGTTAATAAATCTAAATTTTCAATACGAGAATATGCAGTATTATTACCGTCGAGTACAGTATTATTACAGTCGTTATCGACTGCATCGAGTTTATTCACTATTACTTGAAACTTCAAAACAAACAGCGTGCTCACTATTCTATTACCTGGTGAAAGCGATTCCGAGCTGAATCCCAAATAATGTTTATGAGATGACGAAAAGGTGGAGAAAAACCATCAATTATCACAAATCACAGAGAATTTAGGCCTTCAAAAACTCGATCGTTTACTATGTTATGACACCCAACACAACCGACATACACAGATAAAAGCTTCACCAAACATTATCGAGGTCGAGCTGAAGTGCCCAAGTGGTCTTGATTGAATGGACGGCCATTGCAGATTGTTTTGTTGGCAATGGTAGAAGATTCGGACTTTCCACCCCATTCTCGTGTGTCGTTTTTCTTGCGTCACTTCAAAAGCACAATTTGAAAAATATTTTATCATCAATTTTCTTATGCCGAGATGAAACCGATGTTTAATCGAACAATAAATCGAGTCTTAACTCTTCATGAACCTGCTTCTAGCGCTCTCCTTGCACCTGGTGGGCGAATTCTGAAGCGGATCCTCGTCGCCGGATTATCATTATTTGAAAACATTCTTCATGAATTACAGTAGCTCAGTCGGTTTAGCTAGATATTTATGTATTGCTTATATCTCAGGTGGCAGCAACAACTGGCGAATCAAGCAACAACAACATTTTGCTGTCTGCCTTGTTCTAAATTATCATCACTACTTAGTAGGGTCGCTTTTTCCTTTGGTTCAAAGACTTCCCGAAAGATGTCGCTGGATTCTACATCTCTTCCACTTTATGATCTCCGTGGCAGTGGTTTCCATAATGGCTGAACCCGACCTCTTTTGAGAAGAATTACTACGGCGGAATTTGGGACGTTCGTGCATATTGTTTCGGTTAGACTTAGCGAATTCTGTGTGTGACGTTTCCTGTGCGGATTTTTTTGGACAGTTGAGGATCTTCTCTGGCAACGTTCAACTATGATTATTGACGATCCGGATAAATTTAAAGCGTGGTTGACGGCCAAGTTAGGACCTCTGTAAGTAGGACGATATTCTGCAATAACTACTAGATTTTCTTTTGAATCGTCGGATTCTCTGTTTTATACTTATACCTAATCATTTTATTTTAATATATCAAATTAGTTCAACTATCGGTCACCTACTCCCGTGTAACTGTTATAGCGTGCTCATGAGGGAAAACAATTGTTCTAAATAATGATACAAACTACGCGAAGTGCACTATCGGTATGCAATATGGACCTCTGTTGACGAGTGATTTGTGCACCAATGATGTTCGATAATCGTCAGTCAGTAGATATATTATTTACCATAATCAATAGGTGTATGAATTGACTAGCGCATATTAATTTGTTATGTGTTATGTATTTCCTACGGAAAACTGGTCCTTATGAGTACGAGTTGTGTGCATAGGTTATGAAAAAGATAATATGTTATTTGAATAATAGGAACTACTTGCCTACTAGAGATTGATAGTAGAGATTCTTCTGGATGATTCGACTGATTGACTACTCTTAAATGTGGAAATCAAAACAACTTGTGGTTCCATTGATCTGCTTCACTTATCGCGGAGCAATCTAACCTTGATGCCTCTTAGATAGAAGTGATACTTACGATTATTACTACACTCTTGCCCATATTGCAGTATTTGTAATAATTACAATTTTTGAGTTAGTGCGTTTCCCTTGTAGTTGGCAAAACATTTATGACGAAGTTCTTGTATTAAGAAATGGATTATAGGATTTGGTTTAGCAAGTGCAGCAAAAACTGGTTCAAGTTCCAATTTGGCACTTGTCATTTTAATCATAATGCGGATGGGGGAAACAGTGGGTGTGGCGGGTCCCGGACCAATTCCAATCGATTCAGGGTTCAAAATTTAGTGGAAAATGATACCCCACACGCCTAGGTACCAGAAATCTTGAAAACACATATTCAAAATGGGTAATAAATACCCAATTTGACCCATAACTTCTTCCAGTGGGTGCCAATCGTTCTGGGGCCCATTTCATTGGATTCAGCGTCCATGATTTAGTGGAAAATGATACCCCACACGCCTAGGTACCAGTAATCCCGAAAACACATATTCACAATGGGTAATGGATACCCAATTTGACCCATAACTTCTTCCAGTGGGTGCCAATCGTTCTGGGGCCCATTTCATAGGATTCAGCGTCCAAAATTTAGTGGAAAATGATACCCCACTCGCCTAAATTGCCCAAAATCTCGAAATCCATTTTTCAAAAAACATTTTTGACCCCTACCCCGCCCAAATTTGGTCCGATCGGGCTGAAAAGTTTTGAGGACCGTCCTAGTCCGGGAACAGACCTCTGACCCAAGTTTCAGATTTTTAGAAAATTTTCTACTACCGGAGATTTTGGTTTTTTGATCTAGACACCTTGAAACGCCCAGAAACAAATTTTGGGCCGAATCGGAAAGATTGACAATTGAAAACATGGTACTTGTCAATTAGACCCCCTCCCGAGGGTAACCAACTATCCCAAACATGGCGTGATGAATCGATTTTCTATATATCGATCTATATATAACCTCCACGTTAGCGGTTAATTTTAGTTTATGCTACCACGCTGTTGTCAGTTGTCAATATTGTGCGAATCGCTTTTCATTTACTTCACTGTTTTTGATTTATTTCCATTTTCCTTTTATTTTTTCGATGTGGAATCTCAGGAAGTTGTTCATGACTGTTCAAATAAATAAAAATCTGTTGAAATAAATAAATAATTCTGAAATATGTTAAAGTCGGTGCAGGCTACGTTGCGATATATCGTATGTATCGCTGTGCGATATATCGCTGTCCAACGGGAAGGTTACGGTGCTAGTAAACAGGTCACCCTCGGGAGGGGTTCTAATTGACAAGTACCGAAAACATAGTTTCATTATTCAAGGAATAACCAACCAAAATGAGAACATTTAAAATCACACCAAAATCGAGCCGCGCGCGCTGTAGGAGTTTTTCCCTCTGCTTGAAGCTATCCGTTGTAAGGACCTTCTGTAGAATGAAAAAAACTTTGCCTTACAATAAAGAAGAGATGAAAAGAAGTAATGTAGAAAAGAAACACAGAATGAATGGGTGTCGCTTATTAGAAGCTTACCTACATTGTTGTAAATATTGACTGAATGAACTTTCTCGGGTATAGGAGTTTCTATTCACTAATCGTGAATTTTGAGTTTAATTGGTTTTTATGAATGCAACAGATTAATATATTCCGTGTTATTCCAGCTGCGAAGCGGATCCAGAAGCACTTGCTAAGTATGTGTACGCCCTCGTCAGAAAAGATAAGCCAATCGAGGAGTTGCGCGCTAGCATGGTTGAGCAGTTGGAAGTATTTCTCCAGCGAGGTCAGTATCATTGCAAATATCTATGAAAGTTCGTCTCGATGCTATCTCTTAACCCCTATTCATGTGCACGTTATCCTTTCATATTTTCAGAGACCCAGACATTTGTGACACTTCTTTTCAAGACTCTTGAAACTCAAAACTTTGAACTGAGTACAGAGACATCTGTACTTCCTCCTGTATCACCGGTGGCTTCTAAAACCTCAACGGTTGATGTCGATCTGCGTGAACAATTCTCAACTCAAACCTCATTAGAGGACAGTGACAAGAAGATTGCCAAAGATTCGGTGAGTTGACTCATTGAGATTTTCAAGAAACCGTTGAAAATATGGAAAGGTCTCGGTAGACAGTTCGGTAATTCTCGGGTTTTCTCGTTCGTTCAATAACTTTCATTCCAATATAAAAGGTTTAACACTACAATTTGGAGGTTTTACACCTCTAATAGATTGGATTTCCGTATCAAATTACATCAATTTGGAAGATTACAGAAATATATTATTTAATTCTGAGAAAGCAATTACTACAAATTAAGTGAAACGTAATAATCAACATTGAAGAATGAACACGTTTCCCAACGTAAGTCTCTCCCTGCAACAGTGGCTGTCAGTAGGGATGAACGATTGTGATCGATATCAAGACGGTATCGATACTTTCCTTCCGATACCGATCATTTTGGTATCGATACTCAGCTTTCGATACCGGTACTGGCATCGGTAAAAATAATCGGGATCGAAAAAAGTATCAACAATATAGTACATACCTCAAATATTAGATAAAAATTACCAATTAAGAATCAAGAAGGCCCTCTCCTAAAGGTTGCTACGCTTGTTTCGGCCAGAACATCGAGTATATACTTTGGGGATATTCCATAGACTAAGGTATATACTCGAAGTGCCAGAAGCTTTGGAGAGAGATCCCTCTTCCCTGCTTTGGCTAGGGGTTGTGAAGAAAAAGAATGCCTTGCTATCATATCAATGATAAGACAACGTTAAATGTGTTATTTTGTTCCGTCGTCACTGTTGTTGGTTGTGTGTGTTCATTGGTCAAGTGATTTACTTATGCTTGTGATGCGATGATTATATAAGGTTCTGATTTAGTAGGAGGAAAGTAGCGAAATTGTGTGAAAAGCGTCTGTAAAACACATTCTGTGTTACAATAATTTCGTCTGAAGTATGTAAATAGTGGTGGCGCTGGCGAGACGCGGAGCGTCGAGTTTTGATTCAATAACGATATTTGTTGGTATCGATACTTTTAATCCGATACTTGCTTGGTATCGATACCATTCTTTTGATACCGATACTAGTACTTATATCGATCATCCCTAGCTGTCAGGTCTAGAAAAAGGCGAATGAACAGTCACCTTCAAAAGAATGGCATTTGGAAGGGACGGATGGAATGTCTTCTACATGTTGTCTTGCACGGAGTAGGTATTTTCAGAATATACGCTGGCTAGCGTTATGGCATTGAAAACTAATTATTTCGGGAAAACTCCAAGTTTAAAAGGAAAACCGCCCATTTGATGTGCAAAATCTCTAACTCAAGATGAAAAACCTCAAATTTCACGTTAAAATGTTATATCCCGTTCCAACGCGTCGCCGATAAACCGCCAAATGCTGATACCTTTGTTTAAAAACCCAATGGATTTTTTCGCTTTCGTTGTCATTTAAAATGTACAGTCCTACTTTAATCATTGTTGTGTATGTATTTCTCTAAGTCCATACCCATAGAGCACATTCAGACAACAGTCATTCTTCATTCCTGTGGGGAACCGAATCTCAAAACGCATGCAAAACTATTTTCCTAGTGCGTCAATTTTCCTGATACATGTTTTCTTTTGTTCTCGTTTGAAAAATCCCTGCCTGCAAACGATATCGGGTATTCTATAATGGAGGCCATAAGTTCAACATAATATGTTCACAATACGCTAAAGAATGTACAAATACCACTCAAAAATGTGTCAATTAGAATCAAAGGAACGAAAAACTAAGATCTTTTAGCGAGTGGGGTAATTCACTAGTGCGCTGAAAACCATGTAAGTGGGAGGTTGATGTATCATCTAAATGAAATACTCATCTCCTTATTTGGCCCCCATTTTTACGATTTACGAAAATTTGGTTGTAATGGCGAACTTTGAATGCTAATTTTCGTCGACATTAGTTCATTTTTCGATGTTGCTCTCAGCTAGTCGTGAGCCTAGAATCGAACGACCTCGTAAGTGTAGATTTATTTTGGACTTTATCCAACGAAACTGAAACGAACTTCTGATTTGTTCTGAACTAATCTAGTTTTTTGAATTTCATATAACGCGTGATCGTTCATTTTTGAAACCCGCAATGTTTTTACGCGCGTGGGTCTTTTATTTTTAGCCCTTCGCGCTGTGTTGTCCGGTTACCCACGCCGAGTCTCTATTTAGAATTGACTGCCCTGTTGTGCTTGACAGAGCCTCCTCTGTACCTAACTCACTCGTAAAAGATTACGTACTTATGGACCCATCCGTGTGATTGAGGGGGACCTAATTTACGGGAACAATGAAGTTATAGCATCTTCTTTCTCTTTCATGTATCAAATTTGACGGTCACCATTTGAGTAGCAAGAGTTTCTTTTGAGGAGTTTTTAGTTTTCTTCTGTGTACTTTTCTATCCCAAAAGGCCAACTTTTTCAAAAACTTTGGCCAACTTATTTTTGGCTCAATGCCGCTTTACAGCTGATATTAGGCGCTGAATATACGAAAATTCGGGAATTAGGTATTTTTAAAAAGTCTGCCATTTCATGGGTTTTTTTTTTGTTTTGTTTTTTCCTCCTTTCTGTTTGCCAGCCTTTCAGAAGTAGGGACATTTCTCAAAACAGTTAGATTCGAATGGAGATTATCTCGTCGTAACGGCATCGACAAGGATGTTATCAACCTGTTTGTTTATCATTCCGAGCACGTTCTGGTCTCTTGTATCATGATTTCAATAATAATTTCCAGAACTCGAGCGCCATTGTAGCAACCATCGCCCCTTCTGCCCAAAATACCAACAGCTTAGGAAACGCACTTTTGGCTGCTTCCAGCCGAAGGGAAACTGACAAGCATGTGAGGAAGGTTGACTCGGTGAGTACCGAGAATTGCGACTGTTTTGTTCCTGCTTGATCACCTGCTTGTTCCAGGCTGATGTCATTAGCACGGCTTTCTGCCCCTTTTCTCTTTTTTTTTTTACACCCTTCTTTTGTAGACGCATTATTCGCGTATTTTCCTCTTACTGTGACAGCGTTCATTTGGTGTGATGGCCGTGGTGTGTTTTGCTGGTTCTATTGCTTTTATTTTGCAATGAGTTTGTAGCTGTGGGTGCCTATCCAGCTTTGCTTTGTGTTAAGATAAGTTTATACATGACAGCAGGTTTTTTTCGTATTTCAGGTAATCTTAAGCTAACCCTAGTTGCATAATACTCAATGGCCCAAGCATGACGAGGCGTTTTGCATGCTGATAATTTTTTAGTTATTTTTATTTCTACTATTATTCCACATTAGAATAAGGAACGGGTTTCGTATGACTTGGTCGATACGAATATTCAAAGAAATTGTTGCTTGCCAAACGTACCCCAATCAGGATTAAAGTTAGTTGATTCAAAGTCCGAAATTGTCGTCTGATGCCCACCATCTGGTTCAAGATGGGCCTGTAAAATGCTCCGAAAAATCTCTTATTTTACTCATAGACTCTTTTTGGAGTGCTGCACACCAAGGTCAGTTATAAACCATGCCAATCTCCTTTTTTTACTCCAGTAATCACGAATCTAGTTGTTTACTCAACTTGAACTCATTCATGAATATCATGTAATAGGTTGCGACCTATATTCTAGTGTCAAATGTATCAAGCCGTAGAGTCATTTTCGTCCTGTGCTCTAACAAATGCCATGAAATTTCTTCAAAAAACCTTGATTTGCAATTTTATCCTAATTTGAAGAAACAAAAAAGAAAAGTATGGGAAAGGATTGATTTTTTTCCACTTCATCGTGGCCTAATCGGGACATGTCAGTTTCTGTGGTAAATGCATTTGGAGGTTTTCTGTATCGTACGCATGATTCACTTGCATTCATTGTCTGCAGTCAACCGCTTACGTCACTGGTGTCGAGTGAAGCCGCTCAAGAACCCTCTTATGGCTCTGTCCAAAAGCACATCCTGCACACTTCAATTCACACTCGAGGGTTACAACCTGCACGAAGACTAACAACGTAGTGTTTAAGTCCGTCATGCGCATGTGGCCGGTGTAGTTGCGAAATTATTAATCCGCAAACATTTTAAAGTGGTCAATCGTGATTCCAGGATAAAGACGACAGGCTCCCTCGACGAACTCGTCGCCGCGGTTCGTCACCATCTCCTGACCGCCGACGATCAAGATCGCGGTCCTTTGATCGGAGGAGATCAAGATCGCGGGAGAGAGAACGTGGTCGAGCATGGCGTAACAAGAGTCCACCCCTTCGACGTTATGAGCGAAGGTATATATATATTCCATTCCTATTTCCATTTGTAGTTAGTTATCTTGGCTATTCTTCACGTCACTGAACTGAATTAGATTGGTATGCTTCCATTTTATACCTATTCACTCAATTTATTTTGCCGTCCATTTTTCTTTGCAATTTTTATTGGTTTCATTTGAACGATCCCCTCCAGGCAGTCCCCTCCCCGAAACTCGTCAACTACAATGGAGGATAATGAGTAAACAAACAAAATTGGGAAATCTCCATTTGTAGTTGGTAATAAGTATCCTTATCTTGGGTTTAGTTTGATATTCCGGTATGATTCCGCTTTCAACTACGAACCGAGGTCGAAATGAATCAGAAAATTTGATCTCAGTCTCCTGCATTGGCTGATGAAAATGGTGTCCACATCCAAAAAAGTGTAGTAAGCTGGCATTTCGGCCTAGAGCTTCACGTCCAACGAACGTGATTTGGTGTCGTGGACATGGTCAGCGGTTCCTCTAAGGGAACCTGATGTAACATTTTGCTCGTGGCTACTGATTGCCTCACCACCTTTAGTGGGTTGAGCTTCCGGCCAGGGCGAACAAATCTCTTACGACTGGCTCACCCTTCTCAGTTCGACCAATGCTAAATATATTCTGAGTTTGAAAGGGATCTGGTTCGCTTTCGTACAGCCGTTGGTGAGCAGACCGTAGTCAGCAGTATGTAGTTCTATCAAGCTTGAATGAATTTGACGTTCCAAATTATATCCTTGCAAAGCAGACGTATAGAATCGACTCACTGACAGAATTGGTGATTCATTTATGTCTTATAAAGCCCTTCCACAACATAGTTTCAATTAATGTAAAAAATGGTCCCTGCCAGTAAAATACAATTTCTCAGATTATGTTGATAGATATAATATAAAATGCTAAATAATGTAAAATAAATACAATTGATTAATATTTTTAAATAAATAGAAAATTATTATGCATTCTCATTCATAAACCTGAGTGTCTTTATACATTTACTGTTATTTATATGTTCTTTTTATATTTTCCTTTGTTCATCGTAGAATTGCCTCTCAGTTGTGTCCCTCTTGTTTTCCTTTTCTTTTTCTCCTCTAGCTTTTTCTTCCATGGTGTATGTAGACGACGTTAGATTCTCAATTACCTTCTATCATGACGCCTTGATGCCACGATACACTAATTAGGTGTTACAGTCGCAGGTCGTTGTCGAAATCTCCTCTGCCCCGTCGGTTTTCCAAATCAGGATCTCCTCAAACCAAGAGGATCAGGTACCTAGTAGAAACGTCCCCTATAATTACACCCCAAATCCCAATATTCCCTCGTAAGAATAACCTCTAACCTAGTTGAATGAACTTACTAACCCTTATTTTCAACGGTGATTTCACGCGATGTAATAAAGTTGTTTTCCACAGCCGAAGGTCCTACTCCAAATCGCCCCATCGCCGGTATTCTAAATCAAGATCTCCACAAAGCAAAAGGATACGTTACAGAAATCGCTCGCCTCCTCATTCTCGGTCAAGAACTCGATCGAGAACACGTTCAAGGAGCCCTCTTGGTGAGTGAGCCATTTTCTTCACTCATATCTATAGTTTACTTGTACTCAATGCTGCCCATAGAAGACCAAATATTATCAAGTGTGAAGGGTGGGGCAAGAGTTATGAATAGGTTTGAAATGAAATAGAAAGAAAACTAGGCAATTTAGAGAGATGAACCTTAATTTATTTGAGTCAGAAAGTAATCCCGTTTTTACATCAAAATTTACAAATTACATTACCAAGATGGTGGCCTTCAGCAGCAATTTTGGGAAGTGTCCTTTGCTTTTCGGCACATTTATGTAGGTATCGCCCTGATTTCCTCCCTGTTTCCCACCTCTAGCTTATCCTGAGTGTGATGGATGTTTATAAGGTTATGTTTAAATATATTTTCCTTTAGGTAGCCCTCCAGGGATAAGTCACATGCTTGAAGAAGGTGAGCGCGCTGGCCACCCCGTAGAGAGAGAGACCGTTTGGCAACATTTGCCTCAGTTTGTCCAATGAAACACGACCTGTACGCGCGTCCTGTTTGAAACCAGGGGTCTGTTAAATTTTTTCTCACTTAGTCCTTCCAGTTTGGGTTCAAAAAGAGTTTTCAGCATTGAAACATATTTTGCTGCAGTCACCATTGCAGATGGGCCTCCTCTTCGAAAAAATAGGTCCCAATGATACCGAATTGGACGTCACTGTCACATCTGGACAGTGCTGAGGTCTATAGTGGACTTGTCTTGGGGTTTTAGCTGCCCAAACGGGGAAATTCTGTTTGTTTGTGGCTCCAGAAAGATGAACTGGGCCTCGACGGTAAGTTTCCGAAATCACCTTCATCAGTGTATTGCTGCAGAAGGCCGCCATCCTGGTGGTGTAATTTTCGAAACTTGATACGAAAAACGGGATTACCCACTGATTCAAGTGAACTATAGTCCATTTTTCTTTGTTGGGTAGTTTTCATTCTATTGCCTTTAAAAACAAGTTCATATTATATTGCCTCACCCTTGTTTTTTGTAATTGACATTTTTTCGGTTTGTTCATTTGGTATATTTTCGACGTATTGAGTATAATGCAATTAACTTTCGATCGTCTACTATGATCAATATAACGCCACCCGAAAATGGCATAATGATGTTGAGCGCCTGTGGACCGCTTTGAAGCAAATTTGCAAATATTATCAAAGTAGGAGTATTGCCACATATTGTGTGCACTTTTAAATCGGGCCTAAGCACTTTATGACTTGATTACAGGTAGCAGAGATCGTGACAGAGACCGCAAAGATATTGGAAAAGCTTTGTCTCCGAGAGAAAACAATCACGGGGACACGGACCTTCGGAATATCCCGAGCGTGGTTAATTTACCCCCAGATCTTCAGTCGCAATTCACGAGAAGGTGCCGTGATTTCGATGGTAAGTACTAATTCTTCTGAAACCGTGGTTATTTTTAATTTTTCTAATTTTTTTTTCTTCTTCTTTTTCTCTGAAGATGATCCGGTTTGTTATTTTGAGATTTTTCTATTTTTAGAAAGAGGATTTTGCATTAGAGGTGATATGTGTCCATACGATCATGGAACGGACCCCGTAGTTTTGGAAGACGTTCAAGTGTACAATGGCGGCCCGGCGCCGGCGCCTCTGATGTCAGCAGGTGCACCCCCACCCCTCATACGCCACCCTGTGCACCCACCGATGCGCCCACCACCTCCTGTCAACCTTATTGGTGGGAAAACTATACGATTGCAAAACTTATCGAAACTTTGGTTGTTTGCCAAGTCTTCATACAATGCCTTCTGTTTACAGAGTACAACCCCGATGCTCCCAGCATGGAACCACCAATGTGGGGCCGTCCTCCCCCATTCCGGGGACCTAGTAAGTGATTTTTTTTTTTTTTTTTCTCATCCTTTCCATTGTCTACACTGTTGATAAAAATGATAAAGAGTTCGCTATCACCCCTATTAATTATTGGTTATTGCTTGAATAATCATCCATTTTTCATGCAAAAAGTCAATCTCTCAGATTCGGCCCAAAATGTATTATTCAATGTGTCTAGATCAAAATGAGCAAATGTCCGTCTACTAAGCCGAGTAGAACATTATCTAAAAATCTGAAATTCGGGTCAGGGACCCATCTGGAGCTCTAGTAGGTAGGTCTTGAAACTTCTCAGCCCGTTCGGACCAAAATGGGTGAAGGGGGGGGGGGGGGGGTCAACATTTGTATTTTAGAGATGGATTTTCGAGATATTTGGCGATCTAGGCGTGTGGGGTATATGTTTAGACTAAATTTTGGGCACTGAATCCAATGAGACAGGTTCCGGAACGGTTGGCGCCCATCAGAACGGGCATGGGTCAAAATGGGTGCCAACCTACCTATTTTGGAAGTGGGTGTTTAAGATTTCTGGTAATTAGGCGTGTAGGGTACAGTTTTTCACTTATTTTTGGACGCTGAATCATTTGGAATGAGTCTCCGTCAATTTATCTAAAAATATGGAATCGTCTATTTGCAACGTGTATCAAAGGGGAATTATAATATATTATATATATATTATACATTTTGCTCATTGACTCCATGTGCACTCGACTAATTTATTACCTAACCGCTGCAAACATCAGAAAATGTGTATTCCTCCACCATCAAGAAATAACTGAGAAAAATGAACGCTTGGCGAAGCATTTGTTAAATCTCATATATTCTTCTGTATGGGGCTGATGTCTTCTTTCCTCCTCCTTAGACGAGTTGTAATGAACTTACAATGGTGAAATTTCCTATCTTTCTCCCATCAAGGAGCCCGTTTTCGATCTTTCTCAACTTTAAATTAAATTTTGTTTCAGTGATGAGGGGAATGATGAGAGGAAACATGGGTCGTGGAGGATTCCCACCTCATCAACGCGAACTCATAAACGTCGTTACTGGACCGCATTTTCGTCATCAGCGTCCCAATCATAATTTAATGGATTACGCAAACGTGAGAGCACATTTCATTAGATATTGTGATATCGACGCCTCGTGAAAACCTGAGTGTTAACATAGTATTACATGGAATAAGATTACCGTGGAAACTTTGTGCGCGAAAAAAATAATTAGTCCCACACATTTCTTCGGGGCACTAAGACAGCACTTTCTTTAATGTTTTAAGAGCTTACATACATAAAGACTTTTTCTCATCGCGCAAATGATGTTACACAGTTTTAAGTGACGCGTGAACCTCAATACGTGTAGATCCTGATTTTCCTGATTATTTTTTTACAGGGAAGGGGTAATCTCATCGACCCCAAATCATTTGATTTCAATCGTCTTGGTGGGCAACGCCCTCCTTTCAATATTAAAAATGGGAACGCATCTCTTCAACTAAGGAAAGTTCCTCCTGGAGTCAATAACATCACTCATCTCAACAGTCATTTTTCCAAGTTTGGGAAAATAGTCAATATCCAGGTAAGATGAAAGAAGACGGCTTTAGCACGGTTATCGTTTTCTTTTTACTACGTACATCAGAGAAATAGTTATGAATTTTAAAAAATATTGACGAGAAAATATGAATACATATGAAATACGCACAAAAGTCACATTTTTATGGCAATATAATTTGAATTCATATTTATTCGAGACATTTTTGTTAATCTCTTAATACTGTTTTTAAACCAATCGAATTGTTTTTATTTTGCCTGAATTTATTCTATCGTAAATCCTACTTTTTTACTATAACGGAATGTCCACAAATGACAACAATATTAGAGGCGCAACGACATTACAGGTGTTTGCTGGGTTAGAATTTGAATCTAAGAAAAATCTGTGCGCAGAACAGAAACATTGACAAAAGATAATTTTGTCTATAAAAAATCTCAGAAAATAATTTTTTTGAAAATTGTACATAGAAATGTGAATTTCAGTTTAAAATGTGCTTTGTACTTTCGTGTACGAATATAAGTGTGCCCATCTCTGGTCACATTATGAAATCTTATCGTGATTATCTGTCCACTTTAGGTGGGATTTGAAGGAGATCCTGAATCAGCTCTCATCACCTTCTCCAGCCATACCGAAGCTAACATAGCGTACAAGAGCACTGAGGCGGTTCTCAATAACCGTTTCATCCGAGTCTTCTGGTTAAACCCTAATAATAACAACAACATTACTAATAACGAGGTACGGAATTTTTCGAAGGTATTATTACATGATTATTTTAGTTTTTGTTTTAGTATTATTACCTAATACGGTTTAACAACATCCTAATTATAGCGGCGTGTTACGTCGCGTCATTGCTCCTTCCTTATTGAAGCTCCTTCGTTCCCGAATCCTTTTCATAGCCAAATAAGTCTCCTCCGAAGTGTTTTCAAACCCTCCATAAATTTACCCGCTAAATGTTTTTCAAAAACCAAAATTTCTTCCAAAAATGTTTCAACTTATCGTTTGGTAATGGTACAGAATAAACAGGAAAACACCCCACCTACAACTCGTCCATCCGTTTTGGATCGCCTTGGTGACCTACCGACCAAAGTACTGAACAATATACAACCTTCTGCTGTTCAACAGGAAGAGAAGGTAGGGTCGGAGTTTGAAACGCCTCGTGAAGCCTGCCGAGGTTTTGCATGACTTGAAAACTAGCGTTGTTTGCGTGTTTTTTGTACATTTTCGACTATGGGTTTCAGGCTCAAGTGACCCTTGGGGTTAACAATACCCTTTCTAAAACGTTGTACATCCCGTCTGCGATGAAGAAAGAGGCTCCTAAGGAGACAGCTGCTCCTGACCCAAAAGCGCAGCAGGTGAGCAAAAACATTTTGTTTGTTGCAGTTGATTTTTTTTTTTTTTTTTTTTTTTTTTTTTTTTTAATTGATTGATTGATTGAATACTTGTATTGATATTTGTAAATAGAGATTTCAAAGCTTCTTGTGGTGTTTCAGAAAGTGGAGCAGTTGAAGAAGAAAATTGAAGAAGTTGCTGTCGCAAAGAAGAAACAGCAGGAATCCATCAAGGTAATAGAACAAATACCGACTCCAAATACTTTTGACAATGTATCAATTTGAATTTGCAAGAATGATTTCATGAAATGTATTCATATGAGTACTGGGGTAGAAGCAGCTACTTTTTTGCTCATGATGAAGTCGATTCACAATGGTTATGCAGCTGATGGTACCATGCTAAGTGATCCAATGTATCAAGCAAGTTGCCAGAGGCTGATACTTATTTTGAGACATTGAACTACCCGGATGACAAGCCTATACTATTTGCTAAAGGCGGATAACCCCCTCTCCTCCTCCCCCGATTCCGTTCTTACCTCTTGCTAATCGTGCTGGATTTCAGCTGTCGCTGGTTTTAATATTACGTTGTCTGAAAGCCAAAATTGCTGTTTGTTTCGTGAATTAATAATGCTTCATTTCTAGGCTGGCCTGAAGCTTAATGCGGATTTACGAAAACGGAAGACTGAGTTGATGGAAAAACAAATAAACCAACAGAAACTGTTGATTCAAAGAATGGAAGCACCTAACGTGACTCCTCAACAAAAAGCTACGTTGATGGATACTATTAAAACACTGCAGGTTAGAAGGTTTCCACTTTTTACTCGTCTTCCACCTTACTGTGACCGAGAAACTGCTAACCATTGCGTCTTTGCAGGAGAGTATAGAGAAGATTAGGAAAGATTTGGAATCGTCAATAATCAAACCTGCTCTCGCCAAAGTGAATAAAACTCAAGTCGTCAAGAGCCATCAGGCTCTTGTCAAGAAAACAAGAGAAGAGGTAGGGTATTTCTTGCAGCCATTCGCCTATCTAAGCTATTGTTCTTACTTTGTTACATTGGTCATCGCACCCAATTAAGTGTACTTTATTTAGTTCTTTACATAGAGGGTGCCGCATTCTTATCCAAATATTATCTGTTTTACCCATAACTAAAATGAAATTGTGACAATTTTTCATTCTCTAGACTCAAAGAGAGCTGCTAGATGCCGAACTCGACCTGATCAATTCCCAACATGAGGGAAAGGATGCTGAGGAGCTCAAGAAGAAAGTGGCTGATTTGAAGTTAAGGGCTCTCAGCCTAGGTCTCACGGCGACTCCTACACGTGGGGCTTTTAGGGGTCGAGTTGCTGTGAGGATACGGTAATGATTCTTCCTAATGAAACTAATGCGATTGATTTACAAATGGGCGATTGAGGAGCTAATGACACACTCAATTTATTTTACAGAGGGAGAGGTAGAGGTGCCAAGTTCACAACGCCTATTTCATATGACCCGAACGTCGTCGACCATCGACCTACCAAAGTGTTGGTGTCTGGTTATGAGCAAGACGACAAAGCCGAAGTTCTCACTCATTTCGAGGTACGGCTTGAACTATACTTTCAGCAAACGGATTCAAGGAAACCGTAAAACAACTAGAGAGCCTTTCTGTAGTAGGGTATTTTATTCTATTCAACATCTGTTTGATCTCGTTTCAGAAATATGGCCAGATAGTAGATTATATATCTGACGATGCCACACCCTCTTTAGTCCTGAATTTCAAATCTCGGAAGGAGGCCGAGAACGCCATCAACAAAGGACGCAATTTCCACGATCGCCTGCTCTCAGTGACATGGGCAACGTCCAACATGAATATAAGGTACCTTTTCGTATTCAAGGAGAAAAACTCTAAATCGTTCGGACAAATCCAGCTGTTCTCACTTCATGCATTGGCTGATTAAAATATGTACAGCCAATCAATCAGGCCTTATAACAGCTCAAAGAAGATCGTGGACCCCAAAAAATATTAAAACTAGGTTTGTCAATCGTGCTTTGTTTCGTTTTTCTAAATTTTATCATCTTCTTTTATCATCTTAATTTACTCAGCGAGCTTAAAAAGTTGTGTGTTTTAGCTTTAATAGATTAGTTCCTTCTTAACTGCACAATCTCTGCGTTGTCTTGACCTTATAAATAGACAAATTCTTTACTCCAAAATCAAAAGTACTCGCGTTTTGCGTTTCAGAGCCTTCTGAACAAGCTTGCTTCTTGTCTGTTCGTATGTCAGTCCACAAGTCCTTGCCACGGCGATGATGTGTGATCCAATTGCAACTTAATTTTTAGGGATTGTGCTGGTTCAGCTCTCGACGGAGGGTGCCATCTTTTCTTCGCAAAAACCCTCCAGACTCGGGGTAGGACAGGGGGGCGTTGGTTTTAGAATCTGTCACCAGTACTGAAGGCATTCACTTCGTTTTTACCCTCCTTGACTGTGAGAGTTCTATTTGAAAATGGACCGCGATGAAAATATACGGTCACCGGGTCCGTTGCCCATGAAAAACGCAAAAAAAAAAATTATTATTATTATTTTTTTTGTAAGTATGAATTGTGATTTGGGTTGTGGCTCGAAGCTAACGTCTCTGGGGCTGTATTTGCAGAGTGAGAACACGTTAATTCGGTATATAGCGTTCCCATGCCAAATGTAACGTTTTCCTGGTCTACATACTCTAACTCGCTCATTTCTCAATTTCGGTATTTGTTGTGAAAGAAGTTTCATTTCATTTCAACTTACTATAACCGTGTATCGATGGGACATTATTGTTGCAGTGGAAAATTCTTTGTTTAGTAGAACTGATGGAAAATTTCCCGGACGTATTCTTGCATGTATTTTGTTCTGATTCTGGGTAATTGACGGACAATTTATCTTTTTATTTCAGAGGAGGAGTCGTAACCAAACCATCTACCCCGGTTCAACGTGCTGTGATGGTGATGGAGGATGACGAGATAGGAGAAGAAATACTTGAAGATGTCGATGATGACGATGGTGTATGTATAGCTTCAGTGTATAGTCCCATAATATCAGGCACCCAGCTCGTATGAGTATCACTCTCCCGTAACATTGGTGACGTGAGCAGGTTCTCTATTATGTATATTCAAGAAGAGTTTTGGCCGTTTTCCTTGACGATTTTCTCTTCCTGTTGCAGTATGTCCTTCTTTCTCCCGGTTATTTTCCTAACGACGGCGAACTTGAAGAAGCTGAAGAGGAGGAGGGGGATGAAGAGAGATCGTGGAGGCGATAGTTACGGCTTCTTGAGATGTTGTTTTTGGTATGTATTTCTGATGAACACACTTTGCTTATAATCGCGATTTTCGGGAGGAGAGTTGAGACTGCAAATTTCATCCTGGGAAGGCATCAGGATTAGAATATTAAGCATCAATAAGCATCAGGATATAAGCGAAAGGCAATCCAACTCCATGAAAACCATCCGACTCTCTCAAACTCACTTGTTACTAGTTCTGTACCTTTTTATTGCCTAAAGGAACAGGCTGGTCCAAGATTTACTGACGTAGTGAGCTTCTCATTATCAGTGCTAAATGTAAAGTCTATTAGAATCCCCACATGAAAATCCATTATGTAGCGTTAACTTTTCTACCGAATAACAATGGGTTTTATCCTATTTCTCCCATCAAACTCACGAATTCAGAGTAGTGTTAGCCCTTTCTTATTTAAGAGAACCAGGACCTTTTGGGATAACTTAGTATTTCATATTGACCTTCTAGTCCTTATCACCTCCCGAGAACCGTTTCCCACTAAGCAGTACGTTTCTTAGTTGTGATTGTAAAACTAACTACTTCTCATCTGTTCTAGGAAATTGTCTATTTTTTCAAAGAAGAGCGCAAGTGTACAAACCCTACGTCTATTTTAGTATTTTCTTTGTTGAATTGATTAGGAACTCTCTTGTAAATAATTCTTGAATGTATAACAAAAAAATAATAATTATATTCTTCAATTTGTGCATATATTTTATAAATAGTGTATGATATTGTAGTCTAAATTAGTCACGATTGACCGTACAAGCCGGAATCAGAGGAGGTGTTCTTTTAAGTCTTTGATGTTACCGAGGATCATTGAATTGATAATGCGTTTCGTTTGCATAACAAGTAATAGTCCATTAGTAGGAGTAACGAAAAATACAACTGGGGGACAATTGATCTTCTTTCATTATTTTGTTAAATTAAATCAACGCAACAGGGGTATTACTTTTGTCTTCGAAACGTTCTCATGATATCTCGGTTCTTATAGAATTCAGTCCCAGTTGGAGACCAGTCAGCCAAGATAAATATGGCTCCCAAATTATCGTCTATTTGATCCACCTTATAACAGAATGATACATTTTTTATAGTTTTACTTGAATTGTACTATTCCCCCCGCATTTCTTAGTTCATCAGGTAGAGCTTGTGTTGGTATGGAACATTCTTCTTACCATTATGAAAACTGAGAATTGAAGTGGAAGGAACAGAAAATGAGAAATGAATATCCAAAATATGAAGGAAACTCGTGAATTTGATATGAAGAATAAAATGATGTGGTTTCTACTGGCGCGTTCTTTATCTATTCTCTTGCAATCCCGTTTTTATCGAGGGACAGGGTTCTCTCGTGCCATCAGACCCCCATTGCTCACAGAACCGATGAATATTTCAGGTCATAACATTGAAATGGTATTCTTTATCAATCAATAAATAACGAATTTAAAAATTGCCTATACTTTTTCAAGTTTGCGACGATCCGGCTGAAAATGTAAGGCACACTAGAGCTCCCAAGAGTTGGCGAAGTATCAAATTTTGTTTGGTCTTAGTATGTTTAAGCCATGGTCTGATGTCTAGTTCAGATATTGGTTCTGATATTTCTCGATAAATTTGTATTGATTCATAATTCAAACGTTATGAATGTCGAAAAATCAGAATGTTTAAATGGGTGGGCGTTTAAAATTATCGAAAGATAAACTACAAACAGGCTGATTCCCAGCTGATGTAATGTTTCACGAATTTCATACAAAGGCCCACTACTATGTCTAGTCGGAAGACACGGTTGGAGATTTCGCGGAGGATCAGGGTGAAGAAACACAAAGAACGTCTGATGAAACGGTCAGTAATTGAAGTTTATTCGATTTATCTCATTTACGTGAAACACATCATCCACCTTTGGTCACACATTTTACCCACATTATTTAGGAGCCTGGGTACTGAAAACCACGTGGAATACATTTTTCACCGACCGGCAAAAAACCATCATTGCTATCAAAAATAATCAGCAATTGCTATTCTTGATTGTTGAGACAAAACGCATGAAGGTATCATCTGTAAGTCCGAGTCAGATAATACTACAAAAAAATCGTTTTCATGTATTTTTTTTTTTGGTGATCCTGTCATCCTGCCAAGGCACTTTACCGTTATTGTTAAAATATCCTAATAATCTATTGTTCGTGGCACACAGAGGTGGGAAGCGAGAAACGGCAGGAGGCAGTGCACTTACTAACTCGTTGCCGGTTATAACATTCGATCCAGGTTGGGGTGACTGGGTGAAATTTGTCTGCAGCCTGAGCATAAGCACTGCTTGAGGGCAAATAATTGTGCAAAACGCAAAAGCTAAGACGACGAAAATTGCCTTTTCAGGGGCAATGCCTATGCCGTGGTGCAAAATCCGAAATCTTGAGGCCATCAATCCAAAACAATTTTATACTGTATTTCTACCACGCGCTATTCTGTAGTGTAGATGCGCCTCTCATAATTGAGAGTTTGTTGAGCGTATGGTATCAACAAGTGCTTATGCAATCCAATAGCCTCGTCGGCAAGGAAGACAGAGTTCAAATTTTCGTCATTCTCCTCATTACCGGGCAAATTCAATTTTTTTTTTTTTTTTTTTTTTTTCATTAATTAAGAAATCGAGAAATGTTGTAGTTTTGATAAAACCGCCATTTGACAATCTCCCTTGTTTCCCTACGTCCGCGTAAATCACTTCGTAATCAGCATTGACGACGGCCATCAGAACGATGCTGTAAAATTTCTTGTGGTTATAGTACAAAGCACCGTTGTTTGCAGGCTGAACTATTCTGATATGCTTGCCGACAACAATAAATCCTCCACAATTGATTATCTGACATTTCTTCTTGAATTTATCTGCCTGTTCTTTCCACTCTTCTATTGACTGAGGCGTCTGGAAGGTGAAAAAAAAAAAAAAAAATCTGCAAATTCTTATATTCTTCCTGACACATATTCAAAATGGGTAATATACACCCAATTTGACCCATAACTTCTTCCAGTGGATGCCAATTGTTCTGGGACCCATTTTGTTGGATTCAGCGTCCAACATTTAGTGGAAAACTATACCCCACACGCCTAGGTAGCAGAAATCCCGAAAACACATATTCAAAATGGGTAATATATACCCAATTTGACCCATAACTTCTTCCAGTGGGTGCCAATTGTTCTGGGACCCATTTTATTGGATTTAGCGTCCAAACTTTAGTGGAAAACTATACCCCACACGCCTAGGTAGCAGAAATCCCGAAAACACATATTCAAAATGCGTAATATATACCCAATTTAACCCATAACTTCTTCCAGTGGGTGCCAATTGTTCTGGGACCCATTTTATTGGATTCAGCGTCCAAACTTGAGTGGAAAACTATACCCCACACGCCTAGGTAGCAGAAATCCCGAAAACACATATTCAAAATGGGTAATATATACCCAATTTGACCCATAACTTCTTCCAGTGGGTGCCAATTGTTCTGGGACCCATTTTATTGGATTCAGCGTCCAACATTTAGTGGAAAACTATACCCCACACGCCTAGGTAGCAGAAATCCCGAAAACACATATTCAAAATGGGTAATATATACCCAATTTAACCCATAACTTCTTCCAGTGGGTGCCAATTGTTCTGGTACCCATTTTATTGGATTTAGCGTCCAAACTTTAGTGGAAAACTATGCCCCACACGCCTAGGTAGCAGAAATCCCGAAAACACATATTCAAAATGCGTAATATATACCCAATTTAACCCATAACTTCTTCCAGTGGGTGCCAATTGTTCTGGGACCCATTTTATTGGATTCAGCGTCCAAACTTGAGTGGAAAACTATACCCCACACGCTTAGGTAGCAGAAATCCCGAAAACACATATTCAAAATGGGTAATATATACCCAATTTGACCCATAACTTCTTCCAGTGGGTGCCAATTGTTCTCGGACTCATTTCATTGGATTCAGCTGTAACCCGCCGTTTCACCTAACGGGCTAGGGATCCAGAAATAGACCTAGGCGAATAAATTAGTGGGAGACTAAAGACTTTCACTTACCGTTCGGAATGTCGGAGACGGCCGGTCATAGACTCCAAGTACACCTGAATTGACTAAGCTCTGAGGAATGGGGTTTCGTAAGTGAAAGGCAAGAGTTCAATATTGGTTTATAATAACGCAATTGTCAGAAATATGCAATATGGAATGTCTCGGCCGAGAAGGATACTGACTATGACTTAATCTAATTAGTGAGTAGGTAGAATGTGAAGGGCTGAAGGCCAATGAATTTACGAGGTAGCTGAAGGCCCAGGAGTGGTTGATTTGGAATAACGGTAAAATACAAGTGATCTACTAATGACCTCCCCTAATTCCCTTTGCTTTTTCTACGACAGACAAAAATACTACATACTACGGTTACAAGTTACAGTTTCTCTGATCAGCTTTCTCGTGACTACACGTCAGGGCTTGGGCCAGATTTAAGGAGTCGACTTTCGCGTTGCTAGGGTACGAGACAGAGGTATTTCGCCACTTACGTGCACCAACTCCTTCGGATGGAGACAACAGGGTGATTTGCTCTTCGCTGCTCGGCTTCGGTCAGGGGAACGCCGTCCAGGTCGGAGGAGGCGAGGCTCTTTCCGACGGAGGTCCGACGACTGGCGGTGCGTGGAGATCCCAGACTATTGGCCGTCGGTCGGGCGCGAACGGATCAACACTCGGGTCCGACGGGGGATTTTCAGTTCGTAATAGGGGTCCACTGTTACGGGATAGGAATTGGCTGATCTCCCAATTCCCGAGTTCTCACCCTGAAGGAACCACGATACACTCGTTCCTTCAGGTCACTTTCACAACACCGGGTCACAAGGGGTTGACTTGCTACGCGTCGGGTGTTCCGCTTCGATGTTCCGGTTCACTTCGCGTCGATGTCCCGGTTCACTTCGCGTCGATGTCCCGGTTCACTTCGCTTCGATGTCCCGGTTCACTTCACTTCGTTCCGCCCCGAAACAGGTTGTTCCGCCCCGGAACAGGTTGTTCCGCCCCGAAACAGGTTGTTCCGCCCCGCCCCTGCCTCGCCTCGTCGGCGAGCAGGGGGGGCCAACCTCGTTTCGGAGATCCCAACTTTCCTTCCCTTGAGTTCGGACACGACTGCTTGATGTTCGTTCTCTCAGTCCGCTCGTCAAGTCGCCTTCCCCTTCTACTCCTCCCTGGGTGTCTTGCGCCGCCCATCGCCTACCCAATCCAAAGAGGGCACGCCTTCCGCCCAGCTGGGGTCAGGCGCTTGGAGGGGAAAGGGGTCGATCCGTCCCCCGCCGCCGAAGTTTCTTGACGGGGCGCATGGAATCTGCCGCCCCGTTACACTCCTCCGATCTTCGGAGGCCGAGGTCTACCTCGGCAATTTTCCTTCCGGTGGGGGTGACTGGTGCGATGGGCATTGCGTCAGGTCGTTTGGCTGCCGAGAGCATGATGGCGCTGATGTTCCCAGGTGGTGCGATGGGCGAGATGTTCCTTCCGCTGGTCTTATCTTCTACTTCCCTACTATGCTGTGAAACATACAACCCGGCCCTTTCTCTAGTCTACTCTCACACTCCAACTCACACATTTCACACCCTAGATTTTGCTGCCATTAAGAAGGAAAAGGAAAACAAAAAAAAAAAAAAGGGGGGGGGGGGCCAAGGGAGTCCCGTCCCGACTCATGAGGCACGGTCATTAGTAAAACAAGGTAAGTATTTATGTTGTGCATTTTATTTCCAGATCGGGGTTGTTATACGGGTAAGACATTCCCTGTTGGTAAGAGCTATGACGGGTCTGGAATCGGGATGTCAATTGGAGCTGAAGGCTCGTCGGAACAGTCCCGGAACAGAGGGCCTCGGGACAAGTGTCGGAACAGTCCCGGAACAGAGGGCCTCGGGACAAGTGTCGGAACAGTCCCGGAACAGAGGGCCTCGGGACAAGTGTCGGAACAGTCCCGGGACAGAGGGCCTCGGGACAAGTCTCGGAACAGTCCCGGAACAGACCCGGAACAGACCCGGAACAGGGGGCCTCGGGACAAGTGTCGGAACAGTCCCGGAACAGAGGCCTCGGAACAAGCCTCGGAACAGTCCCGGAACAGACCCGGGACAGTCTCGGAACAGAGGCCCCGGAACAAGCCTCGGAACAGTCCTGGAACAGAGGCCTCGGAACAAGCCTCGGAACGGTCCCGGAACAGAGGCCTCGGAACAAGCCTCGGAACAGTCCCGGAACAGACCCGGGACAGTCTCGGAACAGAGGGCCTCGGAACAAGCCTCGGAACAGTCCCGGAACAGACCCGGGACAGTCTCGGAACAGAGGGCCCCGGAACAAGCCCCGGGACAGTCTCGGAACAGGGGGCTACAGCGAGAGTGATGCTACTAGATAAATGAGCCAGTATTTAAATTTCGATTTATGGAAAGAAAGAAAAATGATACGGATTTGAAGTTAATTGACTCCTCACTCGCTTCCTCACACTCGGGCCGATTTGTTTGTTTCTTACAATTTTAAATTTCGGAATCTACAACTAGCACAATTTGAATTTCAAGATTATAGAACGCGACCCAATTCCTTCAGAGCTTTTTCTCACCAATATTCGCCTGGTCAAGATCGCTTGTTGTGGATACGACAGAAATCGAGATTTCTGAAATATCCCACCGCTTGCCACCAAAAGATGTAACCCGCCGTTTCACCTAACGGGCTAGGGATCCAGAAATAGACCTAGGCGAATAAATTAGTGGGAGACTAAAGACTTTCACTTACCGTTCGGAATGTCGGAGACGGCCGGTCATAGACTCCAAGTACACCTGAATTGACTAAGCTCTGAGGAATGGGGTTTCGTAAGTGAAAGGCAAGAGTTCAATATTGGTTTATAATAACGCAATTGTCAGAAATATGCAATATGGAATGTCTCGGCCGAGAAGGATACTGACTATGACTTAATCTAATTAGTGAGTAGGTAGAATGTGAAGGGCTGAAGGCCAATGAATTTACGAGGTAGCTGAAGGCTCAGGAGTGGTTGATTTGGAATAACGGTAAAATACAAGTGATCTACTAATGACCTCCCCTAATTCCCTTTGCTTTTTCTACGACAGACAAAAATACTACATACTACGGTTACAAGTTACAGTTTCTCTGATCAGCTTTCTCGTGACTACACGTCAGGGCTTGGGCCAGATTTAAGGAGTCGACTTTCGCGTTGCTAGGGTACGAGACAGAGGTATTTCGCCACTTACGTGCACCAACTCCTTCGGATGGAGACAACAGGGTGATTTGCTCTTCGCTGCTCGGCTTCGGTCAGGGGAACGCCGTCCAGGTCGGAGGAGGCGAGGCTCTTTCCGACGGAGGTCCGACGACCGGCGGTGCGTGGAGATCCCAGACTATTGGCCGTCGGTCGGGCGCGAACGGATCAACACTCGGGTCCGACGGGGGATTTTCAGTTCGTAATAGGGGTCCACTGTTACGGGATAGGAATTGGCTGATCTCCCAATTCCCGAGTTCTCACCCTGAAGGAACCACGATACACTCGTTCCTTCAGGTCACTTTCACAACACCGGGTCACAAGGGGTTGACTTGCTACGCGTCGGGTGTTCCGCTTCGATGTTCCGGTTCACTTCGCGTCGATGTCCCGGTTCACTTCGCGTCGATGTCCCGGTTCACTTCGCTTCGATGTCCCGGTTCACTTCACTTCGTTCCGCCCCGAAACAGGTTGTTCCGCCCCGGAACAGGTTGTTCCGCCCCGAAACAGGTTGTTCCGCCCCGCCCCTGCCTCGCCTCGTCGGCGAGCAGGGGGGGCCAACCTCGTTTCGGAGATCCCAACTTTCCTTCCCTTGAGTTCGGACACGACTGCTTGATGTTCGTTCTCTCAGTCCGCTCGTCAAGTCGCCTTCCCCTTCTACTCCTCCCTGGGTGTCTTGCGCCGCCCATCGCCTACCCAATCCAAAGAGGGCACGCCTTCCGCCCAGCTGGGGTCAGGCGCTTGGAGGGGAAAGGGGTCGATCCGTCCCCCGCCGCCGAAGTTTCTTGACGGGGCGCATGGAATCTGCCGCCCCGTTACACAGCGTCCAAAATTTAGTGGAAAATGACACCCTACTCGCCTAAATCACCCAAAATCACGAAAATTCATTTTTCAAAAAACACATTTTGACCCCTACCTCCCCCGAATTTGGTCCGATCGGGCTGAAAAGTTTCGAGGACCCATCTCGGCCGGGAACAGACCCCTGACCCAGATTTCAGATTTTTAGAATAATTTCTACTACCGAAAACGGCGCGGACAATGGACGGCGTACGGCGGACGGACATTGACCTTTTGGTTGGTTATTCCTTGAATAATCAACCTATGTTTTCATGATAATGGTCAACCTCTCCGATTCGGCTCAAAAATTTTTTCTGGACGTTTCATGATGTCCTGATCAAAAATCTGCAAATTCTTACACACGGGTTGGTTATTCCTCGAATGGGGGAAACTGTGGGTGTGGCGGGTCCCAGAACCATTCCAATCGATTCAGGGTACAAAATTTAGTGGAATATGATACCCCACACGCCTAGGCACCAGAAATCCTGACACATACAAAATGGGTGGATACATACCCATTTTGACCCATAACTTCTTCCGGTGGGTGCCAATCGTTCTGGGACACACATCATTGAATTCAGCGTCCAAAATTTAGTGGAAAATGATACCCCACACGCCTAGGTAGCAGAAATCCCGAAAACACATAATCAAATTGGGTAATAAATACCCAATTTGACCCATTACTTCTTCCAGTGGGTGCCAATTGTTCTGGGACCCATTTTATTGGATTCAGCGTTCAAAATTTAGTGAAAAATCTGCAAATTCTTACACACGGGTTGGTTATTCCTCGAATGGGGGAAACGGTGGATGTGGTGGGTCTCAGACCCATTCCAATCGATTCAGGGTCCAAAATTTAGTGGCAATGATATCCCACACGTTATGCGCCCTAGCCTAGGTTACACCATGGCGCAAGTGGCTAGCGCGTTCGGCAGTAACCGGAAGGTACTCAGTTCGAACCCAGGTGGAGATTAAGTTTCTTTTTTACCCATAAATTGACCAATTACTTCTTCCAGTGGGTCCAATCGTTCTGGGACCAATTTATTTGGATTCAGCGTCCAAAATTTAGTGGAAAACGACACCCTACTCGCCTAGATCGCCCAAAATCTCGAAAATCCATTTTTCAAAAAACACATTTTGACCCCTACCCCCGCCAAATTTGGTCCGATCGGGCTGAAAAGTTTCGAGGACCCGTCTCGGCAGGGAACAGACCCCTGACCAAAATTTCAGATTTTTAGAAAATTTTCTACTACCAAAAAGGGCGCGGACGATGGACGGCGTACGGGGTACGGCGTACGGCGTACGGCGGACGGACATCGACCTTTTTTGATCAGGACATCATGAAACGTCCAGAAAAAAATTTTGAGCCAAATCGGAGAGGTTGACCATTATCATGAAAACATAGGTTGATTATTCGAAGAATAACCAACCAAAATGACACCCTACTCGCCTAGGTAGCAGAAATCCCGAAAACACATATTCAAGATGGGTGTATCTATGGGGCACTACGACACTAATTTACTAATATAATATTGAGAAAACGTAGGTAATTTATAAGGCTATAATAATTGTATTAAATTGAATTGAATGGTACGAATAAAAAGCTCGGACAGTAAAAAGAATTGTAGGCAACTGCTCAAAATTGGTTGCTAAGTTTAACAGCTGGTTATAAACAACAGGATATGACGATGTGTTTTGTTTGTCTATTCGGCTGAAGTCACTCACATGGGTAATAAATACCCAATTTGACCCATTACTTCTTCCAGTGGGTGCCAATTGTTCTGGAACCCATTTTATCGGATTCAGCGTCCAAAATTTAGTGGAAAATGACACCCCACTCGCCTAAATCACCCAAAATCTCGAAAATCCATTTTTCAAAAAACACATTTTGACCCCTACCCCCTCCAAATTTGGTCCGATCGGGCTGAAAAGTTTCGAGGACCCATCTCGGCTGGGAACAGACCCCTGATGATTTGATGAAACCCCAATTTTGAGCAGTTGCCTACAATTCTTTTTACTGTCCGAGCTTTTTATTCGTACCATTCAATTCAATTTAATACAATTATTTTAGCCTTCTAAATTACCTACGTTTTCTCAATATTATATTAGTAAATTAGTGTCGTAGTGCCCCATAGATACACCCATCTTGAATATGTGTTTTCGGGATTTCTGCTACCTAGGCGTGTGGGGTATCATTTTCCACTAAATTTTGGACGCTGAATTCAATGATGTGTGTCCCAGAACGATTGGCACCCACCGGAAGAAGTTATGGGTCAAAATGGGTATGTATCCACCCATTTGGTATGTGTCAGGATTTTTGGTACCTGGGCGTGTGGGGTGTCATATTCCACTAAATTTTGGACCCTGAATCGATTGGAATGGGTCTGAGACCCGCCACACCCACTGTTTCCCCCATTCGAGGAATAACCAACCCGTGTGTAAGAATTTGCAGATTTTTTTGATCTAGACACCATGAAACGTCCAGAAAAAAATTTTGAACCGAATCGGAGAGGTTGACCATTATCATGAAAACATAGGTTGATTATTCAAGGAATAACCAACCAAAACAACAGATAATGTTGGTAATATTAACACCTGATGGGTCTGATTTCAGACATTCAAAGAATTACTGGCTAAGATGAAACGAACAAAGTACACGACAACAAAGGGGTCAACTCAGTTTATTCAGAAATGGTTACACTGCTCCACTTTCTTACGTATCGGGGAAAAATTGAGGAAATTCAACAAGTACTGGCTGAGGCTTCAATCTCAAACGTTATAACTAAACCCTCAAAAGACTGCTTACTAATTGCACGGATCTATCTGAAACATCTCTGCAACACATTTTGACCCGTACCGTCCCCATATTTGGTCCAATCGGGCTGTAATGCTAGAAATTTGCTGAATTTTGAAGAAGCTGCATTTTTTTAGAGTGTTTGAAAAACAGGTAATTTTAGAGTTTTGACAAAATTATTTTTTTGGACAGCTTTTTTACTAGTCAATTGCACCTGAATAACATTTGTCAGGCATTGAAAAGAGAGGAAATTTAACGCTCTTTCGAATGGTATTCTCAGATTTGAGTTCATCTGAAAATCGGAAGAGTCATGTCCATTTTCAGTTACATAAGACCGAAAACACGAAATGAAGCTTCTAAAAGAAAATTGCTATGATGCACTTTTGGTGGGAAATGTATTGTAAAACACGTAGAAATTGGCTCGGGGCATAACTTGGGGGACACATTTGTACTGTTGCAAGCTGGCACCTGCGCCAGTCAAATGGGCTGCCTGCATCGCAAGGTCAACGACCTGTGGAGGGCTAAGGGTCACTTTTGAGGAATTGTGCGTCTTATCGAATTGGCTGGAACCTTCCCTTTTGCTCAAGACAACACGTCGAGTTCCCAGAACCAGAAAAGGTTCGAGAACGTACTCGACCCAGAGGCAGGTTTCAAAATTTACCCCTTTCAAAGGTGCATTTTCGTTTGGAGACAAGAAGATAAGTTTGCTTTGCTAATCCTGTAAGTTGACAACATCTTAATTGCTACAAATTCTTATCAGAAAAGGGGCTGAGCTAAAAAGGAGCCTGGCTCAAGAATTTAAGATCAAAGATCTTGGAGTTCCTAAGGTGTATCTGGGACTGGAGATATTGAGGCAGCAAAGCAACCAGAAGATGTTCATCCATCAAAGAAGTTTCACCAAGCCGTTGACGGGGGCGCTGTTTGAGAAATTCAGAGATGTCCTAGTGACTTCTCCAGAGAAGGCTTAAATGCCTGAATACATCTGTGACAAATAACTCTATGTATACGTCGATGTTGTTACATAGAGGTCCAGATGAATTTCCAATTGAAGGGAACATTTTCGCATTCTACAAGAAGGAGTACTACTATGGAAAATGAAGAGTACTTAACAAAGGCAACACAAATGACTGTATAACTGGTGACAGGATTCATGGTTTGAAAGTATCTGGCGTTCATTCATTTATCTATTGAAATACTTATGAAGCGTATATGTAAAAGCATTACTCAGGCTGAATATATGAAGTATAATGAAGTATTTCAATCCATAACGTGTTCAAGATACCTAATGATGTTGTATCTTCTTTTCAAGGAACCTGGAGTTAAAACAAATGGGTGCTAGAGAAGTTAAGGAAGCGGCTCCACCTTAACCATCTCTTTAAAAACATTCCTGATTAGAAGCCTCTTTAACTACGACGGTCGAAGTTCGTCTGTATTTCCTTAGTTCGATTTTGTTCTAAATTTTTCAATGGGTCGATTTCCATTTGTCAAAATTTACATCCTTGAGACACAGCTATGACCTGCGGCGAGTTGATGTTATTGGATTTATAGTTCCTATCAAAATTCAAGAAGGGGGGAGTATCAGATTTTAAATTCTTGAATTATGAATATTGGGTTTGCTTGCTTCACTTCCCTGGTCATCCACTTCACTACTACCTAGTGTTAACCCCATGACGGAGGAGTTCAGCTGACAGCCAGTCAGTAGTCGCCGGGAATTCGAGTCGGAGCTACCTACAGCGACTGCCGTATCGAGTTGTCTTCCTATTGAAGAGGATATCATCCGATACGACCCAATAGAGGAGGAGCACGGTACACACCGGGAAGTTTGAAGAGAAGAGTGTACCTACGAGCAAACCACCACAAATACCCAAGGTATTTATACCGACATTTTAATAGGAATAAAACATTTTTCTGTCAATTGATTTTTTATTACAAGATGGAAATCACGAAAAAAGGTACATTTAGTTTAACTCTGAATCATCATTATTCAGGCAGCAAGAAGTTGAGAACATACACAACAACGTTGGGTGGTATGTCACCCAGGAAGATAAACAATGGGATAAACAATGTATCTCCACCCATGGAGATGAAAAACTCACAATAAAGTGAAAACCAACGTTTTTCTTGCTGTATACATTCAACATTGACTGTAGATTGTAGATAAAACTAGAAAAATATTCACACTTACTTTGTTCTGAAGTTGAGAACATACATGACAATGTTGGGTGGTTTGTCACCCAGGAAGATAAACAATGAGAAATGTAGAAACAGACAATGTAGTTCTACCAACAAAGGCTGCAGCTTGACCACAATGGGAACCTTCCCGTTCGCTCGAGACAACACGTCGAGTTCCCAGAACCAGGGAAGGTTTGAGAACGTACTCGACCCAGAGGCAGCGAGTATAAAAGGGACCCAGGGACGCCGTGCAGTTCAGTTCAGTTTGGAGTCTGAATATAGGCGCTTCGTGTTATAAATTGTGCCGTGTTATAATTATAGTGCAATGCCGCTGCGTTACAACCGTGAATTGTGATTGTGTAAGTGCGCGAATGTGAACAGTGTATTCAAGTGAACAAATTGTAATATATTATTAACAAAGAATATAAATCGTTACAGTACTATTTTGCTTGAGAGAGAGTTTGAAACTAAGAATTCGAGTACAAATTGGTTTATTGGTGACGCAACGTGCCATGGTAGAAAAATCCCTCGTCATCGGATGAATCAGGCGGTTTACGAAATAAGTCTTTTTGTTCATCCGTCATGAAATCGAAAGCGTCGAGGTTAGGAAGAAGTTTCTTCAAAAAGTGGTTTTTCAACGACTGCCACGATCGCCCTTCAACAACTTTTCTGTAAAAACAAAAAAAAAAAACAGTGTTTAAAATAAATATTAAGAGTATTGATACAACTCTACGCCTTTCAATGTATCATGGCATAGCGTGATTAGGAAGCTAAAATCCAATGGAGACGTATTCTACTCTTCCAGGCAAATATGTGCATTCGCTGATGACATCTGTTTAGTGGCGAGGAATCAGCAATATCTTATTGTCATATTTAAACTATTAAAAGCTGAAGGTGAAGTAATTGGTTTAGAAGACAACGAAAGTAAAACCAAATATATGTTGTGAGGGGTAGTGACTGAAGAGGTAGAGAGGATCTGTGCAAAGAGGAATTTTCTTTTGAGAACATGTGAACATATCTTGGGTCAGAGCTTAATTGCAAAAATAAAGTATCAGTAGGAATAAAACCTCGGGCCAGCAGCATGGAGACTCATTTGAATCGATTCATCGCTCAAAATTTAGTGGAAAATGATACCCCACACGCCTAGGTACCAGCAATCTCGAAAACACATTCAAAATGGGTAGATAGATATTTGACTTGACCCATGACCTCTTTGCGAGGACGCCAATCGCTCCGGGACCCGTCTCATTCGATTCAGCATCCAAAATTTAGTAGAAAATGATACCCCATGCGCCTAAATCACCAAAAGTATTGAAAATCCATTTTTCAAAATACATATTTTGCACATTCATTGACAGGGGTTATTCCTCGCACCAACAGCATGGAAACTAATTTCTATCGATTCGGCGTCCAAAAATGAGTAAAAAAAGATTCCCCACTCGCCTAAGTAGTCAAAAATGGGAGAAACAGTGGGTGTGGCGTGTCCCGGACCCATTCCAATCGATTCAGCGTCTAAAATTTAGTAGAAAATGATACACCACACGCCTAGGTACCAGATATCTCGAAAACACGCATTCACAATGGGTAGATAGATACCCATTTTGACCCATAACCTCTCCCGGTGGACATTAATCGTTCCGGAACCCATTTTATTGGATTCAGCGTCCAAAATTTAGTCAAAAATGAAACCCTACAAGCTTAAATCGCCAAAAATTCACAAAAATCCATTTTCTTGAAAAATACATTTTGAGTCCAATTCGGTCCAATCGGGCTGAAAAGTTTTGAGGACCAACTAGCTGCGGAAATGTGTCCCTCGGCGGACACCTCGAAATGTCCCAAGAATTTTTTTGAGGCCGAATCGGAGCGATTGACTTTTAGGAATAACCAACCATAAACTCCATTTTCTACATTACCAAATTTATTTTTAACATATCTTAAATTTTAGACGGAAAATCCGGAAAATCTAAGAGGAGGACAAACTATGGAAATACATATTTATTTATCAAACTATATCAAAAGAACGATAATGCGTTCTTATCATCACCTAAATACTATCAAACATCATTTTTCGTTTGTCTTCTCTTTCATTTTGGCTCGAAATGGCCAGAAGGCTTCAAATTTTGTCATTGGGGAAAATGTTCTTTTCCCGACTTATCACGCAAACCGAAAATAAATCTTCGACGCACACCTTACACACGGTATGAAACTTACACAGACATCTGAAAGTATATTTATTATCAATGTGGGTCTATTTTGAATGTGGGTTTTTGATATTTCTGGTACCTAGGCGTGTGGGGTATCATTTTCCACTAAATTTTGGACCCTGAATCGAATGAGACGGGTCCCGGGGCGATTGGCACACACCCAAAGAGGTTATGAGTCAAAATGGGAATCAATCTACCTATTTTGAAAATGGGTTTTCAAGATTTCTGGTACCCAGGCGCGTGGGGTATCATTTTTGACTAAATTTTGGACGCTGAATCGTTTGGAATGAGGCTCCTTGTCCGAGAAATAACCAACCCCGGTGAAGGAATTTGCACCGTTTCAAGATTTTTGTCAAAAAAATTTCTGGCCAAGTATGTTCCAAGTCACCTTAGATCCTTCCAAGGTCAAAAAGTACTGGAGTAGTATTTTCGGGATTTTTCAAAGGAGTTATAGCGTGTCCCAAATAGGACTAAGCGGACCCTTGGCCCAGACCAAAGTGTCCATGGCAAATAAACTAACTTTTTCTCCATTTGCTTCCACACTATGACACCGGACAGATTTTTGAATTTCTTGTTTTCCAGGAGCCATTTGAGCATTTTTACTTTCTCGCTTGTCCTGTACCTGTCCTGGTATCCTCGACCTCGATGCCTTCGTTCATTCTGAAAATTAAAAGTAACCGATGAAAATATAATCGAAGTAAAGTACATTGGCAGCAGTTCAGTAGTAGAGGTTTCAAGGACCAACCAGAGTATTTATTTTATCTACTCACACAGATCCCTGTTCCAACCTCTCTAGGATAGTCCTCTTCTGACAGGTTGCCTGGAGAAATGGACTTTTCTTCAAATTTCGTCTCATGCTAGAACACAAAAATTTGATTAGTGTCGCCACAATTTCCTTTCCTCAAAATTACCTACATTGCTGCAATATAACGGTGACTTTTGGGTATAAAAAGTTACAACGTTACAGTGACTTACAAAAACAAGCTCCAGTGATAAGATAAATGAATATTGGTTGGTTATTCCTCGAATAATCAACCTATGTTTTCATGATAATAGTCAACCTCTCCGATTCGGCTCAAAATTTTTTTCTGGACGTTTCATGATGTCCTGATCAAAAAAGGTCGATGTCCGTCCGCCGTACGCCATACGCCGTACGCCGTCCATTGTCCGCGTCGTTTTGGGTAGTAGAAAATTTTCAAAAATCTGAAATTTGGGTCAGGGGTCTGCTCCCAGCCGACACGGGTCCTCGAAACTTTTCAGCCCGATCGGACCAAATTTGGGGGGCGTAGGGGTCAAAATGTGTTTTTTGAACAATTGATTTTCGAGATTTTGGGCGATTTAGGCGAGTAGGGTGTCATTTTCCACTAAATTTTGGACGCTGAATCGAATGAAACGGGTCCCAGAACGATTGGCACCCACTGGAAGAAGTTAGGGGTCAAATTGGGTATATATTACTCATTTTAAATATGTGTTTTCGGGATTTCTGCTACCTAGGCGTGTGGGATATAGTTTTCCACTAAATTTGGGACGCTGAATTCAATAAAATGGGTCCCAGAACGATCGGCACCCACTGGAAGAAGTTATGCGTCAAATTGGGTATATATTACCCATTTTGGATATGTGTTTTTTGGATTTCTGCTACCTAGGCGTGTGGGGTATCATATTCCACTAAATTTTGGACCCTGAATCGATTGGAATGGGTCTGGGACCCGCCACACCCACTGTTTCCCCCATTTGAGGAATAACCAACCCGTGTGTAAGAATTTGCAGATTTTTAATTATGTTAGACGGTAATTTTTCACAAGAGTTCGCAATAAGAATTACAATAAAAATTAAGATCATTAAGAGCATCTTCTAAAAAAAATATATAATAATAATTCAGGACTGATGGAGCAATTAAATCTGCAACAATTGAAGTAGTACAGGAAAAGGCTATTAAACTTGGAGTAAAAAATGTCTTCTATTAATCTATTAGGAACCTATTTTGACTCATAACCTCATTCAGAGGGCGCCAATCGTTCTGAGACCCATTTCATTGGATTCAGCGTCCAAAATTTAGTGGGAAATGATACCCCACATGCCTGGGTTGCCAAACATCTCGAAAATTCATTTTTCGAAACACACATTTTGACCCATACCGGCCCCAAATTGGTCCAATCAGGCAAAAAAGTTTCGAGAACCAACTAGAGTAAGAAAGGGATATTGAAGGGGGTGGGGTGGGGGGTGCAACCGTAGACCGTCGAAAACCTGACTTTTTGACGCATTTTTTACGGAGCGCGCTAACCTGCTTTTTCACTAGTCAATTGCACCTGTAAAACATTTGTCAGGCATTAAAAAGATAGGAAATGTAACGCTCTTTCGAATGATATCCTCAGATTTGAGTTTATCTGAAAATTGGAAGAGTTATATTCATTTTAGTGTGACCCCACATGCCTGAATTGCCAAAAATCTCGAAAATTCATTTTTCGAAATACACATTTTGACCCCTACCCCGCCCCAATTTGGTCCGATAGGGCTGAAAAAGTTTCGAGGACCAACTAGAGCATGGAATGGACAAAAATTTCAGATTTTTGGAAAATTTTCTACTACCAATATCGACGTGGACGGCGGACGGACTTTTGCTAGTTTTGATTCAGACACGTTGAAACGTCCATAAAAACCCTGCAAATTCTTACACACGGGTTGTTTATTCCTCGAATGGGGGGAAACAGTGGATGCAGCGGGTCCCGGACCCATTCCAATCGATTCAGGGTCCAAAATTTAGTGGAAAATGATATCCCACACGCCATTCATTCTAGACTAGATCAAACCGGCACGGTTTGCGGCACGCAAATGGCTAGCGCGTTCGGCAGTAATCGAAAGGTTGTTGGTTCGAGCCCACTCATAGTTCTGGGACCAATTTCATTGGATTCAGCGTGCAAAATTTAGTGGAAAATGATACCCTACTCGCCTAGATCGCCCAAAATCTCGAAAAATCCATTTTTCGAAAAACACATTTTGACCCCTGAAAACATAGGTTGATTATTCAAGGAATAACCAACCAAAAGGTCAATGTTCGTCCGCCGTACGCCGTCCGCCGTCCGCCGCCCATTGTCCGCGCCGTTATCGGTAGTAGAACATTTTCTAAACATCTGAAATTTTGGTCAGGGGTCTGTTCCCGGCCTAGAATGGTCCTCGAAACTTTTCAGCCCGATCGGACCAAATTTGGGCGGGGTAGGGGTCAAAATGTGTTTTTTGAAAAATGGATTTTTCGAGATTTTGGGCGATCTAGGCGAGTAGGGTATCATTTTCAACTAACTTTTGGACGCTGAATCGAATGAAACGGGTCCCAGAACGATTGGCACCCACTGGAAGAAGTAATTGGTTAATTTATTGTTCAATTTATGGGTCAAAAAAAAACTAAATCAGAAAACAAAAATTTCGCTCCCACCTGGGGGCTCAACCGAGAACCTTCCGGTTTCTGCCGAACGCGCTAGCCACGGTTTAATCTAGACTAGGACGAATGGCGTGTGGTATATGATTTTCCACTAAATTTTGAACCCTGAATCGATTGGAATAGGTCCGGGACCCGCCACATCCACCGTTTCCCCCATTCGAGGAATAACCAACCCGTGTGTAATAATTTGCAGGGTTTTTTTTATCTAGACACCATGAAACGTCCAGAATCGGAGAGGTTGACCTTTTGCATGAAAACATAGGTTGTTTATTCAAGCATGCAATTTGATTTTGATGATTCATTCATGCAAAACGTAAGGAGCTGAATAACAAATTTTGGCTTCTCAAAGCCACCTTCCTCACATTCCTCGTTTCCGTGCAAGATTATCTAGAACATTAAAGGAGTTTTCCCCAAAAACGTTTTTTTTGCAATTCAGAGGTTCAAAAAATGATAACATTCCAACGGATTGAGATAACAACATTCTGAAAACGACATCGTGTTCAGAAAACTTTTCGTCTATCAGGACAGGCAAAACCCCGATTTCGAAATGCAGAAGATAAGGTACGTTATCCTGTGCACAGATTTGAGCATTTCACTGCCACAATGCAAAAATCAAGAATCAGTCAAAATTTGCGCACCCGATTTGAACTGCAGCCACCAGATGACCTTGTTTGGTTGGCCCCGTTGGCCTCTGCTTCAGCTTCTTGACTTCCTGCTTCAAGTCTTGCCGCTTCTTCCAACTCTGAGTGGGAAGGCGGCTGTTTTTTCTAAACGGAAATCAATTAGGTCAATCACGCGAGTCAGCGTTGGAAAACAATGAAAATGTATATGTCGTCCACCCGTAAAGCATTCATCATCAATATTTAGGTCAAGTATAGAAAAGGAGGGCGTCCATCGAGTGAGAAAACTCATCATGAAGGTAGGCAAATCAGAGCACGCGCCCCGAAAAATCGATATAGCGTTACAACCGATATATCTCTCCATGGCCATGCCCCCTTGATAAGAGATTCCCACAATTTTTTTGAGATTCCTGCAGATAAGGTACGTTATCCTGTGCACAGATTTGAGCATTTCACTGCTACAATGCAAAAATCAAGAATCAGTCAAAATTTGCGCACCTGATTTGAACTGCAGCCACTAGATGACCTCGTTTGTTTGGCACGTTTTGGTCGGGCTGCTTCTTCACTGGCCTCCGATATGGCTACATGGTTTCTTGCATCAAGTCTTGCCGCTTCCTCCAACTCTGAGTGGGAAGGTGGCTGTCGTTTCTAAACGGTAAATCAATTATTCAACGGTCAATGATGGAATTAAAAGCGTCCTAATTAAGAATATCTCATGTTGCAATGCTTAGAAAATCAATTCAGAAAATCGATTGGACCAAATTTGAGCGGGGTAGGGGTCAAAATGTGTTATTTGAAGAATGAATTTTTCGAGATTTTTGGGCGATTTAGGCATGTGATCATTTTCTACTAAATTTTGGACGCTGAATCCAATGAGAAGGGTTCTGGAACAATTGGCACCTACTGGAAGAGGTTTTGGGGTCAAAGTAGGTATCTATCTACCCATTTCGAAAGTGGGTTTTCGAGATTTCTGGTACCTAGTCATGTAGGGCATCATTTTAAACTAAATTTGAATGCTGAATCCAATGAGACTGGTCCTGGAAGGATTGGAGCCCGAAGAAAAGAAGAAGAAAAGAAGAAATTAGAAGAAAATGTTATGGGTCAAGATGGGTATCTAATCGCCAGGCACTATTCACTGCCTCAATGCTAACATCAAGGTCAGTCAAAATTTGCGCACCCGCTTTAAACTGCAGCCACCAGATGACCTTGTTTGGTTGGCCCCGTTGGCCTCTGCTTCAGCTTGACTTCCTGCTTCAAGTCTTGCCGCTTCCTCCAACTCTGAGTGGGAAGGCGGCTGTTCTTCCTAAACGGAAATCAATTAGGTCAATCACGCGAGTCAGCGTTGGAAAACAATGAAAATGTATGTATGTATGTTTTAAATAAATAAATAAATAAACAAATGTATATGTCGTCCACCCGTAAAGCATTCATCATCAATATTTAGGTCAAGTATAGAAAAGGAGGGCGTCCATCGAGTGAGAAAACTCATCATGAAGGTAGGCAAATCAGAGCACGCACCCCGAAAAATCGATATAGCGTTACAACCGATATATCTCTCCATGGCCATGCCCCCTTGATAAGAGATTCCCACAATTTTTATGAGATTCCTGCAGTTTTCTAAATATACGCGTCGTTCCATGAACTCTATCATCATAAATAAAAAATATAATAAAATAAATAAAATACAATAATTAAAAAAATAATAAATAATAAACGGAATGGAGAAGAAACAAACTGAAGGAAGCATGCAGAACAATCTCAAATCATCATAGTTCGCGATATCTATTTTTAGGGGTGCGTGGCCTGATGTACAGATCAATTATGGTGTTCAATTAAGTTAACTACTCAAATATCTGTTCATTTCAATCATACCAGAGTTCACAGTTTGACGTGAAATGAGCCAATTTGTAGATCCTTGTAAAATATTATATTCATAAGTAAGAATACGAACGAATTGGTTTTTACTCACCACTGCAGAATGGAATTCTAACTTTCGAGAGAAAACGACGTCGAATAAATTGCAAGATTTCCATCTGTCGAGGTCGTCCCACGGGTGGATGTACGAATTTATATTTAGAAGAGCTTCCGACAATATGCAGTCTCCGACGTATGTCACTTTAATCGCAGGCCTGCGGTGACTACGTTGCCTTAAAAAAGAGGATAACAACGATATAAGAAGGATTGTTATGGAGGATTTCTATTTTAGCCGTTTTGAGGTCGGTTAGGGCATCAAGCAGAATAGTGGAGCTACGTTGCCTGACGTAGAGATGGCGCCACTAGCGGCACGCCGACAAGGCATTATAATATATAATATAGTAGTTGTCTCGGGCGCGTGTTTAGTTAACTGTTTCGTGCTTGATTGCCGCATTTCAATCCCCGAGTCCTTGCGCTGACGTAATAAAAAAAAGCTGCAAATTCTTTCACAGGGGTTGCTTATTCCTCGAACCAGGCACATAGAGACTCATTTCAATCGATTCAGCGTCCAAAATTTAGTGAAAAATGATACCCCACACGCCTAGGTACCAGAAATCTTGAAAACATATACAAAATGGGTAGATAGATACCCATTATGACCCATAACCTCTTCCAGTGGGTGCCAATCGTTCTGGGACCCACTTCATTGGATTCAGCGTCCAAGATTTAGTGGAAAATGATACCCCATACGCCTAGGTACCAGAAATCTCGAAAACACATATTCAAAATGGGTAATATACACCCAATTTGACCCATAACTTCTTCCAGTGGATGCCAATAGTTCTGGGACCCATTTCATTGGATTTAGCGTCCAAAATTTAGTGGAAAACGATACCCTACTCGCCTAGATCGCCCAAAATCTCGAAAATCCCTTTATCAACAAACACATTTTGATCCCTACTCCGCCCAGATTTGGTCCGATCTGGCTGAAAAGTTTCGAGGACCGTCTTCGACCAGGAACAGACCCCTGACCCGGCGTGGACGACGGACGGACATTTGCTTATTTTGATCTAGACACCTTGAAACGTCCAGAAAAAATTTTTTGGGCCGAATCGGAGAGATTGATTTTTTGCATGAAAACATAGGTTGATTATTCAAGGAATAACCAACCAAAATGATGAAAATCGAGCGGTGATTAAATACTTCCATTTGATAGGATTCAGCGGCCACGGACATTCTTCATGAAATGGCTTCTACTTTGATGAAGATATCTATAACAGGCAGGCCCAGCAGAACCTGCATGGCGGCTGTAGAAGTGTGATGGTTAGACAGGCCAGTCTTTGGACACTGGTGAGGGAGCAATAAGCCTCACCTGATTGACCATAGGCCACAACAGCACAGCAGTACGATATAATGGGCATAACTATTGCGGTGTAAATCCCTAGGTTGAAAGTAGCTTCTACAGCGACAAGGTTGAAATGCACTGTCGGGGGCCCCTGGATAACACGCTCGATAAGGCGTCTAAATATATTTTGACTTCGAGATCACTGTATCGATGCTACTGTCATTATAAGAGATGGCAGGTCTGACCCAGGTGGACAGAAATCATTACGTATTTATGACGTAATTATAGCGTGTATGTCATTAAATTGTTTATTTTCGTGTATATGGATTGTCATTTATATCTGCGCATTTACATACTTGGGCAGTAACTTTTTGACGCGTTTATTGTGACGTCACCAAATTATAGATTATCTCGCTTGACGAGACATACCTATTGATATATTAGGACGCCATGACAGGGGCCCCTACAGAGCATATTATGTACCCAGCGACAAAACTCGCACTGTCCTTCTCACCTAAACCCTTCGTCAGTCACCAGCATAACAGTATGGCGATCCATATCTTCATAGTTGCCAATGTAATGAGCTCCATGCCCCAATAGAACCCGCCGAATAGATCGTACCATCCGCGATTGGTCTTCACCGGCCACCAAATGAAACGACATCGGCGTTCCATCCTCAGCTTTGAATAGTTCTGGGTTCGGATGCCGCAAAGCCTAAACAAAAACGACAATTTATTACAATACGTGAGGGTCCATTTCTTGAAATAGTTAAAAACTATTAATATAATAACTAAACACATATTTACGGTACCTCTTTTATTTTCAACGTGGATGTTTGCATATTTCGTAGTCCGTTTAATTTCAATCCTAATGACACAGGGTGGACCTACTATAGGCTGTAAATATGTACAGGAGAGGATGCGTGACTCCTCATAGACATACGTACATAACATACAACACAGATTACTCTCTACGTACAAATTACCACAGAATACACGCAAAAATACACGGAATATACGCGCATCACCAATGAAACACCAAGAAAACAACCAGGAACCACGTGGCACGTGCGGTAGAAGAATGAAGAATCAGTGAACATTATCTGATAAATCTCTAGTATATGGAGTAGGGATGTATAACAAATATCGATATATCGAAATATCGATATTTTTCTTGCAATATATCGATATTTTTCCCCGATATTTTTTATTTTGATATATCGGATTATCGATATTAAAATAGCACTATCGGGTCCGATATTAATTTTTTTTTTTTTGGTAAGCCAGTGACGGCCCGGCCCTTTCAGGAGAAATTCGAATGGAACATAGAAGGAGGGGACAGCTATCACCAGAACTTCCATTTTCAACACAAACTGATCAGAGTGGAAGTGGAAGCATTTGGAACAGGCACGAAGAAATTGTCAAAACAACGACGATTCAGCATGCTACTGAGAGAGGCGTCCCGAGTGACTTCAAACAATATTTGGATCAACCTATCCTGCCAAAGGACTCAAACCCTGTACAGTTTTGGATTGACAGTCGTCACTTTACCCCTGTGCTCTCAGAAATCGCATTGAAATACCCAATTCCTTGTGCCTCATCGGTATCATCTGAGAGAGTCGCTTCGACAGTTAATCTGTCCGTACCTGATTTGAGAAGTCGATTATCTGGGGAACACGTGAAGCAACGCGTCTTCCTGACTTCAATCCCAAACAAATATTGGTTTGATTGACCTCATTGTATTAAGTATAGGTGAGTTTATTTCGATATAATAAGTATTTTTAGTGAACGTGCTTTTATTTCATTATTGTAAGTTTTTTTTTAGTAAATAAACGTGCATTTTTGTATGGGTACATTTTTTATAGATAAACGTGCTTATATTTCTTTACAACAAGTTTTTTTAGTGAATAAACGTGCATTTTTGTATGGGTGCATTTTTTTCTATACCTACCTACACCCTCCTTAAAAAAGTCGAGGTTTTTTATTCACTGGAATTCAGTGTCTGAATTCTAAATTTGCAATGTTGTAATTTAGATTTTTTTCTTCTAAATAAAATATCAAAGGCCGATATATCGGAATATTGATATTTTCATCGATATATCAGATTAATATTTCGATATTTTTTAAACTATCGATACTCAATATATCGATATTGTTATCCGATAGTTGCATCCCTAATATGGAGCACAGTCCACGGTGATAACGGCGGCACAGACATCGAGAACACACAATCGATTGTTATTGATGAGGTCAATGAGTCATCATGTTTTCACGGCCATTGTTTCAAAAATATAAACAATACCGAATAATACGAAATAACCAAATCAAAACAAAACAAATAATATAAAATCATTGTCATCTTCAGGAGTGACGTCAAACGGACAATCGATCAGCATGTTGTTCGAGTTCAATAGTTCAAGGGAAATCGATAGTTTGTAATCTCTATGGGGTATGTATCTACCCATTTTGTATAATGTGTTTTCAAGATTTCTGGCACCTAGGCGTGTGGGGTATCATTTTTCACTAAATTTTGGAACCTAAATCGATTGGAATGGGTCTGGTACCTGCCACATCCACTGTTTCCCCCATTTTCCTCATGTTGAAGAAATGAATCTCCATGCGCCTGGTCCGAGGTTCAAATTAGTCTCCATGCACCTGGTTCGAGGAATAACCAACCCGTGTGTAAAAATTTGCAGATTTTTTTCTGGAGATCAGAACACACAAGGCGCATACCGCACCAGCAACATCCAGAAGCCTCGTCCTTCTCTCTGCAGCTAACACCCCCATTAAATGCTGAACGAGCGATTTTCTTTTCTTTTGGGGGTTTTTGGTTGGTTATTTCTTAATTGACTTCGGGTTTTGTGGGCGCATGCTTTGCTGGGAACACTGGACCACTTGTCTCATAAGTTGTTTGTTGGGCTCCTCTCTTCCATTCTATAAACTGATTTGTATTTTTGGGGGTAGGTACTTGTCAATATTAGACCCTGACACGCAAGTAAAGGTGGTAGAAAGCGGTGAAAACAATCGATATATATCCTACATCCGTTCGATATATTGAAAAGAGAGGAGGTTACAATAGGGTTACAACAGACAGGTTTGCCTCAGGAGGGTCGCCTAATTAATTGACTAGTATCTCTTTGGGTTATTTCTTATTTTCCGAAGATATTCTTGGCTTGCGATTGGTTCTGACCACTAATGACTTTTAATGAATTTACGTCTGTATGTGAATTTATCTCTACCGAAGAACACGTCGGTACAAGCTGCTTGGTTGTTGGCAAGAGAGTTTTGTTTACCGTCTGCTCATTGCTGAAGATAGAGCTTCTGTCATGTCGCTTTAGTGATGTCAGTTTGGTCATCGCAGTACCTTTAGTGTTCGAATACTTTTGTCTGAAAAGAAAGGTTGGGTACGAGTTGAAGTAAGTTGCTCTATAGATGAGACTACGAAAGACCTTTTGAAGTTCTGATGCTGAGGACGATGTCGAGTGTCCCTCGACATCAACTTGAGTCCCAACCTCAATTCAACATGAGTCCCAACCTGTCACCATGACAAAATTACATTTAGCTGTTGAAGAAGGTGACGAGAAAAAGGTCATCGGACTTCTGACGCCCAGGAATGTCAATTCCAAAAACGATTATGGATTGACACCGCTCATAGTTGCTTCAAGGGAGGGGCACGCTCGAATGGCAAAGATTTTGATCGAATCTGGCGCTTCATTGATATATGCTGGGAGGCGAGGGAAAACTGCACTCCACATTGCTGCAGAAAAAGGTTTTGTAGCTGTTATTGTCTTTTTGATATCTAACTGCTTTGACAAACTCCTTGAATGGAGTCACAATGTAGAGTAGTTCAATCTAAATATACCCCGTAGTGATGCCCACTTTTGTCTTATTCGCATTGACGCTCGTTTACATTTCAATTCTGAGCTGTCAATTGCCGTTGCACTTGCCAAAATATCCTAAGTTGCCGACCTGGTGGCTGGTTTGAGCTCTTTCCTCATCTAAGTTTCTTGGTAATCCTTACGTGGCCCACCTCGATTAAAAAACTCCGTCCATGAGGTCGACGTTCTTCACCAGGTCCCAGGAGAACTTTAAAATCGTTTCCATGGTCCAAAAAATGTTCACTTGCCGGCCAATATACCTATCATCAAAGGTTTGTCTACTGCCTCAGCGTAGACTATGGGAATACATGTTGTGTACACTCAGCTTGCCCGTTTAACTTGCCCGAAGGTGGATCTTTATGGCGTATATAGCATGAGGTATATTGCGGAGATGGGAGAATATCCTACTGGGTAACAACTGTCATAACGGTGTGTTTTAGGTCATGCTGAAACTGTCGAAACTCTTCTGGCCTTTGGAATTGACGTGGACCGACGTGATCGATTTGACAGAACGCCTCTTATGTGGGCTTGCATCGAGGGTAAGCATTTGGTTGTCGCCCTCCTTTTGAAATCCGGTGCTGACGTTCATCTGAGTGACCGAATTGGTTCGACTCCGCTTCATTTGGCTTGCGCTCACGGAAAACAAAACGTTGTGAAGCTGCTGTTGAAACACGGATCCAATGTCAACTGCATGGACAGGAGCCTTAATACCCCACTACATCTCGCTGTAGAGAAAGGGCATGCGGAAATCGTTCTCCTCCTAACAAATTATGGTGCGTATGTGAGTGTCCCCAATCGTTCACTGATGACCCCCCTCCACTTGGCGACCAAGTTGAGCGATCATCAGCTGATCATTTCAGAAATACTGTTGAAGTGTGGAGCCGAAGTTAACGCTCCGAATGTTCGGGGTCTACTTCCTCTTGAAATGGCATTTGGTCACAATTTCTTCTTACTAATACCATTGCTCGTTTGTTTCGGAGCTGAGTCCGGTGATAGTGGTTCTCTTCAATTGGGAAGCAAAACTGGACGCAAGCACTCAAAATTCCATATAAGTCCATTCGGAAAGGCAACAACTACCCGAATCCTACATACATTTGGCTATAACTCAAAAGAAAATGATTTTAAAGATGGGAGCATTAGAGAATTTTATCGAACGAAGTCAGAAACTGTTGCAGACACGAATTTTTCATATTTCAATATTTGGACCGGTAAAAGGACTCCTCGGACGGAGATATGTCAGCAAACACTAACTCTGTCTCATTGTGAACAAAGATTCCCTGTTTTCGGATGGTTGATACACTATCGATACAAAATAAATTCGTTCAAGGCGAACCTTTTTCAATGTTGTATCAATCGTTTGGGCTCTGAAAGCGATCTGCGTAAATTGCCGTTGGAGTGTATCGAAAAAGTATGTCGTTTTCTCACCATTCAGGAGTTGAAAATCCTTATGGTCAGCTTTACATTTGATGTTACGCCTACTTATGACGACGAGGCTCGATGGCCGGAGTCTACTCCAATCATACCGAGTAATTAGCGAAAACCAAAGACTTTTTCATGTATCGAGTTGGTATGTTATAAAAAAAGTGATACATTGGGCTTCCGTATCGCCGTCGTAGCGTTTCACTGTGGGAAAGTAAGTTTAAAATCCCCAGCAAAATTTGATACACAAAACTTATTAGGTTTAGGTATATTTTTTACCCTCACCTTTATATATTATATAAACGAGTAATGATGAATGTTGAACAAATGAATGAAGGCCGAAGCCGATAGTTGCTAAGGGATACATCCGGTTTGTTTTCCTTTTATAGTTACTGTTATTTTGTGGGCCACCGGGCTGTTACGGGCGGGCCACAAGCTAGTCTGTTATAATTTATGAATGGATTCTCTTAATAAAAATATACGTTTTATAAGGAATGTATTTATTTGATATTGAGATAAAACCCCTCTTCCGTTTTCCAAGTGGGTGCCAAACAGTTGAAATGGCCAAATAGCCAAAGGACTCTCAGATGATCAGGTAGGCGTAGAGGATATAATATATGCAGGTTGAGTGCTATGAGTGAAAACCCTTCCTTGGTTCACCCGCATCTTTGAGACAAAAGTCATTTTTTGACTTGTTTCAATTGGTCACTCAAGAGCCATGTTTTGAGAATTGCCACTGAGTATGATATTAAACTAGTTTAATATAATGGGAGCCGGACCGGGTCCCTGACCAAAATTTCAAATTTTAAGAAAATGTTCTACTACCATAAACGGCGGCTGGGCTTTTGTTTATTTTGATCTAGACACCTTGAAACGCCCAGAAAAAATATGTGAGGCAAATCGGAGAGGTTGATTATTCAAGGGATAACCAACCAAAAAGTGAAGTGATCCAAGAACCGTTTCGTGAGCACTACCCTCAATAATAGCCTAAGATTTTCGAAAATGTCTCAGAAACACACATTTTAGCGCCTTTCGTCCTATTTGATTTGGAGGCGTTCATTTCAGAAGTAGTTAAAACTGGCTCAACTTGAAAATTCGATACTAAACAAATCGCCATTGTCATCCCTTTTTCTTTTTCGGTAAAACTGCCGGCATAAGTGAAGAACTACGCTACATGCCACAATTGACCATTTTGCAAAAATCTGCAACAATTGTATTCTAGCTTGGAGAACTTATTACTATTGAAGGTGAAAAACTTGTAAAATTTATTACCCCTCTAATAGATGCAAAGGCCTCTTCTGACTCAAGTTTGAAAATTTTCATTTTTATGAATTAAATCTAAAACAGAAGAGGTAGGAGATTAAATTTACGATCCCACAGGAACCGTTCAATGAAGCTACAGCTTGAGATAGGTATCGATAAACGAAATCATTGCTAAGAAACATCGATTGTTTTAGGTACCAGAAATCTCGAAAACACATCTATTACCCATTTTGACCCATTACCTCTTCCAATGGGTGCCAATCGTTCTGGGACCAATTACATTGGATTCAGCGTCCAGAATTTAGTGCAAAATGATACCCCACACACCTAGATTGAATCTCAAAAATCCATCCTCAAGGTTTTCAAAATTCACATTATGACCCCTACCCCACCCAAAGTTGGTCCGATCGGGTTGAAAAGTTCGAGGACCAACTAGAGCCATGAACGGACCCCTGACCAAAATTTCAGATTTTTTGAATAATTTCTACCACCAAAGTCGGCGTAGACGGCGGACGGACATTGACTTTTTTTGATCCAGACATCATGAAACGTCCAGAAAAATTTTTTGAGCCGAATCGGAGAGGTTGACCTTTTTACATGAAAACATAGGTTGATAATTCAAGGAATAACCAACCAAAACGAATTTGAGGATGAAGATGCAGGGAGTAGGAACAATGGTAATATAAATTTCCGTTGTAGGTACATACGATTCGATTCAGAATTAACGATGTTTCTCGTCTAAACAGTATTATTTGTATAATGTGTATAATGCTAATATAAGTAAACAATGGAGCAAGGATGATAAAACAAGAATAACTATTGTTTATTCATGAAAGTAGATAGGTATCTGTTACTTCTACTACCATAAAGGGACATAGTTTAGATGAAACGTCAATGTGTGGTAAAAAGGTTTTTAAAATCGATATTACGTCAAAAACATTGGTGTTGCAAAACCTGATACATCGGTGCTAGAGATCGGACATCGAAACAAAAATATCGATGTCAACATCGGTAGCATGACATCGATGTTGTGAAACATAGCCTATTCAATCATCAATGTTTTTCGATTTCGAAAGTTGAAAGACCAAAACATCGATGGTAACATCGATGTTTGATACACTCCTATTTTTGGACATATTCAATTTAAAAATATAATTGAGATTGATCAACTGCGCTATTTACAATAAAGTTTAATAAAATTAACTTGATGAAAGAACAAGACTGCAGGTTACCTAATTAGTAGGTAGTTAATCTGAGATCTTACTTTTCGTCCTTCAATCAGTACCTACCTACATGAGCTTTAAGATTCAGGTCAAACACAACACGCCACACGACATTGAGGAAGGAGATTACAGGTTGTTTTTCCAAGTAGTGGCCTCGATAGTAACAATCGATAGATAAAACAGAGGGTTTGGCATGTTAGGCTGAGGTAGGGTTGAAGAAGCAAGGCCTTTTTTGTTTTCATTAATATTATTTATTCATAATAAATCTGGTGCGCATCATATATTCTCTAGGTAGGTGTGATAACATCGATGTTGGGGGAGGCAACATCAATAATATCGATCACATCGATAAGCCATATCATCGATAGCCGATGTTATCGACCCTTCTCACCATCGATGTTTAACATCGAATATCGAGCGGGAAACATCGATGTTTTGCGAACATCGATGTCCCATCCCTAGGCAAAACTCCGGTTGTATGCAGGATAATAATGATGGTATTATTCTGTGCCATACTACTTGTGAGAACGTTCACAAACAATATTCACAATTGGTATGGCACTTACATGGTGACAAGCTGAATAAAAATAGGCTTTAGAGGTTATTCTGTTGTAGATATGACAGATCAACTGGCTTCCTGAAGTGAGGGTTCCTCCCATCTACCGTTTCTGGCGATGCGCTGATAAGGCTTGATAAGACAAAAGCTTTTTATAATCCCTTGAAGATTCAAAACTTTTGTTCAGCCCTCATTGCTACACAGTTTCGAGAACATGACTATTGGTATCCTACCCAAACAATCAATCTCGATTATCTGACGAGTTCACTTAACGGTATCATTTGTGCGGTGCGATGGTGTTCAGTGAGGCGAATTGTTGCTCTTCTGTTATTTGTTGAGTTCCGATCATAAGAATCATGGTGCTTGCAGACCAAGACAACTCGAGTTTGAAAATGGGCTCGTTAGAAATGCCTTCGATTCGCTTAGAGGACAAGTGAGTATAAGTACAATTGTTGTAAGTAGCTTTTGTTTTATAGTTAGTATCAACATTTTGAATAAACGGCATAAAAATACCAGTTCTTTCAAAAAGCTCTTCGGATGTTCATGTTATCTACCGTAAATCCAACATGGTTTGGTAGAGTTGCATAATATGTAGGCCTGTCAATGTTCAGCTCCACAAGCGAAGCAGTTGACTTGGTCTCTATTATTTGAGCATATCAGTGATCTAGTTCTCAATCAGAGACATCTATTGAGTATCTAATGTTGTCAAACAAATGCAAAAAGTAATCACGTTGTATACTGACTCAATCAGAGATGGGCATAATTATGAGTAGAATCTTAACTATATTTTGCAATTATGGTTACGATCCCGATTTAGTCGTATTCACTTGTTGAATAGGTTTTGATCGATATTCAAATAAATTTTTTGTGATTTCGGCAATAATCATCGAAACACTGGGTGTTGCAATTATGAACAAAATTATGATTTTTACAAAAATGCCAAGTCAAAAAGTGCCATCAATAAAGTTTTTATGAATAGAAGCACAAACAACTATGAGTGTCCAACTGTTCTATTCTTCAATATTTCACCAACTCAGACAGATTTATTTATTTATTTTTTAAATTCCGTAATGGTTTGAACATTTTTACTTCCATGAGCGAAACTCTGCTGAGTGGGTCTCAACTAATACTATTCCATTATTATAATAGAAGATAATATCTGTGGAAGAGTGCGTAGGCACGTAATATACATCTAGTTTTTAATTTAAATGATTTTCTTTCGAAAAATCGATGTATCGATAAATTATGAAACCAAACTCATCGACACCATCAATCGATGTTTTGTAGTTAGAGATCCATCTGTAGCAGCAAGCTCTCAAAGTACTGTGGTAGGTAAATCTATACATTAGTGCACGCACCCCGAAAAATCGATATATTGCTCTCATGCCCCCTTGATAAGAGATTCCCGCAATTTTCTAGATATATGCGTCGTTCCATGAACGAACATAAAAAACAAAGAAGCAAAATGAAAAAATAAATATATAATAAAAATTGTAAAAATAAATAAATATATATAAATAATGAAAAAGTAAAAATAAATAAAAAGTGAATAAATGAAAAAATAAAAAATAAATAGATAATAACGGAACGGAGAAGAAACAAACTAAAGGAAGCAAGCATTACAATCTCGAATCATCCTAGTTCGAGATATCGATTTTTGGGGGTGCGTGCACTGACGTATAGATCAGTCCTGCGGTATTATGATTATCGGCCTGCCAGAAAAATCAAGAATTCCTTGAGAAACAAACCAATGATGGGAGGGGGGGGGGGGGGGGCTAGTTGTTGAGGGCTGAATCATCGAACTATAAAAAATGAAATGTCAAGAACACTTGATTTCTGCTCTATGATAGTGTCGTCACAGTCAATTCTATTTTTTCAAACCATGAAACCCCCAACCTAAAGGAACAGGGCATCATCATCTACAATAAATATATACGTAGGTATTCAAATATACATTCGTTCAGAAGAGCCAAGGTTCTCCAGGGTATGTATACTCTTCAGCTAGAGCATCATCGTTAAAGTAATGATACAGATTGCAAATAGTTATTCGCCTTCATTTTTTTATTTTAATTTATTTTATTTTTTTATTGTACTTGTGAAGCTGCTGGGAGAGTTGGGATCGTAAATATGTGACGCGGAAGTTACCGGTGGTCAATGCCCCAAGACATTTCCTCGATATATCGGCAGAACGAGCTTTATCTGTCTCACCTGGCACAGATTCCAATCAACATACTGGAATGAAAATTTACACTTTTTTGAGCGGATGAGGTGATTAGGATCTTTGTAATCTCTACAATGATAGTAGAAATCAATCATTTTATCGAAGACAGTCAGAGATTGATTAGGGGGTTCTGCTTGTGACCTCCTCCTATATTTACAAATTGTACGTTGGTATTCACGTCAGTGTAGACTGTAACCCGTGCCTTATAGGTTGTTTTCTGTACAAAAAGTCCCGCGACTTCCCTTTTGCAATTTTTCTCTTTCTGCATCAGTTGGAGCTCTTGTTGAAGCGTCTGCCCCTTATTTGGCATCATTCTGAACGCCTTCTTCTACTGCTACGTGCTGTTTTCCACTTTTCCCCACTTGTAGACACTTTATCTAATTTTCTTTCCAAGCTCACTGCAGTCTTGTCTTCCACTCTTAACGGTCATGTGCCGGTCTGGATTCCATTCAGTTCGCAGGTTCGTACACTTCTATCACTTTCTGCCCTTTTGAAATGATTGGATGAGCAAATAGGCAAAAAATGTGAGGTATTTAATTAAATATAAATACAATTGGAAAACTCTTTTTGAATAAGGAATTATATGAGATTGCGTTCAAAAAACGCCATCGTTGATCTTATTGCGACATAAATTGAGAGACATTTTATGAATGATTCTATTAGATTTATGGAAATATTAAGTAAAGATATTCAGGAAAAATTCGCCTCATTTTGGCTCATGTTTTCATGCAAAAAGTCAACCTCTCCGATTTGGCCCAAAAATTTTTTCTGGACGTTTCAAGGTGTCTAGATCAAAATAAGCAAATGTCCGTCCGCCGTCCACGCCGACTTTGGTAGTAGGATTTTTTCTAAAAATCTGAAATTTTGGTCAGGAGTCCGTTCATGGCTCTAGTTGGTCCTCGAAACTTTTTAACCCGATCGGACCAAATTTTGGTGGGGTAGGAGTCAAAATGTGTATTTCGAAAAATGGATTTTTGAGATTTTGTGCAATCTAGGTGTGTGGGGTATCATTTTCTACTAAATTTTGAACCTTGAATCGATTGGAATGGGTCCGGGACCCGCCGCACCCATTGTTTCCCCCATTTTCCCAATGTTGGAGAAATTAATCTCCATGTGCCTGGTCCGATGTTTAAATTAGCCTCCATGCGCCTGGTTTGAGGCACCAACCTGTGTGTACGAGTATGCAGCGTTTTCCTGTATCAACTCGGGCTCACAACTGAAGAAATTGCGCAAATATTGTTTGGTTAACTCATTTGAGTCATTAAATCAAAATTTTCCCTGAAAAGCTCTCATTAGGAACCTGTGGAGTTTTGTTTGTTCTCTCGTTGCCATCTGTTGTTGTTCTATTGAAAGCAACACAATTGCCGAATTTCATAAAAATGCGATGCCGGCGTTTCTTACTTACACGATATAACTCAACAATACATAATATGTATTATAAACTATATACGTATTATAATTTATATATTTTTTTTATTCCGCTGGTTTATTATTCCTTAAATAATACCTATGCCATAGGTCGATGTTTCCGATCGGCCATCCCTTCCGTTTTTGGTTGTAGACAATTTCGGAAAAATTTGAAATTTTTGTGTCAGGGACCTCTTTCTGGCTCTAGTTGGTCCTCGAAAGCCCGATCGAACAAGATTTGGAGGAGTTCTGGGTAAATAGGCGTTTTCTGAAACTTTTTGCACTTTTTTGGCACGTGGGGTATCTAAATCTGGAATGTTGAATCCATTGATGGGTTCAGCTACTTATTGTTTTAATATATTTATCCTCTTACTATACAAACTTTGAAATTACAAAAATTGTAATTTTGCTGTCCAGTGGATTTTTACTGAATATTATTGATTATTGCACGAGGCAAGTATCTGCTCGGTACATCCACTCTGGCTACAATATCCACAAATTTTGGTTGCGGAATTCGTAAAATTGTTTCTTGTACGTGTGAAATACGTTTTACACTGAATCTGTGCAACTGTCACTCTTTATAATTTGAGAAGAAGTTACTCAAAAATCTGGTTCTTCTGGTTAAAAAACCTACCAACATGAGATACCATGCTCGATTATTTTATCTCCAGAAAATCTCCTAGGGTCTCACCTATATTGTTTTCTATCAGGTCAATCCCTTTTATCATTCTCCCTGTCTTTTCCTCCTCAAGTTTTTAAGAGGGGGCTGAACAAAATTATTTTTGTCGTTTCTCGAGTCTCTGGCGCTGTTTGTATCCAATTCTATGTCTACCCAATTTCGAATACTTGATTGATTCAGACGAGTTTCCTTCCTGTATCTAAAAAACTGTCTGTTTTAGTTGTTGAGTATTGTATCCAGCTCGTCGTTTTATACAGATTTACACTCTCGTTTATTCAGCTGATGGGGCAGCGCTCCAAGGAAGGGTCTTCAATTTGGGGTCTCAATTTTTCTGAGTACCCTTGTCTTGAAACATGAAATTACGCTTAAGAGCCAATACACAGTCAAATTGTATCGTTCGGACCTTGAACTAGCCTAAAGACCTTGAGTTGCTTATAGTATGTATAGTAAGAGGTAAGAGCAAACAAATAATATATTTAGCAAGTACGTAAGGATTATCCTTAAAATAAGAGTTCGTCGGCCTGGGAAATCGCGCGATAAAGCCGGGGTTTGAAGCAATGCATAGATAAATTCCTAAATTATTCGTCTAGTCTCGCTATCGTTTTCGCTTATCCGCTTGTCCTCTTTTGGTTGTGAGGCTCTGTCACGTTTCTTCTCTATTTAGCTTGTTATGATTTCTTTAGTTCAAATACTTTTAGATGCGATATTACACTACTTGTTATATCTTTTCCTGCATGGTTTCCGCGCATTGACGACGGAAACGACATCAGCCTTAGAATAGTAAGTTATTCATGAAGGTACTTGCGTTGCGGATTATTTGTTTGTAGGCAGTCTTTATCTGGTTTTTGAAGGTTTCGTTCGGGCGTTCTTGTTAGACTTTGTGCAAAAGATTTGCCTCAATACGGAGGTACCAGTAAGCTAAGATCATTCGAAGCTGGAGTGAGCGAATCATCCAAAAACACCATAATAATTTAGCAAAAGTCAGTTGATTCATCTATGACACGACTTTCCTCAACTTGTTTCATCTGAAACAACATCAAACCAGGACGGACCGTTAGTTTCGTTTACGAGCACACGTACCTTGTTGCCAATTTAGGCAACTTTAATTGTAAATGGAGCTCAGTGTGAGCCCTCCCTTCGCTAAAATATTCGAGTTCGTGCGTTCTGCGTTTTTGTAGTTCAAGGAATATGTTCCCATTTCATGAAAAGTCATTGTACATCGATGATTCCCGCACTTGGTAGTGAATGTGTGAATGTATGTTGACGGTAGTGATCACTAATAGTTATTACAGTACAGAGAAAGCAGGCTTTATTCAACATAATGGAGAGAATAAGAAGAACAGGTCCATCCAAAAGATTCACAACTTTCGCAACTTTTTCTCGTCAAAAGAAATTCGCCGTTTTGTGACCCAATTTCTTTATGAACTTACTGATTTCTTGGGTTACACAAATAATTATATTCCAGGAAGAAGATGAAGATTTTATTACATCTCTACCCATTGTTTTGCTCCGATATTTTCCCCTCACGCGCTCGGTTGTCCTTTTGTGGTGTATATCCGTCATCTGTTACTCGGACCTGTTCTCTTTTAACAGAACCATGTTACTGGTTACTGTAACGGGCGATCCTAGAGTACAAGCGGGAATACTCCACTTCTGCCAGAAATCTGCGGGCATTATTCTTACGAATGTATTTCCTATTCTGCTGAGATTACCCAGTTTTATAAGATTTCATTAAATAGAAAAAGATTTGAAAAAACGCTGCAAATTCTTACACAGGGGTTGGTTATTCCTCGGACCAGGCGCATGGAGACTCATTTCTTCAACATGGGGGAAATGGGGGAACAGTGGGTGCGGCGGGTCCCAGACCCATTCCAATCGATTCAGGATCCAAAATTTAGTGGAAAATGATACCCCACACGCCCAAGTTCCAGAAATCTCGAATACACATATTTAAAATGAGTAATATATACCCAATTTGACCCATTACTTCTTCCAGTGGGTGCCAATCGTCCTGAGACCCACTTCATTGGATTCAGCTTCCAAGATTTAGCGGAAAATGATACCCCACACGCCTAGGTTCCAGAAATCTCAAAAACACATATTCAAAATGGGTAATATATACCCAATTTGACCCATAACTTCTTCCAGTGGGCGCCGATCGTTCTGGGACCCATTTCATTTGATTCAGCGTACAAAATTTAGTGGAAAATGATACCCCACTCGCCTAGATCGCCCAAAATCTCGAAAATCCATTTTTCAAAAAACACATTTTGACCCCTACCCCGCCCAAATTTGGTCCGATTGGGCTGAAAAGCTTGGAGGACCGTAGGCCGGGAACAGACCCCTGACCCGAATTTCAGATTTTTAGAAAATTTCCTACTACCAAAAACGGCGTGGACGGCGGACGGACATTGACCTTTTTTGATCTAGACACCATGAAACGTCCAGAAAAAAATTTTGAGCCGAATCGGAGAGGTTGACCATTTGCATGAAAACATAGGTTGATTATTCAAGGAATAACCAACCAAAAGAGTCAATTACTTCCAGGGAAGGTTTCCGGGAAAAGGCCGGAAGATGTTATTTAGGGGTATAAGGTCCTGCTTGTGGGATATTGCCCCACCCCTACCGCTTAAATAAGCTCACACTCGCTATTGGTTGGTACCGACAGTGAATGTTCTCATTTAGGACCTCCCTGTGTTGTCTGAGGTAATGAGCATGGCTTCCACCTCCAATCTTCCTAGTCCCCACCTGGCGTAGGTACGTTTTCAAGAGTGAAAGGAACCAGTTGTTCTTCGGTAGTGGTATGGTGCTGCCAGGGGCCTAGTCCGTATTGTGCGGGAACATCGTATCGTGACATCATGAAGTATCCGCTTTTAGTTCGCATGCGATGGAAGTCCCCAGTTTGATAGTGCTGGGAAGGCCCATTCAACGATATTCTACCATTTTTGAATCATGTTCGATCGAGAGCAAATGAGGTGGATGCGCCTCGCTACTAGGTGAGAAAATTAGATTGCTCAATATAGCCTTGGAAAATAGCTGATTGTAAACAAGAATAAATTGAAATTTTTATTTGTATCGCGCACACGAACCTGGGACAATACTAATTCATGTTTCCAATTTATTGCTCCACTCATGCGTTGGTGCGTGTGAATCACTCCTTTCCCTAACCTGCATCTGTTTGACAATCACTGTGTATTCGTTGTCTTCGTTTTTCTTAATCATGATGAAATTAGTCATCAAATTGTAACACCATCTCCGAAACTCAGAGAATTAATGTACTTGTATATACGGAACCATGCAGGAAATACTAGTATTTTTACTGTCACCCTGAAAATAATACGAACAAAATCATTGCCGCGAGAAATCCCTACTTTTCCCAAGTGGTTTATTATTGCTCAAGTGGCTTCGATCACTATCGGAATCCCATCGGTGCCGCATTTCATTTTGAGGAAAATCTCAGATATTGTGGTCGCGATGTGAATTTATTATAGGTTGATACTGAGCCATATTCCGAATTTATAAGAGTTGTCTTCTAGCTACCGTGTTTTACCGTGTCTATTGGCTATTTTGACGCCAGTAAAACGTCCGTTTGAACGCATAATACGTTCCAGAACACAAGAGAATCACATTTTCTCTAGCATGTTTGCTCTGTTTGAACCACTTTACTAGCTCCTACTATATTTTTGTTCTTGCCACCATGGTAAACCTATTATATAGAAGTCGGTTTGTCTTGTAATACATTTGTGTAAGCAACATTGCCCTGCTTGACTTGATTAGGGACGGATCGTCGGGAGACTTTAAATTTGATAAATTAAATAATAATTATTTGATGAATAGAACCGAATAGTACCGCGCACCGCTTTCGATAAGTTGCCGATACTCGCTAAGGTCGATTGTGGCACAGTTCGTTCTCCTAACCCTGGAAATCTGGTATTTAATTAGAACAACTTTGGTCTTGGATGAAAAAGGTCGGATTACGTAAGATATATTTACGAGGAGTCAATGTCATTCTTGTCTTTCAATCATGTTATACTTGAATGACATCTTCTGCGTAGGAACCTAATTAGTTAATTCCCAAGTTTTAATTTCCCCATCACCGCTCCTACAACGTCAATTCCTCTTAAATCGATTGTACAGTTTTTATTTCGAGGAGAAAAAATTGTCAATTTGACGTTGTTCTTATCACTTATTCTTTGGATAGTTCCCTGTCACTGCATAATGGCTTCAGACTTCCTTGAAACTCACGAAACATTGGACGGGAGGTCTGGTGAAAGTCGCCTCGTATCAATGAAGGTAACGAAAAAATCGCTCGACTTCCCTCGTTCCAGCGTCTCTCTTTTATAGTAGTTTCACCTTGTGAATTGAAGGCCCTGGGCAGCGTCTTGTTCCCCAGAGCTCCTTTCCCAAGCCTGTTGTCGAATCTGAATTCGTGTATGCGTATCACATTCATTTGAGAAGGATTTGTGATCCTCCTCCCCCTCCTAGTACGTTGATTGTATAAGTACCTAAACAATGTCTATTCAATGACGACTGCAATTATAGACCTCCTTCAATCGTACTTATTCATCACCTCATAGGTTTCTTTTACGCCACGTAATATTATTGTTGGTCTTCAACAAGAAGAATGCTTTCTTTTTGAGGCTAGATCCACACCAAAGCCAAAAGAGCATAGTTTCAGAAATTTGCTTCTGGTCTACGCGAAAAATGGAAATCCTAATTCATGATATCACAACAGGTGAAGGATAATCATCGTCATTTTCGTGTTCTCACAGTTCCCAGCAAAGTCGTTTAATTTGCACGATATATTATATGAAGTGATTTGTTCTTTCACTCTCCAAAAAGTACTGCTTCATTTTCTACGACTTTCGGATTCAAATACAGTTCGTACTCCACGGGAACTACAGAGCGCTACGTTCTTGTTACGTACAACTTTCCTTTCTACCGACCCTTTTTCGTTCTCATTTCGTTTTCGTAAGCGTTTCTTTGAGAATGTACCTTCTCGTTAGAGCAGCTGATAGTCAACCCTACGTTATCAGCTATACCACAACTATGTGGCTCCGGAAGTGAAATGATAATCAACTCAGCGAAGCGTATACTTGCTACTCGAAGTTATTTGGTACACAACAGTCATAATATTCTCCGAGAAGTTCAAAGACAATTTTTTATTGTCCTTTTTCCAGTTTTAGTTAGCCTCCTAGGTCATTCGAGAGGGAAGTTATTCAAGTAAGCGTTTCGTCCTTCTAAATTACTCGCCAAAACCCATAACTGCCTTTCATTTTTCAAGTTGAATAACCAAATACTTGGATCTTTTTTGAACAAAATTGACTACTGATCTATCAGAAGAGGCCACGTTTCGTCATGACCGAGATTTTAAGATTTTATTCTTAAATTCTTCGCATTCCGAGAATTTAAAATCTGTTCAAGCCTTTTGCAAACATGTTTGTTAAATTTCATTTTATGTCGGAGTTCCCTGGTGCCGCCCATTACGCAGTTCTCAAAAAATTGGAATGAAAATTCCCTGTGCATTAGGATTTCAGTCATAAGCCAAGCCCACCCTCTTCTCCTGAATGATATTCGTTCACTAATCATTGATTTCCTCTGAAATTTCCGAGTCCTTTTTAATCCGTGTGGACCCCTTTTCCTATTTTGAAAGAGAAGGAAGTGTGTCCTCCTTGAGCTCAGAAATGAGCGCGAATCTGAAGATGATAATTTATTCAACGTTCTCTTGCGTCAACATTATATTATCTGAAATGATTAGCGTTCAGATTTCTGCCTTTTCCATCCCGACGGTTCATTTTTGGCAAGTTGGTATTTACAAACAATTATGTCATTGTGACCGTATTCCCGCTCGTCTTATCTTGATACCCAATCATTTCCCGTTTATTTGAAGCTCGGATTTCGCCCCAATTTAGGAACCTCGACGAAGCACCGTTTTTGTTTATTATTCCTCAAATGATCAACTTGTGTTTTCATGCCTGAGGTCGATCTCTACGATTCGCCCCGAAATTTGACAATATCCGTTTCAACATTTCAGTCAAAATCAAAAACCGAAATGTCCGTTTGTCGTATGCGCCGTTTTTTTTGGAGTAGACAAGTTTATAAAAATTTGAAATTTCGGTCAGGGAGCTCTTTCCAACTTTAGTTGGTTCTCGAAACTTTTCAACCCGATCGGCTCAAATTTGGAGAGGGTATGGGTAAAAGTGTTTTTTGAGACTAGTTTTTAGATACTTTTTTAGGAACTAGGCAAGTAGAATATTCAATAATATCTATTAGCACCCTAGCGCCCCCTGGAGGTGGGTTTGCGTCAAAATGGGTGCCTCCTACCTATTTTGAAAGTAAGTTTTCGAGATTTCCAGGGAACTGAGAGTATGAGGCTCCATTTTTCACTACATTTTGGACGTTATTCAATTGGAAAAAGTCCTCGCAACCCACTCTTTCCCCATACTCCTACAATAAGGAATAATCAACCATATCGGGAGAGTTTGCAGCGTTTTGGTTGGTTATTCCTTGAATAATCAACCTGTTTTCATGATAATGGTCAACCTCTCCGATTTGGCTCAAAATTTTTTTCTGGACGTTTCATGATGTCCTGATCAAAACACAGGGGTTGGTTATTCCTCGGACCAGGCGCATGGAGACTCATTTCTTCAACATGGGGGAAATGGGGAAACAGTGGGTGTGGCGGGTCCCAGACCTATTCCAATCGATTCAGGATCCAGAATTTAGTAGAAAATGATACCCCACACGCCCAGGTACCGGAAATCTCGAAAACGCATATTCAAAATGGGTAATATATACCCAATTTGACCCATAACATCTTCCAGAGGGTGCCAATCGTTCCGGGACCCACTTCATTGAAATTAGCGTCCAAGATTTAGCGGAAAATGATACCCCACACGCCTAGGTTCCAGAAATCTCAAAAACACATATTCAAAATGGGTAATATATACCCAATTTGACCCATAACTTCTTCCAGAGGGTGCCGATCGTTTTGGGACCCATTTCATTGGATTCAGCGTCCAAAATTTAGTGGAAAATGATACCCCACTCGCCTAAATCGCCCAAAATCTCGAAAATCCATTTTTCAAAAAACAAATTTTGACCCCTACCCCGCCCAAATTTGGTCCGATCGGGATGAAAAGCTTGGAGGACCGTCCTAGGCCGGGAACAGACCCCTGACCCAAATTTCAGATTTTTAGAAAATTTTCTACTACCAAAAACGGTGTGGACGGCGGACGGCGTACGGCGGACGGACATTGACCTTTTTTGATCAGGACATCATGAAACGTCCAGAAAAAAATTTTGAGCCGAATCGGAGAGGTTGACCATTTGCATGAAAACATAGGTTGATTATTCAAGGAATAACCAACCAAAACGGTCAATGTCCGTCCGCCGTACGCCGTACGCCGTCCATCGACGGCGCCGTTTTTGGTAGTAGAAAATTTTCTAAAAATCTGAAATTTGGGTCAGGGGTCTGTTCTCAGCCGAGATGGGTCCTCCAAACTTTTCAGCCCGATCGGACCAAATTTGGAGGGGGTAGGGGTCAAAATGTATTTTTTGAAAAATGGATTTTCGAGATTTTGGGTGATTAAGGCGAGTGGGGTATCATTTTCCACTAAATTTTGGACGCTGAATTCAATGATGTGTGTCCCAGAACGATTGGCACCCACCGGAAGAAGTTATGGGTCAAAATGGGTATGTATCCACCCATTTTGTATGTGTCAGGATTTCTGGTGCCTAGGCGTGTGGGGTATCATATTCCACTAAATGTTGGACCCTGAATCGATTGGAATGGGTCTGGGACCCGCCACACCCACTGTTTCCCCCATTCGAGGAATAACCAACCCGTGTGTAAGAATTTGCAGATTTTTTTGATTGCTAACTAAACTGAAAAAGCACGGACTTGAGCTTATGGACGACTTCCTAGTGGGTTTTATGACGTTAGAAAAACGATAGCTAGCATGAGAGCTTCGCTCAGAATTATACTTATTCTCGACATTGTGCGGTTAAATGGGCATGTACCTCATCTTGGATAGATCGAGGTTGAAGAAACAACCTGAATTTCAATGAAAATTTTAATTTTATTGAACGTCATTCATGTTCCGAAGGTTTTACCTAACTTACGTTTTAATAATTGTAGTTTCCATTTGTATAAGGTATGTGATTTTTTTTGTTTTGTTTTCGTTCAGAGGAAAATAATTACTTTTATCTTGAAATCCATCCGCTGTCCGGGCTAATTGTAAAACTTCAAGAGAATCCCGAAAGTATTAAATTTTGCGCGTGGATAGCATTAGGAGCCCACTAGTGTCCGCTTTTTTTTTCAACTGTAAAACATGGAAAAAAATGTATCTGGATGGATGATCATGAATTTTCGAGATAATGTTGCTGAATTTTTTGGTAGAGCGCGTGCCAATTGATTGCGAAATCAACGGAATTCTATATTCTGCTGACCTTGAAGAAACCCAATCCTCCTCCTTTGAGATTATTCTAACAATATTGGGTATAACGTTCCATTAAAGAGTTTTGTAAAGGGTTTTTATGGCAACTGCTCGAGCCTCTTGCCTTGTGTGACCTCGAACAAATTGAGTGAATTGTCATAACTGATTCAATTAAGATCGAAATACAAATGATGGCCCTATCATACTCCCGTTTCAAGAAGCTTTTACGAAATCTATTAGCTTCATCAGCGCTTTAGCAGGAAACTACGATGATGATAATCTCAGGCTGTCGAGCCACTCTTTCATCCTTTCAAGGGCCTTGAAGTCCTGAAGTTTTGCTGGGATCCAAATCTAAACGTGAAAGCTTCTTCAATTCGTTAACCTAAAATTGTTCGAAGTTCTGATTTGGCTGCTGAACGACCAAGAGAGGAAGTAACACGACCCAGACAACATTTCTTCAACAATTCGCATGAGAAATTATTTCGCTGAGGAATGGATTTCTTGACTGGATTGAAAAACCAAGGTTGAAACGTTCTCTACGACAAGCGGGAAACGTTCATGAATTAAAATCATGCTCTGAACTCCATAATAGTAGGTGCTCCATTTAGAACACTTTAATATCCAACAGCACGCACATATTTACTCAGGTGGCATTTTCATAGTAATTTAAATCTTAATACGTGCGTGCGTGGTTCATTCTGTACCAGTATAATTGCTCCCGCTTGATCGTTCAATAATTCCAAGACACCTGAATTGCATATTCAAAAGAGTGACGTTTGTTTAATTAGTATTTTCTGTTAACCCTTGATCCTCACCTACTCTGTGGCGTCTCTAATCTTATCGTTATTTTGATTATGTAAATGATCCGCGCCGCTCATCTTACCGGATTACGGGAGTCTGGCAGTCTGGGCGCCATCTTTTACGGAGTTTTTCGCTGAAGATATAGTTTTCCCCACTGATACCGTAGTTTCTGGTACAATTGTAAATATGAGCAGGGTACCTCTTCTCTCCCACTTGGAACAGCCCTCTACGTCTTCTTTCATTCCTTGGAATTTCGAATACCACTCTAGGTACGTGCTACCTTGTACGTCGCTTGATTCGAATTGGCATATACCTTATCATCGTCTCGAAGTGATTTGTCTTTCGGGAAATTTCAATTTTCTCTATTTTGTGGGTCAAGGATTGAGAATGAGGTTGTCAATTTTTTGGCATCTTCAGTTATAATCGGATAAAGCGATGTCAAATGGCATAGGTTTTTGTCAGCCATTGTAAATTTTGGTTATTTCCCTCTTCGAGTTTTTAGGTATTTTTCAAGTTGCAAGATATTATTTTCACTAAAGGAATTCAGGATATTTGAAAAAAGTTAATCTTTCCCCGATTTGAGAAAACACTGATTTGTGTCTGGAACTGGGGATTCCCACTCACAAAACATGTTGCTTCTGTGATAAGTTTAATTTATTTTTTCATTTTATAATAAATTTAACTCTTGTAGGATAAAATACGTGAGCGAAGAGGGGGTAGGTTTTTGGAGATGGCGATGTTTCTGGTTCAGCGAATGTGGGTAGGAATGTAGGTATAAGCCGTTTTGATCGTCAGTTTAGACGTCTCTTTCTCTCATATCATTTTGTTGGTACAGAAAACCCAGCCCAACATGTATTGTCCGATTCTGAATTTATCGTGGATTGTGATACAATAAGGACTCAAAATGAATGTTTGAAAGATCTCTGGAGTGTGGACCTGTGACTTCTTCAACCCACCGTCATATCTTCTCAGTTGTTATTCTTACTTATGGGCGTCTTCGTAATGTTGCAGTGACGATGAAGAAGCGAAGGACGAAGCGCAAGAAATCACCATCTACGTACTTGGGATGAAATGCATGAGCTGCTCTAACAAAATAAAACAGTCTCTGGGCGCCAAAAAGGGTGTAAAAACTGTTCAAGTGAGTTGGTTTCATTCTCAGTGTCTGGGTATACGCGATTTAAATGATTCATGAGAATACCCGCGCGAAATAGATCATTAGAATATATTATTATATTTATTTTACTCTTTTATTTTCATATTATCATCAATATATTATCATTTTTATATTATTTCACTCTCATGAATTTATTCCTTCTTTTAATCTGTGGCTTTGTTAAAAAGTTATTCCCCGTTCAACCGTACCTAATAATTGCCAAGGATTGTTTCAGCGCCAACGCTTCTTTTTATTCATGGTTTGTTGCAGTTGAATGAGTACTATGTCAGGCTTGTATCCTGAAAGTTTTACCAACCAATGAATAAGAAAACCATTGAATGATACTCGTATTGATGATGATTTGAGTTTGATCATTCTTATGAAGTTTCGAAAAAGTGTATTCATGTCGCATAGGTCAACTTGGAGGAGAAAAATGTTCAAATCAAGTATGATTCAACTTCGGTAACTCCTTTCGATCTACGAGAACATCTGGAAGATATGGGGTACGAACTACCTGAGGAGCTAACAATGAACATCGGTGGTATGACGTGCCAAACTTGCGTTCGGAAAATAGAAAATTTCATTCCTACTGCCGTCGATGGGGTCGTAAAAATCAGTGTAAGCCCATTTTCTCGTATCTGCCTTTTTGTGTCGTGTGTATGATCACATAGAGAATTCAGTTTAACAACCTGGTGTTCTGTTGATTGCTCACAGGTGAGCTTACAAGATGCCTCCGCTCATATTGTTTATAAATCTCCTGCCACTCCTGAACGTTTACTGGAAGCCATAGATGATATGGGATTTGATCCGTCGTTGAAGAAAGAAAAAGACTCGTGCCACTTGGTGATAGAAGATTCAGTCGCGAAGAAAGGCGAGTATTTTGTGTTACTTATCATGCTCAACAGCAACAGCGATGGGCTTCCCTACGCAATTCTCCATGGACCCTTCCTTAGGGGATTACTAATCGTGTTACCGATTCCTCTTGAACTAAAAGAACAATCATGTAGTCAATATCAAATAGGTAACGGCGCTTTCACGACCATTTTTTTTTTTACACTGTTGATGAATGAATGTGTTATGTAATTACCCATTTAACTTGAAGGTAGGATATTGTTACTTACTTACTTACTTACTCCCTGGCGCTACAGCCCATGTAGGGCCCTGGCCGCCTCAACAACAGTCCGCCAATCAGCTCGATCCTGTGCTCTGGTCCTCCATCTTCCCGCTCCTGCTCCCCGGAGGTCGTCCTCGACGTCGTCCAGCCATCTCTTCCTCGGCCTTCCCCTCAGTCGGCGACCTCCCGGCTTTCCTTGGTGTACCCTCTTCACGGCCCGATCTCCGCTCATCCTCTCCACATGACCAATCCATCTTATTCGGTTCGCCTTTATTTCGGCGACTATGTCTGGCTTTCCATACAGCAAACACAACTCGCGATTTGTGCGGATTCTCCAGCGACCATTTTCACATCTGGCGCCAAAAATCTTACGGAGGATTTTCCTTTCGAATCTTTTCAAAAATTCCTCGTCGGCGCTGGTCATGGTCCATGTTTCTGAGCCATACAGTACTACAGGCCTCACCATAGTTCGGTACACCATAAGTTTAAGGTTTCTGCTGAGGGCTCGGGCTCGAAAGACTCTTCCCAGGGCAAAATAGCATCGGTTGCCAGCTGCAACACGTGCTCTTATTTCCTCTTTCATGCTATTGTCCTCGGTGAGAAGAGTTCCCAGATACTTGAAGGTTGAGGTGCGCTCATACGAGGAACCATTCAACGTAATGCGGTTTGGTTTATGCACCTCTTCCCGCCTCGTTGAGAACATGTAGTGGGTTTTTTGGTGGTTAATGGACAGACCCATTTCCCCTGCGCTTTGCTCCAGTCTCCGAAGACCACCCTCAAGCTCTCCAAGGTTCCTTGCCAACATATCTATGTCGTCCGCATATGCGAGGCTCTGACTCATCCGGTTGCACAGAGTGCCTCCAGGATTGCTCAGTTCCACTTCCCTCATGACCTTTTCGAGAGCTAGGTTGAACAAAATGGTTGACAAGGCATCCCCCTGTCTCAGGCCCTGATCAACCTCAAAATCACCCGAGAGCCCACTGCCCACCTTAACTTTACATTTGGTATTGGCGAGTGTCATCCGCACAAGGCGAATCAGCTTCCGGGGGACACCCAACTCATCCATGGCCTGATAAAGTCGCGATCTTCTTATCGAGTCGTATGCCTGGCGGAAATCCACGAACAGCTGGTGAATGTCTACATTGTATTCGTAACATTTCTCCATGAGTTGGCGGACAATGAAGATTTGATCTGTCGTGGACCTGCCGGCTCTGAAGCCACACTGATAATCCCCCAGGACTTCCTCCGTGTAGTGATTCAGCCGCTTTGCAGTTATCTTTGCCAAGATCTTATACACGGTGCAGAGAAGAGCAATGCCCCGGTAGTTGTCGCACACAGCCTTATCCCCCTTCTTATGGATCGGGCAAAGCACCGCCATCTTCCACTGATCTGGCATCGCCTCGGTTTCCCACACCTTTAGGATCAGCTCATGGATATTAGAGGCTAGCTGCTCTCCACCATACTTTATCATCTCTGCAGTGATGCCATCCTCCCCTGGTGCCTTATTGTTCTTAAGACCTTTAATGGCCTCAACTACTTCTGTACGGGTGGGTGGGGGTATTAATACCTCGTTCTCCCTATCTAACATAGGCTGAACATCTCCGGTACCATCTGTGTGCTCACCACCCGTCACATTAAGCAGCTCCCGAAAGTATTGGGCCCAACGGTCCAACACCTGCTCCTGGCTCCCAAGGAAGTTTCCTTCTTTGTCCTTACAGAACACTGCTCGCGGCTGAAACCCCTTCTTAATATCTTTAGTCCGCCGGTAAAACTTCCTTGAGTTAGGTAGCTCAGCGGCTTCAGCCAACTCCTCTATCTCCCTCTTTTCATGTGCCCTCTTCTTTCTACGGCAGACACGGTCTGCCTCCCTTCTTTTACGTCTATATTCTTCTGTGGAGGCTCTTGTCGTTCTTGCCATCATTCGAATTCTTGCTTCATTCCTTTGACCAACTTTCAGTGCGCATTCCTCATCATACCATTCCTCCCGCCGCTGTGGCTGTCGTTCACCCAGTATCTCTTCTGCAGCAGCATGCAGAGCTGCTTTTAGCCTGCCCCATTTCTCTGGGATACTTGCATTCTGTGGGATCTGGGTTTCTGTCAGTATTGCCTCCACTTTTCTGCCATAATCCTCTGCCACCCTCTCATCAGCCTTCAATTTGGCATCATCAAACCTGGTTACACCAGAACTTGATCTAGTCTGTCTGTGACAGGCTAGTCGCTGCCTATACTTCACTCGGACAAGATAGTGGTCAGAGTCTGCATCTGCACCTCTGCGGCTATCCACTTCGAGGATGTCTGATGCATGCCTTCGGTCGATAAGGACGTGGTCGATCTGGTTCTCCGTAACCCCATCCGGGGAGTGCCAGGTGGCTTTCCTTTTATTACGGCGCTGCAGCCACGTACTTTTAACCACCATGTCATTAGCAATTGCCATATCGATAAGCCGTTCTCCATTATCGTTCGAGATGGCATGGAGGCTTTCTTTCCCAACCGTGCTCCGATAGATTTCTTCCCTGCCTAACTTGGCATTGAAGTCCCCCATCAGGATCCGGATGTCGTGGTGAGGAATGGCATTCATCTCTCTCTCCAGGGTCTCGTAGAACACGTCTTTAGCTTCCTCTTCAGCCTCCTCCGTAGGGGCATAAGCACAAACGAAAGAGATATTGAAGAAGCGGGCCCTCATTCTCAGAGTACAGAGCCTCTCATTAATGGGCTTAAAGTCCAGCACAAAGGGCTTAAACTTGTTGTCCACCAGAAAGCCTGTCCCTCCTTGTCCCCTGACTGCACCGCTATGAAAGAGTGTATGATTCCCACTGCGCAGGATCCCGTTCTCTCTCCACCTCAGTTCCTGAATAGCCGCGATTCCAATCCTATTCTTAGTCAACTCATCCCTCAAGCCACGGAGAGCCCCCGCTTTTGCGAGTGTGCGGACATTCCAGGTCGCCAAATATATGTCTCGTTTCCGTTTGTTTCGTCCATTTTCATGCCTAGGTCCAATGCCATGTAGATCAGCCGGGTTTGTGTTGCTTGTTGGTTCCGAAACGTTTGTTAGTTTTTCCGGGATGGAGTTGTTAGCCCCATGCCCAACCCCCAACCTGGAGGGCCAGGAGACTTTTATATCGAGGTTCCCTCTCCTCTAGGACAGCTGCCTTAACCACGGCTCACAGACCCTGTCCTGACCTGGGCATGAAATGCTTTTGAATGGCGGCATTTTCTCGCCATGTCACAGCCTCGTCGTAATGCACCTGTGGTATTTGATGAGTCCTGCCCCTATGCCATGGAGATAGGCCTCCCACGCACTGATGATGGCTGCCGCCTCGGTCCGGGACTGCTTATTCAGGTTTCCCCTATTCGCAGCTGTCCACCATATCTGGTGGAGCATTCACTATCCGCCACCTGTGACCCGCCCAGTAGCTGAGGCTCGCCTTGGGAGGATATTGTTACTCCTATAATACATTTTAAGAAAATGCGTACTCTATATTTCATATTTTAATTGGGATATTATCATTGTTCGTTTATTGCACATAGAGATTTCATCGACGGGACTCAGCCCGTTAAATATCATTAACAACCTCAACCAATTTTGTACAACCGACTAGTACAATAAATCTGAACAGTCAATCGTCAATGAATTCTCTTGTTAGTTTATGCTCAAAGCTGTTTGAATTATGTTGTTTTCTTCTCCAATGCTGCGAATAGATAAAGGCACAATCTATTTATCGGGAAAGTCCAATGAAGAAACTTTTAATCAGCAATTGTTTTGATAATCAATCATTACGGTTTAGCAAAACTCACGGTCTGATACATTAAATATTCATTTGTTTTTTTTTTTTTTTTCAAATTGATGCCATAACAAATTGTTTCTCTTTCACATTTCCACCTGAGATTATGCCCTTTCTTCGCTTTATTCCTTGAGAACCGGTTGATTGAACGTGTTATTGCTTTTTCTAATCTTTTCGTGTGTTCCCCTCGCCTTCCAGATGTGGCATTAGATTCTTGCACTCTCCATATTAAAGGAGTTTCCTCGCCATCTTGCGCTGCTGCCGTTGAGAAACACATTCTGACGTTAGAAGGTGAGTAGAAACTGTCTGAAAAGAATGGGAAAGAATCTGTATTGCAGCTTATATGAGAACGGAGGTATCAAACGATAGTCTATTTCCACCAAAAATAATGAGTATACTTGTTAAATCGATTTCGACGGTTTGTTTTTTATTGAAAATGGGTTTCCACAACCTCGTCGCGGAAGATTTTATTCATTGCAGCTGATGATTCATTTTATATATCTATTCATTATACAGCGTTCATCGCTCAGCATATGCGTTGCCCTGATGTAATTTTCCACTGGTTTCAGGTGTACGAAGCGTCATTCTTCACCTCTTGGCAGCCAAAGCCGAAATATGTTTCGATCCAAAACTCACCGATGCATCCCGTATATCCTTTGCAGTTTGCGATCTAGGGTTTCCCTCTGAAATCATGGACGATACGGATTCTGGTCGTGTCCGAGTGCAAGTGAGTTATTCATTGTAAATTTTTTTCTGTTTACCTGCGACGTTCGTATTGCGTAGCTATTTTCTAATTTTAAACGTAGTAAGTAATTATTAATTATTATAATTATTTCCAATCTTTTCTATCGCGAGGGAAAAGCGAATCCTTTTTGATCGGACGGAGAATTGACATTTTCTTTTTTCTGAGCATCGTTATTCTCAGAGGGCTTTGATGGGACTCAGAACTTTTTGTTTTGATATAGTGGCAACCCTGTAGGAATTGCTTCAAATCACTAGATAGCGTCCGGTCAATATGGATTGATCTCAAGAGCTAGTGAAATTGTCGAACCTTTTCGTTCCTCTCACAACATAGACCCGTATTTCATTCCGAGTTAAAAGAATAAATACGATCTCCTTTTCGCTTGAGTATTACTAGAATGTGGTTTACTGCCTCTAACAGTTACCTCTTGCTGATCTGAAAAAAGGTGAGAAGGGCATATTTGTGTATTTAGGCAAGGGCATAAAAGAAAATGCCTTTTTTCCATGGGGCAAGGGTTTGGCGCGAGCTCTTTCCCACCTTCTGGTCAGCAGTGTTGGTGGCCCATGTTCGAATATCTTCCTCCTTCCTCGTTTCCTTCCTCTATGTTTTCGCAGTTTCTGAACAAGTTAATACTGATTTCACTAACACAATTCAAAGTCGTAATCGCATTTCCATGGTCAATTTATCTAGTTTGACTATTGAATATTTGCTGGAGAACTCCAAATGGTTAAAAACGCCATCTAGCAGCATGGGGTATACCTTTAAATTGTTGCCGCCGGTTTAAACAAGACCTCGCGCTGCTTTTTTTTTTGCAACATCTGTTTTGCTTCCTTTAAATTGACTGTCCTGATTGTGCACTATTTCAGAAGGGAAGGATATTTAGTTGATTCTTGTTTTTCAACAGATAAGCGGAATGACTTGCGGAGCATGTGTGAACAAGATTGAGCGAGCTATGTTAAAGAAAAAAGGAATTAAGACTGCCAGTGTCGCTTTCACGACTCACAAAGGAATTTTCACTTTTGACCAATCCGAAACAGATGCTGAAACTATAATTCAGCAAATTTCGGAGCTGGGTTATCCCACAGTGGCTGTTGAAGATGGAGAAAAAAACGCGTTGGACCATTCGTAAGTCATTACCTTAAATTCCTCTTCCCAATACCTCATCGTTTACTTTACCTTATTACCTTTCACTACTATTTCGTTGTTTTCCAGGAAAGAAATTTCAATGTGGAAACGATCATTTCTGATATCACTTATTTTTGGTGGGCCCTGTATGATAGCTATGCTTGTTTTTATGTACGTAATGTCTTTTCACGAGTCTTCCCATCACGAAATGAGGAAGTACGACATCATGACGGGCCTCTCCCTCGAAAATGCCATAATGTTTCTCTTATCAACTCCTGTTCAGGTGAATTTCAACATTTTCCTTGATTGCTATTTTCTGAATTTAATTGGCTGAGTCTCAACAATTTTGTCCTCAATTGTGTTGCAGTTCTATGGTGGGTGGCCTATGCACGTTGCTGCTTGGAAAGCGATTAGACTGAAAAGTACTAATATGGATGTATTGATATCGTTGACGACTACAATCGCCTACTTCTATTCTGTTGTCGTTCTTCTTTTGGCAATTCTTCTCCGGCACGAGAACAGTCCGCAAACGTTTTTTGACACACCTCCTATGCTATTTGTCTTTGTTTCTCTTGGTCGATGGCTGGAAAGCATAGCAAAGGTGAGCTCCAGGATTGAATGATGTTCACCTTTACTTTTTTCTACCATTATTTGTAACTATGCTCTCAGATCATAGTGATCAGTATTCAGCCTAAATAACGTCGTTTTTTTGGTTGGTTATTCCTTGAATAATCAACCTATGTTTTCATGATAATGGTCAACCTCTCCGATTCGGCTCAAAATTTTTTTCTGGACGTTTCATGATGTCCTGATCAAAAAAGGCCAATGTCCGTCCGCCGTAAGCCGTACGCCGTCCGCCGTCCGCCGTCCATTGTCCACGCCGTTTTTGGTAGTAGAAAATGTTCTAAAAATCTGAAATTTGGGTCAGGGGTCTGTTCCCAGCCGAGATGGGTCCCCGAAACTTTTCAGCCCGATCGGACCAAATTTGGAGGGGGTAGGGGTTTTTTGAAAAATGGATTTTCGAGATTTTGGGTGATTTAGGCGAGTGGGGTGTCAGTTTCCACTAAATTTTGGACGCTGAATCCAATAAAATGGGTCCCAGAACAATTGGCACCCACTGGAAGAAGTAATGGGTCAAATTGGGTATTTATTACCCATTTTGAATATGTGTTTTCGGGATTTCTGCTACCTAGGCGAGTAGGGTGTCATTTTCCACTAAATTTTGGACGCTGAATCCAATAAAATGGGCCCCAGAACAATTGGTACCCACTGGAAGAAGTTATGGGTCAAATTGGGTATTTATTACCCAATTCGATTATGTGTTTTCGGGATTTCTGCGACCTAGGCGTGTGGGGTATCATTTTCCACTAAATTTTGGACGCTGAATTCAATGATGTGTGTCCCAGAACGATTGGCACCCACCGGAAGAAGTTATGGGTCAAAATGGGTATGTATCCACCCATTTTGTATGTGTCAGGATTTCTGGTGCCTAGGCGTGTAGGGTATCATATTCCACTAAATTTTGGACCCTGAATCGATTGGAATGGGTCTGGGACCCGCCACACCCACTGTTTCCCCCATTCGAGGAATAACCAACCCGTGTGTAAGAATTTGCAGATTTTCAATTATATGATTATAATACTTGTAACAAAAAACAAATCAAATAAGTTATTCTCTTCTTAGGGAAAAACCTCGGAAGCTCTATCCCAGCTGCTTATGCTGAGGCCTACTGAGGCGACTATTGTTACATTAGGGCCCGAAAACGAAATACTCTCATCCAAGGACGTTCCGGTTGAACATGTTCAGCGTGGGAACTTCTTAAAAGTGAGTTTGGTTGTCGAAATCTTTCGGCCAGGTCTACTGCCTATTTATTGTCTTGTGCTTAACAGCCATTCGTTTTTCCAGGTGGTTCCAGGTGCTAAAGTACCCGTCGATGGAAGAGTCATCCAAGGTGTAACAACTTGTGACGAATCGTTGATTACTGGGGAATCGATGCCTGTTACCAAGAAAGAAGGTGGGTTTGTTTTGATCCCTCAATCAAACCTTGGATTTTTTTTTTTTTTTTTTTTTTTAATTCTTGAAAATACTAATTTTTTGCTAATCGCCACCATTTTTGCGATTTTCTAAATGGCTTTTTTCCACTAGAATTCCAATATGACCAAACCTGTAAAGACTTTCTGTTTCCAAGCTCTCTTGGGCTACCCTTGTATAATGATGGATTTCCTGACCCTTTTGTAGTTTAACATGGAAGAAGACGGCATACCTACGTTATCCCCCCTCACCTTGAAATCCGATCTTTGAAATCAATTTGCCATTTTTTGCATAGGATCACTCATCATTGGTGGGACTCAAAATCAAAATGGCACCATTCTAATGGTTGCTACACACGTGGGACAAGCATCGACTCTCAATATGATATATCGGTTAGTCGAGGAGGCGCAAACGTCGAAGGCCCCCATTCAACAACTTGCTGACAGAATAGCAGGATACTTTGTTCCGGCAATATTGCTCTCTTCCACGCTCACACTCATTGTTTGGGTGATTCTCGGCTACGTCGACATCACTTACCTTCCTCTATCGGTGAGAAACGCCTCTTGGGATTCAATTCATGTTTATCAAACATCAGTATTAGTAATATTTTGTATTCTTGATAGGTCTTGTTAGCAGAAGCAATTTCCTGTGCCACAAGCCAAACTAATGCTGTATTCCGCTTTCCGACATTTTTGTTTCTAAAAAAAAAATTTGCAGATGCCAACACAAAACACTAAATCCTGAACATGGGACGATGGTAAATGAGATAAGGTAACGGCAGCTGGCGGCTTCGTGTCTTTTTTTCCGTCAAACTTTATCATTTACAATCAGCTTATGTTTTGGATTTAGTGTTTCTCTAACTGACGTCACGGCCAGAACGGCCGCCGCGTAGGTGAGTAGGCACAAACTTCCCCAATCGTTTGAAAGGAAACTACAGATCGTTAGATCCGACTGGGAAGTTTGAAACAGTTTGGAAAGTTGTACATACCCACCTACGCGACAGCTGGACTGGTCGTGACGTCACTATTGCAAACAGCCACACCAGTTCGCTAACGAATATCAAACTGAATTCGTGGCTTCTGCAAACAAACCTGATGAAACGTACCAGCTATTCCATTGTCAATAACAAATTACCTGTAATTTTCAGGCTCACGATTTGCATAATTTTAGCCACACTGAAATTATATGGCAGTTTGCGTTCCGTTGCGCCCTCAACGTCCTAGCGATTGCGTGCCCTTGTTCATTGGGACTGGCAACTCCTACTGCCGTAATGGTAGGAACTGGCGTTGGAGCTAAAAATGGCATCCTGATAAAAGGTGCCGAAACATTAGAAAACGCTCACAAGGTTAGCTATAACAAATATATCACAAATCTTGGGTTTAATAATGGTAGAAGGGTAACATTTTGAAGGATAGAAGTTCGAAAGAATTACTGGTCAGCCGACCTCTGAAAGTCTTGAACCTAGATTATAACGTTACTGTTGTAACAACCATTATATTAAGAACTCCAGATAAATTAATGCTTAATATTATTTTAATTTTTTTTTTTTTTTTTTTTTTTTTTTTTTTTTTTTTTTTTAGGTGAAAACCATAATTTTTGACAAAACTGGAACCTTGACTCATGGGACACCAGTGGTGACGAAAATCAGCCTTTTCGTTCCAGACGCTTTTATCTTCATTGACAAACTTCTATGCCTAATTGCATCGGCCGAATCGAATAGCGAGCATCCTATCGCCAATGGTTAGTTTTTAATAAGTTGGGTACATATTACGAAATTATAGCATTTTCTTCCGATAGTAGCCCTCTGCAAGACTCATGGGAAAAATACACTGTTGGAGTTCTTGTGCGTGACTCATCAATCTACAGGTTCATTACCTCCCTTGCCTGATTGAAATATTCTGGTAAAGTGTTCTTAGTTGCTCCAAGTCCAGTAGTAGTTTAGTCTTGGTCTGGACTGGAGTATTTAGTACATGGTATATAGTATTATAAAGTATTCTGTGAACCGAGCGTTGAGGGGTGGATATTGACGTGGGTATTTGCCTCTCCGAAATCGTCTGCCTTTTATCTGTACAACGCATTCTAGACTTGTTTGTTTTGGTACTTACTGCACACCATCTCAGCACCTGAGGCAACTTTACGGCGTAAAATCCTTAACAGTTATCCTTGCACATCCTGTTGAGAGTATTTTCGACTAGAACCTAAATTTTTTCCCGCCGTGCTAAACAGTTTTCTCTGTTTCTCGTACCAATTTACTCAACATCATTTTTACGCAGGAAGCCTTTGATTTTTGGTCAAATAAGGATGATTTTATGATCCGCTCTCATCCCTAATGGAAGTTTGCTTTTCCCTTTAAAATGGGGGAAACATTAAAGAGCTTGTCTTAGTGATAGATTACGATTGCCTTCCTGGTTTCTAGTGTTATTGGAATAATACACTATTGTATTCGTCGAAAAATGTATGAATGTTATGATAGACTGTACTCTTTCCGAAAAGGATACCTGAAAATGTAATTTGCGGTATTCTTTATTTGTTCAGCGATCGTCAATTACGTCAAGTCGACGTTAAATGTGGAGATTAGCGGCAAATGCGAGGACTTCGTCAGCAGCAGCGGTATGGGTGTTATGTGCTCCATCTCCCACATTCAATCCATGTTCTCAACAGCAGAGGCAGCGGCCCGCATCAAGGACTTTAAAGGATTGTAAGTCCCATATTTTAGATAAGTTGCATGGTTCTGCAATTTCCTCACAATCGACATTTTCGTGTCTTATCCCTGAAGTTCATTTTTTCACATTTGCTATGTTTTCAGGAACGCCCAAGCGGTCAACGGATACTTGTTGAATGGGGCTGCGATAGACACAGTCGACCTCCAGTGTACTGAAGCTCAAAACAACATCAATAAGTGCATGTCCGACGTTCAAGATGGCGTTTCATACAAGGTAGGTCCGCTATGAACACATTTGGGAATGTATATAAAAGGTGCATTCCTTATGTTTCTGAATACCGCGTGAACAAAACCTTGAAATTAAATTTTTCAGAATTTTTTTACAAAAAGAAAATCTTAGTTTGAAAGTCTTGGAATTCCCAAATCGTCACGGGAAAATAATGACGAACCTACACAACAAACAACAAATTATTGGTGTTGCGTGAAACCTGTCTAGCCGTTAATTTTGAAAGGCAACAAACTCTCAACTCATCGTGATGAATATTGAACGTCTATTCTGTTTTAGTTGTTATTCATCGCAAAATACTAATGGTGCTCTAGCGAACATTTGTTAACGAAGCGTATTTACACTTTACTTGAAATTCCGCTCGCGTGATCTTGAGCCTGACTCACGGCAGAACTAAAATGAAGAACCGTTGTAGGTTAACACCTTCTATGGGATTAATATTTTTAAACGTGTAACTTACGGTGGGTAGGGAAGTGGGGGCGACATGAGCTTGATCTAAATAAATGTGAAGGTTTCTTATATTAACTTAATAGAGCGGGAACGTTGAATCCTTCGGTTTGGAATATGATCTGACGGTCTGAGTGGCCATATGATTTTAGGTTATTTCAAAATAGATGCTTTCATGATAACCCACAAATTTTCTCTGGATGGTTCGTAGATTCACTCTGCGCATGCACAGCTTGTTTCAAATATAGTAGTTGCAGTTGACATGTAATCTCGTTCAAATCTATGAATGATGCGGGCCAATCAATGATGCCATTAGTAGCTGAATGGATGAATGAATGCCTAGATATATTTTTTTTTAGTGTTACGCCGCTCATTTGCGTCCTACACGTCCAGCGTCGGGCGTTAAGAGGAAAAAGGAAGATTTCAGGGATTTTGTCTCATTTTGTATATCGGTGCCTTTAACAATACCTATATCTAACTAGCGGATTTTCTACGCTTTTCCAGATTCTCATTGGAAACCGTGCTTGGCTCAAACATAATAACATCAACATTCCGTCTGTAGCGGATTACATCATGTCCGTTGAAGAAGATTTAGGGCACACTGCTGTTCTGTGCGCTGTGAATGGTAAGTATTCCTTGACATAATATGATCTAGATGGGTTCTTCCTGGTCTTACGGTGCCAGAATAGGAGGATTTCGGGGAGGAGGAGGCAGAAGAGCTTCTGCATTAGGTTGGTTATTCCTTGAATAATCAACCTTTATTTTTGCCCGAAGTCATGTGATAAATAGTACCAGGTTGGGCCATAGGGAGGGTGAAAAAAAAACCTATGTTTTTATGCAAAAGGTCAACCTCTCCGATTCGGCATAACATTTTTTCTGGGCGTTTCAAAGAGGTCACATACGCCATACGCCGTCCACCGTCCGCGCCGTTTTCGGTAGTAGACAATTTTCTAAAAATCTGAAATTTTGGTCAGGGACATGTTTCCGGCTTTAATTGGTCCTCGAAATTTTTCAACCCGATCGGACCAAATTTGGGCGGGGTAGAGGTTAAAATCTGTTTTTTTGAAAAGTGGGTTTTTGAGAATTTTGGCAATCTAGGGGAGTGGGGTACCATTTTCCACTAAATGTCGGACACTGAATCCAAATAATTGGGTCCCGGAACGATTGGCACCCACTGGAAGAGTTATGGGTCAAATACACCCTGAATCGATTGAATGGGTTTGGGACCCGCCACACCTACTGTTTCCCCCATTTTCCTCATGTTGAAGAAATGAGTCTCCATGCACCTGGTTCGAGGAATAACCAACCCGTGTGAAAGAATTTGCAGCGTTTTTCATCAAGTGGACATTACTTGAAAGAAAGTTTATTTTTAATGTGATCTCAATTTACTAAAATACGGACAAAAGTTATTTCTATTCTATTCTATTTATTTATTTATTTATTTTTTACCTAATGATAACACCATTGATATCCTCAGGGACGATCGCTGCCATGATTAGTGTTGCCGATACCGTGAAACCTGAAGCGCACTTGGCAGTGTACACTTTGAAGAATAAGGGGTATTCTGTCGTTCTTTTAACGGGGGACAACAAGAAAACCGCTGTTGCCGTTGCTAGACAGGTAATATCTTTGATGGTAGCGGGCGATATTACCGTAATTCTGACCACGCTCATACCTGTACATGACTCAGCATAATCTTAACTATTTTGGCTTAGGTTGGAATCAACAAAGTATTCGCTGAAGTGCTTCCTTCCCATAAAGCGACCCACGTTAGAAATTTCCAAACAGAAGGAATGCGAGTCGCCATGGTGGGAGATGGGATCAATGACACTCCAGCTCTTGCCCAAGCTGATGTTGGTATTGCTATAGCGTCTGGAACAGAAATCGCTTCTGCATCCGCTGATGTGGTCCTCATGAGGGTATGTGTTTTACGTACTTCCACGTTTTTTCCCCCTGGCCTGAAAAATGAAGAATAAAATCCGCCTTGTTAATCAAATAGATGGCTTTTTATTTTGAAAAATGACATGCTTTCGGACTCTACGAAAATTGACAACTTACTTCTTAATTTAGCTCGTCATTTTTATTGTACTTTTTTTTTTTTTTGAAACCACTGCTGAAGTGGAGTTGTGAGAGACAGTTTCTCAAGACCTCAGTTATCTCCATGAATTGTATTATCTTCCTTTGTTCAAATAAACTTTACTTTTTGTAAAGAAAAAATAATTCAAATTTTCTCTTTTAGAGTGATCTGCTGGATGTAATCGGCTGTTTGGAGCTGTCTAAGAAAACTGTCAAACGAATACGTGCCAATTTTATCTACGCGAGTATTTATAATCTGTTAGGGATCCCTCTGGCTGCTGGCGCTTTTTCTGAATTTGGCTTCACTCTTGTAGTAAGTATCGTCTCGGTCTCTCAGTTTGAATTTAAGTTTCTTTTATGATTACTTTAGTTTGCCCTTGAATTGTTGATTATAATACCTATTGATCTTGTTTTCAGCCTTGGATGTCATCGATTGCAATGGCTACGAGCTCTGTATCCGTGGTGTGCTCTTCTCTCTGGCTAAAAAGGTAGGTGGCTTTTAACGATATTTTGACATAATGCCGAATATAATGGTCAGCCTGATTTCAACTTGAGCAGTGTTATAATTTATTGCAAGCCGCCTTTGCGTTTCTGCTGCACTGGAATGTCTTTGGAGATTACTTGCTTAATGCCATTTTGGCGCCAACCAGTCAAAGATGCTTTTCACCCCAAGTCACTTGTAGCGCTGACCGTATTTTACCTCTTTGCCTGGAATCTTCTACAGCTGTCATGTCAACAGCTTTCAAGGTTTACCTAATTTGAAATGAGTGATATATGATATGCATACGTTACATCCGTTTAGAGGACACAAAAGAAACGCACTCACACAAAACTAGATACAGCAGGCAAACATATCGGAGTAATGTGAGGTAATGTGATGTGCTCTCACGGCCACTTTTAGCATGCATCTGCTTGATGTCAAATTTATCAGCAAGAGCAATCGAGTATTCTCCCCTCGACTCCCTACAACGCAATGATACTGGGGCTAAAATAAGAGGGATTTTTTGGGATATGGCTTCGGTATTAGGAAACGGAAGTACTTTATTAATTTAGTTGATTATTTACAGTACTGCATTCATTGATTAAAGAATGTGTTAGACATTTATATGCCATCGCCTGTTCTTGTTGTTGTTATGCATTTTCATATTTACTAAGTTTTGAGCATTTAAAATAGGTATTTGAGACAAAGTCTGACGACATATTTGAATTCAGTGTAAAATATCCAATAGGTGGGCTCATTGGAACAAATCCGAGAACTTTGACGAGACTAGAACAATATTCACCTTAATAGTAAATCAAAAAGTAATAATCGCTGCGAAAATGCGAAACCTCTCGAGTAAATGTTCTCAAAGAAATGTGTGGGTACTCGAGCTGTTTGATGTATTTTTATAGGTTTAAGAAACCTACCAGAGATGATCTGGAAACGCCGGCCTACAAGCAAAGCCTTGAAATGAGGGATGAAGTTGATTCGATATCAGTTCATCGAGGTGTGGACGATATCGACCGACCCGGATTACAAAATGGTTCCACTTTGAGCAGGTAGGTGCTCTAACACGTACTAATTTGCAACACTTGTTAACCGTAGGATTGAATAGATGCTTGCTTGAGTTTTGTTTTGTTCGAGTTCGATCAATTTATGCGTTTACTTGTTCTCAATACTTTCTGTCCTTGACCGTGTGTATACCGGTGTCCATTCTATCATTACAGGTTTCACATTATTCTCAACCATTGTGCGCGAGAGTTGTTTTTGCGGTTTTTATGGATTTGGAAGGTTCATTTGAGTTATTTAAAAAGAAAGTTATCCTTTCGTTTTCAATCAGCAATATCTTCTTGTAGTTGTGATGTCGCTTTGTGTTCGTATTTTTTTAATCTTTGTAACAACTCTTGTAAAATACTTTGTTATCTCCGGAGTATGAAGGGTGGAAGGGAAAAACTTCGGAATTTTTGCATTTCGTGTGAAACGGACTAGTATTTTTCTACTAACAATGCCTCATCAGACTATAAAAGATATTCAAGTAATTTAAAAAAACAAAAACAAAAAAAAACATATATATGATGGTTGAAAGAGAATAAATGTTCACAACTAGAAGATAGAAGGCTCATTTCCGGGATTTCTCCCACTTTTGTGAACAAAATACGAAACTAGGTATTTTCATGAGTCCATGAGAACTGTTGTTTTCTAATCTGCATCTCGGGACGTTTTGGTTAGCTATTCTTTGATTTATCAACCCATATTTTCATGCAGAAAGTCAACATCTCCGATTTGCCCCAAAATGTTTCGGGACGTTTCAAGATGTCTTGATCAAAATAGGCAAATATCCGTCCGCTGTTAACGCCGTTTTTGGCGTCAAAATGTGTTCGGGGGGGGGGGGGGGGGTTGGCGATCTAGGCGTGTGATCATTTACTTCTAAATTTTAAACTCTGAATTCAATGAGACGGGTCCCAGAACGGTTGGCGCTCACCGAATGGGGTTAAAGATCAAAATGGGTATTTATCTACCTATTTAAGAACAAGGGTTTTCGGGATTTCTTGTACCTAGGAGTGTTACCATCATCATGCAAAAGGTCAACCTCTCCGATTCGGCCTAAAACAATTTTCTGGGCGTTTCAAGGTGTCTAGATCAAAAAAGTCAAATGTCCGTCCGCCATACGCCATCCGCACCGTTTTCGGTAGTAGAACATTGTATAAAATTCTGATATTTCGGTCGGGGACCGGTTTCCGGCTCTAGTTGGTCCTCGAAACTTTTCAACCCGATTGGACCAAATTTGGGTGAAGTAGGGGTCAAAATGTGTATTCCGAAAAATGGATTTTTGAGATTTTTTGCAATTTAGGTGTGTGTGGGGTATCATTTTCCTCTAAATTCTGAGAGGTGGAGAGTCCCGGAACGATTGGCGCCCTCTGTATGAGGTTATGGGTCAAAATGGGTACCTATCTACCCATTTCGAATGTGTTTTCGAGATTTCTGGGTCTAGGCGTGTAGGGTATCATTTTTCACTTAATTTGGGACGCTGAATCTAATTAGACGAGTAATAACCAACCCCTGTGTATGATTCAAGGAATAATCTATCAAAAGTGGGTTTTCGGGATTTCTTGTACCTAGGTGTGTGAGGTATCATTTTCCACTAAATGTTGGAAGCTGAATCGATTGCCTGGGACAATCCAAACTCCCTATTTCCCTCAAATTTTTCTCCATGCTCCTGGTCTGAGGAATGACCAACCCCTGTGAAAGAATTCGCAGCGTTTTTGTACTCTTTATCTTTTTGCCACAAACTATTTTAGATTCAATGTTTTAAGTTAATGTTTTCAACAGTAGTATTTTCCTTGACATCTGCAGTTCTAGGAGGGAAATTGGATTCAGCGTGGCAGCTGAGGATGGTTTACGGATAGCTTGTTAATGATTTTCCTTCAACATTTACCTACCGATCTTATTGGATGTTCGTAGGTTTACTGTTATCAGCAGTAAGCTGACCGTTATAGGAGTCGCGATGAAAAATTAGATAGGGTGTGCATTGAATTTCAGCTCTTCACGCTTCTTTCTTTCGTCCTTCAGTTTATATTGTTGTTTTCCGTTTATTTATTTGGTTTTTGGTGCCACTAGTTCGTTCTTTTTCAACCAAACAATCAATATCAAAATTAGAATGTAATAGCAACCACCGAAATTGTGCGAAATCCCTCTCGAAACGCTCGGACCTGGTTTTTCCCCTGTACCATTTCTCTCATCCCCATACTAATCCACTAATCTCTACTAATAAGTTTTTCTCCCAGCCCTTCATGTAGAATCGTGGTGACGGTATCTTATCATGATTCGCCATAATTGTGAATTTTTAACCATTACACAATGTATCGATCGTCCTTTGAGAGCATGAAATGAGGACCTCAGTTTGGTCCTTTCCCCTACCCCAGAAATTTCGGGTGAAAGGTTCGGGTTGTCCTTTAATGCGTCTGTAATATTTTCCGAATCGACTTTAGGAACATTCTTGGAACATGTGCCCTAAATTTGGCTTTCATTAAAGAAGATATAGATATTTTTAGAAACAGTCTGGGGACGCGATGTATACATTTCGTATTTGACGTATAAATTAGGAGCATGAGCCACAGTTCGGTAAATTGCCTCTCCATGCCTCTTAATTACATTTATAATTGATTCTTTGTTTCAGGCTGTTCCTTCGATCAAAAAGCGTTGAAAAAGAAGACCGGCTCCTCAATTCCGATGGCGAAGACGAAGTTGACGTTATGTTTAATTTTCAAAACCGCTCCACCGAAAAACATAAAGGAGGTGAGATATTTTTACGAAAAATCTGCACATTGGTGCAGGTGGGTGGAAGGTGCATGTAAACTCCTATACAATGCGTGCATTTGTTGCGTCCGAAACCAGCGACCAAGGAGTCTGAT